>CM077653.1:28253683-28864516 GCA_039707465.1 Rhabdophis nuchalis | reverse complement strand
TCCAGAGTCTTTGGGTAATGCGTCCCAAGTTGTAAATACAGCAATTAATGTATTGTACTCTCTTTTTTGGCTTCGTTTGAGAGAAGGTTCATGTTTTGACTGGTAGCAGCATATGCTCTGCCCTAAGAATTGCAGTTGTGAAGAGCCAGAGAAGAACATGCGTTTTGCAAACCACAACTTTGATTTGTCCTTCTAGAAGGGAGGAGGAACAAGTAGTCCAGCCAGTTCTCCATCGCTTGTTTTAAAATACGCAATGCTTAATATTTCTAATGGGATCATACCGCCATAGAGCATTCGGGGTAATTGCAGACTAATTGTCGTTTTGCCAGGATTTTGTTCCAAGAGAATTGTAAAGGGCATGTGTGTAGCGCATAGCAACCACCGCCAATGAATAAGAATAGAAAGAGTGGGTGGGTGACATATACCTTGGAGGCTTAAAAAGGGACCAGGGATCTGCATTGCCCACGTTTCCAATTAGAACTCGGCAAAAGCACTTGCAAGAGCCCACCTCCGGTTTTGCCCCATCTTTCACGCAGTTCACCCAGAGATACGTCCAAACAGATGGCAAACTTTTGACGGGATAAGTGGGTAACGCTGAAAGGTAGTAGGCACAAGAAACCATCGGTTGCCCTCTGACATCACTGGATAACATCGCCAGATCTCCCTGCTTTAGCAGAGCAAGGAAGATTCTCAAAGATGATTCACACCCTGGTTGGTATCTCTTTGCCCTTCTACCATCAGGCAGAAGATATCAAAGTATAGCCAGCCGAACGAACAGGTTTAAAGATAGCTTCTATCCATGGGCTGCGAGACTTTTTTTTTTTTTTTTAATTGAAATTTTTATAATGTTTTACAATATTTCACCCAGTGCTATACAAGACAAAAGGAAGAGTTGGTTTCAAGTGTCTTCTGTTATCTTTAAGATCTCCAAAATCCACGTTCTCTAGGTACAGGCGTCAAGGCATCCAAAGTTCCAAGTGCATAGTCCACAAATGGCTTCCAAGTCTTCCAAAAGATATCTTTTTTATAAACCCCCTCTCTGAATTTAATATCACACGTCATTTTATCATTTAAGGCTAATTTCCACATTTCACAGAACCATTCTTCTATTTTAATATTTACCTCTATTTTCCAATATCTTGCTATTACAATCCTACCCATTATAATCATAATTCTAATCAATTCTTTCTCATGTTTTGTTAACTCAGGTTCATTAATTATCAATAACAATATATTTTCTGATCTCAATATTATTATTCTTTTCATCATTTCACCCATCATTTTTTCTAATTGCTGCCAAAACTTTTTAATTTTCACACATTTATACCACATATGTTCATAAGTTCCCACTTCCATATTACATCTCCAACATTTATCGCTCATTTTTTTATCTATCAATGATAATCTTAATGGGGTCCAATACCATTTCCAAACAACCTTAAAATTATGCTCTTTAATCCTTATAGACAAAGTCCTCATGATTCGACTCTTCCAGTTCTCATTCCAATCCAAATCCAATATTTTAATCTTAAGGTCTTCCTCCCAGTTCCTTTTCATTACCATTTGTGGATTTCCATCAAAATTTATAATCTTATATATCTTACTAACAAGTCCTTTTAACCCAATTTCATCTTTAATAATTTGAGATACTAAACTTTCAAATTTAGTTTTACTTCTATCTATTTTACATATTCCCTTTACTTTCATAGTCCATTTTTCTACCTGTATTTTTTCGAACCAATTCAACTCCAATCTTTGGATTACTTTTTTTTTCCTACTCTCAATTCCTAGAGCTCTTAACCAATTTACTATATTTGGCTGCGAGACTTTTAAATTCAACCGCAATCACTCCATGCACATGCTAGTTTTTTCTTTTTTCTTTTCTCTCTTTTTTGTTTCTGTTATAATTTTGCACCAGTGAAGTTAAAACCAATTTCATTGTAATTTTTACAATGACAATAAAGATGATGATGATGATGATGATGATGATTATTATTATTATGTAATCCCAAGCATTTTCAAGCTGTTAAGAATTCAACTGATCCCAAAGTTAGTTAGCCATGAAATGAGAGAGGCCTTTTGAGATTATTATTATTATTATTATTTCAGATGGTGGATCTCAAAAGGCCTCTCTCATTTCATGGCTAACTAACTTTGGGATCAGTTGAATTCTTAACAGCTTGAAAATGCTTGGGATTACATAATAATAATAATAATAATAATAATAATAATAATAATAATAATAATAATAATAATAATAATAATAATAATAGAATGAGAAAGTCAAGATCTTGTGGGACTTCAGAATTCAGACTGATAGGCACTTGGCCTACAACACACCTGACATAACAATAGTTGAAAAGAAAAAAGTATGGTTCATTGACATTGCAATACCTGGTGATGCACGAATTGAAAATAAGCAGCAAGAAAAAAATCACAAAGAATCGGGACTGTGGAAAAAGAAATTGTGTGTTGTCCCAATTGTAATTGGAGTCCTTGGAGCAATACCTAAAGGGCTACCTCACTAGGTAGAAATTCTAAATTTACTGGACTTGAACATCCTGACTCTACAAAAAACCACCCTACTTGGAACAGCTTATATCCTCCGACGTTACCTTAACAGTGCCTAGGTCCTTGGTTTGGACAGGACTCAAGCTGTTGAGCTACCAACCAGCCCCAAAGACTGAATCTCACCCAAGATTAACCACAGAATAATAATAATAATTGGTTACAAGTACCTAGGCATATTGGAAGCAGATAACATCTTGAATGGAAAAGTCAAAGAGTCAATGCAAAAAGAATACATCAGTAGGGCCCCCAAAATATTAAAATCAAAGTTGAATGCTGGAAACATAATTAAAGCCATTAATACATGGGCAGTTCCAGTGATACGCTATTCAGCTGGAATCATCAACTGGACTCTGGCTGAACTGGAAAACCTGGACCGGAAAACACGCAAATTTTTGAATATATACCATGCTTTACATCCACGAAGTGACATCAACAGGTTGTACTTGCCAAGAAAAATAGGGGGCAGGAGGGCTATTGCAAATCCATCAAACTGCAAAAGAAAAACGAAGTTTGAATGATTATGTGAACCAAAGTACAGAAAAATTGCTGCAGGCTGTGAAAACGGAGAACAGCATAAAAACAACAGAAACAAAGGCAGAATATAAGGAAAAACAGCTGGATGACAGATTAAATAGATGGAAAACCAAAGCTTTGCATGGACAGCACTTGAAAAACATTGAAGGAAAATGCGATGACAACTTGACATGAACATGGTTTAAGATGGGAACTATCAAGAAAGAAACGGAAGGTTTAATACTGGCCGCTCAAGAACAAGCACTACAAACTAATGCCATGAAAGCGAAGATTCAAAAATCCACTGACAACCCAAACTGCCGACTTTGCAATAACAAAGTTGAAACTGTTTCATGTTTAATATGTGAATGCAGCAAAATCACACAAACTGATTACAAAGCTAGATATGATCGAGTTGCTAAATTAATCCACTGGTCATTATGTAAAAAAATATGATTTACCTGTATCCAGAAAGTCATGGGAACATAAAGTGGAAAAGGTTATCGAAAATGAGAAGGTGAAAATCTTGTGGAACTTTCGAAAACAAACAGATCGTCATTTGGAGCACAACACACCAGATATCATGGTTGTAGAGGACCGAAGTGTACAGTTTATTGATATTGCTATTCCTGGAGATGCCAGAGTCGAAGAAAAAGAACTAGAAAAAATAATGAAATATTGCAACCTGGCCATCGAAACTACACGGCTATGGATGAAGCATGCCACAGTGACATCCATTGTCATCGGGGCACTTGGCACCATGTCCAAGAATCTTACAAGATACATCAGCAAATTGCAGCTTCCTGCAATAACACCAGCGGAACTACAAAAAACTGTGCTACTTGGAGCATCTTATATTTTAAGAAGATACCTGATTGATACCTAGGATGCTGGCAGCAAACCGTATCAACCATTAGCACCAGTCAATGGTATTTGTAATGCATTTTTGAATGTTCAGTTTGCTGAGTTCCATGTTTAATGAATAAAGTATATAATGATGATGATGATGATGATGATGACTACCTTCTGACTACCTACAACACCATGACCGAGTTGCTAAAATCACTCACTGAAAATTGTGGCAGAAGTTTGGATTTGAGTACAGCAAAAACCACTGGGAATATCAGGTTGAGAAAGTTCCAGAGAATGAAAAAGCCAAGATCTTGCGGGACTTCAGAATTCAGACTGATCTGACTTTCCCATTGATATTGCATATCAGAAGCTAGCAAAAGGTGAATCACATGATCCATCTATGATCCATGAATCACTGCGACCGTCACAAATATGAGTCAGTTGCCAAGCGTCTGAATTTTGATTAGGTGCCCCTTGAGGATGCTGCAACTGTGGTGTGAAAAACGGTTATAGGTCACTTTTTTCAGTGTCATCATAACTTTGAATGGTCACTAAACAAACTATTGTAAGTCAATGTCATGATTTTTGGAACTGAACAGGCAGGTCCTTGGTCTAAGAATTACTTCCTATCCAATGTATCCAGTCCACAATCTTCTTCTCCAGTAACATTGTATTGCTAACTAGGGGTTGCAAAACCTTTGCCAGACCAATCCTCGAATACAGCTGCCTGGAATCTACACGGTATATCAGACATTAATATGATTGAGCGGGTTCAGAGGTATTTCACGAGAAGAGTCCTCCATTCCTCTACTCACAACAGAATCCCTTCTGCCACCAGGCCTGAAATTCTGGGCTTGGATAATCTGGAACTACACTGCCTGCAGTCCAACCTAAGCATCGTACACAAAATTGTCTGCTACAATGTCCTACAAGTCAACGACTACTTCAGCTTCAACCTCAATAATACACAGGCAAATAATCGATACAAACTCAAGGTAAACTGCTCCAAAGGTTAAGGTTCCCCTCACACATATGTGCTAGTTGTTCCTGGCTCTAGGGGGCGGTGCTCATCTCTGTTTCAAAGCCGAAGAGCCAGTGCTGTCCAAAGACATCTCCATGGTCATGTGGCCAGCATGACTCAATGCCGAAGGCACATGGAACAACTTCTTTAGCTCAACCTCAATAACACATGGGCAAACAATCGATATAAACTCAAGGTACACTCCAAACTCGATTGCAGAAAATACGACTTCAGCAACAGAGTGGTCAACACCTGGAATGCTCTACCTGACTCTGTTGTTACAGCCTCAAACCCTCAAAAGCTTCAACCTCAAACTGTCTACCGTGGACATCACCCCATTCCTAAGAGGTCCATTAAAGGGGGCGTGCATAAGCGCACCAGCGTGCCTACCATCCCTGTCCTATTCTCCCCATCTTTTTGTATTCATTTCTTTCGTTAAGTCCATGTTTATATCTATACCTGCTATCTTCTACACGTTTGACAAACTAATAAACACAAATACAAAATACAAATTGTGAGGTAACTTTAGAACTGCAAGTTCAAGTCTCAACCATCTGACCCAATCTTTGAATTTCATCCCTTTGCCCCACTCTGCTTTCTGCCACAACGTCCCTCAAGCACAGTTCCAAACATCAAAAGCTTGCCCATTATTTAATGCTCTTTTAGTTACCCTTCTTAAAGATTTATCTAGCGAAGGTGACACCGTCTAGCCAATATTGGCCGCTCTTGCAAAAACTAAGAAGAATAGGAATTGCATAGAAATTGGGTGGAGACATCCGAGGGCTGCAGACTAGTCTGGGTGGTTGCATAACAACTCCAGTAGAAGAAAACAATGACACGACACTTTCCATATTGTTGTCAAGAGAACCACACAAACATGGAACCACCAGGAGTCAAAACGATTTGGAGAGAGATTATAATTCACAATAAAGGTATTACCAGCCTACATGTGTGTTTGTGCTCAACGGAGGGGTGGGTGGATGCATCTATGTCTAAGGCATTTTACATTGTGTTAAAAAGCACCGTGTCTTGAAAATATGGACACACACACACAAAAAATCACACGTACAATATAACTGATATATCAATGAAATATGCAAAATTCTGCCAAAAGGAAAGAGCTTTTACTAATTAGAAAAATCCAGCCAGACTGGGAATGAAGCCCACTGTGTTTCTTCACAGATAAGACAAGTATAGTTCCCCGAGTAACCTCATCCTCTTCTGGGTATCAAACATTCTTTCAACTTCAATGTATCAGAAAAGAGCAACCAAGATGATTAGGGGACTGGAGGCTGAAACATATGAAGAACAGTTGCTGGAACTGGGCATGGCTAGTCTAGTGAAGAGAAGGACTAGGGGAGACACCCCCCCCCCCCCCCGTAGCTGAGATGCGTGGTCTAAAAATTACAACAATCAATACAATACAATACAATAAAATAGCAGAGTTGGAAGGGACCTTGGAGGTCATCTAGTTCAATTCCCTACCTAGGCAGGAAACCCTATACCATTTCAGACAAATGGCTATCCAACATCTTCTTGAAGACGTGCAGTGTTGGGGCATTCACAACTTCTGAAGGCAACTTCTGTTCCACTGATTAATTGTCCTCTCTGTCAGGAAATTTCTCCTCAGTTCTAAGTTGCTTCTCTCCTTGATTAGTTTCCACCCATTGCTTCTTGTTCTGCCCTCAGCTGCTTTGGAGAATAGCTTGACTCTCTCTTCTTTGTGGCAGCCTCTGAGATATTGGAAGACTGCTATCCTGTCTCCCCTGGTCCTTCTTTTCGTTAAACTAGACATACCCAGTTCCTGCAACTGTTCTTCATATGTTTTAGCCTCCAGTCCCCTAATCATCTTTGTTGCTCTTCTCTGCACTCTTTCTAGAGTTTCCACATCTTTTCTACATTGTGGTGACCAAAACTGAATGCCGTATTCCAAGTGTGGCCTTCCCAAGGCATTATAAAGTGGTATTAACACTTTATAATCATTTTCCAAATTGCAGCGAGGAATGCCAGCAAACACTCGCAAACTTTACACCGGTATTTCTCAACCTTAGCAGCGAAGAGACGCAGACCTCAGCTCCTAAAATTGTGGGATTTGAAATCCTCACATCTTCACGTCGCCATGCTTGACAAACGCTGCTTTATACAATTCAGCAACCTATTTCTAGGCGACACATGCTCCCTCTCCTTTTTTTGGCAAAGCTACATGGACTCTCACGATTTTATAGCGACGCAGATCCTTTGAACAAGAGTTCCTTTGTGCCTCTGCCAGCAAACTGCAACACCTGTGCTGAAATACAGTAGCGTAATTCCTGCCTAATTATTTAAACACGGCTTTAATTTTCCTCAAAATTGGGTGATTTGCTGGAAGTGCAAGTCACTGCAAGGGTGAGATTTTCACCCAATACAATTTCTGACCTTCTGTACTGTTATTTTCTTTTCCGCTCTGTATTCAAGGTAGCTTTTTAATTGAGGAGAGGAGCAAACCATGGAAGGGACAAATGCTATCTTTTGTAACTTGGGAGGGATCTTGGAGTCTTCGTGGAAAACCAGCTAAATATGAGCCAACAGTGTGCAGTGGCAGCCAGAAAAACCAATGCAATCCTAAATTGCATTAACAAAGAGGGAGTTAAACTATTCTCCAAGGCACCTGGGGGCAGGACAAGAAGCAATGGGTGGAAACTAACCAAGGAGAGAAGCAACTTAGAATTAAGGAGAAATTTCCTGACAGTAAGAACAATTAACCTCTGGAACAGCTTGCCTCCAGAAGTTGTGAATGCCCCAACCCTGGAAGTCTTTAAGAAGATGTTAGATAGCCATTTGTCTGAAATGGTATAAGGTTCCTGCCCACGCAGGGGGTTGGACTAGAAGACCTACAAGGTCCCTTCCAACTCTGCTATTGTATTGTATTGTATAACAGAGGGATACAATCAGGATCAAGTGAGGTACTAAGACCACTCTATAAAGCCCTAGTAAAACCCCACCTAGAGTCAGAGATGCGGTGGCTCAGCGGGTGAGATGCTGAGCTTGTTGATCAGAAAGGTTGGCAGTTCGGTGGTTCGAATCCCTAGCGCCATGTAATGGAGTGAGCTCACTTGTCCCAGCTTCTGCCAACCTAGCAGTTCGAAAGCATGCAAAAATGCAGGTTAAAAAAATAGGAACCACCTTTGATGGGAAGGGAACAGCATTCTATGCATCTTTGGCATTTAGTCATGCTGGCCACATGACCACGGAGACGTCTTCGGGCAGTGCTGGCTCTTTAGCTTTGAAACAGAGATGAGCACCGCCCTCTAGAGCTGGGAACAACTAGCAGATATTTGCAAGGGGCAGCTTTACCCTTAGAGCAGGGGTCTCCAACCTTTGCAACTTTAAGTCCTTCAGACTTCAAGTTGCAAACGTTGGAGACCCGTGCCTTAGAGTACTGCATCCAGTTTTGGTCACCACACTATAAAAAAGATGTTGAGACTCTAGAAAAAGTGCAGAGAAGAGCAACCAGGAGGATTAGGGGACTGGAGGCTAAAACATATGAAGAACGGTTGCAGGAACTGGGCATAGATAGTCTAGTGAAGAGAAGGAACAGGGGAGACAGGATAGCAGTCTTCCAATATTTGAGGGGCTGCCACAGAGAGGAAGAAGGGCTCAAGCTACTTTCCAAAGCACCTGAAGGCCAGAGAAGAAATAATGGATGGAAACTGATCAAGAAGAGATTCAACCTGGAAATAAAGAGGAACTTTCTGACAATGAGAACAATTAACCCATGGAACAGAAGTTGCCTTCAGAAGTTATGGGGGCTTCATCACTTAAGACTTTCAAGAAGAGACTGGACTGCCATTTGTCAGAAATGGTGTAAGGTCTCCTGCTTGAGCAGGCAGGTTGGACTAAATGACCTATAAGGTCTCTTCCAACTCTGTTAATCTGTTAAAAAAAACTTTTACCAACTTTCAGCAAAAACAAAACGTAGGTACCATTTATAACCGCCTTATTAACACCACCTTATTGCAAAGCATTGAAAAGTATTATTTAAAAAAAAAAAACACCAGGTAGCCTACATTGCTCACTCTTAAGCACAAAAGTCCCCCAGTCTATTTTCCTGGAAGGAGCGTCCATCTTTTAAGCCTCCTGCTGATCTTAAAAGCTCTCTCCCATTCACAGGTGTTATGCTTTAAGGCTAATTGAACTTTTGCATGGAGGGGATAATCCTGCAAATACTATTTAGGAGACAATAACTTTCAGCAGGGGGGTTAGAACAGGTTGTAGGAAGTTAGCACTCACCCCTCTCCTAGAAAAATGAAATATTCTAGGAAATAGTAAAAAGACAGAATATTATTACATTCTACGATGTAGAAAATCCGTGGAGACTCTGGAAAGAGTGCAGAGAAGAGCAAGCAAGATTATTAGGGGACTGGAGGCTAAAACATATGAGGAACGGTTGCAGGAGCTGGGTATGTCTAGTTTAATGAAAAGAAGGATGAGGGGAGACATGATAGCAGTCTTCCAATATCTCAGAGGCTGCCACAAAGAAGAGGGAGTCAAGCTATTCTCCAAAGCACCTGAGGGCAGGACAAGAAGCAATGGGTGGAAACTAATCAAGGAGAGAAGCAACTTAGAACTGAGGAGAAATTTCCTGACAGTTAGAAGAATTAACCAGTGGAACAGAAGTTGCCTCCAGAAGTTGTGAATGTCCCAACACTGGAAGTCTTTAAGAAGATGTTGGATAACCATTTGTCTGAAATGGTATAGGGTTTCCTGCCTAGGCAGGGGGTTGGACTAGAAGACCTCCAAGGTCCCTTCCAACGATGGCAAGGAAGGTTATTCGAAATAAACTAAAAACTCTGCTATTGTATTATTGTATCCTTGGATGAGAAATGGAGAAACATTTTTTTTTTAGGCAGGAAGAAGACTCACTCTTAAAAGCCCCCATCTTCCTCAATAGCCCACAGCAGATGTCCACACTTGAGAGAGAAAGAGATAGCTAGGTCTATTCATAGGGAAATGCCTTCACCCAAGATCCAACAAAGGTAGGATTAGCCCTCTACCCATTTCATCTGGGAAGATTATATCACCCAGCAAGGCTCAACCAAGCCTGGGACTCAGCACAGCCTACAGACAGAGTTGCCCCTGGCCTGGCCCCAAGGGTCCCTGACAACCAATCAGAATACAAACTCAAATCCAAAAGCCCAAAGAGGGTATAAAAACTTGTAACGTGACATGATCCTCCTTTTGCGACCTTCTGTCAAGCAAAATCAATGGGGAAGCCAGATTCACTTAACGAGCTGATTATTTACTCAACAACTGCATCGATCCAATTAACAACGACTGCAAGAAAGGTTGTAAGATGGGGTGAAACTCATTTAACAACCGTCTCGGTGAGCTGCATAAATGTTGCTACATACATTGCTCCAACACAAATGAGTTGAGGAACGTTTTTGCTGTTGTGTGTGTGTGGGGTGCTGCAGTCACTTTATTGATTTAAACACAGTTAAGGACCCTCTGAAAGTCTTTAACAGAACTGGACAGTAGTCCTTGACTTACAACAGTTCACTTAGTGACTGAAGTTACAATGGCATTGAAAAAAATGATTTACGACGGTTTTCACAGTTACAACTGTTGCAGGATCCCCATGGTATGGGGCAGGGGTCTGCAAAGTTGGCTCTTTTAAGACTGGTGGACTTCAACTCCCAGAATTCCCCAGCCAGCCAGGCTGGCTGGGGAATTCTGGGAGTTGAAGTCCACCCGTCTTAAACGAGCCAACTTTGCAGACCCCTGGTCTGGGGGATTCAGACACCTGACAACCGACTCATATTTACGACAGTTGCCGTGTCCCCATGATCACCTTCTGAGCTCCTTCAGTTCTTGGATGAAGAAGCTTCTTTAGTTCAGAAGCTACAGAAACTGAAGATGATAGGCCTCCAGTCATATTCCTTTTAGGACCTTTGGTCTGCCACCCCCTTCTCTTGTTTTACTATGCTGTTTCATTAGTGGGGAATTGGGAGGTGTGAATAGTAATGAGTAGAACGTTGTTGTGACAATAAAACATTCCTTTCTAGAAGCCCAAGGTCATCCTTTGTCTCTGCACCTCTGCACCTAACCGGAAGTGGATGGGTGGTAATGCCAGCGTGGCAATGGAAGATAGGACCATGGGATGGACTTTGTGGGTGTGGGGGGCAAGGTCTTGAACTTTCAACTGGGTGGGAAACCCCGGAAGCTTTCAGATTTGGGTTTCCAGAGGTTGTACCAACATGTCTCCCTTATTAAATTAGAACTTTGAGGAAAGCTCTGCCTTGGACTCTGATTTAATTCCGGATGATATTTGGAACGCTGACAGAAGAAACTTTTTCAGTTCAGTTCTCGGATGAAGAAACATGGACGAGAAATGAAATGTCTTCAAGGAAAAACAAAGCCCAGTTACTTTTTGAAAACTTTGGGATTGACTCTTGAGACCTTCGGCTTTCAAAGCATTTGCTCTCCCTCTAAAAAAAAACAACCTAGCAATAGTTAAACCTGCGTATATGCCTGATTACTTCTCCAAATTTGGAGCTCCCATCCCGCCCCCTTTACACAAAATAAAACTATTGGAGAGGTAACATCTCAGGACAATATCTTAAGGAGGCTAACATTTATTTATGATAGAGGACAGAAGAGACTCCAATAAAATCATGCCTTCTTGGACCTTCTCCCACCATGAAGTCTGGCACTTGTCCCTGGCTGGCATCTCCTCGCAGCTGTCGTTCTTCTCTTCTGAACTGCAATCCTCGGAGGGGTTACACTGCTCCATCTCAACTTCCTCCTGGTCTTCCGTTTCTTCTGTCCATTGATCTGGTGGATGTTCTGGGTTTGGGCACTGTTCCTCTTCGAGCTCACACTTGCCTCCTTTGAGTGAGATTGGCACTTGCACACCTATGCTCTTGTTTTTCCATTTCTTGCACACTTGGACTTCTTTGCCTTCTATTTCTACTCCGTCGTCGTCATCCAGATAGATGTTTAGAGGCACGTCTAGGTGAATCCCCAAAGGAATCATCCTTTTCTTCTGGCAAGGTTGCATCAAGCAGCAGCATTTAAGGGCCTTCCCACAAGTGGCCTTCGCTTTCTTTTCCCCCCGACATTTTGGTTTCTTCCTTCCTTTGGGGCATTTTGCCTTTGGGTGGGAGGTCGGCTTGTTTCTTTTGGGCCTACAGAAGTTGCTACATATCGAAATTTTACATTGGGAGTTGTCTTTGTTGCTTGCAAGGGAGCAGGAGGAGTTCTTCTGGTATGCTTCCTTTCTTTCGGTCCAAGCGCAGAGATTAGAAGAACATTCGTCATCGCTGAGTTCCTCTTTACAAATTTGCCTCTTTCTGACGCAAGGGGTTGATGGGGCTGCAAAACCAGGGGCTTCTTCACATCCACTTTGGTTGCACGTACACTGGTTCTTCTTGGGGCACTTCCGCCCGCGTGGAGTGGAACGAGGGCAAGCTAGACATGGGCTTTGGATTTGAACTGGCTTGCGGTAGCTCTGGGTGATGAACTCTGCCATTGAATAGGTGACCCCAACCTTCTTGGACAGCTGCCTTGGGGTCAGGCCTAATTCCCGCCACCTGGTTTTGTCAATGTCCATTCTTCTGTTCACCATCTACCCCATCTTCATGTCACCTCCCTATGGCTTTTGCTCCCTATGGCTTGCTATGAGCCACTAGGGCCAGACGTTCTGTGACATCAGTAGCTGCAGAGTTGATGTCATAAGCATCGCCACATTTAAGCTAGCCTCCTGTAGATCACAAATGTGGGTCTTTTGGGTCGAACTCAAGGTCCTGCTGGAAAAGATAGATCTTTTTTTTTTAAACAAGGTAACCCCTGGATTCTTGTTCTAGGAGATCCCATCTCACATTTGCAAGAATGGATACCTCCATCAGGCATTTTTATCAGTCTAGGAAAGTCTTGCAATGATAACCGGTCTTGCAATTTAATCAAATGTATTTATATATTCACAAGTGTTGGTGATTTCAAAGAGACTTCCTTAAGAGACACTATGGCTTGCCATGATCCAGATGGATATAAAAAGGGAAAGTTTGTTTGACTCTATCTGTTAGAGGTGGGGCAGATGTGTGATGGTTGTCACGTGACAACGGGCAAGATGTGGGATGGTTGCCTAGCACACAAAATTCAGTCACATGATTCTGGCAGGGTAGGGGTGGATGTTGTACCTTCAGAATCGATCGTAAGTACCATATTTTTCAGAGTATAAGATGCTCTGAAGTATAAGACACACCTAGCTTTTGGGGAGGAAAACAAGGGGAAAAAATCTGCTTCTGCCTCCCAGCAATTTGACTCCTTGCAACAAACAGCGAACAGTACAGACAATATACACTGTTTGTGATGTAACATTTCAGATTATACAGTACAGATGCTGTTAAAATTGATGTGGCTTTCTGGAAGTATAGTTATTCTCTGCTATTTAGAAGAAGATACAATAGCACTGGGCCTCTTCAGATCAAGCGTTTATTTTAAAAAGCTTCTTCATTTTGTTAAACTGTCTAGAACAATAATAAAGCAGTCTTTAAAAAATGTCTAATAATTTGAACATTCTGTAGTCATTTATAGTTATTGACTTAACTCCTTGCTGCAAGCAGCCTGTTTCAGTTTAGCCTGATTAGAGGGGAAAAATCTGCCTCTTCCTCCCAGCAATTTGCCCCCTTGCAGCAAACAGCAAGTTTCACTTTCAATTTCAGTTTAAACACAGGCCGATGATCAGCTGTTTCAGGCTGCAGGGATTAAGTTGTTTAGAACAACAATAAAGCAGTTTTTAAAAAAATAAATCTAACAATTTGGACATTCTATACGCATTTATAGTTATTGACTTACCTCCTTGCAGCAAACAGCCGGATTAGCACAAGAAAAAAAATCTGCCTCTGCCTCCCAGCAATTTGCCTCCTGCAGCAAACAGCAAGTTTCACTTTCAATTTCAGCAGGGGCCTCCGGACCATCAGCTGTTTCAGGCTGGAGGGATTGCCATAAGTGTATTGCAACTCATGCAAGCCCCATTTCCCCTATTTTCTGCAAGGAGGTAAATTGCTGGGAGGCAGAGGCCAAAGGATGGGGGCTGCGGGTGGGTGGGGCTACATTTGGTATATAAGACACACTCAAATTTTCACCCTCTTTTAGAAGGGGGAAAGGTGCATCTTATACTCCAAAAAATATGGTAGCTTTTGGGAGCTCCATCACAACTTTGAATAGTGAGTAAGTGACCGGTTACTACCCTATTATTTGATTCATACAAATTTAGGTGAAATGTCAGTGGAGACAAGTAAAAAAAAATGAGACTTGTTTTGTATACAAACCCACAATTACTACCAAAATTGATATTGTTTGATGACTATGGCAGACATGCGAGGACTGAAATTAATTTGAATGAAACCAAGTCCTCATGATACTAGGAACATAATGAACCATGGTGGCGCAGTGGCTAGAATGCAGTACTGCAGGCTAATTCTGCTGACTGCCGCCTGCCTACAGTTTGATTCTCACCAGCTCAAGGCTGACTCAGCTTTCCATCCTTCCGAAGTCGGTAAAATGAGGACCCTGATTGTTGGGGGAAATGTGCTAACTCTGTAAACTGTTTAGACTCTTAGAGAGAGAGCGGTAAAGCACTGTGAAGTGCTATATAAGTCTAATTGCTATTGCTTGTGGTTGTTAGTTGCGAAGTCATGTCTGACCCATTGCGACCCCATGGGCAACGTTCCTCCAGGCCTTCCTGTCCTCTACCATCCTCTGGAGTCCATTTAAGCTCATGCCCACTGCTTCGGTGACTCCATCCAGCCACCTCATTCTCTGCCGTCCTTTTCTTCTTTTGCCCTCCATTGTTCCCAGCATGAGGCTCTTCTCCAGGGAGTCCTTCCTTCTCATTAGGTGGCCAAAGTCTTTGAGTTTCCTCTTCAGGATCTGTCCTTCTAAAGAGCAATCAGGGTGGATCTCCTCTAGGACTGACCAGTTGGATGGCCTTGCAGTCCAAGGGACTCTCGGGAGTCTTCTCCAGCACCATAATTCAAAGGCCTTAATGCTATTGCTATATGTCCCAAAGGAACAATAGTTTTTCTATCATTTCCTCCCTCTTCCTTCTCCCCGTAGATCTATTAAGGATAAAATCTATCCATCAATATTTCTAAGGACGTGGAAGCATCTCAGAAAGTAGAAACCCAAGAGCAGGAAGACTCAGTCTACCGAAACAACAGATTTGCACGCTCTGCCTGCAGCCCTCATTCTTTTTGACAGACAGGAGAAGGGAAAATGCATGTTTTGCTTTTGTTTCAATTCAAATTTTAATTTAAAAAAAAAGTTAGTGAAGGAAGGAGCAAGACATTTTTCAAGTTACATATTTTTTTTTCTTTTTTTTCGGAGATGAAAGAATTTCAAAAAAAAAAATCACAAATGGTAAGGATTGAAAGAGGCAATGGGCATCTGCTTAGAAGTACAAGAAAGCGTATTTAATACATCGTTACAACAAGCACAGCTTCCACCAGCCCACTTAGCCTCTCCGCTATTTGTAATGTGCCGAAATCTCTGCCGGTAAACTTGCTTGGTGGAATTTGTCAAGGAAAACACTGGCTTTATTTTAAACCCTACACCAGGGGTGTCGAACCTTAGCTACCTGAAGACCTGTGGACTTCACCTCCCAGAATTCCCCAGTCAACCCGGGAGCCATGTTGGCTGGGGAATTCTGGGAGTTGAAGTCCACAGGTCTTAAAATGGCCGTGTTTGGACACCTCTGCCATAAACCATCAGAACTGGGGCGGGGGGAGACAAAACTCGGAGGGAAGCTGCAAAGTGGTTAGTCCTGGAGATACGCTGGTCAAAAAAAAGAAAAGAGGCACAGGAATGGACGTCCTTTTCTTTTTAAAAATAATAATCAAAGTGTTCCTCCAATAACCCTGAGCCTAGTCCACGTAGGCCCCGAGCAGCTGACAGCACCTTTATTTCTGTGAGAGTGATTCACACTCTGAGGTGTACTGTGTATTTTCTCCTTCCAGTTCATGTGAATTTTCTCCATGGATGTATTTTTTTTTCCTTTTCTTTCTTTTTTCTTTCTTTTTTTTTTTTTTTTTGCAAACGGTGGAAAAACCTGTCCCTCAAGTAAGGGAAGGCTGTTCTCACTTGAAGGGGCTTTGGGGAGCTGGGAGATCACTTCCGTGTGTGAAGAGTGTCTTGGAATTTGGTGCTGGTGTACCGTAGATGGAAGCCCTTCTTGTTGATGGTGTCATCCGAGTGAAATCTTACCATCACGGAGTCACCAGCGGAATAGACCTCTTCTGGAGGCTAGCAAAAAAAAAAAAGAGAGAAGAAGATGGAGAAAAAGGTTAACGTTCTGACAGAGGCTTCCCGAGAGCATGACGCAAACTCCTGGTCCCGACGAAACCCCCTTTTATTAATTCGCTGTGAATTCTGCTTATTCACAACCAGCAAAGTCTTTCAAGGGAGGATTTATGGTCACAGACCTTATCTGGCTTGGAGAGCTGCCAGGCCGAGATCTGCAAAACTTGGCAAGGAGTCTCAGAGAGTCCCGAACCAATTAAGCGAATTAATTGTTTGAATATACGAATATATTGCCTCTGTTTTCAAACCGCATGATATCGTGTTTCCCCGAAAATAAGACCCAACCAGAAAATCAAAGCTGGGTTACCAAATTTTTTTACTACTGGTTCGGGCGCGCTCCTGCGGGCGTACAATCCTTCAGCGCATGCACAGAATCATCCAGGGGGGGGCGGAGCCTCCCGCCACAGCTACTACTGGTTTGGCTGATCTGGGCTAATCTGGCAGCAAGTCACCAATGCAGAAAATAAGCCCTAATGGGTCTTTAAGAGCAAAAAATAAATATAAGATCTGGTCTTAATTTCAGGGGAAAAGGGTACCAATGTTCCAGGCTACCTATGAGATTCTACATTTTAAAAAAGAACACTGCCGACCATCAACAGTTTTTAGCAAATTAGCAAATTATAACAGGACTTAATGTTTTCGTGTATTCCCATTTCTCCAAAAACCAGAGGAACGTTGTCATCACCTCACGCTGTGCCATGCATATACTGTATTTTTCGGAGTATAAGACGCACCATTTTCCCCTCAAAAAAGAGGCTGAAAATCTGGGTGTGTCTTATACACTGAATACAGCATTTTTGGCCTACCGAAACCCCACCCCCTTCACCAAAATGGCCATGCAGAGCCTTTAGGAGGCTTCCAGAGAGCTCCTGGGGGCTGGGGAGGGCAGAAGTGAGCAAAAAATGGCCCATTTTTGCCCCCCAGCCCCCAGGAGCACTCTATAAGCCTCCTATCCATTTGTGAAAAATGGACCTTTTTTTGCTCATTCCCACTCCACTCCACAGGAAAACTCTACAAGCTTTCTAAAGGCTATTCATGCTCTTTTTTTTGAAAAAAAATGAGCCGTTTTCACAAAAAATGGGCCGGTTTTGGGAGGTTTGCAGAGTGCAAAAACTTTTTTAAAAAAATTTTCTTCTTCTTCGTCAAAACCTTGGTGCGTCTTATACTCCGAAGCATCTTATACTCCAAAAAATACGGTAGCTTTTCATGCAAAAGCCTGGGGAGAGAACTACGCAATACAGAATGCCTTACCCCAGAGCCACAGTAACGTCCAAGACGTGGAGCTGTTCCATCGTAGCCATCAAAGAGCTCCATGTAGTCATAGCCACAGTCGGCCTCTTCCTCAATCTCAAATGTTTGGAAGATGAGTTCAACCCCGTAGCCTTCCTCAGCCACAATCACCCATTCGCAGTCTGAACCCCCAGGATAGTTGTTGTCTCCAAATTGCGCGTGGGAATAGAGATCCTTGGTTTTCACCTCAGCTCGCACCTGGCCCCCACATTCTGGAAACAACAAAAGACACAAACATAATTTAGGAACCTTGGCTATCCCAGAATTGGGTTAGAGCAGGGGTCTCAAACTCATTTTACCTGGGGGCTGCTGGAGGTAGAGGCTGGGTGAGGATGGGCCGCATAAGGGATTCACTACCCCTGCGGGCCGCACTAATATTATACTTTCATATCACGGTGGGGGCCACAAGATACCGTCCTGCGGGCCGCAATTGGCCCACGGGCCGCGAGTTTGAGATCCCTGGGTTAGAGGAAAGGGACAAAAAGTCTGGACACCAAGGAAGAAGAAGGTCCTGGTGGCTGCGTCTTGTTTACGGCCTTCACGCATCATGCTTTTGGCCTCTGCACGTTGCATTTTTGGGCGGTTCCAGGGGGCGGGGATCTCCGCTACCGAGCCCTGCCATCTGGAACTGCCCCCAAAATGCAATGCACGGAGGCGGCAATCAGCAGCAATGTGCTGTGGTGTTCTGGCAGCCTGAAACGGGCCTAAAATGGAGCATGTGGAGGCCGAAAACACGATGCGCGAAGGCGGCGATGGACTGTGGCGATCCCCGCAGCCTGGAACAGCTGATTGGTGGTATTCCAGGATGCCGATCCAACCGCTGATCAGCTGCTTGTGCTGAATCAGGATGCGATAACGCGTTGAAGCTGACCAGGCTGTTTGCTGCAGGGACTCTACCCAGATGAATACCGATGTATGCTGGTAGGCAGAGGCAGAATTATTTTTCTTGTTTTCCTCCTCAAAAACTAATGTGCCTCTTATACTCCGAAAACTACGGTTTCATGAGGGAGGGTGAAGCGTGGCAGTCTTGACCTACCAGCAACTTTGAGCTGGGATGATGGCAACATTGGAGGTCTCCTATCAGCTTTAGAACTTACGAGATCGCCTTCTGCCTCCCACCGGCCGGTACGCTCCCATAGAGAGGGTCTCCTCATGGCGCTGTCAGCTAAGCAATGTTGACTGGCGACACCCAGGGGGAGAGCCTTCTCCGTGGGAGCCCCTGTCCTCTGGAATGAATTAAGAACTATCCCTGACTTACGCACCTTCCGCCGTGCTCTCAAAACCTTTTTTTTTTTCCCAACAAGCCGGGCTGGCATAAAAATGAATTTTAAATTACAAATTTTTATTAATTTTAATCGGGGTTTGTTTGGTTTTTTTTAATTTTGAGGCCAAATTGTTTAATATGTTTTTTAAAAACTTTTTAAACTTTTATATATCTGTTTTACTTTGGCTGTACACCGCCCTGAGTCCTTCGGGAGTAGGGCAGTATAAAAAACTAATAAAACCTAAAAAAACCTAAAAAAACCTAATAAAACCTAAAAAAACCCTAAAAAAACCTAAAAAAACTAATAAAACCTAAAAAAACCTAAAAAACCTAATAAAACCTAAAAAAACCTAATAAAACCTAAAAAAACTAATAAAACCTTAAAAAAAACTAATAAAACCTAAAAAAACTAATAAAACCTAAAAAAACCTAATAAAACCTAAAAAAACTAATAAAACCTAAAAAAACCTAATAAAACCTAAAAAAAACCTAAAAAAACCTAATAAAACCTAAAAAAAACACTAATAAAACCTAAAAAAAACTAATAAAACCTAAAAAAACTAATAAAACCTAAAAAACCCTAATAAAACCTAAAAAACCCTAATAAAACCTAAAAAAACCTAATAAAACCTAAAAAAAACTAATAAAACCTAAAAAAAACTAATAAAACCTAAAAAAACTAATAAAACCTAAAAAACCCTAATAAAACCTAAAAAAAACTAATAAAACCTAAACCTAAACCTAAACTTAAACCTAGAAGACTTTTCCTCACTACTATTCTGCTGGAGTCCTGCCACAATATAATAGCGAGCCAGCACGGAGGGTTACCTGATGTGTAAGCCGCCTCGAAGCCTTTCTTTTGAATAGAGTTGTCTGAAAAAAATCTGAGGAACATCCTGTTGCTGGTAGAGATGATCGGATCTGGTTCTTTAGAGCCACAAAAGCGTCCCAGGACAGAAGCTTTCGCATCTTTGCCGTTGTAAACCTCTACGTGATCATAGGTGCATTCCTGGTGGAGTTCAATATCCAGCTCTCTGAAGGTCTGAAAAAGAATTGCTGTTTAAAACAAAAACAAAAAAAGGAGACAGTGCATGTACCGTGTGTTCCTGAAAATAAGACAGGGTCTTATTTTCTTCTGACCTCCGAAATAAGCACTAGGTCTTATTATTTTTGAGACGCAGGAGGTGGTGAGCATGGTCACCTCATGGCTTCTGCTGTGTTGCAATATTTTCAGGGAGGGCTTATTTTCAGGGGAGGGCTTATTTTAGCGCATGTGCTCCAAAGCCTGATTGGGCTTCTTATCCAGGAAGGTCTTATTTTCGGGGAAACAAGATAGATAGATAGATAGATAGATAGATAGATAGATAGATAGATAGATAGATAGATATGGAGGGAGGGAGGGAGGGAAGATTGATGAATGGATGGATGGATAGATAGATAGACAGATAGCTAGATAGATACCATGTTTCCCTGAAAATAAGACAGGGTCTTATTTTCTTTTGACCCACCCACCCACCCCGAAATAAGCGCTAGGTATTATTTTTGAGATGCAGGAGGTGGTGAGCGTGGTCACCTCATGGCTGCTGGTAGCAGGCTGCAATATTTTTAGGGAGGGCTTATTTTAGCACATGCGCTCAAAAGCCTGATTGGGCTTCTTATCCAGGGAAACAAGATAGATAGATAGATAGATAGATAGATAGATAGATAGATAGATAGATAGATAGATAGATAGATAGATAGATAGATAGATAGACAGATAGACAGACAGACTGATAGATATAGATAGATAGAAGATAGATAGATAGATAGAAGATAGATAGATAGATAGACAGACTGATAGATATAGATAGATAGAAGATAGATAGATATAGATAGATAGAAGATAGATAGATAGAAGATAGCTAGAAGATAGATAGATAGACAGACTGATAGATATAGATAGATAGAAGATAGATAGATAGATAGATAGATAGAAGATAGATAGATAGATAGATAGAAGATAGATAGATAGACAGACTGATAGATATAGATAGATAGAAGATAGAAGATAGATAGATAGATAGATAGATAGATAGATAGATAGATAGATAGATAGATAGATAGATAGATAGATATGGAGGGAGGGAGGGAGGGAGGGAAGATTGATGAATGGATGACTCCATTATGCAGCACTAAGGGATTCGAACCGCCGAACTGCCAACCTTTCTGGTTGACAAGCTCAGCGTCTTAGCCACTGAGCCACTGCGTCCCTGAACGTCCTCATGCTTCCCTAGATATACTATTGACTGGTTCTATGTTGTTATGGGAATTGAATCATGACGCCTCTGGTTGATTGTGGGAAGAGCAGTATACTGACATCTTCACACTATGATATGATAGATGTCACTATCATATTTGAAATCATGTAATCCGCAGAAGCCCCGTGGGCAGGAGTTTTCTGGATTAATGAAGTCATGTGTGGGAGGACTGCAGATGCTAACAAGGAGTCACGTTGTTCAGTTAATGCTTAAATTAAGATTTTGCTTCTCTAATAATTTTATTCTCTCCTTTTATAGTCAAGGAAAGGACTTTAGTTTCTTCGATGCTCAGCATGGCATAATGCTCCACGATGGGAATAAGAGGGAGGTGGTGGCCCAGTGGCTAAAACGCTGATCAGAAAGGTAGGCAATTCGGCGGTTCGAATCCCTAGCGCCGCGTAATGGAGTGAGCTCCTGTGACTTGCCCCAGCTTCTGCCAACCTAGCAGTTCGAAAGCACGTTAAAAAATGCAAGTAGAAAATGCAAGTTGCCATGCGCCTTCGGCGTTTAGTCATGCTGGCCACATGACCACGGAGACGTCTTCGGACAGCGCTGGCTCTTAAAACTTTGAAACAAAGAAGAGCACCGCCCCCTAGAGTCAGGAACGACTGGCACATATGTGCGAGGGGAACCTTTACCTTTACCTTCGGGGAATAAGACCAGACTCTGTTAATATTTGCGTCTACTGTTATCTTACTATTTCTTCCTGGTACTTTACCAGTTTGATACGGTGCCCGGGTGTAGTTGTGATTGCCCAGCTACACTCCTTCTTGCTTGGGTATTTATCAGGCCAGTTTGGGCTGGTGATGGTTCCAGTAATGGATGTCATCTTGTGATCGCAGCCAGCTACAATAAAAATAAATAAGTTCATAAATAGACAAGTTCCAAAAGCAATAAGCAATAAGCCTTATATACCACTTCAAAATGGGCTGTGCGGGGTGCTGAGTGTTGCAGGAGTCCATGGAGGCTGAAAACAAGGCACAGGGGGTGGGGGGCCGCTCTCCTCAGTGCCCCATTTTGGCCAGTAGGATGCTGTCTGTCCTATCTCCCCCCACCTCCAGCCCACAGTGGGGAACTACAATGCTGATCTGGCCCTCGAAGAAATCCAGTTTGACACCCCTGCACTAGACCAAAATGTAATGAATGAATGAATGAACACATATTGCCAGGTTGGATATGGAGATCATAAGGGGTGGTATTTACTCACTGTCCCTACCAGTTGGCAAATGTGAGTGTGCATGTGCTGTCACCTCCGTGCATGCGCTAAGCCTTCCGTGCATGCGCTTTTCACTAAAACGGAACCTAAACGGGATGCCATGGAGACGGGGCGGGTGCGCGGGGCCACCAGCGATGTCTGCTATCGGTTTGGCCGGTCCAGTTCAAACCGGTAGAATACCACCTCTGGAGAGCATCCATATCAGTAGACAACTTGACCCAAATAACTTTTTTGGGCCTACGGAATGTTGAGCCAAACATGACGACACATCGCCTTTGGAGACTCCAGTGGGAGCCCTTTCCACGGAGAAAATAAGACCCTCTACCTTCTTTGCAGTCATGCTTGTTGTCGTGTAGCACAAAGCCACTGCGGCACTGGCACTCGTAGCTGCCAAAAGTGTTGACGCATTCATGCTGGCATCCCCCGTTATCCTTCGAACATTCGTCTTTGTCTAGAAAAGAAGCGTCCATCGCTTAGCAAAGTTGCCTTAATATGGACTCACATGATCACCGCCCGGCCACTCAACTCTACCCACATCATTTCGGTAATGAAAAGAAACAAAAACAATTTCCCCTTCTCTGAATTCCTTTCTGAACATCTATTTCTTACCACCTTCTCGGCAGCCTCTTCTTTAACACGAGAGTAGACCTCAGGGGAACATGGGGCCAGTTTATTCATTAAGCAGAATAAAATAAGTTGCTTTTATTAGTCTAGGTCAGGGGTCAGCAATCTTAAACGCTCAAAGAGCCACAAAGGTCCTAAACGGAAGCCCCTTATTCAATTCTGGAGCCAACCCAAAATCCGGTTTTCCCCACCATAGAGTCTCCTCCTAGGGCGGCATCCTTTTTCCTCTGCTTGTCCTAACCGAAAGCCCTATCAATTGTGGAGGCGACTGGTGACAGGGAGCCGCAGCACAGAGATAAAAGAGCCACATGCGGCTCCAGAGCCGCAGTTTGCTGACCCCTGGTCTAGGTGTATTGTGCACTTGAATTTCCCCAGTGCCTTTCCAAATTATTTGCAGATAATAACGGAGTGGTCAAGAAGTCTTCAGCCTAACCTTCTCCCTGGCCCTCGAGTTGGATAATGCTATAACCTGACTTTTCCTTATTGCTGTTGGTGTTTCTTCATCTTAGTGTGCATCATTTCCAAAATAAACTGTGGTTACTGTTCTTAGGTTGTGTATCCGTAACTGCTGAGGTTGTAGTGGCCCGGATTTGACTTTTCGACGTAAAAGTAAGCTACAAAACCCACAAGGCGGCTCACACGCTTAGCCAACCACGAGGCTGATCTGGGAATAACTCTATAACCAGCAACGTCCGCATTCAGCCAAAAGAAGAGAACGTTAAAGAGAAAGCCAAACCACGCCCAAGAATTCTAGCCAACGGACAGCCGAAGTCGCATTGAGATCTAGAACGGGCATAACCATTACCTGCTTACTGAACACAGAGGACTGGGTTTAAAAACACACACAGCGACAACAAGGAGATGCAGGAAAGGGGACAGGACATGGCATTCTTCTTTACTTAGCAACAGTAAAATGTCACAGACACAATAAAAAAAATGCAACAGGAAATCAGCTGGTCTCGTGAAAAAAGAAAACCAGAGAAATTAAAACGCGTCAGGGCATTAATTAATTAATAATTATTTTAAAAATAACTATCAGTTCAGTCAAGTAAGATTTCTGAGGAGCACTGCCAGAGAATGTGGAATGTGGCAGCCCTCCCCCCGTCTCTCGATCGTAAACGCGCCACGCTTTTAACGCGGGGCAGAGAGGAGGAGGCGCTCGCGGTGCGTGGGGTGGGGAAGGAGGAACGCTGGCGGTCTGGTTCCTCTGGAGTTCCTGAGAAACAAACAGAAGGGTAGCCAAGTTCATTCTTAGGATTTTGTGCGCTTCTTCAGGCGATATTTCAAGCCAGGAGGACGGATTTTGGGTGGCTGAACCTTTTCTGAAATGAGACAGGGAGGGAAAAAATTAAAAAGGTAAGAGAGAACGCTCACACACACACAAAAAAAATATGAATTGAGTTATTCTTAAGTAATCCATTGGAGGGGCATGCAGGAAAGAGGCCATACTCTTACAACAGCTATCAGAAACAGCCAAATGAAGAAGAAGCTAAGGTACAGGTTGGCATACCGTTATGGGAGGCAGACTGCCAGAAGGAACAGCATTAAAATCTAGTAGAAGCCAGAGAGGAACGTAACAGCTGATTCAAGATAAAACCATCGTTCTAACCAGTGGTGGGATCCTGGCGGTTGAACAACCGGGTTCGGTGATCGCGTGCTTTGCGTGCGTTAGCAGTTTTAACAAAACTTACCTTCCACGCTACTTCTGGGGGAGGGTGTAACACAGCTGAGGCATGGCAATCTTCTCTGCCACGCGAATCAGCTGAGAGGATATACGTAAGTTAAGGGCAGGGGCAGGTAGACGGGCCAATCTGATCGTCGAAGCAAACCGGTTCACTCCCCAGCTGATTATTGGAACTACCGGTTTGCCTCAACCAGTACAAACCGGCTGAATCCCACCCTTGGTTCTAACACTTCTGGATAATCTTCAAAGGCCATGATAGCTCGCTGAGGAGGGCAACTTTGCTACAGGTGATCAGAATAGAGAGAGGGTTGGGATCCAGGAAGAACGTGCTGTCCTGATTGGGGATCTCTTTTGACTGGGGACGAAATGCAAGAGATTAGCTTTGAGGAGGGATCTCAAGAGTATAGACTTGAGAGTTCCAACCAAAGCATCAGACCAAATACTTCTAGTTTGCTTTCTAGGAACCAACAGCAGAAGGAGAGGAGGACCAAGGGACAAGAACTCTTTTGGAAGCCGTTTTGTTGAACTAAAACGATGAATTGCCATGGTGCTCCCAACTGGCAGGTAGGACTAAGGCTGTAAGTGATTCCCAGGTGAGGCAGGCCTACTAACCGCTTTAAGCTTCCAGCAGCTGTTTTGACACTGGCCACTCTTAGTACAGCAACCCAACCTCTGAAGATATCATTGAGCTGACTTGTATTTCTGCTTTGGGTGGCACTGCACAACTTCCACTAAAATTCGGAACAGCAAATCTGTTTCCTGCCAGCCTTCATTTCTGCAGGGATGTTGCGTTTTCTCCTCTACCCTTAAGAAGATTCTGTGACTCTTAATTTGCTGGACTGAAGGTGGACTTTTACTGCTGGAGCATCCGGTAGAAATCATGCAAATACTGTAGACTCTTAATTGCCTCCCATTCTCTACACAACTTCAAAGTAATCCTCAGGGGCTTCTAGACCAGGCTTTTTATTATAAAAATCATCCTGGGGTTCTTCATAGCATTTGATACAAGCAATCCAGACATTACCATTCATCATTTGGCTCATTATCATTCACAATAACTTATGATACCATAACCTCGTGGCTTTTCCCTAACTTTCTCCATGTTTAGGAGGGGAAAAATAAAATGGCTCCATCGATGGGCGCATGCTGGCTTGCGTGCTTACGATGCTGGCTTGACAAGCAGCAAATTCATGTTTGAGATCCGAGTGCTGCTGTGGGATGGGGCGAGCTCCTGTCCTTTGCTCCAGCTCTTGCTGTAGGATAGGGATGTCAAACTCGATTTCATTAAGGGCCACATCCGGGTTGTGTTTTGACCTTGGGGAGCATGGGGGGGCATGGGCAAGGTGGGCGTGGACAGCTTGACATCCCTCATATCGGGGGGTGCCTGTGGTGGCCAGAGCGCTCTTCCAGAGAAAACAGGCTCCCGAGCTCCGTTTTCAGCTGCGACAGCCTCCCGCAACCCTCTGCCAGTAAAAACTGAGCTTGGGAGGGCTACACATGGCCCTCCCGAGTTCTGTTTTCACTGCCAGAGGCACCATGGGCTGGTCCTTCCCTGTTTCCAGGCCTGTCCTATGGACCAGATCTAAGCAACCCATGAGCCAGATCCAGCCCGCCGGCCTTGAGTTTGACACCCCGGCTGTAGGACATGAAAGGAACCTCCAGTGGGCATCCCCCAGACAACGATGATGTCACTGGCTAACCCTTTCAAATCGGAAGTGCCTTGGTGCCTCTGACACGAGTGCAATGCGAATGTCCACAACGAGGGCTCCCCACCCAAAAGTCCATTTGTTGAGTAGTTTGAATGCCCCCGAATTCAACAGATGGGCTGTTTCCAAGTAAATCTGCAACCCTGGCTCTTCTCAGCCAGAATAAGGAAAATTCCTTGACTAAAGAATTCATTTTTTCAAAACTAAGGGCGTCAACATTCATCGAGGAAGTGGCTCAAATTGAACCAACTTTTCACTGCACGTATCAGAAAAACAGCTTATGCCAGGGATGGCGAACCTATGACGCGAGTGTCGAAGGCGTCGCGTTACGACGTTTTGTGTGGCACGCCAGTGCTCACCAACACCCATCACACAACTGTTCTCAAAACCACGCCCTGTTCTTGGCGTGGTTTTTGGAGGCGGTGGAGATTGTGTGAGGATGGGATGTGCTCTCGTGTGTCCTCCAGAAAACATGGGAGAGGGCCATGCTGTCCCGCAACCTCCAGACCAAAATCAAGTGAACATGGGATTCTCAGGTGGTTTTCAGAGACTGGAGAAACTGCAGAACAGCTCTCTGGGAAGCTGATTCCAGAATGAATGGCCTGTGTGACCCAGAGCTATCAACAGAAAGAGGACACTTCCTTAAGGTAAGCAGTGTGGGGCAGATCACATGCATGATGTGATCACGCACAATTGGACTGAATTTTAAAAAATAAATGAACGTGCAAAGCATGGTTTCTCTTTTGCTTGAGTGTGCATCTGTGAGTGTGAGAGAGATGCACACCCCAGCAGTGTCAAATGAAGCACGTTCTGAATTTTCGGCACTTCAAAACGATTCTCCATTACTTAATGCAACCATGCGCTCTTCGCGACTACTAATCGCCGTGGCCCATGATGAGACTTCGATCTTGAAATGACACTAGCCAAGTACTATTTCAGCCTCCGATATACACATCCTCCCCACAAGGGAAACACAGACGCTACTCCCTTCCGCTGAAGTGTGCAAAATCCAAGCACAGAGGCTCACAAGAGGGAAGGTGTGTGAATCACAGGCACAGGGTCAACACAGCTAGGCAAATCCAGTGAAACACAAGCCAACATAGACAACACATAAACAAAAGGGCAACCCCGTTTGAAGCCAAATTATACCAAGCCAACCTGGAACAGCCTTTCATTTCCAAAATGTGTGGATAAATGCCATAGTTTTGACAACCATCTCAAGATTATTTCAGATGAAAGCAGGCGCGTAAAGCGAGATCTTACCTGAATTCCGAATTTGCGAGCCAGCAAGTTGGTGCAGAGGCTTTCCTGAATGAGTCATCAAAGAAACACCAGAGGCTTGTAGCATTTTGCAAACTTATTTTTCCTTTAGCAGAAGCGAGTTAGGCTGCTTTGCTTACCAGCTCCTCTTAGACTTTCCCAGCATTACCGTAATTTTGGCCACTTCCCGTTTTGCTCCGTGGGAGTTTCATCCTATCCGATATTCCCACCAGTGGGCTCTATTTCCTTACTACCCCACAGCTCTTTCCTTATTACAGATAGTCCTTGACTTGCGACCACAATGGAATGGCCAAATTTCTGTTGTTAACTGAGACATTTGTTAAATGAGTCTTGCTCTATTATGCGACCTCTTCTTGCCACAGTGGTTATGTGCGGTCATGCGATGTTTTACTTAACCGCTTCACTTGATTAAAAAGGTAAAGGTAAAGGTTCCCCTCGCACATATGTGCTAGTCGTTCTTGACTCTAGGGGGCGGTGCTCATCTCCGTTTCAAAGCCAAAGAGCCAGTGCTCTCTGAAGACATCTCCATGGTCATGTGGCTGGCATGACACAACGCCGAAGGCGCACGGAACGCTGTTCCCTTCCCACCAAACGTGGTCTATATTTTTCTACTTGCATTTTTACCTGCTTTCGAACTGCTAATTTTGCAGAAGCTGAGACAAGTAACGGGAGCTCACTCCATTACGTAGCACTAGGGATTCGAACCGCCGAACTGCCAACCTTTCTGATCGACAAGCTCAGTGTCTTAGCCACTGAACCACCACGTCCCTTTCACTTGATTAAGTGAACATAAATGCATTATAATGGAGTTGCTCATCCCAGTTAGGATTGTTAAGCAATAACTACCTGTAAAAAGATGTCCTTTTAGCCTGCAAGTACTGGAACTCTTAGTAAAAAAAAAAAATACTTCTAAACTCTTCTATTTTGTGTTCTATTTTCCTTCCAACTAGAGTAAGAAAACTTGACAATTCTTACAGGACTTATTTAAGGAGCTGAAGCGTAGAAGGTGGGAACGAAGGTGAGGCAACCGTTTTGAATAGAGAAGGAGCCACCTGCAATGCTCCACATGTGCAAAAATGGAGATAAGGTAACTCCCTCTCCTGCCCCCCCTTGGCAATGTGGGTTACATTGCAGGTTATCCAGAAATGAATTAAGCTGTTTTTCCAAACTCAGCAATGTTGTGAGATGACAGAGGTCTGGAGGGCCTTTTTGTACATTTTGTAATGTACCGTATTTTTCAGAGTATAAGAGGCACCAGAATATAAGACACACCAGGATTTTGAAGAGGCAAATAGAAAAAAAAGTGTTTGCACTCTGCAGACCTCCCAAAAATGGCCCGTTTTTCACGTGAATAGCCTTTAGGATTTGTAGAGTGCTCCTGGGGGGGTGGGGAGGCAAAACTGAGCAAAAAACAGCCAGGTTTGTTTGCTCATTTCTGCCCTTCCCAGCCCCCAGAAACACTCTGAAAGCCTCCTAAAGGCTATGCATGGCCATTTTTGTGAAAGAGCAGGGTTTTGGGAGGCCAAATATGTATTCAGTGTATAAGATGCACCCAGATTTTCAGCCTCTTGAGGAAAACAGGTGCGTCTTATACTCTGAAAAATACGCTAACCCCCGGGTCAAAGTGCCTTTAGAATTACTCTTCAAATTGCTTAGCAAAAATAATCAAGCATGACAATGGAGCGAGAAACATCTTTGAGTAAAGAACCCAACGTTGGCTTCATCCTTTCACCGGCGGTCATCACCAACACTAGATGGAAAGAGACAAAAGGGAAGGAAATGGTTTGTGGGTTCATATTTTCAGTACCTGCCAAGACAAATGACATTTCATTGATTTACATAAGTCAATCTTACTGGATCCACCGCCGCCTAAATGTGTTGGGACTACAATTCCCATTACCCTCAATGTCCACCAGATGGGGAAAGTTGATAGGATCCTGCGTATTCATCATGAATAGATACCACTGGTAGATTCCACTATCGTGGAATACAGAGGTATACATGTCATTACCAGTGGTGGGATTCAGCCGGTTCGCACCTATTCGGGAGAACCTGTTGATAACTTTCTAAGCAGTTTGGAGAACCGGTTGTTGGAAGAAATCTCCTTTTGTTTTTTCTCCACTTTGCAGGGCTAATCTTGTAAGGAAGGCACCATCTCTGACCTCCGCCTTTTCCGCCAGCGTCTTAAGACGCACTTATTTCAACAAGCCGGCCTAGCATAACCTCCCGTTCCTGATTGTTTTAGTTATAAATTTTAATTAGGGAATTTTATATTGGTTTTAGAACAGGGTATGGGTTTAATTGGTTTTTAATTAACGGTATTTTGTATATTTGTATTGTTTTTAATTTTCCTGTGCGCCGCCCTGGGTCCTTTTTTAGGAGGAGGGCGGGATATAAATTTGAATAAAATAAAAATAAATAAAAAAGGAAGGAAACATTCTGGTCTTGTTCCTAGCCTAACCTTTATTGCCCTGCTTACAGAAACTGCCTCTCCGGTTAACCCTTATGACATTGTCATAGCTAAAGTGAAGCACCCATCGATGTCAGTGACGTTGAGTTGGCCTCTCCCACACAACCACCATGCCCTGCCCAACAAGCTGGTCATCAGGACAGAAAACCGGCTGTTAAATTAGTTGAATCCCATCACTGATGGGTTCCTACCGGTTCGGGCTGGTTCGAGCAAACCGGTAGTGGTGTGACAGCCTGGGTTGCCACGCCCCCGAACCGGTTCTCCGGTCTCTTCTGCCATCGCCAGCATGTTTCTGTGCATGCGCAGAACAGTTTTCAGTCAACTGCGCATGCGCAGCAACCCGCGGTGGGTGCGGGCGTGAGTAAAGCGAGCAGCGCATGTGCAAAACGCCCTCTCAGCGAACCGGGAGTAAACTAGTTAGGAACTCATCACTGGCCATTACACAGTATAATACATGCAGCGGCTTATTATCAACCTCTCATACCCGAAGAATAATCTACCCTCCGCAAAATTTAAGTCGAATGTGTGAAATAAGGACTTCGTTTTCCATTCTGAATACATTTTCTTTCCTCTTTTTAAAAACGAAAGAAAAAAAGGGAACAGGGCCACCCATTTCATCAATAGTGAAATTTCGCTGCCCTGGGTCCTTTTTTAGGAGAAGGTGCGGGGTATAAATTTGAATAAATTAAAATTAAATTAAATAGTGCGACTGTTGGTGTTGACCTCAGGAGTCGTGGCGACACGGTGGTTAAAATGCAGCACTGCAGCTAACTCTGCCCACGGCCAGCAGTTCGATTATGCCTGGCTCAAAGTTGACTCAGCGGTCAGTAAAATGAAGAGCCAGATTGTTGCGGGCCAAGAGGCCGACTCTCTAAACTGCTTAGAGGGGGCTGTAAAGCACTGTAAAGCAGGATATAAGTCTAAGTGCTATTCCTTCCTTCCTTCCTTCCTTCCTTCCTTCCTTCCTTCCTTCCTTCCTTCCTTCCTTCCTTCCTCCCTCCCTCCGATTAGAATGCAGCATTGCAGGCTAACTCTGCCTACAGCCAGGGGTTTGATTCTCACTAGGCTCAAGGTGGACTCAGCCTTCCATCCTTCCGAGATGGGTCAAAGGAGGACCCAGATTGTTGGGGGAAAGAGGCTGACTCTGTAAACTGCGTAGAGAGGGCTGTAAAGCACTATGAAGCGGCATATAAGTCTAAGTGCTATTGCTATTGTCCTTATTTCCTTCCTTCCTTCCTTCCTTCCTTCCTTCCTTCCTTCCTTCCTTCCTTCCTTCCTTCCTTCCTTCCTTCCTTCCTTCCTTCCTTCCTTCCTTCCTTCCTTGTGGTTAGAATGCAGGATTGCAGGCTAATTCACTGCTCATTGCCAGCAGGTCAATTCTGTCCAGCTCAAGGTTGACTCAGCCTTCCGTCCTTCCGAGGTGGGTAAAATGAGGACCCAGATGGTTGGGGGAAAGAGGCTGACTCTGTAAACCGCTTAGAGGGGGCTGTAAAAGCACTGTGAAGCAGTATATGAATAAGTGCTATTGCTATTTCTTTGCAAAGGATTAGACAAACAAGAGTGCCCTTTGCTAATCCACAAGGAAACAGAAAATTATCTGATTTAATTTTGGATGCTATTTGGAACCCTGACACCACGCTCCCCACAAAAGAGACCACACGAGGAATGTGCATATTTCTGCAAAGTGGTTGCACAAATAAACTAACCAATTAAATAAACCCAGCACAGATCCAGAGGGGTGAACTCACTTTCCCTGGGGGATCTGTTGACTATGAGAGGTAAGCACCCTTCTTAAAGGACGTTGTTATTTTTGCCCTCCTTTGCAGCGGTAGGAGGAGGAGGAGGGTAGAAAAGGAGAGGGGCGCAGAAGCCCCTTCCCCAACCCAGCCCAGGGATGTTGACCTTAAACTAGGACAAAAAAAAAAAAAGAGAACGAGGTACTCACCCTGCTGCCCTTGGGATCCTCTTGGCTGAGTTGACTCAAGGAATCTTCTGGCTTCTTGATTGTTGGAGGGATCCTTGCAAGCTTTACGGGCCTTGGGTTTATTTTTAAAACATCAAACCATGTCCCAATTCTAACTAAATCGTTTTTTGGTCTAGTTCCGTGATGGTGAACCTATTGCACACATGCCAGAGGTGGCGTGCAAAGCCCTCTCTGTGGGCACATGCGCCATCGCCAGATGCTCTTCTGCTTTCCGGCATGCACATGCATGCCAGCCAGCTGGTCTTCGTGCACGCCGGAGTGCCAGAAACCCAAAGACCAGCTGGCTGGCGCACATACATGCACCAGCCATCTGGTCTTTGGGTTTCTGGTACACGCATGTGTGCTGGTCAGCTGGTCTTTGCACGTATTGGAATGCCAGAAACCCAAAGACCAGCTGTGCATACGCCACACCGGAAACCCGAAGTCCAGGTGGCTGGCGCCAGTACGCATGCACCCAAATACCGGTGTATGCACAGTGGCCAGCTGGTCTTGGGGTTTCTGACACTCTGATGTGTGCGCACATGTGCATTTCTGTTTGGGCACTTGGTGCTGAAAATGTTCGCCATCTCTGGTCTAGCTGATAGTCCTCAAGTTACGATCACAATAGAGATGGGAACACTTGTCATTCAGAGCAGGGGTCTCCAACCTTTGCAACTTTAAGTCTGAAGGACTTCAGCTCCCAGAATTCTCCAGCCAGCTTTGCTGACTTAAAGTTGCAAAGGTTGGAGACCCCTGATTCAGAGGAATACAGTAATCCCTCGTTTTCCGCGGCTTCATTTTCCGCGGCTTCAGTGCTTCGCGGATTTTTTTAAAATACAAAAAAAATGCATTGGTAGGAGGCAAGCGCCCCCTAGTGGTTGCTTTAAACATGTCCACCAATTCAAGTTTCCTAGCGAATCCTACTTCGCGGTTTTCAGTTTTCGCGGAAGGTTGCGGTCCCCATTAATTGCGGAAAACGAGGGATTACTGTAGTCATTTGCTGGCTGGAGAATTCTGGGAGCTGAAGTCCTTCAGACTTAAAGTTGCAACGGTTGGAGACCCCTGATTCAGAGGAATAGTCATTGAATGATAGTCATTAAATGGGTCATCTTTTTTTAACCATGGTCATTAAGCAAATTGCCATGCTCATTGAGACCTCCTGTGATCATCATGACTTGAGACTTTCCCTGGTGGCTTTCCCAATATTTTGGCTTTTTGAAAGCTGGCTGGGAAAGTCATCAATGGCCATGGCTGCAACTCTTATAAATGTGCAACAATTGGCAAGCACCCAAATCACGATCATGTCACCATTACGGATGCTCTGATGGTCATAGGTACGAAGTCCAAAGGTCTTTTGCTAACTGAGACAGTTGTTCAGTGGGTTTTATTCCATCTTACAACCTTTCTTGCCACAGTTGTTAAGTGAATCACAGCGATTCTTAAGTTAGGGAGACGGTTGCTAAGCGAACCTGGCTTCCTCACTGACGTTGCCTATCAAATGGTCGCAAAAGGGGATCACAACCACCATAAATACGAGTCCTTCATTGGACAAGCCCTGAATTGTGATCCTGTGACTCTAGGGATGCTACTTCCTTACTACCCGACAGCTCTTTCCTTATTACAGATACTCGACTTGCGACCACAAGGGAGTGGCCAAATTTCTGTTGTTAACTGAGACATTTGTTAAGTGTGTCTTGCTCTATTAGGCGACCTCTTTTTGCCAAAGTGGGTTATGTGTGGCCATGCGATGTTTTACTTAACCGCTTCACTCGATTAAAGAGGTAAAGGTTCCCCTGGCACATATGTGCCAGTTGTTCCTGATTCTAGGGCAGGGGTCTCCAACCTTTGCAACTTTAAGTCTGAAGGACTTCAGCTCCCAGAATTCTCCAGGCAGCTTTGCTGGCTGGAGAATTCTGGGAGCTGAAGTCCTTCAGACTTAAAGTTGCAAAGGTTGGAGACCCCTGCTCTAGGGGGGGCGGTGCTTATCACCATTTCAAAGCCGAAGAGCCAGCGCTGTCCGAAGACGTCTCCGTGGTCATGTGGCCGGCCTGACTCAACGCCAAAGGAACACGGAACACTGTTCACTGTTCCCACCAAAGGTGGTTCCTATTTTTCTACTTGCATTTTTTACATGCTTTCAAAGTGCTAGGTTGGCAGAAGCTGGGACAAGTCACGGGAGCTCCCTCCGTTACGCAGCTCTAGGGATTCGAACCGCTGAACTGCTGACCTTTCTGATCGACAAGCTCAGCGTCTTAGCCACTGAGCCACCTCAATGGCACCCTTTAGCAGCCATTACCCAGTGTTAGCAGCCATTACCCAGTGTTTAATAATAATAATAATAATAATAAATTTAATTTGTTGACCGCTCCCTCTCCCCGAAGGGACAATGTTTAAACATTGTCGACATGGCATGTATTTCCATAAAGACAGGAATCATTATTTTTTTTAACTTGGTATCTTGGCAATGTCTGTGGTATGAATTCCAGCCACTTATGTTATAGTTGGATTCGTCTACAGAGAATTCTGCTTTAGATAAAACTTTCTTCCAAAGCGACAGCGCTTCGTCGCAGTGACACAAACGTAACACCACATTGAAACACAAGACAACATAAGCAGGTAATGGTTTCCCAGCTTCCTTTTTCTCAGATCCCAGCAAGCATTCAAATAAGGCTGGCTACACATGGTTGTAAGCAAGGAGGAGAAGGGGTGCGGGATGGAAATCTGGCTCCTTCTTGCGTGCCACCCGCACAATACACAAAACACATCCTTCAAAGAAATCATTTTTGAATAGATATATTAGTGAGGTCGTAATGTAATGTCTATTATTATTAGAACTACACAGGTTGAAAAATAGTTTGCTAATTAGATGCACAGAATTTGTATAAGGGTATTATTAAACACCATATTTTTCGGACTATAAGATGCACCGGTGTATAAGACGCACCAAGATTTTGAAGAAGTAAGAAAAAAAAAAGGTTTTGTCCTTCCTGGCCCCCAGGAGCACTTTGCAGGCTTCAGCAGGACTGGGGGGGAGGCAAAAATGCCCCCGTTTTTGCAAAAAATGGACAGAAAATGGGCCATTTTTCACAAAAAGGGGGGCCTTTTTGCTTTTCCCCAGCCCTTCTGAAGCCTGCAGAGTGCTTCTGGGAGGGTGGGAGGAAGGCAAAAGTGCCTCCAAAGGGATGTGGGGATGGGGCTTCGGGAGGCCAAAAATGGCTGTATCCAGTGTATAAGATGCACCAACATTTCCACACTCTTTTAGGGGGGGAAAGGTGCATCTTATACTCTGAAAAATACGGTATGTACAAAAATGTGATTAACAGCAAAAAGCCAGGATTGAGTAATTTGAGATTAGACAAAGAAAGAACACACTTCAATGAAAACAAGAGTATTAATAACAGAATCCTAAGGATTGAAGAGTTGGGAAAATATTAACTAGGTTAAAAAATGTGATTAACAATGAATATGCATTGCTTGAAAGATCATGATCGATGTTAGAAGTGCACATTGAAATATTGAATAATGACAAAAAAAAAGGAAGGATCACGTCTTTGGATATTAGAATGATAGGGGAAGAGGAGGGGAAAGGACTAAAATAGAGATAGAAATAAGAGGGGGAAATAGTAAAAACAGATATTAAGATGATACAACATATGGCAGATCTATGAGAAGGTTTAGCATTGAAGGATGATAGTAGGTTATGTGTTAATAAAACTAAAAATGAAATGTAATTATTAGGAAGAATACGGTTATGTTGATTTGTACTAAACTGTATGGCACCCAGGAATCAAACCATTCACACAATGAGATGCATAAAAATTTAAAAAAAACAACTTTATAAATTAAAAAAATAAACACATCGGTCATTTCTGCAAGAAGGCAAACCAGCCTTCAAAATTGTTCCATCTAAAAAAAAAAAGAAGAAATGTAGGCTAGCCTTATCAGCTAGCCTACATTGAAATTGGTCAAGGCAAGGCAAGCAGAGAGTTGGGGAAGATCCTATTGACCTGCAGTTGGACTCTGGGTAGCAGGGTGGGGGAGGAGAAGGAAAGACATCACGAGACCAAGCCAAGGAGAGGACAGAGGCAAGGGCAAGTAGGACCATAGCAGAAGCAGGAGCTGCAGTCCATCCATGGGGTTTAAAGCCTTGGTAAGTGAGCTAGCGAGATTTAAATAACATGGAGCCAGAGGATGCAGTGCCTTAAGGAAGAGAGGGTAGGTGGTTTGAAACGGAGAGTGTTTTTGGGGAGGAGGGGAGGTTTTCAATGCTTAAGATGGGCTTTTGGGGTTTTGACCTTGCACTTTGGCCAACTATAGCTGTGAGCTCCAGATTTTCCAAAGTGGGGCTTATAATGGAAGGGAAGGGAGAAGAGGAGAGGAGAGGAGAGGAGAAGAGAAGAGAAGAGAAACACAGAATAACAGAGTTGGACAGGACCTTGGAGATCTTCTAGTCCAGGGTCTCCAACCTTTGCACCTTTAAGTCTGAAGGACTTCAGCTCCCAGACTTCTCCAGCCAGCTTTGCTGGCTGGAGAATTCTGGGAGCTGAAGTCCTTCAGACTTAAAGGTGCAAAGGTTGGAGACCCCTGTTCTAGTTCAACCCCTTGCTCAAATAGGAGTTCCTATGCCATTTTGGACAAATGACTGTCCAATCTCTTCTGAAAAGCCTCCAATGATGGAGTACCAGCAGGAGGAGGAGGAGGAGGAGAGGAGGAGGAGGAAAGAGGAGGAGGAGGAGAAAAAGGAGGAGGAGGAGAAGAAGGAGGAGGAGGAGGAGAAAAAGGAGGAGGAGGAGAAAAAGGAGGAGGAGCAGGAGGAGAAAGAGGAGGAGAAGGAGGAGGAGAAGAAGAAGAAGAAGGAGAAAGAGGAGAAGGAGAAGGAGGAAAAGGAGAAGGAGGGGAAGGAGAAGGAGGAGAAGACAACGCTGCTTTGAGGTGGATGCTATGGTGCAAACCTGCTAGGACAAGGCGCATGATGGCACAGTCTTACTTTGCCCATTCATGTGTTTCCCAATGTGCAATCACAACTGTTTCCTTCTGGGGTTATGCCAAGAAAACGAAGGCCAGAATTCCTGGTCTAAGAATGTGACTTCTTCCACTTGGGAGGAATCAGGCATTGCATCCTCTACACTTAATCCAGGGGAAGGTTAGTTTGCCAGAGTGGGAAGAAGCGGGAGACAGACAGGCATGCTTTCAAGAGACCAGGTGGCTCTACCTGAGAAGAAGTGGGCTCGGAAGCCTTTCTTGGAAACGGTGTTGTCAGACTTGAACTCAATGCGCATGTTGTTGTACTGGGAGGTGATTACCTCGGGTTTCTCGGCTCCACAAAACTTCCCGTGGAGCTTGGCTTCAGAAGTGAGACCGCTGCGCACTTCTACAAAGTCATACTTGCACACCTAAAGGGAAAGGCAAAGAGGAAATAATTCCCAGAAGGAGAAGAAGGTGGGCAGAAGTGACCACAGCCAGCTGTGGATTACACATTTTGTTACCACCGGTTCGCTCTGTGCTCTGTCAGGTTTCCTAAAAATGCCCTACTTGATTCATGAGTTTCAATACAAAACTCGTCATTTATTGGGAGCACCATTAGGCAAGGCCTTGTTGCAGTCCGATCTGAGCTTGGTTTGACTTATAGCTGAACTTTACCCGGGCGCCGCCCGGAGAATTGGTTCGGGGCCGTGGCAGGCCTGGGTCGCTGCCCGTTCCAGCGACCACCACTGATCTGTGCTAACATAGGGCCTTGTTTCGAAAGGAAAAACACTCACGTCATTGCCTTCTGTTTCAAAGAAGTCAAACAGTAGGGAGATGCGATATTGAGTGGGTGCCACCAGCTGCCAGATACAGTTCTTGTTGGGTGGATATTCCTTCGGCCATCCAGGGCTTGTGATGGAGCCGTTGAGTTTGGTGAGGAACCCGCCACAGGCAGCTGCAAGATACAAAAACCAAACACCGGGGGCGGGGGGGGGGGGGGTTGAATCAATCTCATGCTTGGAAGGTTGTCCTTAGTTGGGGATTTCTAATTCTAGGAGAAAATGAAGGCCATCAGATTTCTTCTGTAGGCATCACCAAACTGCCTTCTTTTAGATCAGGGCTCTCCAAACTCGGCAAACTCTAAAGCCTTGTGGTCTTCGACTGCCAGAATTCCCCAGTCAGGACTTCAACACCCAGAATTCCCCAGTCTTAAAGTTACCAAGTTTGGAGATTTCCATTCTAGATCAGGGGTCTCCAACCTTGGCAACTTTAAGCCTTGTGGGCTTCAACTCCCAGAATTCCCCAGTCAGGACTTCAACTCCTACAATTCCCCAGTCTTAAAGTTGCCAATTTTGAAGGTTCCCTGTTCTGACCAAGGCTTCACCAAATCATGAAGCTGACTCCTTGTCAATCACGAAGTAGACTCCTTGTCACAACAAAATCCCTTTTTGTTAAGCTAATGTGAATTCTTCTCATTCACATCCAGCAAAGTGACGGCAAACAGTCTTTCAAGGGTGAATTTGCAACCACAGACCTCATCAGGCTTGGAGAGCTGCCAGGCCGATATTTTCCCAATGCAACGGTGTACAAGAAAATACTTGGCAAGGAGTCTCTGAGAGTCAAATCTTCACACTAATTAAGTGAACTAATGGTCTCCTGCAAACTCCACTCCCCATAAAGGGGACTTTATGCCCTATGGGAGAGGTCATTCACCGTCCACCTGTGCCTGTACTCCCGAGTCAGCCCTTGTTCCTTAGCGGTTCCCTTCTCCTGGCAGCTCTGCACATGCGCATATCAGGAACAGGCTCCAGATGTTCTTCTGCCTCACTGATCTCCGACTCCAAAGGCAGCTGATAGCTGACACATGGCCCTGGCCCCCTCTCTGCCTCTGATGCAGAGCCTTCCCCAGACTCCAGGACTGGCCCAGGTTCCTCCCCAACCTCTTCCCTGTCTGAGTCTGCCATCAGCTCCACTGGCTGCTGGTGGACCACAACACTCCCATTCTAGAACAGGGGTCTCCAACCTTGGCAACTTTAAGACTTGTGGACTTCAACCCCCAGAATTCCTCAGCCAGCAAAGGAGTTGGAAGTCCACAAGTCTTAAAGTTGCCAAGGTTGGAGACCCCTGTTCTAGAAGTTCCTTTTCATATTCAGTGAACCGGCTGAATCCCACCTCTGGGTATGGTTTTTATTAGGCGCACACGTATAAACCACGGGTCTCCAACCTTTGCAACTTTAAGTCTGAAGGACTTCAGCTCCCAGAATTCTCCAGCCAGCAAAGCTGGCTGGAGAAGTCTGTGAGCTAGGGGTGTGTGGTTCAAGTGGTTGATGCCCGAAGGGATGCTGGTATTCTGGGAGGGAGGAAGAGTCAGAATGAAAACAGTGGAAGAGGCGGAGAATTTTCTTAAAAAACATTCCTCAATCCTGGATGATGACGATATGGGAACGGGAGGGGCCACAGCTCCGCCTACTGGAGGGGTGGAGGAGAAAGAAACAATAGCAAAAAGGCTCAGATCACAAAAATAACTTTTTTATATTCTTTTTTTTAATGTATGGTAATTCCTGTATGGATGTTAATAGAAACAAAATAATTGAATGTATGAAATTTTACTTTTGATTATGGAACTTATGATTTAAAATGTATGTATCCCTTCCTATTTTTATTATTTCTTAATGGGACTTACTCAAGAAGACTCGGAGGTGGTCACCAACCCCAATGTGGAAGCTCTAAAATATTGTTATAACACCTTACCTACCCCTTTCCTTTTATAAAAAGTTAAAACTAATAAAAATTATTTCAAAAAAAAAAAAAGAGAAGTCTGGGAGCTGAAGTCCTTCAGACTTAAAGTTGCAAAGGTTGGAGACCCCTGGTATAAACCATGCTAGGGCTTATTTTGGGGATAGGTCTTATTGTGGCGGGCCCGGCCCTTTGGAACGACCTACCCCCCGACCTCCGTACTATCTCGGACCTCCGCCTCTTCCGCCAACGTCTTAAGACGTATTTATTCCAACAAGCCGGCCTAGGATAGCCCCCATTTCTGACTTTTTAAGAAAATAATTTATAATTGGCAAGGGTTTTAATATTGGGTTTTAGCACGGGTTTATTAATTTAATACATTTTAATAGATATTTATTGTATTTTGTGTTCTTAAATAATGCCTGTGCGCCGCCCTGGGTCCTAACAAGGAGAAGGGCGGGGTATAAATTTAATAAAATAAATAAATAAATAAATTATTTTCAGGGGAACAGGAGATATACATTCTTGGGACCAGAACAGAGGCTTTCTAAAGATGCTCACCTTCACACTTGCGTCTGTCGGGAGCCAACTCATAGCCAGGTTCACAGGCACACTTGTAGCTACCCAGGGTGTTCACACAACGCTGTTCGCAACCCCCATTGTTTGGCCGCGAGCACTCGTCCACTTCTGGAATGACAAAAGCAGTGAAGTTTCCATCTATTTCTTTTCTTTTGGTCTACACCGTAGGCTAAGCCTGCGTGGCATCTCTCTAACGCTAAAGGCTTCTGTTTCCAACCTCTGCAGGAAGAATCTACTGCTCTTGCGTTCCATCCCCATGAGCTCAAGAGGGGACTATTTTGATGAAAGAGAGAAAGAGAAAAAAGGAGGGAAAGAGAAGGAAGATCAAATCCTCATGGTCTAGGAAGAAAGATGTATTGTGATTATATGGCCAGCTGTGCAAAACAAGAATCTCTCCTGGAAACAGAAAAAAAAAAAGCTGGCTCGAGGAAGTGCACTAAAAGGGTAGCATAGCAGAGTCGGGGAAAAAAGCTACATTTTTTCCCCGTGTTAAGTCTGCCCCCCAGTGGCCCAATACAAACAGTCCTGCAAATAGAAATATCCGCCTGTTTGTCTACTCCTGCATTTGACAGAATAACAGAGTTGGAAGGGACCTTGGAGGTCTTCTCATAGTTCAACCCCCTCCTCAAGTTGGAAGCCCTATATAATTTCAGAGAAATGGCTGTCCAACCTCTTCTTTAAAACTTCCAGTGCTGGAGCATTCACAACTTCTAGAGCAGTGATGGCTAACCTTTTTGCCGTTGCGTGCTAACAGCGTGGGGAGCACAGGGCGGTCGGGCGCGGTCATGCCCACAACCATAATTCTATGTCTGCAACTTCCCCCATGCGCACGGACATGGACTCCTGCCTTCCCCCTGTTTTTGGCGTGTGATGGACCTGTTTTTCACCCTCCCCAGGCTCCAGAGGCTTCCTAGGAGCCTGGGGAGGGCAAAATCAGCCTCTCCGGTGCCCCTGGAAGCCCTCCGGAGTTTGAAAAACAGTCCTACGGCCAACCCTGAAGTCCAGTCAGAGAGGCAATGCAGGCCGGTCCTTCATTATTTCCAGGGCATGATTATCCTTCTAGTTTCCATGAATCATTTCAAGATAAGAGCTAGAATCTTTTTCGGATCGGCTTGGCTTTCCGAGGGCTGAAGCTCACCCCCACGTCCACCGAGAGGAATACAATCTTTGCCCCCTGCTAAGAGTTGTTGCCGAGTTTTGTCTTGTCCACTCTTTCCGTTGCTTTGGGGCTGTGGCCAAGCCCTACAACAGGATATTCATTTCCCACAGGGTCTAAAGCAGGGGTGTCAAACTCAAGGCCCCGAGGCCAGATCTGGCCTACAGAATACTTAGCTCTGGTCCGTGGGGCTGCTCTGAATACAGCCAAGGGCCAGCCTGTGGTGCTTCTGCCCGTGAAAATGGGCTCCTGACCTCTGTTTTCATTGGCAGAGGGTTGCAGGAAGCCCCGGCAGTCGAAAATGGAGCCCAGGAGCAGAGGTGAGTTCCTACTGGTTCAGCTGAGTAAGTAGTAACTTGGCCAGCCACGCCCCCGAACCGGTTCTATCGGCAGAGCTGTAGGCGTCACCATCTTGTTTTTTTACTACTGAGCATGTGTGCGCACCCAAAGTGCAACCTTGAGCAACCTGGTAGTAACAGAAGCCGGAACCCACCCCTCATCAGGAGCCTATTTTAGCTGACAGAGTGCTCGGGCCACCACAGTTGCCTCCAACATGAATGATGTCAAGCTGGCCACACCCACCCCGGCCCACAGAGGTCAAATACGACCCTGATGCAGCCCTTGATGAAATCGAGTTTTACACCCCTGTTTTAGAGCAACAAAATATAATGTCCCACTTTCTCCTCTGATCACCGGAGGAGGCGGGGAGGGGAAATATCAGAAGATCTGAACATAACGTCTCTATCACAGGGTCCTCTCTACTTTGCATCAATCCTTTGTCAGATAGCGTTGCCCTCTCCCCGATTGTAAAGCTGCAAAGTGTGGGTGCTGCACACCCAAAGATCATCCAACCCTGCCTTGTACAATTCAAGCGCTATATACCTTACCTTTGAAGTAGTTGACCGCAAAGCCAGCCTTGTTGATGGACCCATCGGACACAAACCTCATCCACAGCTTGTTGGAGGTGCTCTTAATATCGTCGGGCTTGTCATAACCACAGTACCTTCCAATCACAGGGTCTGACTCTGAACTGCCATCTCGAATCTCCAGATAGTCGTAGGCACAGTTGTCGTGACGCTCGATCTGTGGAGATATTGGGGGGGGGGGGGAAGGGAGGAGGACATGGACATCTCGATAGACTGCCGAGTTTTCTTTTTTTGAAAATGTCTATCAGCTCTTGGTGGCACCTTAATCTATATTAAGCCACGGTGGCGCAGTGATTAGAATGCAGTACTGCAGGCTGCTACTTCTGCTGACTGCCAGCTGCCTGCAATTTGGCAATTCAAATCTCACCAGGCTCAAGGTGGACTCAGCCTTCCATCCTTCCGAGGTGGGTAAAATGAGGACTCAGATTGTTGGGGGCAAGAGGCTGGCTTTATAAACCGCTTAGAGAGGGTTGCAAAGAGGGATAGAAGTCTAAGTGCTCTTGCTATTAAAGGGAAAAGGCAGTTGACTAACAGGTTCTACTAGGGATAAAGAGTTCCAAGAAGGTTATCATTCATATTTTACGACGCTAACCTAACGTTCAGGTATCTGATTTCTAAGAGATCAGATAAATAATGTGCTAGATCAGGGACCTCCCAACTCTGGCCAACGTAAGACTTATGGACTTCGAGTTCCAGAATTCCCCAGTCAGCACGGGTGGTTGAGGAATTCTGGGAGTTGAAGTCCACAAGTCTTAACACTGCCTGTTCTAGATCCTAGATTCCACACTGTTGACTAACTCAGAAAACAGAGGTCCCATTCAGATGTTACAATCTGTTCTCATGCTTCCCAAGAGCATGAAACAAACTCCTTGTCCCAGCAAAAAACCCTTTTGTTAATTTACAGTGAATTCTGATCATTCACAGCTAGCAAAGTCAAGGGAGGATTTACAGTCACAGACCTTATCTGGCTTGGAGAGCTACCAGGCTGAGATCTACAGGACTCGGCAAGGAGTCTTGGAGAGTCACAAATCGATTAAGCGAACTAATTGTCTTCTGCAAACTCCACTCCGCTTTCGCTCCTCTTTTATTTCCTCTGGGAGGGGCCTTTTGTTGTCCACCTGTGGCCTTACTCCCAAGTCGACACCTGTTCTTTAGCTGTTCCCTTCGTCTGGCAGCTCTGCGCATGCGCACACTGGGAACAGGCTCCAGCTGTTCGTCTGCCTCACTGATGTCTGACTCTGAAGGCAGCTGATAACTGTCAGACGGCTCTAGCCCCCTCTCTGCCTCCGACACAGAGCAATCCTTAGAGCCTCCCCCAGGCTCCAGGACTGGCCCATCTTCCTCCCCAACCTCCTCACTGTCTGAATCTGCTACCAGCTCTGCTGGCCGCTGGCGGGCCACAACACAATCGAAGCCACCATATTAAAAGGGACAATCTAGAAGGCACTGAGGACCAAACCTTGATGTGATGTTAAATGGAGCACCGTAGTTAAACGTGATCAGAAATCATGGCTCTCAGTTCAGACAGGAGCTTAGAGAAGCCATTTTCAACTGGCTGGGCCTAGAGCTGAGAAGGTAGAGCCTTCCACTTCAGCTGAAAGTACCATTGCCCTACCTGGCTGAAATGGACCACAAAGGAAGCATCCTATGTTTCTGTCCACCTCTGCCTCCTTCTTGCAAGTTGTCCTCAACATACCCCCATTCATCTAGTGACTGTTTGTGCTACTGAGAAAAGTGACTTACGGCCGTTATTCACATGTATGACCCTTGCAGCATCCCCATCGTCACGTGATCAAACTTCAAGTGCTTTACAACTGGCTCACATTTATAATGGTTAGGTTCCCCTGGCACATGAGTGCATATCTGTTGTGGCCCAGTCAGCTCCGGATGAGCTGCTGATGGATTCCTCTAGTGAGGAGTCCTATGAGTCTGCTCTAGAGGAGGAGGCTGAGAGTAAGAGAGCAGAGAGCCCGGCTAGGCAGCAGGAGGCACCTGGGGCTTGGTGTAGTGGGGAGGTGGAAACCCAGTTTGTCCCTGATGTCAGGCTATGAAGGATCTAGAGGAGGCAACATCAATTAGCAGATAGACACAACTGGAGGAGATAATGAGTATCAGCTGCCTAATTGATTGGTTCCTTCCAAGAGGCTTTAAAAGAAATCCTCTGTGAAGAGTAGGTTTGCAGGAAACAACAGAGAATCTACAGAGTCGGAACATTCGTGTCGTGGTGTATTTTTTCAGTCTAGTCAAGGTCAGTTCAGGCAAGCTGCCAAGAAGTAGTCAATTTAGTGATTAGTCGTGTTAAGGAGGGAGTCAGAACAATATCCTAAAACTCTGCAGGAATGCCTTGTAGATACCTCAAAGGACAGGAAAGTGAGGCCCACATGGAATCCTTCCGAAACGGTAATCTTCCAAGTACACAACTTGTTGGGTCGATAGTCATCAGGGTAGTTGGGAGACTGGATGTGCCCATTGTCTTTCTTCATGTCTCCTCCACAGATGGCTGGAAGAAGAATATTCATTGCACTGAGAGCTTTTTCAGCGAGAGCCGAAGGCCAATTAGACAAAGGGGTCTTTCTTTATTTCATCCCCACAAAATTGACCCCTTTAGGCAGGTTGGGCTAAAAAGAAACTGAGTGACGAACCAAAGACACCAAAGTCATCTAGAGCAGGGGTCCCCAACCTTTTTGGCACCAGGGACCGGTTTTATGTTAAAAAAATTCCGTGAACCGGTGGCCATGGCTTGGCCGGCATAGAGAGGGAGCAAGGGAGAGGGGGAATAAGTGGCGCATGCGCGCGCGTGTGTGTGTGTGTGTGAGTCGGCTCACTCGCCCCTCTCGGCCCCCGAACAGCGCGAGTGGCCACACCTGCGCTCTCCCACCCCCTGGCGCACGCTCTGCCCAGGGGGCTTATTATTATTATTATTATTATTATTATTATTATTATTATTATTATTATTATTATTATTATTATTATTATTATTATTATTATTATTATTATTTATAATTATTAATTGGATTTCTAGACCGCCCCCTCTCCCCAAAGGGACTCGGGGCGGTGTACAGGTAAAAATTAAAATTATGACAATCAACAATACATATAAACTAAAATCGAATTAAATAATCCCCTGTACAAATTTATAAAAATTAAAAACTTAACCTTAAAACCTAATAACATAATTTAAAATTACAAACTGAGGTGGGAAGCATGGAATTAGCCCAGGCCGGCTAGATGAAACAGGTGGGTTTTGAGTTTCTGGCGGAAGGAGCGGAGGTCCGTGGTCGTTCTAATGTCAGGGGGAAGGTCATTCCAGAGGGTCGGCCCCATCACAGAGAAGGCCCTTCCCCTGGGCGTCGCCCGCTGGCATTGCCTAGTGGACGGCACCCGGAGAAGTCCCTCTCTGTGAGAGCGAATCGGCCGAAGGGATGTATGGGGCAGGATACGATCCCGCAAATAACTAGGTCCTGTGCCATGGAGCGCTTTAAAGATAATAACCAATAACTGCCCCCTCCTCCCTCCTCCTCTTCTCCAGCCCATTCTAAGAGTTGCGCCACTCACTGTGGCCTGGTTCCTATCAAGCCACGGACCGGCACTGGTCCGTGGCCCGGGGGTTGGGGACCCCTGATCTAGGGCAGGGGTCTCCAACCTTAGCAATTTTAAGACTTGTGGACTTCATCTCCCAGAATTCCTCAGCCAGCAAAGCTGGTCTCACACACACACACACATCCCTGTTTTAGACAGAAAATGCTTAAGAGGAACAGTTAGGCGGTATTGTGTAAATATTCGTTAATTCCCTTCTCAATGCCTTTTTCTGTAATATTAACCAAGAGAGAAGATCTGGCTGAGAAAAGACTGTTACACGCTAAAGATGCTACCCATCAACAAACATAAAATCTGGAAATGGCCTTAGAGACGGGAGACATTTAATACGATCCATCTACCGTTATTTCTGGGACTGTACGCTCTTTAGAAATGAATTCACGATGCTACCACATTATTCATGTTTCAATCAATTTTTTTTCATCGCTTAACTAGGAAGTGCTGCGTTGTAAAAGGAAAAGAAAAAAGAAAAGAACATTTAGCAACCTCACTATTTCCTTAATGACTATGGACATGTGGTCAAAATTCAGGTGTTTGGCAACTGGTTGATATTTATGACGGTTGTACTGCCCTGCGGTCATGCGATCCGCTTTTATGACTTTCAGACAAACAATGGGGAAGCCAGATTCACACTTCCCTTACTCTCTACACTGCAGCGATTCATTTAAGGACTGTGGCATAAAAGGTTGTAAACAGGGCATAATTCGCTTAGCAACTATCTCGCTTAGCAACAGAAAGGTTAGGCTCAGTTGTGATCATGCATCAAGAAACTACCGGTATTTATTTCAACCTACAACAGACTGGTACCTACCGCATTTTTCAGAGTATAAGACGCACCTTTCCCCTCCCCTAAGAGGATGAACATTTGGGGACATCTTATACCCCTCCCATCCTTTGGCCTCTGCCTCCCAGCAATTAACCTCTTTGCAGCAAATGGGGGCTTGTTGGAGGCTTCAATAAACTATAGCAATCCTTGCAGCATGTAACAGCTGATGATCGGGAGAAATTGAAAGTGAAACTTGCTGTTTGCGCCGCCTGGCCAATTGCTGGGAGGCAGATTTTTGTTTTCTTGTGCTAATCAGGCTGTTTGCTGCAAGGAGGTAAGTCAACCCCTATAAATGCCTATAGAATGTTCAAATGATTAGGCTTATTTTTAAAGGCTGCTTTATTATTATTCTAGACAACTTAACCAAATGAAGAAGCTTTTTAAAATAAATGCTTGATCTGAAGGGGCCCCGTGTTTTAAAAAGTGCTATTCTTTTAAATAGCAGAGAATCACTATACTTCCAGAAAGCACATCAATTTTAACAGCCTCTGTACAAGTACAGTCTGAAATATAACACCACAAACAGTGTATATTGTCTGTCCTATTTGCTGTTTGTGGCAAGGAGGCAAATTGCTGGGAGGCAGAGGCAGATTTTTCCTTTGTTTCCCTCCCCAAAATCTAGGTGCATCTTATACTTCGGAGCGTCTTATATTCTGAAAAATACGAGTAAATAGGTTATTCTTTGATCCTTGTTTCTGTTTTCTGTGCCCCCAATTACTCTGCCTGGACTTAAAAAGGAGAAGATTCTACCTTCATAGACTGCAAAGAAGCCTTTGCCAACCCAGTTGCTGCTACTGCGGAATTCGATCCAAAGGCGGCTGTCGGTGGAAAGGATCGAGTCCGGGAGTTTATTTCCACAGAATCTACCTAGAGAAAAAAACACACACACACATCACTGATGTGGCTTTATTATTACGATGTATTATTTCACGGCAAAGCATGGATTGTAGAACGGCACCTATTTGTGTTCGGATCCACTGTCTAACTTCTTCTTCCGCCCCTGATAAGGTTTCCTGCAAGCAGAATCTAGGAAGCAGGATCATCTCCCCAAAATAGAATGGAATAACATGGAAGGGACCTTAGGGGTCATCTAGTCCAACTCCCTGCCTAGGCAGGAAGCCCTGTACCATTTCAGACAAATGGCTATCCAGCATCTTCTTGAAAACTTGCAATGTTGGGGCTTTCACAACTTCTGGAGGCAACTTCTGTTCCACTGATTAATTGTTCTCACTGTCAGAAAATTTATCCTCAGTTCTAAGTGGCTTCTCTCCTTGATTAGTTTCCACCCATTGCTTCTTATTCTGCCCTCAGGGGCTTTGGAGAACAGCTTGACTCCCTCTTCCAGGGAGAGGAGCATTCACAACTAAAGACTTCCAGGGTTGGAGCATTCACAACTTCTGGAGGCAACTTCTGTTCCGCTGATAAATTGTTCTAACTGTCAGGAAATTTCTCCTCACTTCTAAGTTGCTTCTCTCTTTGATTAGTTTCCACCCATTGCTTCTTGTTCTGCCCTCAGGTGCTTTGGAGAGTAGCTTGACTCCCTCTTCTTTGTGGCAACCCCTGAGATATGGGAACACTGCTATCCTGTCTCCCCTGGTCCTTTTTTTCATTAAACTAGACATACCCAGTTCCTGCAACCGTTCTTCATTTACCTACCTTTATTTATTTATTATTTATTTTGTCTTTTAATGACTCCACAATCCGTCGCGGGGTGGAGTTGGGGACAACTGAATGGAGCCGAGAGTTTACTGGCCAGATTCCCTTCCTGTCGCCAATGCAGAGTTCGCAGCTGATATTTACTCAATGTGCCCAGAGAGAGAGAAATAGCTGCCGCTACCTAGGATCAAACTCCCAGCCTTCCTGATTGTGAGGCGAGAGCTCCGCCACTAGGCCACTGCACCGCGTTGACCTACCGTTATTAGGACGGTATGTTTCAACGAATGAGGAATGCCTCAAATCTCCACTGCTCCCCAAAACTTTTGTCAGCCGTGAAATAAACAAAAGAAAACACACACACACAAATCACAACTGGGTTCTGCAAAGGGGAAGGAAGTCCATCCATGAGCTTGGGAGATGTTTCGATTGTTAAATATGTTCCTCAATGAGGTATGGCTACATGCATGACCACCAATATGTTTCCGCTGATTACCTCGCAGGGGAGCTTTCTTCCAGAATCCATCCCTCACCTCCACGTAGTCATACCAACATAGCCGGCTGCGGTATAAATCCAGGGATGTAAAGTTCAGAATGATCTGGAAAGCAAGCAGAGGTCACACCACCCTGAGCAGGTCCTAAATATTACTTTGCCATTGGTATTTTCTATTTCTGTCACGAGTTACCATTTTGAGGGACATGTCACTTTCTGTCAAGCGCCAGAGGAATCACGAGATTCAGATACCGTATTTTTCAAACTATAAGACGCACCCGAGTATAAGACGCACCATGATTTTGAAGAGGTACATTTTTAAAAATAGTTTTTGCAGGCCTCCCAAAACCTCTGCATGCCTCATTTTTTGCAAAAAAAAAAAAAAGGGGGGGGATGCAGAGGCTTTGGGAGACTTGTAGAGTGCTTCTATGGACTGGAGAGCAAAAATGGCCAGTGTTTTGCTCATTTCTGCCCTCCCCAGCCCTCTGCAGCATTTTGCAAGCCTCTCAAACCCTCTGCACGTCCATTTTTTGCAAGGGGACGGGGTTTCGGTAGGCCAAAAATGCTGTATTCAGCGTATAAGACGCACCCAGATTTTCACCCTCTTTTTTTGAGGGAAAAGGGTGCGCCTTATACTCCGAAAAATGCGGTAGTTCAAATGGGTATAAAGATTTATCGCAAGCTTAAGCTGTCTACAAGAATCTGAACTACTAGCAGTCAAAGCAATTCGGCAGCAGATAAGGAATTCAAGGGGGAACGGAATTCAATTTCTCGTGGATGTAACTGATGACGCATTTGACCCCTTCCTCAGGCTCAGCCTGGTTCATCTCTTACACCTTCAACAGCCTGCTTTCTAAAGCCCTAAATAGCATTCCTCTTCTATGCCAAAAATGTAGTAACTACAAGCAGTCCTTAACTTACAACCATAATGGAGCCTGCCCATCACAGACATAAGACATAAATCACACTTAACAACTGCTTTACTAACTTAAAAACTGCAGCAATTCGTTTAAAAACTGTGGCCAGAAAATTGTAAAATTGGGCAAAATTCTCACTTAGCAACTGAGATTTGGGGCTCAGTTGTGGTCGTAAGTCAAGGACTATCCCTATGTTCTTTTGTTATGTGTGGAAAACAAGTTGACTGGAGACGTTCCTGAACCAGACAGTTAAGCTGTGCCAAACTAGCAGTAATTTAGAGTCCGTAATCTAACAAATGGACCCAAATCTCTAGGCTTGATTAAGAATTTGAATCAGGCACGAAGCCTTGGATGCTTTTCCAGGAAGAATCTTCTTTCCCAAGCCAGAGAAAACAGAGATAATCCCATTGAATTACATTACCGCATCGCATGGGATAGTAAATATGGCAAAAGAGGTTACGCAGAGAAAATGGTAGTTACTGTCTGCTCTCTTCATAAAAATCCTGAAAAAATGCAATAAAGGCATTCTGTTATTTCTTCCCCTTATTCAAAGGTTGAAAGGATGGTATTTATACAATAGCAGAGTTGGAAGGGACCTTGGAGGTCTTCTAGTCCAACCCCCTGCCTAGGCAGGAAACTCTATACCATTTCAGACAAATGGCTATCCAACATCATCTTGAAGACTTGCAGTGTTGGGGCATTCACAACTTCTGGAGACAAGCTGTTCCACTGATTAATTGTCCTAACTGTTAGGAAATTTCTCTTCAGTTCTAAGTTGCTTCTCTCCTTGATTAGTTTCTACCCATCTTTGCAATGATGGGTGGGTGGAAAATCAACCCTATGAAATACCTAACGTAGATTTGAACCCTTCCTCCTATGGCCAACCGCTTCCCAATATTACAAGGGCCTTCTCTGTGGTGGGCCCAACCCTCTGGAACGACCTGCCTCCCGAACTCCGCGTCATCTCGGACCTCCGCCTTTTCCGCCAGCACTTAAAAACGCATTTTTTCCACCTACGCGGCCTGGCGTGAACTACCCTATACCGACTGAGTATTAGTTTGCCAAAGTTTTAATTAGTGGGATTTTAATTATGTTTTTCAATACAATACAATACAATACAATACAATACAATAGCAGAGTTGGAAGGGACCTTGTAGGTCTTCTAGTCCAATCCCCTGCGTGGGCAGGAACCTTATACCATTTCAGACAAATGGCTATCTAACATCTTTTTAAAGACTTCCAGGGTTGGGGCATTCACAACTTCTGGAGGCAAGCTGTTCCAGAGGTTGATTGTTCTAACTGTCAGGAAATTTCTCCTTAGTTCTAAGTTGCTTCTCTCCTTGATTAGTTTCCACCCATTGCTTCTTGTCCTGCCCCCAGGTGCCTTGGAGAATAGTTTGACTCCCTCTTCTTTGTGGCACCCTCTGAGATATCGGAACACTGCTATCATGTCTCCCCTGGTCCTTCTCTTCTGCAACCGTTCTTCATATGTTTTAGTCTCCAGTCCCTTAATCATCTTGGTTGCTCTTCTCTGCACTCTTTCCAGAGTCTCCACGTCTTTTCTACATCGTGGCGACCAAAACTGTATGCAGTATTCGAAGTGTGGCCTTACCAAGGCACTATACAGTGGCATTAACACTTCACGTGATCTAGATTCTATCCCTCTGTTTATGCAGCCTAGAACTGTGTTGGCTTTTTTGGCAGCTGCTGCACACTGCTGGCTCATATTTAAATGGTTGTCCACTAGGATTCCAAGATCCCTCTCACAGTTGCTACTATTGAGCAAGGTACCACCTATACTGTACTTGTGCATTTGGTTTTTCTTGCCTATATGTAGGACTTTACTTTTTTCACAATTGAATTTCATTTTATTAGATAGTGCCCAATGTTCAAGTTTGTCTAGATCCTTCTGTATCTTAAGCCTATCTTCTGGAGTGTTGGCTATTCCTGCCAGCTTGGTGTCGTCTGCAAATTTGATGAGTTCCCCATTTATCCCCTCATCCAAATCGTTGATGAAGATGTTAGAGTGTACTGGGCCTAGCCTTTTAGCACAGGGTTTTGAGTTTAATGTTGTTTTAGGGTAATTTATAGTATTTTGTATATTTGTAGTTGTTTTTAATTTTCCTGTGCGCCGCCCCGGGTCCCTCTGTGGGAGATGGGTGCGGGATATAAGTATGAATAAAACTGAACTAAAACTAAAACAATAGGTTCATATTCCAGGATGACAAACTGCCTCCAGCTGTTTCTCTGCTTTTTCTTTCTGCTTTCTCAAAATAGGACGAGGAAACCTGATACCGGAAGCAATATTAAAAATGGATTAAGAGAGGAAAGGACTGGGATTAAGGGAGGCTGATATCCTCCCTGTGTTTGGAGAACTCCGGTCATTCTTCACTGTTTGCCATCCTGACTGGGGCTTATGGGAGTTGATGTGCAAAACATCTGCAGTACATTAGAATAATTTTCTCTGCAACAGCTGGGGGGGGGGGAAGAGGAGAGTAGATGTCTGAATTGACAGACCCAGTTTAAACTGTGGTTAGGTGATCTTAGGTTACGCTGGTTCATCGTTCAGATGGCTCTAACTTCAATGACTGAGGCTCTCTTCCCAACCATTAACCTTTAAGGTGCTTTTTCAAAGGGCTTCGTCACAATACTTTTGTTACTAGCTCCCCTACGATTTATTTTTTCCTTTAATTGCAGTTTTTATTACATAAACATTAAAATCATTGGACCTAGTGGGACATAGGCATAAATGTTTCCATATATTTATTTTATTATTTATTTATTTTATTAAATTTATAAACCGCACCACCACTCTCCCCGAAAGGGACTCGGGGCGCTGCACAGGAGATTAAAATAGAGAATATAAAACATGGCAATAATAAATATTAAAAAAACAATTAAATACCAAACCCTGTGCTAAAATCTTAAAAACTCTTACCCCTAAAAATCCAATTAAAAACAATTTAAAATTCAGTCAGCGAGCTTGAGAGTGTGGATTAGGCCAGGCTGTCAAGATGGAAGAAATACGTCTTCAATTTTTGGTGGAAAGAGCGGAGGTCCGTGATAGTTCTGAGTTCGGGGGGTAGGTCGTTCCAGAGGGTCGGGCCTGCCACAGAGAAGGCCCTTCCCCTGGGCGTCGCCCGCTTGCACTGCCTAGTGGACGGCACCCGGAGAAGTCCCTCTCTGTGGGAGCGAATCGGCCGAAGGGATGTAGTGATTAGATCTTACAACAATGACATTTTATATCCATTACATAGGTGTATGTAGTCAGTCAGATTGTCTGTTGATCCTTTCTTTCATATAATTACTAATCATACAAATAAATTCCCAATTCCTACCTATCACACATTCTTAATATCATATTTTCCAATTCTGAATTTTTCCGTGTTTTTCTGTCCTGGCCTTCTCCCCACATTTCTAACCATCGGTTAGAAATGAGAAGACTCCCGCAGAACAAGAAATAATAAATAAGATACTGACATGTGCAGAGATGGACAGACTGACTCTAGAGGTCAAAGAAAAGGGCGAGATGGAATATCACAAAATCTGGGACAAATGGTACCGATGGTGAGAAACCTCTGATTTCTTACTGCTATTTTTTTTTCTTATTAGACAAAAAATCTATCAGGGAGGAAAATGTAGAATACCGCATTTTTCAGAATATAAGACGCACCAAGGTTTTGAAGAGGCAAATTAAAAAAAAAGTTTTTGCACTCTGCAGACCTCCCAAAAACTGCCCGTTTTTGGCTAAAAGGGGCCAGTTTTTTTTAAAAAGGGCATGAATAGCCTTTGGGAGATTTGTAGAGTGTTCCTAGGGGCTGGGGGGGAGAGAAATGACCCAAAACAGCCCATTTTTCGCTCGTTTCTGCCCTCCCCAATCCCCAGGGGCACTCTGCAAGGCTCCTAATGGCTATGCATGGCCATTTTGGTGAAGGAGGCAGGGTGTCGTGAGGCCAAAAATGGTGCATTCAGTGTATAAGACACACCAAGATTTTCAGCCTCTTTTTTGAGGCAAAAAGGTGCATCTTATACTCCAAATATACGGTAAGTTACATCATTTAGCTTTTACAGGTGAGTCTCGATGTACAAGCATTCTTTTAGTGATTGTTCAAAGTCACAACGACACTGGAAAAAAGTGACCGATGAGCGTTTTTCACACTTATGACGTTTGTAGCATCCCCATGGTCACGTGATCAAAATACAGATGCTTGGCAACTGACTTGAACGTATGACGGTTGCAGCGTCCCAGGTTCATGTGACCTCCTTTTGCGACCTTCTGGCAAGCACAGTCAATGGGGAAGCCAGATTCAATTAACCACCGTGTTATTAACTTCATAACTGCAGTGATTTCTCTTAACAACCCTGGAAAGAAATGGGGCGAACCCCACTTCACAATGGTGTCACTTAGCAACAGAAACATGGAGCTGAATTGGGGGGGGGGTCGTAAGAAAAGGACTACCTGTACAGCTTGGAATAATCTGGTTGGATGCATTCATTGCGTTCTCTGAAGGCAACTATTCCCAGGAGAAAGCATTATTGGCAAAGAAGAACAGGAAGGTCAGCATCTTGCAAGATGGTTTGGATGATTCCATAAAAGACGGGGAGAGGGGGAACTAAACCAGCATTTACCTTTTCCCCTGGGGTGACTGATATTCTCCAGATACAATGCTTGTGTGCGGAATAGCCATTGGGGAAGTCAGGTGAGGAGAAATTCCCTTGACTGTCTTGCAGTGTTTCTCCACAAGCTGCAGGAGGAAAGATACACAAAAATAAATATACATAAATAAAAAGCCGCGGGCCCCTCCTGCCGCCGAATCAGAGGAGGAGAAGGGGGTGTGGGAGTCAAGGTCAGTGCCAAGAACCCTAACGATGCCTGCTTCAAAATAGATGACCCAATATTAGAGTACAAAAAGCAGTGATTGATTAACAGCTTCATTAGGCATTTCTCCTTAGGCGTATATTATTTGCAGCCATCTTTTTTGCTTTCTTTTTCTGCTTCTGAACTTTGCCCGCATTACTGTCCTCCCTTCAGCCTTCATCATAAATCACAGCCAATGAGAGATGGTAGTTTAGATATACACATTCACCGGCCAGCTTGAAATTCCTTTTTGACCACAGGTATGTTTGGTCCTTCGCTTCATTAAACTAGACATATACCCAGTTCCTGCAACCGTTCCTCATATGTTTTAGTCTCTAGTCCCCTAATCATCTTTGTTGCTCTTCTCTGCACTCTTTCTAGAGTCTCCACATCTTTTCTACATCGTGGTGACCAAAACTGAATGCAGAATTCCAAGTGTGGCCTTACCAAGGCATTATAAAGTGGTATAAAATATTACCACCCTGTCCATTGGGTGGTATTGCTCGATTACAAAGATAGCTATAAATTATGACCATGTAGACAAGGCTCTGCATTCAGGTTTATACACAAACACCTTTTCTCCAATTAAAAACCCTGCCAAAGGAACACAATTTCCACAACAAAAAACACATGCACAGCCTTGCAAAAAGCACACTTTAGGTAAAGAGTTCAGTTTTATAGAGACCAATTTTGCAAGTGTTTTCTCCTTCTCAGGGACAGGATCAACGAATTACTATTATTATTATTTTAAAGTTTTTTTAAACATATAAACATTCCATCTAAACAGTTTGTCATCTGGGTGCAATAACTGTCAAAATGTTCAACTTCATTCCCATTGATATTAATTCTCCAATTTTAGAATTATAGTATATTGAACATAGTAAACCTGTTCATTACATATCTCTTATCTTCTGTTTAGTTTCAAGAATATGCAGTAAATCTTCGAAAGTAAGATTAGATTAGATTAGATTTATTTAACTTAGATACCGCTCCCTTTCCCAAAAAGGGACTCGGGGCGGTGCACAGGAAATTTAAAAAGCATATAAAAACAAGACAATATAAAAAATTTAAAATCAAATTGCTAAAATTTACAATAAATTAAAACTATTACCCTTAAAAACCAATTAAAACAATTTGATGTCAGGCTGAAGGCTAGGTAGAGTTAGGCCAGGCCGGCCTGTTGGAAAAAGTAGGTCTTGAGTTTCAGACGGAAATTATAATTATAGAAATAATCCCAGATTCAAAATTTTAAGTAGGAAAAAAAAATAGAAAGAAAAAAAAAAGAAACCAGAAATAGCCCAATCACTTTCAAAGGAAAAAAACAAACCTTGCTCTGGCACTTCAATCCAGTTTCAGAAAAATATATTAAATAAAGGGAAACCTCTCAGTTCAAAGCATATTAAATTAATTCCGCCGCTCATTTCATAGTTAAAGGCTTTAGTTACTAAGAAAAGAGTTTCTTTAGCAAAGTGTTTAAAAAAAAAAGATAGAATACCTTCCTGGTCTTGCACTTTCTCTTTCAGACTGTTCCCTTTCTTTTGGAGCTTTCACTGCACCTTGTCCGCCCATTGCCATCCTTCAGAAGCTTTTCCCTCATGTCAAACAGGGGTTTTGCGATACCCCTGTGACCAGCAAAGCTTGCTTCCTTATCGCCGTCCCTCCAGGATGGTTTAGGTTCTTACAGAACCAAGAGGACGGCAAAGGTTCAACGGAGGTCTCAGAGCGCTGAGACCCCGTGTTGTATCGACGTGGCGTGGCTCCGCCTTCCTCCTTAAAAATGTGCTAATTGTTGTGGTTGGCCAGTAGCCAGCAGAGTTGGCAGCAGATTCAGATAGCGAGGAGGTTGGGGAGGAACATGGGCCAGTTCTGGAGTCTGGGAAAGGCTCAGATGAGGGCTCTGTGTCAGAGCCAGAGAGGGGACCAAGGGCATCTGGTAGTTATTTGCTGCCTCCGGAGCCTCTGGGGTCTGACATCAGCGTAGCAGAAGAACTATGGGTTCCCAGTGTGCGCATGCGCAGAGCTGCCAGAAGGCAAGGACAATTAAGAAAACAGGGTTGACTTGGGAATAAGACTTGGAAATGATTGGCCCTTCCCCTAAGACATAAAAGAGGAGCGAATGGGACGTGAGTTTTTGGAGGGAGCAATTAGTTCATCTGGTTGGTTCAAGCTTTGAGAAGTTCTGTTGGACTCTGTGCTAAATTTGGCCTTGCTCTGCATTTGGCAATTAGGTCTCTGGCTGCATTCCAAGGGAGATAAAGGTGGGTGTTTATCAAGATTCCCCTGAAAGACTGTGGCAATTCAAGCAGACATCTGTCAGAATCTTCACAGACTTTTTGTGAAGCCTTGCAGCCTTTTTGTGAATGACTCATAATTTACAGTTGTATAAATAAAAGAAGGTTTTTGGGACTAAGGTTGTGATTTATGCTTTCTCAGGAAGCCTAGGTCTGAACACTAATAAAATTAAATATAATAATCTTTATCGTCATCATACTAACAGTTATTATATTAATTTTATCTCTATCTTACCATATATTCTTTAATCTCCTTCTTTTATTTCCAATTTCATTTTTTGTTCTTTAACCAAGGATAAAATAATCCCCATATTAAATAATATTCAGTTTCTTCTTTCTCTTCAATTGCCAGCGTTAATCTGTTCATTTCTGCACATTCTAATAGTTTCCTAACCAACAAATTACAGCCAGCTCTCCGGTTCTTCCTGTCCTGTAATTTCTGAGATTTAGCCAGGCATAGGTGACATACTTTAATTTCCACCTGGTCTTTGCCATTGTGCACTGAGAAAGAAGAGCCTGTACTTTCACAACACTGGTTCCTACATCATCCTACTTCGGGTACCTGTGTAGAGGCGAGATTAACAGAATTGCCCTATTCTTCCTCCAACAAATTGCATCCGCTACTTAGTATTTCTTATCTCTTGTTTGGCTCCTGAAATCGGTTCTCGTTTGAGATAAACCCCCTCCCCTAATCCTCCCCCCAAAGTATCTACAGCTTGTTCTGCAGCTGTGAAAGTAACTATGGAAACCAAGCGGATGCCATGTTGCCACAGTGATAGAAGTTGGGACTTGAGCACCGTCAATGCCAATCTTACGAGACTTTTCATGTTCTCTTCTGTTGTGGCGTGCTTCCTTTTACAGCAAAGCATCAGGGGGTCCAGATTCTTCTCAGAAATAGACCCTCTTTCTCCCCCATCCCTTATTTTGCAGACATGCGAGACATGTCCTAACCTGTTTTTTTTAAGGGCGCTACATAGCATAAATGGCGCCAATCAAAACTCCCATTCCTTGCAAACTCCCGTCTAGACGTAGGAGTCAATTCCTTGAATGTTAATGTGTTTTAATTCTAAGGAATTTTAATGTGGAGAAAAGCAAAGGTTTGCCTTTGGGCAGGAAAAACCAAAGGTATAAGTACAGATTACGCGAGACCAGGCTCAAAAACAGCAACTGTCAGGGTTCCATGTGACACCCCCCAACGAAAAAAGATTCTGAAGCTTGAGGTTCCTCAAAGTTCCATTTTATTAGAGATGCTGTTAGGAGTAGACTCCTAGTATTGGGTAGGCAATATATAATACCATGATGACAAATGGTTCTTGTTGCTTTATGGATGTCGGAATGCAGTTAGAGACTGTAATTATCTCCACAATAAAAGGAAGTCAGGAGAGCGCATATTCTCTCTCTGCTTGATTGTCTATCTACTGATTGCTCTCTACTTGCTGTGACTGACTGAAGGAAGAAGGAAGAATCGTTAATTGCGACTGTACGCAATTGTTTATTTGTTAAGAACTTTGTTTGACTGACTATCTAATATCACTGCTTGTGAAGCAGTAGTTTAGTTTTACAACACCAGGAAAGCTACTTGTTTTTTATAAACAGAGTCTGAGATATTATTCGTGTGTCTACTAGCAACGTTTCTCTAGCTGCACATTCCGCTGCACAACTTTTCTGTCTCCCAACGGAGATATCCTCCAACTGATGCCATATTGGCACCTCTGGGAAACGCCGAATCTGAAAGCTTCCAGACTTTTCCCCACCCAAAGGAAAGTCGAAGTCGCTGCCCACATGTCCATCCCATGGCCCAACCAGGCACCGTCCCAACTGGAGATGCCTCCCAGTCACGTCACTCCACGTGCAGGGCAAGGTGTCCTTGACTTTCTGAGAAAGGAATGTTATTTGGACTATATATCTCCCACACTCCATATAACCGCCCCCCTCAAAAGCTACCATATTTTTTGGAGTATAAGACGCATCTTTCCCCCTCAAAATAGAGGCTGAAAATCTGGGTGGGCCTTATGCACTGAATACAGCATTTTTGGCCTCCTGAAACTCTGCCCCCTTCACCAAAATGGCTGTGCAGAGCCTTTAGGAGGGTTCCAGAGTGCTCCTGGGGGCTGGGGAGGGCAAAAATGAGCGGAAAAACGGGCTGGTTTTTTGCTCAATTTTGCCCCCCCAGGAGTACTCTATAAGCTCCCTAAATACTATGCATGCCCTTTTAATGACAAAAATGGCCCGTTTTTTGCTAAAAATGGCCATATTCATGCGACAACCCCCATGCCCCCTACACATGCGCATGCAACCTCCCGTGTTCCCCACCCCCGCATGCGCAACCCACCCATGCCCTGTTTTGAGCCAAGGACCAAAAACAGGCTGCGGGAATGGTGGTGCGCCCCCCTGTGCCTTTCTGCTCCCCGCACATGCGCACATGATCCCTTCCTACACGCATGTATGTGTGATCCTCCTGCGGTTGCGCAAGCATCTTCCACATGCATCTTCCTACATGGGGCTTCCCTTGAGGTGCACCGGAAAGCTACAGTTAGTCCAGAATGCAGCCGCGCGGGTGATTACGGGAGCCTCTACATGCTCCCATATAACACCAATCCTGCGTGAGCTGCACTGGCTTCCTGTGGTCTTTCGGGTGCGCTTCAAGGTCCTGACGACCATCTTTAAAGCGCTCCATGGCTCGGGACCTAGCTACATGCGAGACCGTCTCCTGCCCCATACGTCCCTTAGACCGATACGCTCCCACAGAGAGGGCCTTCTCAGGGTGCCGTCGGCTGGACCATATCGACCGGCGACACCTTCTCTGTGGCGGGCCCTGCCCTGTGGAACGACCTACCCCCTGAACTCCGTACCATTACTGACCTCCACCTCTTCCGCCAGTGTTTAAAAACACATTTGTTCAATCAAGCCGGCCTTGCATAGCCTCCGCTGTTGACTAGTTTAGATAGTTTTAAAATGGGGGTTTTAATTGGTTTTAGCACAGGATTTCATATTTAATAGGTTTTTAAAATTTTATATTTTTGTATTGTTTTGTATATTATTTTAGTTTTCCTGTGCGCCGCCCTGCGTCCTTTTGGAGAAGGGTGGGATATAAATCGAATAAAATAAAATAAATAAAATAAATGCACCCTGTGAATGTGCGACAGACACCTGAAAACCAGCTGGCCAGTGGGAGGCACTCACGCATGCGCAGTAAAGCTGAACTGGGTGACGGCTTGCATGCCCGCAAAGAGAGGTCTATGTGCCACCTGTGGCATGTGTGCCATAGGTTCGCCATCATGGCCCTTGTTTCTGCCTGTTCTCCCATGTAACACCCCTCCGGCGCGAGCTACACTGGCTTCCGGTGGTTTTCCAGGTGCGATTCAAGGTGTTGGTTACTATCTTTAAAGCACTCCATGACTTAGGACCTGGGTACTTATGAGATCGCCTTCTGCCACCGAGAGCCTCCCACCGGCCAGTACGCTTCCATAGAGAGGGTCTCCTCATGGCGCCGTCAGCTAAACAATGTCGACTGGCGACACCCAGGGGGAGAGCCTTCTCCGTGGGAGCCCCTGTCCTTTGGAACGAATGGCCCCCGAAATTAACAACTATCCCTGACTTACGCACCTTCCGCCGTGCTCTCAAAACCTTTTTTTTCCAACAAGCCGGACTGGCATAAAAAGGAATTTTTAAACATGAATTTTTATTAATTTTAATCGGGGTTTGTTTGGTTTTTTAATTTTAAGAGAGGCCAAATTGTTTAATATGCTTTCAAAACTGTTTCTTAAAACTTTTATATATCTGTTTTACTTTGGCTGTACACCGCCCTGGGTCCTTCGGGAGTAGGGAGGTACAAAAAACTAATAAACCTAAACCTAAATACATTCTAGAGATGAAATTTCAACAACATATTGGGTCCCCCTTACGACAGTTGATTATGAAAGTTGATTAGAACAGGTTGAAATAATTAATTGATCCTAATTAGAAAACTTGACTTTTAATCTTTAACCCAATATTAAAACAACTGAACTTTTGTAAAGCCCTATTCTTTTAAAAACTGTTCTAGACTGATTTATGATTTCCATTAAAATACTGTTACACGCACATGTTGGTTTCTTAGGAAAGCATGTTTCAGATTATATCTTGATCTATGACTGATCTTTGGGCAAGATATTTGTTTTTATTGCCTTGGTAATTGAAAGGAACGTATGCTTAGGCCACTAGAGAATATCTGGGAATTCGGGAGAAATTTATGTTCATTCTCACAAATGGGCTTGTTTCTAAGAGAAGCAAGTATTTGACTCATGCCTCTGACCACAGTTCCATGACAAATGGCATATGGACTGATCGTACATTCTTGGACTTTGAACTAAGATGTGGAAGTATAAAACAAGGGACTAGGAATTATTCATATCTCACTCTGACTATGTCAAAACCAACCCACATTTTCTCGATCAAGGCCAACGGGTCATTATCTCAGCAAAGATTCCCAAACGTCAGATGGTCATTTATGTTGGCTAGTCCAGGGGCCTCCAATCTTGGCAAGTGTAAGCCTGGAGGACTTCAACTCCCAGAATTCCCCAGCTGGGACCAGGACTCTGCCTTGTGCTTTTGTGGGAAGCCTAGGTCAGAATAGTGTCAAGGCTTTATTCTTTCACCTGCAGTTCTGTTTCTCCCTAATAATTCTCCTGCATAAGTCCCATCTCTCCTTCCTTACGTTTCTTCCCTCTTCTTGCTACTGGCTCATTCACCCATGCAAAGAATTTCCTGCAGGAAACGCTGCATTCCTTACTAGGAAAACAACTCCTTTCTGTTTGTAAACGTCAGCCCCTCTCCACGGGAACAGACACCCAGCAGGCGATGGGATGGATGCTGCGAAGCTCCAAGCCAGATCAGGTCTTGGGAACCAGGCAGGAAGCAAGAGTTTCACACACACCCTCGGCCTTTGGCTCCCGATTCCTTGCCTTCTGTTCTGACAGCTGTTTGGCTTCCAGAGCCAAAACTGGCGTGGATTGGGCGGTCTCCAAAGACTGGGTGACGGTCAGAGACATCCATTCCGCTCCAGAGCCCTGCATTATGTCATGCTTGTCTCCATTTGAAAAAAGGGAGAAGTAAGATTGGAGCCCCGAGTGAAACCTTTGGGGGATTGTGAGATACAGCAGGATGGAAACATTTCTGGGTTTAGCTAGTGACACACAGGCTGACATCAACAATCCGAAGGAAACAAACCTTCTACCATGGTAACTCTCCAAAGAGCAGATAAGACACTGTAGTGTAGAACAGGGGTCTCCAAACTTTGCAACTTTAAGTCTGAAGGACTTCAGCTCTCAGCTTTGCTGGCTGGAGAACACTGGGAGCTGAAGTCCTTCAGACTTAAAGTTGCAAAGGTTGGAGACCCCTGGTGTAGAACTCAATGGTTTAGTCCAGAGGTCAGCAACCTGAGCCTGGGAATAGATGACCCCCAAGAGCCCTTCCAAAGCTACAATTTTATGAGCAATTATAAATAGTTGGAGAAATGTTTGACGTGGATAAAAGTACAGCATGAAATACAGTATTGACCAAGGTGAAATTTAATTATAAGATTCAGAGGTGTTACCGTCAGAAACGTAAACCTTATGTTTCAGTCAAGCTGACTAGCAGGAGGATGCTAGATGGAAGTGTTCTCTTTGCCAAAACGTCCCACTGGTTTAATACTAAATTTTAAGATGATTGGGGTCAAATTGAATTGTTTTGTAGGTTCAAGGCCTAACTAGATACTCTTATTCTATGGTGGGAGTTTAACAATAGGACATATACCGCATTATAGTGCTTTACAGCCCTCTCTAAGCAGTTTACAGAGCTAGCCTATTGTCCCCCAACAATCTGGGTCGTCACTTTACCCACCTCGGAAGGACGGAAGGTTGAGTCAACCTTCAGCCTGGTGGAATTTGAACTGCCAAATTGCAGTCAGAAGAAGTAGCACTAGCACTTAGACTTATATACTGCTTTACAATGCTTTACTGCCCTCTCTAAGTGGTTTACAGAATCAGCCTTTTGCCCCCAACAATCTGGGTCCTCATTTGACCCACCTCGGAAGGATGGAAGGCTGAGTCAACCTTGAGCCTGGTGAGATTTGAACTGCCAAATTGCAGTTCAAATCTCAGCCGGCAGTCAGCAGAAGTAGCCTGCAGTACTGCACTCTAACCACTGTGCCACTGTGGCTCATATAACCACTTCATTTCCCCTTCGCTACCTTATTTTGTAAGAAAAATAAAATAGAGAAGGTCTGGAGAGATCTTTTGCGACGAAACTTTAAAATTAGTGCAACGAAACTTAACATTAAAAATGACAAAGCTTCACTCAGAAGCACTTCTACAGATTCCTCTTTTGTAAGATGCAACTAACAATCCTTACCAGGGCATTTGTAGAGTTTGCGCGCCTGGGCAATGTCTCCTTTACTCAGCCGGGTTCTCTGTCCAATGGAGGGCTGCATCCCATTCACATTATATTTGGGAAGAATGGTGTCCAGGAAGATCCCCCTGAAAAGACACAACGGAGAACATTCTCAGCTTTGAGCTGCCTTGCACAGATGCAACCAAAAACCTTGGTTCAAAAAATGACGGGTGACTGGGAGCCAGCCATCTGGAAAAAAGAGATTGGTTATTTTGCAGAAGAGAAAGTAACTGTGATGATGGTTGTCATAAACTTAAGCTTGCTTTTTTTTACTTTATCCCTTTTTACAGAGAATCGGTATCCTTTGAACTGGTGTGAGTTTAGACTGGAAAGCTATTCACATTTTGCTTTAGAGAAATCTCACATGGGCTTTGGGCTCTGTCTAACAAAATGAAATTCAATGCGAAAAGAGTCAGGTTCTACATTTAGGCAAGAAAAACGAAATGCACAGGTACAGTATAGGTGGTACCTTGCTCAACAGTAGCAACTGTGAGAGGGATCTTGGAGTCCTAGTGGACAACCATTGACATAAGAACCAGCCCTGTGCAGCAGCTGCCAAAAAAGCCAACACAGTTCTAGGCTGCATCAACAGAGGGATAGAATCAAGATCACGGGGAGGGTTAATATCACTTTTGTAATCCCTTGGGAAGGCCACACTTAGAATACTGCATTCAGTTTTGGTCGCCACGATGTAAAAAAGATGTGGAGACTCTAGAAAGAGTGCAGAGAAGAGCAACAAAGATGATTAGGGGACTGGAGACTAAAACATATGAAGAACGGTTGCAGGAACTGGATATGTCTAGTTTAATAAAAAGAAGGACTAGGGGAGACATGATAGCAGTTTTCCAATATCTCAGGGGTTGCCCCAAAGAAGAGGGAGTCAAGCTACTCTCCAAAGCACTTGAAGGCAGGACAAGAAGCAACGGATGGAAACTAATCAAGGAGAGAAGCAACCTACAGCTAAAGTGAAATTTCCTGGTAGTGAGAACAATTATTCAGTGGAAGAACATGCCTCCAGAAGTTGTGAATGCCCCAACACTGGAAGTTTTAAAGAAGAAATTAGACAACCATTTGTCTGAAGTGGTGTAGGGTTTCCTGCCTAAGCAGGGGGTTGAACTAGAAGACCTCCAAGGTCCCTTCCAACACTGTTATTCTATTTTCTAGTTATTATTCCTCTATAGGCCTTAACATTGATGGAAGGTGGAGTTCTATCAAACTTGTACTCTTGAGGATTTCCAAAGGATTTTGAAATAAGCTAAAGAATGCTTAAAGAAATATAAAGATTTTAGCCCAAGAATTTCTGGTTATGTACAAGTTGTCTTGAAACTGGAACAATTACAAAACAAAACAAAACACCACAACCCTACTATGTAGGCCATCCTATTGTTAGGAGTTGCTAACAATATCCAATATCTTTCCAATATCTTTCTAATGACCTGCTGTCTCTCTAGAATATTCTGATGATGCTTGTTCATTATTATTGTCTCTCTGAGTGGAGAAATTTGTTACTTACAGAAATATTACTAGATCCTTTACTTATAGATTATAGAGCACTGGAATTTTACAATTGTAATACAATACAATACAATGCAATAGCAGAGTTGGAAGGGACCTTGGAGGTCATCTAGTCCAACCCCCTGCCCAGGCAGGAAACCCTATATCATTTCAGACAAATGGCTATCCAACATCTTCTTGAATACTTGTAGTGTTGGGGTATTCACAACTTCTGGAGGCAACTTCTGTTCCACTGATTAATTGTTCTCACTGTCAGGAAGTTTCTCCTCAGTTCTAAGTTGCTTCCCTCCTTGATTAGTTTCCACCCACTGTGTTATTAGCAGGGCAACAAATCTTTCATATTGCCGTGATTGTCACTTTTATGTAGATGGAGATAATAATAATAATAATAAATTTTATTTCTAACCCGCTCTCTCTCTCCAAAGGGACTCGAGGCGGGGCACAGGTAAATTAAGAACAGTAACATAAAACAAAGTACAAAATTAAAATCACATTAAATCATATCCTGCGCTAAAACAACTATAAAATACCAACTATCCTAAAAAAACCCTTAAACTAAAAACCCCATAGAAGAGAGACTACCCTAGGCCGGCCAAACAGAAAAGATGCGTTTTTAATTTTAGACGGAAGGAGCGGAAGTCGGTGGTCGTTCTAATGTCGGGGGGAAGGTCGTTCCAGAGGGCTGGGCCCGCCACAGAGAGAGCTCTTCCCCTGGGTGTCGCCCGCTGACAAAGTCTAGTGGACGGCACCCGGAGAAGCCCCTCTCTGTGGGAGCGAATCGGCCGTGAGGATGTATGAGGCAGGATCCGATCCCGCAGATGGGAGCTGAAATGGAAGCTAACAGAAAAGATGGATGGTGGGATCATCATTAGCTATTTCAGTAGTGGATCAATTCCAAGTTGGGGGCATCTAAAAGTTGTGGGCATCCTTCACTTAGGTTCACTCCTGTTCTTTCTTGTGTCCACATCGCACTCACTTCATTCCTTCTCCCAAGTTTCCATGCCATCCTTAAACCGGTTGACCTTATGAAGGATTCCAACTTCTCTGCAAGAGCATAGGATGAGTTACTAAAAACAGACATGGATGCCCTTGTAATTAGAAAGGCACAAGGGCGTAAATCCAGGAACCTCACCACAGGAAAGGAATTGCCCACGCAAAACCTTGCAAGCAGTAGTTCTAAAGTAGTTCCAGACCTGTCTGACCTCACAGGACTAGCTGGTTTAATCTGAGAATATCGGGTTATGCACAAGTTGACTTGAAATCAGAACATTTCTTTCCCTTGCAACCGGTAGCTTATGGATGGACTATTCCCTATTGATAGAAACTCTTACCTACTCTGCTTTTTTGAAGTCAAGGCGACTACTAACCTTCTGTCCCCACAGCAATAATAATAATAATAATAATAATAATTTTTATTTATAACCTGCTCTCTCTCCCCGAAGGGACTCGAGGCGGGGCACAGGGAATTAAAAAAGTTAGAAAAAATACAAAATTTAGAACAATAAACATACATAAATACTGACTAAAAGGCATATTAAACAAAAACCCTGCGCTAAAATTCCCAAATATTTACTAAAAATCTCTAAACAATCAGAAGAGACTATCCTAGGCCGGCCAAGCGAAAAAGATGTGTTTTTAGTTTCAGACGGAAGGAGCGGAGGTCCGTGGTAGTTCTAATATCGGGGGGAAGGTCGTTCCAGAGGGCTGGGCCCGCCACAGAGAAGGCCCTTCCCCTGGGCGTCGCCCGCTGACAAAGTCTAGTGGACGGCACCCGGAGAAGTCCCTCTCTGTGCGAGCGAATCGGCCGTGAGGATGTATGGGGCAGGATCCGATCCCGCAGGTAGCTAGGTCCCGAGCCATGGAGCGCTTTGAAGATGACAACTAGCACCTTGAAGCGCACCCGGAAGACGACAGGCAGCCAGTGCAGCTCGCGCAAGAGCGGTGTTACGTGGGTGAATCTAGAAACACCCATAATTGCTCGCGCGGCTGCATTCTGGACTAACTGAAGTCTCCGGGTGCACCTCAAGGGGAGCCCCATGTAGAGAGAGTTACAATAGTCCAGTCGGGATGTCACGAGAGCATGAGTGACTGTGCGAAGGGCGTCCCGATCCAATAGGGGGCGCAATTGGCGAACCAGGCGAACCTGGTAAAACGCCCTCCTGGCCACGGCTGTCACTTGATCTTCCATGGACAGCCGGGCATCCAGGAGGACACCCAAATTGCGCACCCCATCCACAGGGGTAAGATGTTCGCCCCCTATGGCCAGCGATGGAGTTAGCTGGTTGAATCGGGCAGCCGGAAACCACAGCCACTCGGTCTTGGTCGGGTTGAGTCTGAGTCCGTTACTTCCCATCCAGATCCGCACGGCTTCCAGGCACTGGCACATCACCGCTACGGCATCGTTGGGGTGGTTTGGGGTAGATATATACAGCTGAGTATCATCAGCGTAAAGATGGTACTCTACCCCAAAACCACGGATGATCTCACCCAGCGGCTTCATATATGTGTTGAACAGGAGAGGCGAGAGGACCGACCCCTGAGGCACCCCACAAGTGAGGGGTCTCGAGGTCGACCTCTGCTCCCCTGCCAACACAAATTGCGATCGGCCAGAGAGGTAGGAGGAGAACCACCGTAAAACGGTGCCTCCCACCCCCAACCCCCCCAGCCGATGCAATAGGATACCATGGTCGATGGTATCGAAAGCCGCCGAGAGGTCTAATAGGACCAGGATGGAGGAGCAACCCCCATCTCTGGCCCTCCAGAGATCATCCACCAACGCGACCAATGTATGGGCAATCCTTGCTTAAAAACCACTATAGGGACATCCTACTCCGTTGTTAAGGGTTGCAACGGGACTCGTGTGACCACCACAGAGCTACGATCTCTCACAGTTAAGCGGATCTCCTGTGGTTGTTAAGCACATTTAGTCTCATGCTGCGAATGGCGGTAATGTTGTGTCACGTCTACACAATGCACTGGGCTCTGAATTGAAGGCCATGGTTCCATTGAACTTAATGGATCTTTTGTAGTTTTTCAATTGTCCTGCGACAAGCTGGCCATGGCAAGTTGGCTGTGGCGAGTTGGCCATGGTGAGTTGTCCCATTCCACCTTTTGTCCTAGTCCCTATCTTGCAAACTTAAAGATCCATAGTTGTTTTTTCCCAACTTACTCCATAAAAACTGCATACGCTTTGCATATCCTGAACATAAAATTATTTCAACTCCTACCCTCAAAATGACACTATAGAGCACTGCACACTAGAACAACTAGACACAAGGACAATTTCCCCCCTCGCATGCCATCACTCTGCTAAACTACTACTTCTGATAACACTGTCAAAATGTTTACTAAGATTGTATTACTATGATTCTTCTCATCCTTCCTATTACTTATTTCCTTTTCTACTTATGACTATATCTTCTATTGCTTGTATCTTTACGATGTATATTTTTTTACGTAGTTTCCTAGTATGATTTATGTCAGGGGTCTCCAACCTTTGCAACTTTAAGTCTGAAGGACTTCAGCTCCCAGAATACTCCAGCCAGCTTTCTGGCTGGAGTATTCTGGAAGCTGAAGTCCTTCAGACTTAAAGTTGCAAAGGTTGGAGACCCCTGATTTATGTTGGTTGATTGCTTACTTAGTATCCTATGACTATCACTAAGTGTTGCATCTCATAATTCATGATGAATGTATTTAATGATGACTATGATCATGATTTATCACTTATATCTTTTATGCACGCTGAGAGCTTATGCACCGAAGACAAATTCCTTGTGTGTCCAATCACACTTGGCCAATAAAAGAATTCTATTCTATTCTATTCTATTCTATTCTATTCTATTCTATTCTACTCTACTCTACTTTATTGAACATATCTTGTCTTTTTATGTCCACTGCGAGCATCTGCACCAAAGACAAATTCCTTGTGTGTCCAATCACACTTGGCCAATAAAAGAATTCTATTCTATTCTATTCTATTCTATTCTATTCTATTCTACTCTACTCTTCTTTATTGAACATATCTTGTCTTTTTATGTCCACTGCGAGCATCTGCACCAAAAACAAATTCCTTGTGTGTCCAGCCACACTTGGCCAATGAAGAATTCTCTTCTCTTCTATACTTTGAATTATATAATTTTGCTGAATTTGCAGATGACATCATTTTTATCCACCAGAATCCATCTTCTTGATGGTGGTGACATTGACACGCTCTGTTTCTTTACAAAAGGTCAGACAGTGGGAGTCTCAACAATCAGTGTCAGGCTGATGTTGTTCTTCTGGAAATATCAAACTAGAAAGTAGAGGTTTTTTTTTGAGAAATCCTGGATTTCTTACGGTGTGAAGCCTTCCATTTTGAAAGTAGCGACAATTTTCTCCTAGAGCTAAAACAGTACAGAAGTCATCCCAAGAAATTTACCTGACTTGACAAATTTAAGATTAGAATTGCGAGAGACAAAAGGGAATACAATAGAAAATAAACAAAAAATTGAAGTGTTAGAGAGGGGAGCAGAGGAGATGAAAGAGGAGTTGGGAGAAATGCGAAAAGAAACAGTAGAAATTAGTACGCAGATGTCAAAGATTGAGTTTGAAAGAATGTCTTTTTTCCTCAGATTTCCGATTGTTCCTGAAGAGGAAGGGGAGGATCTTAGGGACTTAATGTGTACAATTTTAGCAGATTATACAAAAAAATAAATAAAGAATATTTCTGGGGGGGATATAGACTTGATTTATAGAATTAATTCTGCATATGCTAGGATAAATGATGTACCAAGAGAAGTTCATATTAAATTTTTAAGAAGGTCTAGAAGGGATGAAATACTGAGAGCTCAACGGGGTGGGCCATTAAAATATCAAGACAAAGATATTGCCATATTAAAACAGATTCCCCCCAAAATTCAAGAGACTAGGAGGAAGTATTCCTTCTTATCCAAAAAGTTATATTAAAAAGGGATCTGGTTTAAATGGTTGATGCCTGAGGGATTGCTGATATACTGGGAAGGGGGTAGAGTTAGAATCAAAACAATAGGAGAGGCAGAGGCTTTTCTTAGAAAGCACTCCCCACTCCTAGAAGAAAAAGAGGGAGCAGGAGGGGCCCATTGGAAGGAAGGAGGAAGAAGAAACTATTGCTAAGAGACTCAGATCTCAAAAATAAGTATGTTTTGAAACGCACTGTAACCAAGATGGATGTTAAAAAAAATATGATGTGCCTCACACATCCTCACGGCCGATCCGCTCCCACAGAGAGGGACTTCTCCGGGTGCCGTCCACTAGACTGTCAGCGGGCGACGCCCAGGGGAAGGGCCTTCTCTGTGGCGGGCCCAGCCCTCTGGAATGACCTTCCCCCCAACATTAGAACGACCACGGACTTCCGCTCCTTCCGTCTGAAATTAAAAACATATCTTTTCTGCTTGGCCGGCCTAGGTTAGTCTCTCTCTATGGGGTTTTAGCTGTTTAAGTGGGAATTTTAGTATGTAAATGGGTATTTTAGCACAGGTATCGTTTAATTTGTTTTTAATATGTCTGTATATTTATTGTATATTTATTGTTTTAGTTTCCCTGTGCACCGCTCCGAGTCCCTATGGGGAGAGGGAGCGGTCAAGAAATTAAATTATTATTATTATGATTATGATTATGATTATGATTGAATGCATGAAATGTAATATGATATATCAATTTCTCACCACTATATATTTTTTAAAATGTATTTGTATGAAGCCCCGGAGGCGATCACCAACCCCGACATGGAAGTCCTAAAATGTTATCATTGAACCTTACCATCTCCCCTTTTCCTATAAAAATGGTAAAAATCAATAAAAATTGTTTGGGGAAAAAAAAGAAATGTACCTGAGTAAAAGATAATTTGAATCACAACGGAAGCCATTAGTGGTGGAAAAACTAACAGCTGCCAGTATCCAACCTTTGTGTTGAGAACAATTAGGAACAAAGGGAAATCTGTGATAATAGCCGTAATTTCCTACATGCGTCTTTACTGAAGCACTTAATAGATGCTTGAACCTTTTCCCCGAAATCTCTCCTATAGACCTGCAGGAAATATGACCCCCGGGTAAAGCTGGGACTTGAGATTTGCAGATTCTTTCTCTTAAGCTGCCAGGGGGAAAAAAATGGGTCAGCTGGTCTAGGGAGTCAAAGCTTAAAGATTTAGTTTGCAGAAACAGCAGGGGAAGGAAGGGTTAGGCTGTAATTTCATGGAACTTTAAATTGTGGAAAATAATGCAGGGAAATGCATAAAAAAAACCCCAAAACAGCCAACCTTTAACACAGAAATAGTGTTGCGATTAGCAATAATATAAAAGCACCATCATTGTCTAGTTTTGTATGAGGGTGGAGAAGCAGGGATGGCATTCACTCATCTTCCCTACCGGTTCGCAAATGTGAGCGTTATGCTTGCACGCGCCCTGTCTGTGCATGTGGTCAGGCTTTTGCGCATGCGCTAAAAAAAGTGGGATGGGGCCACTCGCGATTTCCGCTACCGGTTTGAGGGAACTGGTCCAAACTAGCAGAAATTACTGCTATTATCACAGATTTCCCTTTGTTCCTAATTGTTCTCAACACAAAGGTTGGATACTAGCAGCTGTTAGTTTTTCCACCACTAATGGCTTCCGTTGTGATTCAAATTATCTTTTACTCAGGTAAATTTCTTTTTTTCCCCCCAAACAATTTTTATTGATTTTTACAATTTTTATAGGAAAAGGGGAGATGGTAAGGTTCAATGGTAACATTTTAGGACTTCCATGTCGGGGTTGGTGATCGCCTCTGGGGCTTCATACAAATACATTTTTAAAAATATATAGTGGTGAGAAATTGATATATCATATTACATTTCATGCATTCAATCATATTTTTTTTAACATCCTTCTGGTGGGGAGTGACATGAAATGGGAGAAGGACAAGACCAAAGATGGCTACCTCAGCCCAGTCTGGATAGAAATTAGGAAGAAAAAGGAAGCTTAGAAGAAATAAGGTGAGGTGAGGTGAGGTAGGATAGGATAGGACAGCGATGGAGAACCTTTTTTGGCCCGCGTGCCATAAGGGGGGGAGCGCAGGGGCATAGTGCACGGGCATGCTGCACTCACGATGCAATGTGCCTGCCCAGCGCACATGAGCGCATGACAGGAGCTCCCCTCCTCATTTTTACATGGTTTTTTCACCCTCCCCAGGCTCCAGAGGCCTTATAGGAGCCCGGGGAGGTCGAAAACAGCCCCCCTGCTGCCTGGAGGCCCTCCAGAGGTGCTCTGGAGGCTTCAGGATCTTATCTGAAGCATCCGGAGGACTAAAAATGACACTACGAGCAAACCGGAAGTCACTTTCTGCTATGAGCAAACCAGAAAGTGACTTCCGGTTTGCTCATAGCATTGTTTTTAGTCCTCTGGAACATTCAGGGAAGCCTACTGAAGCCTCCGGAGGGTGGGGGAAACTGTTTTCACCCTCCCCAGGCTCCTATAAAGCCTGGGGAGGGTGAAAAGTGGCTTTAAAAATGGCTGAACCCACGTGCTCTGACAAATGGCTCCGTGTGCCACCTGTGGCACGTGTGCCACAGGTTCGCCATCCCGGGGATAGGATGAAGTAAGGTAAGACAGGATAGGATAAGATGAGATAAGATCAGATAATCTTTTTTTATCACTTTTTCTCTGAACACACCGGCGCTTGTTAAAAAAATGAAATTGCAGATTACAGGAGCCATTTGCACTACTCACTACTGCAATGCTCTCTACATGGGGCTTCCCTTGAGATGCACCCAGAGGCTCCAGTTAGTGCAGAATGCGGCCACGCGGGGGATCTTAGGCGTTTCAAAATACTCCCATATAACACCTCTCCTGCGCGAGCTACACTGGCTGCCTGTGGCCTTCTGGGTGCGTTTCAAGGTCTTGGTGACCATCTTTAAAGCGCTTCATGGCATCGGGCCAGGCTACTTGCAGGACCGCCTACTACCACATACCTCCATTCGACCTGTCCGCTCCCACAGGGTGGGCCTCCTTAGGGTGCCGTCCGCCGGACAATGCCGGCTGGCGACTCCCAGGGGAAGAGCCTTCTCTGTGGCAGGTCCTGCCCTCTGGAATGACCTGCCCCCCAACCTCTGTACAATCTCAGACCTTCACCTCTTCCGTCGGGCATTAAAAACAAACTTCTTTCATGCGGCCGGGCTGGCATAGCTAGTATAGCTATTTTATTATTTTAGTTGGGTTTTTAAACCAATGTTCTTAGCATGGGTCAAATTTATTTAATCCTCATTTTAATCATTGTAACTGTTGTATTTATGTGTATTTATGATTTTACTTTTTATAGTTCCTGTGCACCGCCCTGAGTCCCATTTTGGGAGATAGGGCGGTATACAAATCGAATAAAATGAAATGAAATGAAAAAATGAGGTGACCCCGAGAATACAGATAAACCTCCAAGTAGCCTCAACAACCCTCTAAAACAGGGGTCCCCAGCCCCCGGGCCGCAGACCGGTGCTGGTCCATGGCTTGATAGCAACCGGGCCACAGGGCCGGAGAGGAGGAGGAGGGAGCAGCCCCTGGGCAGAGTGCACGCCAGATGCGGGAGAGCGCAGGTGCGGCTGTTCGCGCCATTGGAGGCCCTAGAGGGCCGAGTGAGCCGACTCCCCCCCGCGTGCGCATGCGCCGCCTGTTCCCCCTGCCCCTGCGTGCGCATGCGCCACCTGTCGTCCCCCCCCACTCCTCCTCTACGGTAGCCGGTCCGCAGAATTTTCTTGAAAATGAAACCGGTCCCTGGTGCAAAAAAGATTGGCGACCCCTGCTCTAAAAGGAGGCAAACGACCAGCTTTGTCTGCAAGGAATATCAATCCTTCCATTCCCCACCATGCAGTCAGAGCTGAAGAAGCTTCTTGGATGAGAAGTGAAACTTCTTCCAAAGAAAAAACAAGAAAGTCCAGTTGCCTCGTGGAAAAGCCCCTTTGGGACAACCAGGACCTTGGATGAGGGAGAATCTCTACACACAATGGAGTCTTTGTTGTCCTCGGTTCCCAATTTACAGTGGAATGAAGAAGAATTAGTATTTAGGCTGTGCCAACAGTTTTGATCCTTCTGCTGTGAATGATTTTCAGGATTTTTCCCCCTGGCCTGGCATAGTTATTGTTACCCTTTCCCCTATTTGGCAAAGAATCTAAGCTAGCAAACGAAACAGATCAGTTGAAGCACTGAAATTCCCTAGAGGTAGAAAGGAAAGTCTGATGAAGGGAAGCTACCCTCAACGTCACCCAAAAGGCTGTGCGTCATCCTGGATAAAACATATTTCTTCTTCTTGCTCTTCTCTAAATAAACTGTCTAGCAAACGCAGTGATAGCATCTTAAGAGAGGTAATGTCATCAGCATACAGAAACAGGCACGGAAGCTTGGAAATCCGAGCCGCGAGGCAGCTACGAGTCTGTTTGCAAAACTGACAGCTGGGTTTTTAATTTCCTAAGAAAGTTTAAAAATTGCCAGGCTTCTTCTTAGAAGATGCTAAAACTGGTGGGGTTGAGTAACCCTCTTCAGAGAAACACTGGACGATCTGGGAAACAGAGAGACGCAGCTTCTCCAAACAATGCAACTTGCCGTTGGCTCGACTGACAAAAAATGGGATTTGTGATGGTGGAAACGGGAGGACAGACAGAGAGAAAGGGAGGGAGGTGATACATCACCCCATGTCATGGCAGGAAATCTCCACGTCCATTTTGGATCTTCAGCTGAAGGTGTTCCAAAGCTGTGGATGAAGAGGGATAGAGAAGAGAACTTCTAGGGAAGCCCTGGTGAAACTAAGATGGCCCCACAGAAAGCAGATCCAATAATATCCAATTAATATCATCCTAAGATTAACCCATCTGATTTTCCTCTTTTAGCATTTGTATCTTCAAATTATCCAGATAGTTCAGCTTTCTTATTCAGGTCTATTTCGGGAATAGAATAGAATAGAAGATGGAATAGAATAGAATAGAATAGAATGTGGAATAGAAGATGGAATAGAAGAGAAGAGAAGGTGGAATAGAAGATGGAATAGAATAGAATAGAATAGAAGAGAAGGTGGAATAGAAGATGGAATAGAATAGAAGAGAATAGAAGAGAAGATGGAATAGAAGATGGAATAGAATAGAATAGAATAGAAGGTGGAATAGAAGATGGAATAGAAGAGAAGAGAAGAGAAGGTGGAATAGAAGATGTTGAATATAATAGAATAAAAGGTGGAATAGAAGAGAAGATGGAATAGAAAAGAAGAGAAGAGAAGAGTAGAGAAGGTGGAATAGAAGATGGAATAGAATAGAATAGAATAGAAGAGAAGGTGGAATAGAAGATGGAGCTGAATATAATAGAATAAAAGGTGGAATAGAAGAGAAGATGGAATAGAAGAGAAGAGAGAGAAGATGGAATAGAAGACAGAAAAGAAGAAAAGAGAAGATGGTATAGAATCAGGAATAGAACAGAACAGAGTAGAATAACAAAATTAATAGACTAGAATAAAATAAAAACTTTATTGTCACTTTAAATGTACACTAATTAGCATACATTAAAATGAAATTTCATTGCATTCAGCTCTCAAAAGATAACTATTATTCATATAACCACACACACACACACACACACACACATATGGCACAAAGGAACATCACGGTCTAGTTTGAAGGTGTTCATATATATGGTGGAGAGGAAAAACGAATCCTGCGAGTTGACAAGATAGATGGCATAAGGAGCAAAGCTGTTACAGAATTGAGTAGTCCTGCTAGAAATACTTCAAAACTCCTAAAAAGGGGGAGGGGGGGCAACAGAAACCCACCGTGAAGTGGGTGTGTGGGATCTCTAACAATACTTCGAGCTTTAAGCACATAGCGCTTAAAGCCACGGCCACAGAACCGGTAGTAAAAACAATTTCAATTTCACCACTGGTTTGACACCCCTGGTCTGGAGTTTCTGGAAGCTGGTACATCTAAGTTGAGCAAAGGAACATGGCTAAATTGTGTCATTAAACTGCATTTGTGCAACAGCGGCGGTAGGTAACTGTAAAGGCAAAGTAGTTGCCAAAAAAGCCAACACAGTTCTAGGCTGCATAAACAGAGGGATAGAATCTAGATCACATGAAGTGTTAATGCCACTGTATAGTGCCTTGGTAAGGCCACACTTGAAATACTGCATACAGTTTTGGTCGCCACGATGTAGAAAAGACGAGGAGACTCTGGAAAGAGTGCAGAGAAGAGCAACCAAGATGATTAGGGGACTGGAGACTAAAACATATGAAGAACGGTTGCAGGAACTGGGTATGTCTAGTTTGATGAAGAGAAGGACCAGGGGAGACATGATAGCAGTGTTCCGATATCTCAGAGGGTGCCACAAAGAAGAGGGAGTCAAACTATTCTCCAAGGCACCTGGGGGCAGGACAAGAAGCAATGGGTGGAAACTAATCAAGGAGAGAAGCAACTTAGAATTAAGGAGAAATTTCCTGACAGTTAGAACAATTAACCTCTGGAACAGCTTGCCTCCAGAAGTTGTGAATGCCCCAACCCTGGAAGTCTTTAAAAAGATGTTAGATAGCCATTTGTCTGAAATGGTATAAGGTTCCTGCCCACGCAGGGGGTTGGACTAGAATAATAATAATCTTTATTGTCATTGTAATAATAAAATTACAATGAAATTGTAGACCTCCAAGGTCCCTTCCAACTCTGCTATTGTATTGTATTGTATTGTATTGTATTGTATTGTATAGTTCTCCAGGAAAAGAGCGAAGAGGATTGATAACAGATCTTCCTCTGTTTACAGTCAGTACAGTCACTGAAGCACTCGTGACATCCTGCCTTGACTATTGCAACGCTCTCTACATGGGGCTCCCCTTGAGGTGCATCCGGAGGCTCCAGTTAGTCCAGAACGCGGCCGTACGGGGGATTTTGGGAACATCTCGAAGTTCCCATGTAACACCTCTCCTGCGCGAGCTGCACTGGCTACCGGTGGCCTTCCGGCTGCGCTTCAAGGTGCTTGTTACCATCTTCAAATCGCTCCATGTCTCGGGGCCTAGTTACTTGCGGGACCTCCTCCTGCCACATACCTCCCACCGACCGATTCGCTTCCACAGAGAGGGCCTCCTCAGGGTGCCGACTGCCGGCCAATGCCGGCTGACGACGCCCAGAAATAGGGCCTTCTCTGTGGCAGGGCCTGCCCTCTGGAACAACCTCCCCCCCAAACTTCGTACTATCACGGACCTTCCTCTCTTCCGCCACTCACTTAAGACACACCTCTTTCAGCAAGCTGGACTGGCATAGAATTTAATGTAGGAATGATAGAGCCAAATTTTTAGCACAGGTTTATTATTTAATTTGTTTTTAACTTTTGTATATATGTTATTTATTATTGTATATTTTTAATGTCCTGTGCACCGCCCAGAGTCCGTCTCGACGGAGATTGGTGCGGTTTACAAATCGAATTAAATAAATACAAGGGGAAGCTTTGGCACAAAAAACATCCATCTGGAAGAGTCTGTGTTAATTTTTCTGAGGAGACACCCGGAGAGAATGTCTTTGGTATCCAGATTAACGCAGGCCATACCAGCCCAAACCTGCTGAGGTGCAGAAAATTGCTCAGCAAGAATGAACACCGAGTGGGCCACACCTTCCCAGCCTGTGGCCATGGATGCTCACACGTTGCTTGCAAATCCGGCCTCCTGACGGAGCGAGGTTGAAGCACCCACAAAAAGGAAAGGCGAGTCCGGAGAGGAGGGGCCTAGGAAGCAACAGTGCGTCTTGACAACAAGCAAAGGCATGATGTGGGAAATGGGGGTCTAGTGGAGGCAAGATGAGGTTTGAGAACCTGCCCTCAACTCCGTTGGCTTTCTTCCCCGAGTTGGTTTATTTATTGATAAGATTACCAGCTTGTCTCTCTTCCAAACCTGACATGGGGATCTCCCTTTATTTTATCCCTACTACAACAACTTGATGAGATAGGTTGGACCTACAGAGAACATCTGGCTTAAAATCATTTGGGGATTTCCATGGCTGAGGCACAGACTAGAATATGGATTTCCCTACTTCCTATTCTGCTTGCTCCTGGGGAGGAAAGCTGTGGCAAAGCAGAGACATCCCCCTTGCCAACAAAAGTGCGTCTAGTCAAGGCTATGGTTTTCCCAGTTGCAATGGATGGCTCTGAAGGTTGGAGCATAAGGAAGGCTGAGGGCCAAAGAATGGAGGCCTTTGAACTCTGGTGCTGGAGAAGACTCCTGCATTGAGTCCCTTGGACTGCAAGGCCATCCAACTGGTCAGTTGAGGATATCAACCCTGACTGCTCTTTAGAAGGCCAGATCCTGAAGAGGAAACTCAAAGACTTTGGCCACCTCATGAGAAGGAAGGACTCCCTGGAGAAGAGCCTCATGCTGGGAAAGATGGAGGGCAAAAGAAAAAGGGGATGACAGAGAATGAGGTGCCTGGACGGAGTCACCGAAGCAATCGATATGAGCTTAAATGGATGGTAGAGGACAGGAAGGCCTGGAGGAACATTGCCCGTGGGTTCGCGATGGGTCGGACATGACTTCGTAACTAACAACAACTCCTATTTCAGCTCCAACCCCACTAGAGTAGACTGATCTGCAGTTCAGGGACAGGGACTGGCTCAAAGTCACCCAGATACTCCCATGGCTGAGGATACTGGAACCTGGGTCTCCTAAATCCTAGTCCAACACCTTAACCCTTCTACCACCCTGGAAGTCAGATGCAATGTGACAATGATTAGTCAATGACATCCACAAACTCTTGACATCCTCGAATGATGTTCACAATTTAGCCTCAGATTTCTGTTGCTAAATGAAATACCCCACATTACGACATTTCTTGCCACAGTTAAGTGAATCACTGCTGTTGTTGAGCTAGTGACACGGTTGGGAAGTGACTCTGGTAGAATATCATTGATTTTGCTTGTCAGAAAGTTGCAAAAGGGGATCACATGACCCCAGGACACTTTAACCATCATAAATATGAGCCAATGGTCAAATGTTGGAATTTTGATCACATGACCATGAGAATGTTGCAACGGCTGTCGTAAAAAACGGTCACAAGGACCAGTAATATGATCTGCCTAATGATTGTCTGGGTGGGCGTGGCTAGGTGGTCATGTGACTGGGTGGGCATGGCCAACTCGATGTCACTCACGCTGAGGGGCAGCTTGCCAGCTTCTACTCACCCCTCTCCTCCCAACCACTTCTCACCTGCACACCCACCCGAGCTCATTAGGGCCCCAACAGGAAGCAGTTGCTGGAGCTAAGCAGCCCCCAGGAGAAAGAGTTGGCAAAACAGCTCGGTTCAAATTGGATCTGACCGAGAAGGAGGCTCAGCCGAAGCACCTCACTGAGGACTAGGAGCATAGGCTTTCCAAGCAGAGGGAAGACCTGCTGGAGTGCAAGGCCAAGTGCCGGCGCTTGGAGGCTCAGCGGGCTGAGATGGTCAACCAGTTCCAGGCCATGACGCAGTCCCAGTGGAACGAGGCCCTCTGGCTCTTCGCCACCAGCATCACTTCCCTCCAGCCTTCGTCCAAAGCCCCCCACCAGGAGGCTGAAACAGACCCCAAGTCGGAATTTCTGCCCCCCCTCCGACCCCACAAAAAGATCCCGAAGGGGAGGACTCTGTGCAGCAACACAAGCGTTCATTGCACGTATCTGTCCCAGGGGCCGTAGTTTGAGGACCCCTGATTTAGTGCAATATAAAAAATGCAACTAATTTTTCTGCGGAACACTCAAATTTTCTTGCAGACCACCAGTAGTGATCCACAGACCACCAATTGGTGACCACTGGATTAGAAGACCTCCAAGATCCCTTCCAACTCTTGTTAATCTGTATCCGTAACTCGGGGCCTCTTAATTCAGAATATTACATGGTTTGCATGTTGCCAAGAGTGAGAGATGTGAGATCTCAAATGGGGAGAAGGCCAGCAGATGGAACAAAACAAGAGGCCGAAACAAAACTATAGCTTTTTATCAGGATCTCAAGGAAAGGGTTAACATTGCACATATAAAATTACTGACATTCAAGCTCTGGAGATTATTTTCCTGGAGAACAATCCTCTCCATTGACTCTGGGGAGGGAAAGGGCTACCACAGCAGGAAATGCCAGATATGTTTATGATCCTTCCTTTCCATTGGGATTCCACATATAATCTCTCCACTCATCCATCAAACTTCGTTCCGTGGAATTAGGTAATTTGGCTGAAAAGCTGTGAACTTAATTTGGTTCAGGGTGGGAAATAGTTGACGGGGTCACGGGAAGTTACGATCCTTTCCATTTTGACTTTCCTGAGTCTGTTGTTACATCCTCAAACCCCCATAAGTTCAACCTCAAACTGTCTACCGGGGACCTTACCCCATTCCTAAGAGGTCCGTAAAGGGGGTGTTTATAAGCCCACCAGCATGCCTTCCATCCCTCTCTTACTGTCCCCATTTATTTAATAATAATAATAATTTAATTTGTAAACCGCTCTCTCTCCCCGAAGGGACTCGAGGCGGTGCACAGGGAATTAAAAATACACATATATTAAAACCAACAGACATTATCATACAAAAATGATAAAAAAATGAATTAAACCTAGACCCTGCGCTAAAATCCCCAACTATCTAAAAACTAATACCCCTAAAAATCCCTGATAAAACAATTTGAGTATTCAGCTTGAGGTAAATGGGTCGATTAAGCCAAGCCGGCCAAGCAGAAGAAGTGAGTTTTTAGTTTTTGATGGAAGGAGCGGAGGTCCGTAGTTGTTCTAAGTTCGGGGGGAAGGTCGTTCCAGAGGGCTGGGTCCGCCACAGAGAAGGCCCTTCCCTTGGGCGTCACCCGCTGGCATAGCCTAGTGGACGGCACCTGGAGAAGTCCCTCTCTGTGGGAGCGAATCGGTCGAAGGGATGTATGGGGCAGGATGCGATCCCGCAGATAGCTAGGTCCCGAGCCATGGAGCGCTTTAAAGATGATAATCAACACCTTGAAGCGCACCCGAAAGACAACAGGCAGCCAGTGCAGCTCGCGCAGGAGCGGTGTTACATGAGAAAACCTAGAGGTTCCCATAACTGCCCGCGCGGCCGCATTCTGGACAAGCTGCAGTCTTCGGGTGCACCTCAAGGGGAGCCCCATGTAGAGAGCATTTGTATTCCTTTCCTTCGTTCATGTCCATGTTTAGGAAGAATTTTCTTTTTCTTTTTTGGGAGCTGAACTGGAAATTTTTGAATCGGAGTAGAATTGGAAAATAAGGAGAAAAAGGGGAAAAAAAGGTAGACTTTAAACGGTAACGAACTGAGATAAATTTTAAAGCAGAAGCTGTAAATTGTAAGCTGTGTACTATGGAGAGTTTGAAGAATCATGTGAGATTACACAAAAAAATATGCGTGAATCACTAAAGTTACCGTATTTTTCGGAGTATAAGACGCACCTTTTTCCCTCAAAAAAGAAGCTGAAAAATCTGGGTGCGTCTTATACACCGAATACAGCATTTTTGGCCTCCTGAAACCCCGCCCCCTTCACCAAAATGGCCACGCAGAGCCTTTAGGAGGCTTTCAGAGTTCAGTTCAAATTGAATCTGGCCGAGAAGGAGGCTCAGCAGAAGCACCTCACTGAGGACTAGGAGCATAGGCTTTCCAAGCAGAGGGAAGACCCGCGGGAGTGCAAGGCCAGGTGCCGGCGCCTGGAGGCTCAGTGGGCTGAGATGGTCAGCCAGTTGCAGGCCATGATGCAGCCCCACTGGAATGAAGCCCTCTGGTTCTTTGCCACCAGCGGTGCTTCCCTCCAGCCTTCGCCCAAAGCCCCCCACCAGGAGTCTGAAGCAGACCCCAAGTCTGAATTTCTGCCTCCCCCTGACCCACACAAAAAGACCCCAAAGGGGGAGACTCTCTGCAGCAACGCAAATGTTTCTTGCACATATCTGGCCCAGCGGGCGTTGTTTAAGGACCTCTGATTTAGTGCAATACCAAAAATACAAATAATTTTTTCAGCAGACCACCCAAATTTTCTCGTGGAACAACCAGTGGTCCATGGACCACCAGGTGGTGACTGTAGTTTTAGTGGACTATCCCAACTCTGTAACACTTCAGAAGAGGAAAAGGGATTCAATAACATTTCCTCTTTGTCGCCACTAACTGCCGTTTTCTCTCACCCCCCCCCCGCCTTGTTCCCCAAGCCCTCCTCATGCCTTCTGGCGCCAGCACATCCCCTGCCATGTGGGTGGGGCAGCTGCTTCATTCACTCCCAAGCTCCCAGCCCTTGATCAGGCATTCGCCAAAGCCCACCCACCCACCCCTTCTGCACAATAGGGATGCAGAAGGGACGTTACACAGCAGAACCTGGCTGTTTTCTGCACCTGGGGAAGAAGCAGCCATCCAAGTAGCTAAACACAAGCTATCCTGATCTGGCAGTTTATTTATTATTTATTATTTAAATTTATAGACCGCCCCCTCTCCCCCATGGGGACTCGGCGCAGTGCACAGGAAATTAAAATCTAATAAATAACAATATACAACATACAAAATATTAAAACTGAACTAAATTATCCCTGTGCTAAAACAATATTTAAAATCCCTAAAACCCTTAACAATACCCTTAAAATTCAAATTAAAACAAATTTACTTTTTGTACGGCTAGGTATAAGAGTTAAGCCAGGCCGGCCTGCTGAAATAAGTGAGTTTTTAACTTCTGGCGGAAGGAGCGGAGGTCCGTCGTTGTTCTAATTTCGGGGGGTAGGTCGTTCCAGAGGGTGGGGCCCACCACAGAGAAGGCCATTCCCCTGGGCGTCGCCCACAGGCATTGCCTAGTGGACGACACCCGGAGAAGTCCCTCTCTGTGCGAGCGAATCGGCCGAAGGGATGTATGGGGCAGGATGCGATCCCGCAGATAACTAGGTTTATCTGCTCAAAGTATGGGGTAGAAATGTCCACCAAACATAGGTAGCTGACCTATCCAGGTATTGATCAAGAAAGGCAATTTCTCAGATGGATTCCTTCCTTCCTTCCTTCCTTCCTTCCTTCCTTCCTTCCTTCCTTCCTTCCTTCCTTCCTTTCCTTCCTTCCTTCCTTCTCCGCCTTTAATATTTTTACAAATAATTCAAGGTGGTGAACGTATCTAACCCACCTTCCTCCTCCTATTTTCCTCACAATAACTCTATGAGGTGAGTTGTCCTGAGAGAGAGAAAGAGAGAGACTGGCCCAAAGTCACCAGCAGGCTTTCATGGCTAAGGCCGGACTAGAACTCACTCTCTCCCACTTTCTACTGTGTTTCCCCAAAAATAAGACAGGGTCTTATTTTCTTTTGACACCCCCCCCCAAATAAGCGCTTGACCTTATTTCAGGGAGGTCTTATTATTTTGGAGGTGCAGGAAGCGGCGAGCATGGTCACCTCATGGCTGCTGCTGTGTTGCGATATTTTCAGGGAGGGCTTATTTTCGGGGGAGGGCTTATTTTAGCGCATGCACTCCAAATCCCGATTGGGCTTATTATCCGGGGAGGGCTTATTTTCAGGGAAACAGGGTATCTTGGTGCCACTAGACCAAACAGGCTCTAGACTACCCAGATCTAGGTAGAGGATAGACAGACAGACAGACGATAGAGATAGATAGATGATAGACAAACAAACAGACATAAAGTCTACACCCAGTTTGGTTTAGTGGTTAAAGCACGAATCTAGAATGTGGGAGACAGTGAGTTCTAATCCCTGGACATTCATGGCTCTCAATTATTTTCAGTGATTCTCAAGGTATATGAGACACATTTAAACTTGAAAAGATAGATAGATAGATAGATAGATAGATAGATAGATAGATAGATAGATAGATAGATAGTCAATGTTTATGTCAGAGCACCTGGTATGCCCAAATATGGGAGGAAAGGAGCTTACTACTACCCATTTTGCCTTTCAGCTCCGACCTAGGAGCCTTCCAGGCAGAAAACCATTTTGTGTGGATTTGTACTGCTAGATAAATAAATAATATAGATTTGATAGATTTATTTATCTATCAGTACAAATGCACATAGATAGATAGATAGATAGATAGATAGATAGATAGATAGATAGATAGATAATAGATAGATAATAGATAGATAGATAGATAGATAGATAGATAGATAGATAGATAGATAGATAGATAGACAGACAGATAATAGATAGATAGATAGGTAGATAGATAGATAGATAGATAGATAGATAGATAGATAGATAGATAGATATAGATAGATAGAAGATAGATAGACAGACAGATATAGATAGATAGAAGATAGACACAGACAGACAGACAGATAGATAGATAAACTGACAGACAGATATAGATAGAAGATAGACAGATAGATAGATAGAAGATAGATAGACAGACAGACAGATATAGATAGATAGATAGAAGATAGATAGATAGATAGATAGATAGATAGATAGATAGATAGATAGATAGATAGATAGATAGACAGACAGACAGACAGACAGATAGATAGATAGATAGATATCTCAGGTGTGTCATTCAGCTGAAGAAAAATAAGCTAAATATGCATAGGCTAAATGAACAAGACCACTTGGGAGTCTCACTTGGAAAAGGTGTTTCTGGCGTAGTGCATGATGCTGTCAAAATCGTATGTTTCGCCTAAGGACTCCACCTCTTCAGGTTCCATCTTCAGGAAGTTGTACTCCTGCCCTGCAGAAGGACCAAGAGGAAGAAGCATGAAAATCGCAAGGTAGCTTAGAGCAAGGGTGTCAAACTCAAGGCTCAGGGGCTGGATCCGGCCTGCGGGATGCTTAGATCTGACCTCCGGGGCTGGCAGAGTGCTTGGGCCACCAGAGGCGCCCCTGACATGAGTGACATCGGGTTGGCTACACCCAAAGTGGCCACACCCACCTGGTCCCCCAAAGGCAAACACAACCCTGATGTGGCCCTCAATGAAATCGAGTTTGGTTTAGAGCAGGGGTCTCCAACCTTTGCAACTTTAAGTCTGAAGGACTTCAGCTCCCAGAGTTTTCCAGCCAGCAAAGCTGGCTGGAGAAGTCTAGGAGCTGAAGTCCTTCAGACTTAAAGTTGCAAAGGTTGGAGACCCCTGGTTTAGAGGGTCTAGAGCAAATACCGTCTCCCATGGGTTAGGACAGTGTTTCTCAACCTTGTCAACTTGAAGATGTCTGGACTTCAACTCCCAGAATTCCCCAGCCAGCATTTGCTGGCTGAAGAATTCTGGAAGTTGAAGTCCAGACATCTTCAAGTTAACAAGGTTGAGAAACACTGGGTTGGCAGATTCGGTGTTTTGCCTTGTACATCCTGCTTGTTAATGGCAAACCTCTGATTTCTCCTATGTGACCCTCAAAACACATAACCATGATCTGAGCCCATAACCCTACATGGATTAAGGACCAGTTTTACCTACAGAACTGTCTTTCCCCCCCATTAACTAACTGACTGCACCTGTCTATGCTTTGTCAATTGCACGGGGGCAGATCACATCACTGGGGGAAAAAAAACCCAACTTAAAACGTAAGTCACGACTTAAGTGTTTTTCACACTTACGACCACTTGGCAAGTGGCATATATTTATGACAGTTGGGGTGTCATGTGATCGCTTTTCTTGCAAACGCTTGACAAAGCCCATTGAACGACCATGTTACTAACACAACAACTGCAGATTAACCACTGTGGCCAGAAAGGTGATACAATGGGGCATAACTCACTTAACAACTGCCTTGCTTGGGAACCGAAACGTTAGGCTCATAAACTGTGGTCGTAAATGGAGGACTACCTCAGTTTCAATACTGAGGAGTACCTCATATCAAGCGAGATGCAAGATACGCTATATTGCCAAAAGTCTTCGCTTGGCTGCCTTTTCTCGCATATGAACGTACAGTAAGTGACATCCCATTCCTAACCCATGGGGTTCAATAGGACGTCGGTCCACTGCGCACTGTTCTTGAGCTAAGCTGAAGGCCACGTGAAGTTTGGAGGTCTGTAGTGATGGACTCTGCAGAACGTTGGCGACCTCTTCGCACTAGGCACCTCAGCATCCGCTGACCCCCGCTCCGTCCGTTTACGTGGCCTACCCCTTCGTGGCTGAGTTGCTGTCGTTCCCAAACACTTCCACCTTCTTATAATACAGCTGACAGTTGACGGTGGAATGTTTAGGAGCGAGGAAATTTCACGACTGGATTTGTTGCGCAGGTGGCCTCCTATCCCAGTTCCACGCTGAGTTCCTGAGAGCGACCCATTCTTTCACCAGTGTTTGTAACAACAGCCTGCATGCCCAAGTCCTTGATTTGATACACCTGTGGCCACGGAAGTGATTGGAACACCTGATTCTGATTATTTGGATGGGTGAGCAAATACTTTTGGCAATATAGTGTCTCTTGGAAAAATATGTGAACCCCAGAAACATGGATAGGCCTGTATTGTTTTTAATCTTTTCTTTGTGTAGCATCCGAGCCCCTCTGGGAGGGAAACGGGAGGTTTTAAAATGGGATAAATAAAGAAATGCTGTGTCAGCTCAAGGTGCTTGTGGGTCAGCGTAACTAAATAAGCAAATTCAGCTGACGCTTGGCCAGTCCTGGGATTCTTTCCAACTAAAAAAGTCTGCCTTAATTCTTTTCAATGTAGAGAATTGTTGGAAGAAATATCCATCTGGCTCAGTTCCAAGCTGGGAAAAAGACACTGGAAGCATGGAGGTTGATTGGAACGAGGGTTTAATCATGAACAGGACCACCAAGCGCGTGGAGTTGAGAGTGAAGGATAGTGCTTGTGTCAGAGCACCTGGTATGCCCAAATATGGGAGGGAGCATCTTGCTTCCCTTTTGCCTTTCAGCTCCACCCTAGGAGCCTTCCAGGCAGGAAACCATTTTTGTGTTGCATTTGTGCTGATCAATAAATAAAGGGAGACTAGTATAGGTATATTTCAAGCTATTTAGCTCTCATCAGCTAGCCATGCCCTTGCTGGGATTTGAACCTGGAAAGGAACTTTGTGGCTTCCCTTGAGGTGCACTCGAAAGCTGCAGTTACTCCAGAATGCAGCCGCGCGGGTGATCACGGGAGCGCCTAAGCACTCCCATATAACACCAATCCTGCGCGAGCTGCACTGGCTTCCTGTGGTCTTTCGGGTGCGCTTCAAGGTCTTGACGACCATCTTTAAAGCGCTCCATGGCTCGGGACCTAGTTACATGCGAGACCGTCTCCTGCCCCATACATCCCTTAGACCGATACGCTCCCACAGAGAGGGCCTTCTCAGGGTGCCGTCGGCCAGACAATGCCGACTGGCGACACCCAGGGGAAGAGCCTTCTCTGTGGCGGGCCCAGCCCTTTGGAATGACCTACCCCCCTGAACTTTGCACCATCTCCGACCTCCGCCTCTTCCGCAAGTGCCTAAAGACACATTTGTTCCATCTAGCCGGCCTAGCGTAACCTCCATAATGACTTTTAGATAGTTTTTAAATTTTGGGGATTTTAATTTGGTTTTAGCGCAGGATGTTCATCAAATAAGTTTTTTAAATTTTATATGATTTTGTATGTATTTTAATATTCCTGTGCGCCGCCCTGGGTCCGTTTGGAGAAGGGCGGGGTATAAATTTAATAAAATAAATAAAATAAATTTGGAAGTGATCGGTGCAGGACTTTTGGAGATTGCCGGTTTTGAACAAACTCTTGTTACATTTTTATTTATATAGATGAATGAATGGGTTGCCAAGCATCTGACCGCAGGGATGTGGCAATGATTGGAAGTGTGAAAAATGGCCATAAGTCGCTTTTTTTCAGTGCCATTGTAACTTTGAACAGTCGCTAAATGAACTGTCGTTGGTCAAAGACTTACCAGTATAAACAACTACCTGTAAAGGGAATGGATGCAGGTGCAAGCAGATTTTACAAAGGCAGGAGATGGAGAGAATAATTTTCATGTTCTCCAAGATATGGAGCATTTATCTGGCTTTCATGAATCATTTAGGATGCAAATAAGAAGAAGAGAAAAGTGTTTACCTGGCTGGATATTTTCACGGTAGATGGAGACATGGGCATCCCGGTCTGGGCGTGTGTGTTCATGCCAAAACCCAATGACGTGGCCCAGCTCATGCACCACAATGCCAAATTTGTCACAGTTTTTCCCAATAGAGATGGCCTGAGGTCCTCCCCCTCTGCGCCCCACATAGGAACAGCACCTGTATTGGACACAAAGGATCATCAGGTTGAAGGCATGATTTGTAGGAAGGCCACGGAAGTACAAAACATGGAACCAACTTCTTTAGGGGTTTTTTCTTTCCAGGTCTAAAAAGCAAACTTTTTGGAACACAGAGTAACGGAGCTGGAAGGGACCTTGCAGGTCATCCAGTCCAATCCTCTGCTCGAGCAAGAGAGTCTATACCATTTCAGACAAATGGCTGTCCAGTCTCTTCTTGAAGGCCTCCAGTGATGGAGCACGCACAACTTCTGAAGGGAAAGCATTCCACTGGTTAATTGTTCTCACTGTTAGGAAATTTTTCTTTTTAGTTCTAGGTTGATTCTCACCTTGGTTAGTTTCCATCCTTGCTCCTTGGCTTGACTTCTGGTCTTTTGCCCCCCTCATCTTTATGGTAGCCCCACAACTGCTATCATATCTTCTTTTCACTAGACTAGACATATCCAGTTCCAGCAACCGTTCTTCAGATGTTTTAGCCTCCAGTCCCCTAATCATCTCTGTTGCTCTTCTGCGTACTCTTTCCAGAGTCTCCACATCATTTTTATAGTGTGGTGACTAAAACTGGACACGGTTTTGAAACATTCTCCTTTCCCATATTCCTTTCTCCAAGAGAAGTGATCCAAATAAAGATAAATACAAATATATATGTATGTAAAGGTAAAGGTTCCCCCACACATGTGTGCTAGTTGTTTCCAACTCTAGGGGGCAGTGCTCATCTCCGTTTCAAAGCCGAAGAGCCAGCGCTGTCCGAAGACATCTCCGTGGTTATGTGGCCAGCATGACTCAATGCAGAAGGCATGTGGAGCACTGTGACCTTCCCACCAAAGATGGTCCCTATTTTTCTACTTGCATTTTTACATGCTTTCGAACTGCTAGGTTGGCAGAAGCTGGGACAAGTCACGGGAGCTCACTCTGTTACACGGCACTAGGGATTCAAACCGCCAGGCTGTCTTAGCCACTGAGCCACCGCTATATACAGTATATACCAATATATACAGTATGTATGTGAGCATTAAAAAGCATATTCCAAAGTAAAAGTAATTTAAATAATGTTATTGATGGCTCCTAGAGCCTTTGAACCTGCGCTAGGAGAAGAAAGGAAAGTAGTTTTGTAAATTTAGTGCTACTACAAATCTTAGTTCGATGATCCCACTGTATAGTGCCTTGGTAAGGCCACACTTGGAATACTGCATACAGTTTTGGTCGCCACGATGTAGAAAAGACGTGGAGACTCTGGAAAGAGTGCAGAGAAGAGCAACCAAGATGATTAGGGGACTGGAGACTAAAACATATGAAGAACGGTTGCAGGAGCTGGGTATGTCTAGTTTGATGAAGGACCAGGGGAGACATGATAGCAGCGTTCCGATATCTCAGAGGGTGCCACAAAGAAGAGGGAGTCAAACTATTCTCCAAGGCACCTGGGGGCAGGACAAGAAGCAATGGGTGGAAACTAATCAAGGAGAGAAGCAACTTAGAACTAAGGAGAAATTTCCTGACAGAACAATTAACCTCTGGAACAGCTTGCCTCCAGAAGTTGTGAATGCCCCAACCCTGGAAGTCTTTAAAAAGATGTTAGATAGCCATTTGTCTGAAATGGTATAAGGTTCCTGCCCATGCAGGGGGTTGGACTAGAAGACCTACAAGGTCCCTTCCAACTCTGCTATTGTATTGATAGTGTCATGTTCTACCTGTTCTAGAGATACTTGCAACTGGCCACTTTCATCTGGTGCCCTGGAGAACTCAAGATAATTGTGCTTTTTTAAAAGTCAATGTCAGAGTTAAGAGCGAAATTAAAAAACTGGTTAAATTACTCCTCCTGGGATTATGCTTCTTGGTTTCAAATCATTCCGGTCTCTGATTCAGCTGATTTCTCCAAAATGTTCTTCCAGAAATTCTGATGGCATAAACATGACTACCCAACAGACGCTGGATGAGCAATAAACTGACGATTGATTGAGCAATCAATTGACCTTTGGTCCAATGTATTAAGCAATTGGCAATACTCTCTATTCCTTGGCCCGTCTTTGAGACTTGAGAGTATTAAGGTCTCCTCCTCTGTACCAGAGGAAGACTTTATGCAATTGACGGGATGATGGAGCTTTCCTGTCGCTTACCCGCATGGCCTGTATGTAAACACAATGTAGCTGTCCTCATCGCTTCGTTCCAAGAAGGTCACGCATGTATACTTCTCCCAATGACGCATAGCCTGACGAAAAATTGCTCGCTGAATGCCTGTAAAGAAACAGAAAGGGTCTCCAAAGTGGTCAGAGACAGAAAACCCCCCTCCATTGTTACAAATACGCACGCTGAAGAACATAATTATTATTATTTTATTATTATTATTATTAAATTTTTTATACCGCCCTACTCCCGAAGGATTCAGGGCGGTGTGCAGCCAAAATAAAACAGATATATAAAAGTTAAAAACAATTTAAAAACATATTAAATAATTTGGCCCCTAATAAGATTAAAAACAATGGGAGCTAGGGACGAGGCAAGGATGGACTGATGATCAAATGGGCCGAGGAGTGGAAAGGCGGGATGAGAGAACTATCTGGGGGAAGACTATTTCTGCCATCTACTACCCCCCCACCCCCGCTGGAGAGACTTTTTCCACCCCACCTGGACTACCTGCCGCACTTTATCATCTAGGCGGGATGAGAGAACTATCTGGGGGAAGATTATTTCTGCCATCTACTACCCCCCCACCCCCCACGCTGGAGTGACTTTTCCACCCCACCTGGACTACCTGCCGCACTTTTTCATCCACCTTACCTTACGCTTTTAAGTTTTAGCTTGCTGTATTAATTCCGACTTGCATTGTAACATCGTAGACGATTCCCCCCCCCCTTTCTTAGAACCAGTGCCGTTACTATGCTATTGTCGTACTCCAGAACAGAGCTCCTTGGCTTGCGAGAGTTTCCCCTCTCGCAGGTCTGGCCCCCTCATCTAACACGGGCCCACCTCGAGGATGGATTGATAGATCCTGAGAGGTGGGCGAGGCGCAAACTAAGGGGGTTTTTATGCAAATTTTTAATTCGGTTTTTAAGGGGTCCTGGGGTGGGTAGATATAGACAGATGGAGATGGAAACAGCAATTAGTAGTAAGGGCCAGGATAGCAGTCGACGGCGGGAAGCGGAAGGCGAAAGGCAGGGGGATATTCGAGTCGTTCCTCAGGAGGGCATACCAATTCAGAGGGTCGTGGGGAGGGGCAGGACCGAGGGGAGACAATTTTCATCCTCCCGGTTGGTGGCACGCAGCCGTTGGTTACAGACGGTCGGGTGCCACAACCCTCGCAGGCTAGGTGGCCAGGGAATACAGAGCCAGGGTCTGTGGCTGATGTTTTGCAACGCCAGGTCCGTTGTCAACAAAGCCCCCCTCATTAGTGACCTTGTGTCAGAGGGGGAGCCGGACCTGGTAGGAATAGCGGAGACCTGGTTGGGCCACGAGGGAGGTCATCCCCTCGTTGAAATGTGCCCACCAGGTTACCGCGCATTTCATCAGCCGCGGGCCCTAGGCAGGGGTGGTGGGGTAGCGGTCATTATCAAGGAAGGCCTGGAGCCGAGAGAGACCATTGTGCCGCAGACCTCTGGCTGTGAGTCCCTCTGCATGAAGTGGGGCCTAGGGAGGCAGTTGGGCTTGCTGGTTGTATACCTGGCTCCCCGCTATGTAGCAGCAGCCCTGCCCGAGCTCCTGGAGGTGATCGCTACGGTGGCAGTGGAGACCCCCAGACTTATAGTTATGGGGGACTTTAACCTGCCATCGTTGGGCGAATCATCCGTGGTAGCTCGGGAGTTCATGGCTTCCATGACGGCCATGGACCTGACCCAAGTAATTCATGGCCCCACCCATGAGGGTGGACATACGCCGGACCTCATCTTCGTCTCGGGCCAATGGAAGAGTGATCTGGGTACAGGGGACATAGACATCATACCCTTGTCATGGTCAGACCACTCACTTCTCCGACTCGACTTTCCGACCGCTGCTCCCCTCCGCGGGGAGGCGGAACCAGAGTTACCAATCTGGTACCGCCCCAGGCGCTTGATGGACCCGGATGGGTTCCAGACAGCGCTCGGGCCATTTCCTGTATCCCTGACCCACGCCCCGATGGAGGACCTCACGGCCGCATGGAATAGTGCGGCCGTGGGAGCCTTGGATCGGGTCGCGCCCTTGCGGCCTCTCTCGCGGCGGCGAACCACCCTGGCTCCTTGGTTTACTGAGGGGCTGCGGGTGATGAAACGCCGCAAGAGATGCCTAGAGAGAAGATGGAGGGCTAGCCGCTCTGAATCTGACCGGACACAGGTAAGAGCCCATTTACGGACTTACATTGTGGCGCTGAGGGTGGCCAAACGTCATCATTGTGCCACCCTCATAGCATCCGCAGAAAACCGCCCTGCCGCCCTGTTTAGGGTGACCCGTTCCCTCCTCCAACAGAGGGGGCGGGAAGCCCCGTTACAGGGTAGGGCAGAGGAATTTGTGATTTTTCTGCAGGAGAAAACCGCCCAGATACAGAGTGAGCTAGCCCCCATTCATGGCCCAGTGGGATGCCACGAGGGAGATCTTGTTTGGGAGGAGTTTGACCCCGTTACTTCCGAGGATATGGACAGGTTACGTGGGCGACTGCGAGCCACCACATGTTCATTGGACCCGTGCCCCTCCTGGCTTGTACTGGCATCCTGGGAGGTGACACGAGGCTGGCTCCAAGAGGTTATCAACGCATCCTTGAGTGAGGGTTCCTTGCCTGCCTCCCTAAAAGAGGCTATGGTGAGGCCCCTCCTCAAGAAGCCCTCTTTGGACCCAGCTATTTTGAACAACTACCGTCCAGTCTCCAACCTTCCCTTCTTGGCGAAGGTTGTTGAGAGTGTGGTGGCACAACAGTTTCCCCGTCACCTGGAGGAAGTTGACTATCTAGATCCGCGCCAGTCCGGCTTTCGGCCCGGGCATAGCACCGAGACGGCATTGGTCGCGTTGGTAGATGATCTCTGGAGGGCCAGAGATGGGGGATGTTCCTCCATCCTGGTCCTATTAGACCTCTCAGCGGCTTTCGATACCATCGACCATGGTATCCTATTGCATCGGCTGGGGGGGTTGGGGGTGGGAGGCACTGTTTTGCGGTGGTTCTCCTCCTTCCTCTCTGGCCGATCGCAATTTGTGCGGGCAGGAGAGCAGAGGTCGACCCCGAGACCCCTCACATGCGGGGTGCCTCAGGGGTCGGTCCTCTCGCCTCTCCTGTTTAATGCATATATGAAGCCGTTGGGTGAGATCATCCGTGGTTTTGGGGTAGAGTACCATCTGTACGCTGATGACACCCAGCTGTACATATCTACCCCAAACCACCCCAACGATGCCGTAGCGGTGATGTGCCAGTGCCTGGAAGCCGTGCGGATCTGGATGGGAAGTAACGGACTTAGGCTCAACCCGACCAAGACCGAGTGGCTGTGGTTTCCGGCTGCCCGATTCAACCAGCTTTCTCCAACGCTGGCCATAGGGGGCGAACATCTTGCCCCTGTGGATGGGGCGCGCAATTTGGGTGTCCTCCTGGATACCCGGCTGTCTATGGAAGAGCAAGTGACAGCCGTGGCCAGGAGGGCGTTTTACCAGGTTCGCCTGGTTCGCCAATTGCGCCCCCTATTGGATCGGGACGCCCTTCGCACAGTCACTCATGCCCTCGTGACATCCCGACTGGACTATTGTAACTCTCTCTACATGGGGCTCCCCTTGAGGTGCACCCGGAGGCTTCAGTTAGTTCAGAATGCGGCCGCGCGAGCAATTATGGGCACCTCTAGGTTTGCCCACGTAACACCGCTCTTGCGCGAGCTGCACTGGCTACCTGTCGTCTTCCGGGTGCGCTTCAAGGTGTTAGTTATCATCTTCAAAGCGCTCCATGGCTCGGGACCTAGCTATCTGCGAGATCGGATCCTGCCCCACACATCCTCACGACCGATTCGCTCCCACAGAGAGGGGCTTCTCCGGGTGCCGTCCACTAGACTTTGTCAGCGGGCGACGCCCAGGGGAAGGGCGCTCTCTGTGGCGGGCCCGGCCCTCTGGAACGACCTTCCCCCTGATATTAGAACGACCACCGACCTCCGCTCCTTCCGTGTAAAATTGAAGACCCATCTCTTTCGACTGGCCGGCCTTGAATAGTTCTCTCTGTCTTTTAATTATAAATTTTAAATGGGTTTTTAATTTATGTTTTTAGCACGGGTAGATTTATTTAATTCGATTTTAAGAAATATTTGTATTATTGTATATTGTTTTTAATTATGCCTGTGCACCGCCCCGGGTCCCTGTGGGGAGAGGGTGCGGTTAATAAATCCCAATTTATTATTATTATTATTATTATAAACAAACCCCAATTAAAATTAATAAATAATAAAATTAATATTTACGCCAGCCCGGCTTGTTGAAAAAAAAAAGGTTTTGAGAGCACGGCAGAAGGTGCGTAGGTCAGGGATAATTCGTAACTCCGGGGGCAATTTGTTCCAGAGGACAGGGGCTCCCATGGAGAAGGCTCTCCCCCTGGGTGTCGCCAGTCGAAATTGTCTAGCCAACGGCACCATGAGGAGACCCTCTCTATGGGAGCGTACTGGCCAGTGGAAGTCTCTTGGTGGCAGAAGGCGATCTCGTAGGTACCCAGGTCCTAAGCCATGGAGCGCTTTAAAGGTAACCAACACCTTGAATCACACCCGGAAAACCACCGGAAGCCAGTGTAGCTCACGCAGGAGGGGTGTTACATGGGAGTGTCGCGTCGCCCCCATAATTACCCGCGCGGCCGCATTCTGAACCAGTTGGAGCCTCCGGGTGCTCTTCAAGGGGAGCCCCATGTAGAGAGCATTACAGTATAATGAAGAACTCCGCAACCCAACAAGACAGACACGGACTTCAATGGATAATTAGAACCGCAGGAAAAACAATGGCTACACCTTCCATTGGGGACCTGTACTCTGCATGAGTCAAAAAGAGGGCTGTGAAAATATCTACAGACCCCTCGCATCCTGGACACAAATTGCTTCAATTCCCACCCTCATAACAAAGGGCACTGCACACCAAGACAACTAGACACAAGGACAGTTTTTCCCCCTCATGCCATCCCTCTGCTAAACAACTAATTCCCACAACACGGTCAAACCATTTAGTAAGGCTGTATTACTATCTATCTATCTATCTATCTATCTATCTATCTATCTATCTATCTATCTATCTATCTATCTATCATCTATCTATCTATTTATTTATATTCGATTTATATACCGCTCCTTTCTCCATCGAGATTCTCCAAGGCACCTGGGGGCAGGACAAGAAGCAATGGGTGGAAACTAATCAAGGAGAGAAGCAACTTAGAACTAAGGAGAAATTTCCTGACAGTTAGAACAATTAACCTCTGGAACAGCTTGCCTCCAGAAGTTGTGAATGCCCCAACCCTGGAAGTCTTTAAAAAGATGTTAGATAGCCATTTGTCTGAAATGGTATAAGGTTCCTGCCCATGCAGGGGGTTGGACTAGAAGACCTACAAGGTCCCTTCCAACTCTGCTATTGTATTGTATTGTATTGTATTGTATTGTATTGTATTGTATTGTATTGTATTGTATTGTATTGTATTGTATTGTATTGTATTGTATTGAGATGGACTCAGGGCGGTGCACAGGGGATTAAAAATCATCAATAAATAACAATAATAATATATAAAATGAATTAAATTAAGAACCTGTGCTAAAAATATTCCCATTAAGATTCTAAAATCCATTTACTAGTTAGCGAAGATTATGTCGCGTCTGAGCTCTAAGCTCTAAGCCAGGGATGTCCAAACTTGGGAACTTTAAGACTTGTGGACTTCAACTTACAGAATTCCCCAGCCAGCTATGCTGGCTGGGGAATTCTGGGAGTTGAAGTCCACAAGTCTTAAAGTTCCCAAGTTTGGACATCCCTGCTCTAAGCTCTAAGCTAAACCAGCTTGGTGGAAAAGGTACGTCTTGAGTGAGTGGCAAAAGAGGGGAAGGTCCGTGATAGTACGAAGTTCGGGGGGTAGGTCGTTCCAGAGGGATTAGTCTTCTTCTCATCTTTCCTATTACCTAACTCCCTTTCTACTTATAATTTGTTGCTTGTATCTTTACGGTTTATATTGTTTTATTTGGTTTCCTAGTATGCTTTATGTCGATTGCTTATTTAGTTTCCTACAGCTGTCACTAAATGTTGCATCTCATGATTTATGGTGAATGTATTTTTTAGGATGATGATGATGATCATGACTGATCACTTGGAGCTTTCAGGCACCCTGAGAGCATAGGCCCCAAAGACAAGTTTGAAACCCACCACTGAGCGGTATGCAAAGAATTAAAAAGTTGGCAGCTGCCAATTCTGGAGAGAATAAGAGAAATTTCTAACGCTGAAGTTCCGTTTGGAGCAGCTGCATAAAGCTTTCATTTCCTTCCAGCCTTTCCTTGCCTGCTTCCTCTTTTCAATAGCTCCTCAAGAGAAGATCAAATTGTGATTCAAGGATTTCTAAATTGCTACGAGAAAGGGAACGGAGAGAAAGGGAAAGAAGGAAGGCCCAGCTGCAAACACTCCAATATATTATGCATCGGCATTATGAATATTAATTTTCGGGGAGCAATAATGCGTCTGTCAAACGCTACCAGGCAAAAGACATTTGCCGTTGTTTTGCCCTTTTCTTTGAAAACGACCCTCCCTCGATGCACAAAAGAGGGAAGAATAGCAGCGGGAAAAAGCCAGAATAGTCACTCAGAGAAGATAATGATGTTAAAATGGGGTTAACAAAATTGGATTGCGCAATTAAAAGCCAAGAATCTTACAATACCCAATAAATACTGTACTCTTCGGAGTATAAAATACACCTTTTTCCCTCAAAAAAAAAAGAGGGTGCAAATCTGGGCACATCTTAGACACTAAATACAGCATTTTTGGCCTCCTGAAACACCACCCCCTTTGCAAAAAATGGCCATGCATAGCCTTTAGGAGGCTTCCAGGGTGTTCCTGGGGGCTGGGGAGGACAAAATTGAGGGGAAAATGGGCCATTTTCTGCTTGTTTTTGCCCCTCCCAGCCCCCAGGAGCACTCTATAAGTCTCCTAAATGCTATGCATGCCCTTTTTTTTGTCAAAAAACGGCCCCATTTTAGCAAAAAACAGACTGTTTTGGGGAGGTCTGCAGAGTGCAAAAACTTTTTTTTTTTAATTTGCCTCTTCAAAATTTTAGTCTTATACTCTGGTGCGTCATATACTCCAAAAAATATGGTACCCACAAAATGTAGAGAAGCAAAGAGTTGGGTCAAAACAGAAGCCATCACAAAGGGTCAAACTCCTCTTCAAATCCCAAACTCACCACTGAAGTTTCCACTGATCGCGTATGGAATTACGCCATCTGGCCACACCCTCTCGGGGCGGGAAGTGGCAGCCCGCCGACTCCGAGGCCGTCCCCAGCCTTGTTTCCATCGTCTCCTCTGCTGCCTTCTAGGTCTGATGCTGGTGCTGTTTGCGTCTTTCCCTGGGATGATAATAATAATAATAATGTATTTGTCAGTGCACAACATATGTACAATGAGGTTGGTTGAGATCCCTCAGTGATGTTCTATTGTGGACCGGTGAAAGGGGGTCATCAGTTGTTGTTCCATTCTGTTTTTAAGACCCTAAGGAAATGAGACAACTATCTAAATCAGGGGTGTCCAGCACAAGGCCTGCGGGCTGAATCCAGCCCACGGGAAATATAAGGGGCCAGCCTGCGTCACTTTGGACCGGTCTAGCCAATGTGAAGATGAAACATTGGGCCAGCGTGGCTTCAGCCAGGTCTGCCCAGCGTGAAGAGGAAACATGCCAGCAGTTTGGGGAGTGTCCTCAAGCTGGCCACGCCCACCAAGTTGGCCACACCCATCCAGTCAGCCATGCCCCTCCCCCCCCCGAGGTCAACCACTGCCCTTATGCAGCCCTCAATGAAATTGAGTTTGAGACCCCTGATTCCCCCTGATTTGTGAGCACCGCCTCTTCTCCAGGGCATAACTCGTTGCATGAACCCGTTGCATAACCACACGTACCGTATTTTTCGGGCTATAAGACGCACCGGTGTATAAGACGCACCAAGATTTCGAAGAGGTAAGAAAGAAAAAAAACGTTTTTGCCTTCCCTCAGCCCCCAGCAGCACTCTGCAGGCTTCAGCAGGGCTGGGGGAAAGGCAAAAAAAAAAAGCATCCATTTTTGCAAAAAATGGCCCATTTTTCACAAAAATGGGATTCAGGATTGGGGCTTCGGGAGGCCAAAAATAGCTGTATTCGGTGTATAAGACACACCAACATTTCCATGCTCTTTTAGGGGGGGAAGTTGCGTCTTATACTCTGAAAAATACGGTATACAATTATATCTGAACCTAATTTTTTTTATATTGTCCATTATTATATCAGTCCCTCAACCTAGAAGAGCTGTCATTTGCTCTTCTGCTTTCAATATACCATATTATACCCTATTTCACCACCATCATATCTCCTCCCCTTCTCTCCTCCTCCCTACCTCCTTTTTTCCCTCTGCCGTCCCTCTCTTCTCTACTTCCCCTTTCTCTCTCCTTCTCCTCTCTCCTCTTTCTAATTCTTCTTTCTCTCCTTCTTCTCATCTCCCTTCTATTTCCCTCTCTCCTGTCTCCTCTCTTTCTCCTTACCTCTACCTTTCCTTTGCACTCTCTCCATTTAATTTACATGGTGTATTTCAGCATCTGAGCACCCTTCATTGAGTATTTGCTGGTACTGATAATTACATTCCAATAAACATCCTTTATATTTATAATTTTACATACATCCTCTTTTTAGTGCTATACATATTTCAAAATTCCATACTTTGATCCCTTGATTTGTGAGCATCACTTCTTCACCAGGGCACAACATATTGCATGAACCCAAATCTGCTAAAAATACATTTGTGTTGATCTTACCAAAGGTCATTGGATGATCAGCTTGTTCTGGTGAAGTTTGGAAAGCACGGCCTTCTTCCTAAATCCAAACTTCAATACACTGGATCTCATCATTTTTTTAACTCTCTTGTGGAAACTAGACATTGCCTCTTGAAAAAGTAGCTTGGGGACATCCTGAAGGAACTGACCCACCCTCCTAGAGAGACATTCCTGTGGATGGGCTCCAGTACCAGTACCAAAACCTGGAAGACTAAACTTCTGGTCCCAGTGACCCACCCCAATTGAATTCTGCATGCAATTTATTTATTTAATGCCAACTTGTCTACAACTCTGGTTGGGCTTACCCGGGTTTGAGAAAACCAGTTAAGGCTCTTCCTCGTGTCTATTTGCCTTTAAAATCCCATTTCTTTCTTTCTTTTTTTAACCAAATGAGTGAAATTATCCTGCCTCTCATATCGTCTTGTTTTTTCCGCTAGTCCTGCAGACTAAGAAGTTCTCAAGAGCTCGTAAAATATGCTGAACCCTCCTATGTCATGGGCATGTCAACCCACTGCAGCCTCCTGAAACGAACAATTGAGCCAGCTACTGCCAAGGGACTTCACTTCCTGTCACCCTTGTGCCAAATCGTAACGGTTTCTAAGACAGACAGTCATTTGCCGTCCCAAACATTAGGCTAGGCAAATTGGTTAACCCCCAACTTGCACAAATCATTATTGGCTTATTTAACCAAACATACAGCTAAGAATTTTATTCTGCAGGTTTAAAACCAGTTAAAAAGAATGTAAGTATTTGTTCTGGGCTCAGAACAGTAGCTCAGTGGCTAAGACGCTGAGCTTGTCGATCAGGGAGGTCAGGAGTTCGGTGGTTCGAATCCCTAGCGCCGCATAACAGAGTGAGCTCCCGTTATTTGTCCCAGCTTCTGCCAACCAGCAGTTTGAAAGCACGTAAAAATGCAAGTAGAAAAATAGGGACCACCTTTGGTGGGAAGGGAACAGCATTCGGTGCGCCTTTGGTGTTTAGTCATGCCGGCCACATGACCACGGAGACGTCTTCGGACAGCGCTGGCTCTTCAGCTTTGAAACGGAGATGAGCACTGCCCTCTAGAGTCAGGAACGACTAGCACTTATGTGCAAGGGGAACCTTTACCTATACTTCTGATAGTAAGGTTTGGAAAATCAGAAGGTGGGAGATAGATTTGAATTGGTTGTCTGGATCTCAGTGAAATGAGAAATCATTTCATAAGTGAGTTTTGCTTCCTTTTACGACCTTTCTTGCCACAGTTGTTAAGTGAGTCACTGCAGTCGGTAAATTACTAGCCCGGTTGTTAAGTCAATCTGGCTTCCCCACTGACTTTGCTTATCGGAAGGTCAAAAAAAAAAGGGGGATCATATGACCTTTGGGATATAGCAATGGTCATAAGTATGAACCTGTTGCCAAATGTCTAAATTTTGATCACATGATCATGGGGACACTTCAAAGGTCGTAACTGTGAAGAACGGTCATAAGTCACTTATTTCATTGCCGTTGAAACTTTGAAGAGTCAACTAGTAACCTCATTTAAGGGGACCTCCGGAGGGAGGAGAACTCAGAGGTCATCCCGCAAGACCAGGCTGAGAAATCTTCTTGGTTTTTATCTTTTACTTCACAGATGGTCCTCGAACTTACAACCGCTTGTCTAGGAACTGTTTGAAGTTAGATTGGCATTGAAAAAAGTGTCTTACGGCCATTATTTACATGATCATTACAGTCTCCCCAGGATCATGCAATCAAAAGTCAGCCGCTTGGGGATTTGCCCAGGCGGTTGCCAGGAGTCAACAAGGACCCCAAAGTGCCCATACCGTATTTTTTGGATTATAAGATGCACCGGACTATAAGACGCACCTAAATTTAGAAGAGGAAAATAAAAGAAAAGATTTTTGACCTTTGTGCAACTCATTTCCGCCACTTTTCCAGCCCATTTTTAGGCTTTTTGGCCCATTTGGGGGGATTTTTGGGGCCCATATTTGAGGCTTTTGTGGCCCATTTTTGAGGCTTTTTGGCCTGTTTTTGAGGCATTTGTCAGCCCATTTTCAAGGCTTTTCTTGGCCCATTTTCAAGGCTTTTTCCAGCCCATTTTAGGGCTTTTTTGGCCCATTTTCTTTGGAAAAACGGGCTGAAAAAAGTCTCAAAAACGGGGAAAAAAAGCCTCAAAAATAGGCTGAAAAAAGGCGCATGCAGAGGTGAAAAAATGGCTGCCGGGTGGGCGGTGCTTCGGCAATATTCAGTCTATAAAACGCACAGACATTTTCACTCCCTTTTGGGGGACAAAAAGTGCAACTTATTGTCCGAAAAATACGGTATATTGTTTTTCTTGTGGACATACAGTTGAGCAAATGTCAATGGCAGGGAGATTTCTTGAGTCCGGGGAAAAATCCTTCACATAATTGTCCTCAATTCTACTAAAAAACCCACCACAGCCGCTCACTTGCCCCTCCTCAAAGACGGTTGGTATCTTTGCTACTTTTGTCTTTTATTCCTGGTGACCCAGGATCCTGCCAATGTTATCAGTGGATGGGTGCCAGGATGACTGTGCCCCGCTTTCAAATCTCAGCAGGAACAGCAGCTGAGCTAACAGTAGTATGTCAAATGTCTGATTTTTCTGTTCACAGGAACATGATGGATGCAACACTCGGCTTTCACACTCTTGTTTATTGTTCCTGCACTGATTTTTCTCATCCCTTTTGTCATCTTGGGTTAAGCCACCGGGGAAGGCCTTCTCTGCAAAAGGCAGTCCTTGACTTACGACCACAATTGACCCCAAAAGGTCTGTTGTTAAGGGAGACATTTATGAAGTGAGCTTTGCCCTGGTTTTTGACCTTTCTTGCCACAGTTGTTAAGTGAATCACTGCAGTTGATAAGTTAGAAGCCTGGTTGTTAAGTGAATCTGGCTTTCCTTGTCAGAAGGGAAGTTTGACACCCCTAGTCTAGAAGTACCATAAGCAAACTCCTACTACAAACAGAGCGTAGTCATACATTTATTTATTTATTTTATTTTATTTATTAGATTTCTATCCCGCCCTATCTCCCAAAAGAGGGACTCAGGGCGGAGCACAGGGACTTAAAAACCAACAATACAAAAAGTACATATTCTACAAAATTTTAAAACAACTATTAAACAGTTTAACCTGTGCTAAAAGAGACAATCAATTTAAAACCCAAATCTAATAAAACATGGTTGTAGCAGCTATGCCAGGCCGGCCATATGGAAAAAATAGGTTTTTAAAGTCCGGCGGAAGAGGCGAAGGTCGGTGATAGTCCAGAGGTCTGGGGGGAGGTAATTCCAAAGGGCGGGGCCTGCCACAGAGAAGGCTCTTCCCCTGGGCGTCGCCAGTCGGCATTGTCCAGCGGACGGCACCCTAAGGAGGCCCTCCCTGTGGGAGCGGACTGGTCGAGTGGAGGTATGCGGTAGAAGGCGGTCCTGCAAGTAGCCAGGCCCACTGCCATAGAGCGCTTTAAAGATGGTCACTAAAACCTTGAAACGCACCTGGAAGGCTACCAGCAGCCAGTGCAGCTCGCGCAGGAGAGGTGTTACATGGGAGTATTCTGAAACTCCCAAAATCCCCCGCGCGGCCGCATTCTGCACCAACTGGAGCCTCCGGGTGCATCTCAAGGGCAGCCCCATGTAGAGAGCATTACAGTAGTCCAGGCGCGAAATGACAAGAGCTTGAGTGACTGTCTGTAAGGCGCCACGAGCTAAATACATATTTTAATTGGCCAGCCGTTCCACAATGTCTAGCAACTGTTCTGAATTGTTAAGTCCGGGACTGCAGTCTTAATAATGCAAGTTGTGGTTGGCAGTGAAGAATAAATGTAAAAGTTAATTATCGGCAACTCAATTAAAGGGATTTATGGATGGCGAGAGAGGCAAATGTTAACATAACTTCATGTCTACTAGAAAAGCAAACAGCCTGTAGATCTACTGTGCACAGACTTGGTTTTAAAATCAATAGATGCGATTAAGATTGACAGATCAGCAGAGTTGGAAGGGACCTTGTAGGTCTTCTAGTCCAACCCCCCACCCAAGCAGGAGACCTAACACCGTTTCTGACAGAGGGCAGTCCAGTCTCTTCTTGAAAGCTCCTAGGGGTGAAGTGACAACAGCACTGGAAACTGTGACTTATGACTGGGTTTCACACTTCCGAACGGACTCATATTTATGACGGTTGCAGTGTCCCGGAGGTCATGTGATCTTCTTTTGGGACCTTCACACAAGCGCGGTCAATGGGGAAGCCAGATCCCCTTAACAACCGTGTTGCTAACTTTATCAAGGGCAGTGATTCACTTAACCACTGTGGCGAGAAAGGTCATAAAATGGGGCAAAGCTCATTTAACAAAGGTCTCACCTAACAACAGAAAATGTGGCCTCAATTTTGCTCGCGCCTCGAGGACCACCTGTATCTCCATCTCTAACCTTGGGAAGGTTAGCAGCCTTACCTGAAATATTCGTAGCAGTTCTTTCAATTTTATGCCGTGTGAGATCCACAATTCTGTCCACCTGGAACATCTTCAGGTCCTCCTCATCCAAGGCGATATCTCCTATAAAGGCAGCTGGAAAACAGAAGGACAAAAAAAGGGACTTCTAGTTTCCAACTGAAAGGATTTAAATCAGAGGTTCCCAAACTTGGCAACTTTAAGACTTGTGGACTTCAACTCCCAGAATACTCCAGCCAGCTCTGCTGGCTGGAGTATTCTGGGAGTTGAAATCCACAAGTCTTAAAGTTGCCAAGTTTGGGAACCTCTGATTTAAAGAGTACAGTCTTGATTATTATTATTTTTAATAAAAAAACAACAAATAATACAAACAGTACATATACAACTGAATACAAAAAAAGGAAGACAAAAGAAAAAGGGGAAAAAACCACATATTACAGTGTACCCCATCCCCCGGAGACCCTGTCCCCCACCCTTATATTTTTCTGTTTATAACTACTAAAAGATATACAATATATTCCAATTGTCCTCTTATCCCCTCCAAAACAACATATATTCTCGAGTAGGTCCATTCCGTTTGCCTTCCACCAACACTGATTTTCTATAATAATTATATTAATGAAATAATTATATTTCATTATAATTATTTACTTTAATCATCCCCTTTTAAAGTTTAATTTCCATTGTTCGTTTATCATTTGTTGCCGTACTCCAAATTTCATTATACCACTCATTTCTTTGAATATTTCAATTTCGTCCCTAATATTTAGCCATCCCTAATCTAGCTGACATTATCAAATTTACAATCAATTCCTTTTTGGTTTCGTTTATATCCCTTTTTTCCACCAATTATGCAATCCTCAGTGACGTCTAAATTTGCATTCAAGAGTGCTCTGATTTCTCTTAAGCACCATGCCCCATATTTTTTATGCACTGTTACAATCCCATCACGTGTGCTTGTATGTTCCAACGTCTTTCTTGCACCTCCGACAAATATTGGTATATTTACCACGTATTTGATTTAATTTGCGTGGTGTTGGGTACCACTTCCACATCACTTTATATCCACTTTTCTTAACTCTGACATATTCAAGTACAGTACACAGAAGTACAATCGTTACAGTGCAACGCATTTAACGTAGGCATTATCATTCGTCAAACTGAACAGGTTGGGGCACAAAGAAGGCATTTTTTTAAAAAAACAATTTTTATTTTTATTTTTAAACAAACACAAACAAATATAACAAAAAACAAAAAACATAAACTCCATCTTCCATTACAAATTGTAGAAAATGTGTCGGTTGGTTACAAACTGTGCATCTCTTCCATAGTCATATTCATATCAAATCACATATTTTAGTTCAAATATATTTATATATATTACAATTATTATACCTCAACCTTCATTTGACTATCTTGTTTCCAGCCATTGATAAAATTTATTCCAAATTTCATAAAATTGTTCACTGTCTTGCTCTCTAATTTCAAACATTAATTTACTCATCTCTGCACATTCCATAATTTTATAAATAATTTCTTGCTGTGATGGTAATTTGCCATTTCTCCAATTTTTTGCAAAAACGATTCTAGCGGCTGTCAAAATATTCACAATTAGGTATTTCAAATTTTTGTCAAATGTTTCTAAAGTAAGTCCAAGCAGGAAGAGTTCGGGTTTGAAATCTATATGTTTTCCTGTTATTTTCTCCAACCATGTGTGGATCATACTCCAATAATTTTTGGCCTCCGAGCAAGTCCACCACATATGGTAGTAAGTACCAGGCGTATGATGGCATTTCCAGCATTTTTGGGATTTGTTCTTACTCATTTTTGAGATTCTTGAGGGTGATAAGTGCCACTTGTAGAACATCTTGTATAAATTCTCTTTGTAGGCTGTTGACATCGTCATTTTGTAATTTTGTGTCCACAATTTTTGCCACTTATCTAAGTCGATCCCATGCCCGAAATTTTTCCCCCATGTTATCATTGTTTCTTTCACTTGCTCTTCCTGGAGTTTAAACTCTAATAAGTAGGCATAGAGTTTTTAAATTATTTTTTCGTCAACGCCTGTTAATATTTTGTCTAATTCCGTCATTTTGTCATAAACCCCTCCTTTTTTTTGATCTTCCTTATATCTTGAATGTATTTGTGTGTATGTATACCAATTAATATCCATTCCTAAAGAAGGCATTTTAAAGACTCCTTTCTAAACCCAACTTACTCTTAAGCATCAGTAAATTTGTGCTCGGGGCTTAAAGGTTCCCTAAGAATGAATCTGGAGGATTTTCTCTTTGGATCTTGATGTGCCTTTGTATGTTTACATTCCCCCCCCCCATATTAAAGCAGTAAAAAGTGTCTTTTAAAAAAGACTTCAAAGAAGTGCCTCAACTGACACAGAAAAAGAAATTCAACATTTTATGAGCAACTAGCCAATAACCCAGCATCGTCCGGGTATTTATTTAGAGGGGGGAAATGTCCAGATCAAACATAATTTCTCATGTTGGATTTCCCTCCCTTACCAGAGGGAGCCCTCTTGTACAGTACTGTGAAGCCATTACCATGGCAACTCCACTGCGCTGTACAGTAGAAGCCATTTTACGGCAATATGGTAGAAGCCAAATTAAGGCACAACAGGCTGTAATTTAACAAAACACCCCCCCTCCCGAGCGGTGTTAGGGGTGTCTTACCCCCACAGTATTTGTTTCCAGAGAGTCTGTGTACCAAGTTTGAAATTGCTCGAGATGTTCCAGAGTTATGCTGGAACACACACACACTCACACACACACACACATACATGTTTTATATATATAGAAGAAAGAAGATAGAAGATAGGAGGAGCTAAGAATTCCTCCGCAACCAGAGAAGGCAAAGAGATATCCATGGCCAACCCAACATTTAAAAAAATATATATTTTAGATATAATGTTAAAGAGATACTGAACCAAGGTGGCCCAACTCTTCCAGCTGGGTTTTTTTTCTTCTGCTTAAGGAAGGGCAGAACTCACAATCTCACAGTAGTGTAGTTCTTTGAGCACTACATGGCTCGGGGCCTAGCTATATACGAGACCGCCTCCTGCCCCATACATCCCTTCATCCGCTCCGCTCCCACAGAGAGGGTCTTCTTCGGGTGCCGTCGGCGGGGCAATGCCGGTTGGCGACACCCAGGGGAAGGGCCTTCTCTGTGGCGGGCCCGGCCCTCTGGAACGACCTACCCCCCGACCTTCGCACTATCTCGGACCTCCGCCTCTTCCGCCAACGTCTTAAGACGTATCTATTCCAACAAGCCGGCCTAGGATAGCCCCTACTTCTGACTTTTTAAAAATAAATTAATTTGGTACGGTTTTAACATGGGTTTTAGCACGGGTCTATTAATTTAATATATTTTAATTGATATTGTATTTTGTGGTTTTAATAATGCCTGTGCGCCGCCCTGGGTCCTAACAAGGAGAAGGGCGGGGTATAAATTTAATAAAATAAAATAAATAAAATAAATACACCAAACTGCCTCTCAGTGTTAGGGACAAGAATTCAATCATTGCCCCAATTCATTCTCCAAAGTTATTTGTCCTGTATAATACCATCTAGGTCTGTGATGGCGAACCTATGGCATGCGTGCCAGAGGTGGCACGCAGAGCCCTCTCTGTGGGCATGCGTGCTATCGCCAGCTGCTCTTCTGGTTTCTGGCTGGTCTTCATGGGTGCTGGAGCGCCAGAAAACCGCCTGAAAAACAGCTGTTTTGGGGCCATTTTTCTGGCTGTTTTTTAGGCCAATAATGGCCCTGAAAATGACTCATAAATGGTCTGGAAAAATGGCCTAAAATGGCCAAAATCAGCCAAAAAAACAGATATGCATGTGCCGGCCAGCTGGTATTTGGGTTTTTGGTGTTCCAGCACATGAACATGCACATCTATGCACACACATTCTGGTTTGGGTACTCGGTGCCAAAAAGATTCGCCATCACTGATCTAGGTTCACCATCAAGCCTCTAGGACAGTGATGGCGAAACTATGGCATGGGTGCCACAGGTGGCACGCGGAACCATTTCTTAGGGCACGCGAGGCATTGCCCTATCAGCTCCAGCACGCTTGTGTGGGATAGCCAACTGATTTAGGCCTTCTTTTGAGGCTTTTTTTCGCCCTCTGGAGGCTTCAGGGAAGCTCCTGAAGCCTCTGGAGGTGGGGGGGGGGGAAGGCTGTTTTCACCCTCCCCAGGATCCTAGAAAGCCTCTGGAGCCTGGGGAGGGCGAAAAAAGCATGCCAAAAGCAGGGGGTCACACACATAGCATTATGGGCGTGGCACGCCACGCACAACCCCTCCCTGTGCTCCCCCCGCTTTGGGCACGCGAGCCAAAAAAGGTTAGCCATCACTGCTCTAGGACCTGGTCACAGTCCTAAAAATAACCATATTCATGAACTGACCATTTTCCTCGTTGAAGCTAATCACAGTGTTTCAAAAATGTCATTAGTTCTCCACCTGCTTTCAGGAAGTACATATGGATGTTTGCAGAATTGTGAAGAGGAAAAAAAATCCTAAAATCAGCTACCATGGAATTTTACTACAGGCAAGTCTTCGTTTAACAGTGCTAACCGGGACTGGAAACTCCACCATTAAGCGAGGTGGGTGTAAACTGGAAAACCGTACGGCTGTGCTACTTTGCGATGGTCATCCCACATGCCCTGCTTGCCACTCTTAAGTAAGGATCGAGCAAGTCATCGAAATGTGGATCATTCATAAGCTGCAACTTTTGACTTCCCGCTGGCTTCCCCATTGACTTTGCTTGTGGGAAGCCAGCAGACTGACTGGGGAATTCTGGGAATTGAAGTCCACAAGTTGCCAAGTTTGGAGACCTCTGGTAGAGAGGCAAAATGGCTACAATGATGGAGGGTTCCTCCGGGCCTCCCCTTCTTCCATCAGCTCAGCTGGCAACCATAATGTTTAAACATCTGGTCTCCATAAAGTCTGCTACATGTGCTAGAGATTTTTAAAAAAAAAAATATTATTACATAAATTGTTTTAACTTCAAGCTTCTTTTGAAAGTTCTCTTTCTGGTACACTCTCCGTCTCTCTCTCTCTCTCTCTCTCTCAGCGCACAGATTTTGCCAAGCCAATTGGAGCTCGTATAATCCAAGGGGTACTCAAATAACCTCCCATTCCTCTGCCATATAAAGAATCAAAATCATCTGGTTCAGCTGAACGAAACGGATAACAATGCGCAGCTTCTTTGCGCCAGACTGGATTTATTTCTTTTTCAGTTCAGTTCCTAGCAAATTCGAGATCCTGCTTCCCATTCTGCGATCATAATGCCAAAGGACCAATACATTCTGGCCATCCATCTGCAATTCCCCTTTTTTACAGCCAGCAACCCTGAAATCGGTAATTAAAACCAAACCAATTTCCACAAAATCCTTCGTTTTGCATTTTCTATCAGCACGTTGCTGCATTTAAAGCCATCACCAAATCTATAGGAGTCCAGGCAGAAGACTGGGAACTGATTTTTCCAAAAAAAAGCCATTAGTCCAAGGTTTGCAGATGCTCCCTAAGTCAAGGACAACCATTTATGCATTATAAAAAGTATTGTTCAGCTCTCTAGGATGCAAATATTAGAATGTTGGGCACAAAAACAGAAACACAACACATGCTTTTTAAAATGTTATCTTCACCTGACGAGATGCTAATATTTGAGGGACAGCTAATATTTGCTCTAGGGATGTGGTGGCTCAGTGGCTAAGACGCTGAGCTTGTCAATCAGAAAGGTCAGCAATTTGGCAGTTCAAATGCCTAGTGCTGTGTAACAATACAATACAATACAATAGCAGAGTTGGAAGGGACCTTGTAGGTCCTCTAGTCCAACCCCCTGCGTGGGCAGGAACCTTATACTATTTCAGACAAATGGCTGTCTAACATCTTCTTAAAAACTTCCAGGGTTGGGGCATTCACAACTTCTGGAGGCAAGCTGTTCCAGAGGTTAATTGTTCTAACTGTCAGGGAATTTCTCCTTAGTTCTAAGTTGCTTCTCTCCTTGATTAGTTTCCACCCATTGCTTCTTGTCCTGCCCCCGGGTGCCTTGGAGAATAGTTTGACTCCCTCTTCTTTGTGGCACCCTCTGAGATATCGGAACACTGCTATCATGTCTCCCCTGGTCCTTCTCTTCATCAAACTACACATACCCAGTTCCTGCAACCGTTCTTCATATGTTTTAGCCTCCAGTCCCCTAATCATCTTGGTTGCTCTTCTCTGCACTCTTTCCAGAGTCTCCACGTCTTTTCTACATCATGGCGACCAAAATTGTATGCAGTATTCCAAGTGTGGCCTTACCAAGGCCTTATACAGTGGCATTAACACTTCACGTGATCTAGATTCTATCCCTCTGTTTATGCAGCCTAGAACTGTGTTGGCTTTTTTGGCAGCTGCTGCACACTGCAGAGTAAGTTCCTGTTACTTGTCCCAGCTTCTGCCAACCTAGCAGATCGAAAGCATGTAAAAATGCAAGTAGAAAAATAGGGACCACCTTTGGTGGGAAGGGAACAGTGTTCTGTGCACCTTCGGTGTTTAGTTCTGCCGGCCACATGACCATGGAGACATCTTCAGACAGTGCTGGTTCTTTGGCTTTGAAACGGAGATGAGCACCGCCCCCTAGAGTCAGGAACGACTAGCACATATGTGCAAGGGGAACCTTTACCCTTAGCTTAATACTTGCTCTGACTCTGCTGCAAAATTTTGCGAAATTAAATTGCTGACTTACCCATTGTGTCTTAATTTGCTTTGCTATTATAAAATGCCTTGAAGGGGAAACTACTCAAGAGAACGCCAAATCTTTGCACAGTATGGAACACACGAGGGAAGGAAGGGCAGCGTAGCAATGCCGTTCTGGAATGCAACTCGTGAAAATCTTTGGAAGGTGAAATGGAAAGAGCTACGGAGAGCGAGTGAAAGCAAGCAAAGCATGGCTTTTAGGCACCTAGCTTCCAAAAAGCTCCTGGACATCCTGTGTAATCAACTTCTCTTGGAAGCAGTAGAGTTGCCATTCTCTTCCATCCTACTCCCTCCCTGCTTCCTTTTTAACTAGTTACACATGCATTTATTCATTGGTATTTGTTGGGGGATATCTTTTTTAGGAGACAGAAAGTTGTACAGCAGCATTTGCAGCTGGAGAAACGTTGCTAGTAGACACACAGATCGAATCTCAGACACTGATAGTAAAAACAAGTAGCTTTACTTTGCGATGAAAAATAAACTACTACTTCACAAGCAGTGATGGTAGGTATTGACTCAAACACAGTCCTTAACTCAAAAACAATTGCTTACAGTTGCAATCCACAATTCTTCCTTGTTCAGTCAGTCAGTCAATTAGTCAGGCACAGCGAGCAGAGAGAGAGAGAGAGCTCTCCTGGCTTCCTCTTATTGCTGAGTTAATTACAGCTCCTAATTACATTGAAACATTTAAAGTAACAAAGACCATTTGTCATCATGGCTTATATATATTGCCTACCCAACACTAGGATTATACTCCTAACAGCATTCATTCAATTCGTAGGGCCGCTTAGCTCAGCAAGCGACTCTGGAAAATGAGCAGTCTTCAAATAAATGAAAGACACATTCCCAGAAATCGTAATAAAGGTTAAAAAGGTAAAGGTTTCCCCTGTCCAGTCATGTCTGAACCTGAGACTGGTGGTGATCATCTCAGTTTCCTAGTTGAGGGAGCCAGCATTGTCCAAAGATGCTTCCGTGGTCATGTGGCTGACGTGACTATCTGCTAAGGTGCACAGAACACTGTTATCTTACTACTGAAGTGGTACCTATTAATCTACTTGCATTTGCATGATTTCAAGCTGCTGGGTGGGCAGGAGCTGAGGCGAGAATGGGAGCTCACTCTATCAGATGGTACTTGGGTCTTGAATCTTTCAGTCGACAAGTCCAGTGTCTTAACTGAAAAATGATTAAGAAACTGGTCAAAGAGAGCAGCAACCTGGAATTAAGGAGACACTTCCTAACAGTAAGGACAGTTAACCAGCAAAACAGCTGGCCTTCAGAAATCATGGCCACTCCATCACTGCAGGTTTTTAAGAAGAGACTGGACAGTCACTTGTCTGAAATGGTATAGGTTCTCCAGTTTGAGCAGGGGGCTGGACTAGAAGACAGGGCAGGACAAGAAAGAATGGCTGGAAAATTAACCAAAGAGAGAAGCAACCTGAAATTAAGGCGAAGTTTCCTTAAAGTGAGGATAATTAGCCAGGGGAACAGCTTTGCCTTCTGAAGTTATGGGTATTTCATCACTGGAGGTTCTTAAGGAGAAACTAGACAGTCACTTGTCTGAAATGGTATAGGTTCTCCTGCTTGAGCAGGGGGCTGGACTTGAAGACCTCCAAGATCTATTCCATTCCATTCCATCCCATCTGAAGGCCCCTGCACCCCACCAGAAATAGTAATAGTTAATGCCGGTAGTAAATAAGAATAATGAAGAAGAACATTAATGAATAATTATAATAATGGTTGCTTTGGGTGCAATCCCTAAACAACTGGAGCACCACCTGAACACCACCAACATTGACAACATCACCATCAGTCAACTGAAGGACCTGAGATACATCTTGATATATTGGGTAGAAATATTCTTTGACTTGATTCTGTATTCAATCGGAAGCTTCCAAAATACTCAAGTATTTGTAACCTTCTATTGAAGTTGTTGCCTTGGTTAATTTTTCATTGTTAGCTGCATTCTGTTGTCTTCAACAATTTTGCCTGCCTTTATGCTATGGATGATTATCATTACTTTAAACCAGGGGTCAGCAATCTTAAACACTCAGAGCCACAAAGGTCCTAACCAGAAGCCTCCCCCCTCAATTCTGGAGCCAACCGGAAGTCCGGTTCCCCCACCATAAAGTCTCCTCCTAGCATGACATTCTTTTCCGTCTACCTGTCCTAACTGAAATCCCTATCAGTTATGGAGATGACCAGAAAACCCACACCTTGCCATAGAGTCTCCTCCTGGCTTCCCCCTCCTAACTGGAAGCTCCTCTCAAAATTGTGGTGCCGATTGGCGACAGGGAGCCGCAGCAGAGGGATGAGAGAGCCACATGCGGCTGCAGGTTGCTGACTCCCGCTTTAAACTAAGGAGCTGGAATAAAGAGCATCAAACTCTCCGAATATTTTCGACTGAGGATGCCGAAATATTAGGAGGTTGTGTGTTATCCTTACATGTTGGCCACACAAACACACCTCCATTTTACATGCCCTGAGGGAGCCTCAGTATCCTTCAGTGCAAAGATTGGGAGACACTATATAATTCAAGCTGTGCCACAGCTTTAGCTCCTAGTTCCAACAGTTGAACTCAGAATGTCTACTCTGAAATGTCACAGAGACACCCACAACTTCAGCCCAACTTTGATAGTGAGCCTAGAAACCTTTCCAAAGAGCCGAGCTGGCAGAGCTGCTGCATGTGTGAACTAGCCCCTTATTTTACGACTTCAAAGCGTTCGCGAACACAGTGAAGAAATAATGTTAAATTAAGGAGACTCGCTTGCGAGAACTGCCTGTTCCCGAGAGAAGCAATATGAAAAGAAGCCTAATTACAAAGCCATGCTTATGTGGAGAAAGAATGTAGAGATTCACAGAAAAGCCGGTTGATACAGCTGGGCAATAAATTGACTGCTTAATCATCGGAGTTGATGCCAGCAACAGACTGAGCTTTCAAAGGCTGAGAAGAAGAACAACCGAGATGCCTCTCATCTCATCTTAAGCATCTCCATCCAATTGGTATGTTAAGACTGAGGATCTGGGGCTTTTTTAACATGGAAAAAAACGGTAATGTTAGATCGAGGCCACCTGGAGTCTGACTCTAACACTAGATTCTTCTCTTTGTTTTTGGTGAAACCAGCATGCTGATTCTTCTGATGTTAGCTGATTGTCAGAGGGAGCAGCAATGAGAAAAGCAGGCAAAGCGTGGAAGATCGCTTCACTCGCTAGCACAGCTGATCGTCGGAGGGAGCAGCAATGAGAAAAGCAGGCAAAGCGTGGAAGATCGCTTCACTCGCTAGCACAGCTGATCGTCGGAGGGAGCAGCAATGAGAAAAGCAGGCAAAGCATGGAAGATCGCTTCACTCGCTAGCACAGCTGATCGTCGGAGGGAGCAGCAATGAGAAAAGCAGGCAAAGCATGGAAGATCGCTTCACTCACTAGCACAGCTGATCGTCGGAGGGAGCAGCAATGAGAAAAGCAGGCAAAGCATGGAAGATCGCTTCACTCACTAGCACAGCTGATCGTCGGAGGGAGCAGCAATGAGAAAAGCAGGCAAAGCATGGAAGATCGCTTCACTCGCTAGCACAGCTGATCGTCGGAGGGAGCAGCAATGAGAAAAGCAGGCAAAGCATGGAAGATCGCTTCACTCACTAGCACAGCTGATCGTCGGAGGGAGCAGCAATGAGAAAAGCAGGCAAAGCATGGAAGATCGCTTCACTCACTAGCACAGCTGATCGTCGGAGGGAGCAGCAATGAGAAAAGCAGGCAACGCATGGAAGATCGCTTCACTCGCTAGCACAGCTGATCATCGGAGGGAGCAGCAATGAGAAAAGCAGGCAAAGCATGGAAGATCGCTTCACTCGCTAGCACAGCTGATCGTCGGAGGGAGCAGCAATGAGAAAAGCAGGCAACGCATGGAAGATCGCTTCACTCGCTAGCACAGCTGATCGTCGGAGGGAGCAGCAATGAGAAAAGCAGGCAACGCATGGAAGATCGCTTCACTCGCTAGCACAGCTGATCGTCGGAGGGAGCAGCAATGAGAAAAGCAGGCAACGCATGGAAGATCGCTTCACTCGCTAGCACAGCTGATCGTCGGAGGGAGCAGCAATGAGAAAAGCAGGCAAAGCATGGAAGATCGCTTCACTCGCTAGCACAGCTGATCGTCGGAGGGAGCAGCAATGAGAAAAGCAGGCAAAGCATGGAAGATCGCTTCACACACTAGCACAGCTGATCGTCGGAGGGAGCAGCAATGAGAAAAGCAGGCAAAGCATGGAAGATCGCTTCACTCACTAGCACAGCTGATCGTCGGAGGGAGCAGCAATGAGAAAAGCAGGCAACGCATGGAAGATCGCTTCACTCGCTAGCACAGCTGATCGTCGGAGGGAGCAGCAATGAGAAAAGCAGGCAAAGCATGGAAGATCGCTTCACTCGCTAGCACAGCTGATCGTCGGAGGGAGCAGCAATGAGAAAAGCAGGCAACGCATGGAAGATCGCTTCACTCGCTAGCACAGCTGATCGTCGGAGGGAGCAGCAATGAGAAAAGCAGGCAACGCATGGAAGATCGCTTCACTCGCTAGCACAGCTGATCGTCGGAGGGAGCAGCAATGAGAAAAGCAGGCAACGCATGGAAGATCGCTTCACTCGCTAGCACAGCTGATCGTCGGAGGGAGCAGCAATGAGAAAAGCAGGCAAAGCATGGAAGATCGCTTCACTCGCTAGCACAGCTGATCGTCGGAGGGAGCAGCAATGAGAAAAGCAGGCAACGCATGGAAGATCGCTTCACTCGCTAGCACAGCTGATCGTCGGAGGGAGCAGCAATGAGAAAAGCAGGCAACGCATGGAAGATCGCTTCACTCGCTAGCACAGCTGATCGTCGGAGGGAGCAGCAATGAGAAAAGCAGGCAAAGCATGGAAGATCATTTCACTCGGTAGCGCCTCATTAGGACTGAAAAAAAGCTTCAAAAAAGCTACATTCTGAGTATAAGACGCACCCAAATTTTCAGCCTCTTTTAGGGGGGAGAAATGCATCTTATACTCCCAAAAAAATGATACTTCACATGGGGTCAACAGGTTCCTTGTCCTTTGTGGTAGCCCAGACAAGAATTACAATCATGAAGACTAGGTCTGTCTTTATTGTAAGTTTGCATGGACAGACTCCTGCAAGCCCATCTGCTGCTCTTGCCTTTACTTTCCAAGAAGCTAGGGAGGAAATGTTTCCCACGCCCTCCTACTGCTTCTGTGGTCTGAGATAGTTTTTGCATGATGGCTGTCTAGTCTACGGCTCTTCCTCCTGTCTCCAAGGACATTCGCACACACCATTACAACAGGCGTGGTCAAGTGAGATCACAGTGGAAATGCCTTGATGGGAATTTAGAGGCATGATTAACAATAACAGAGGGATTTAATTAAACAGTCTTTTGTTCATATATTCTCATTGTTTTGTATCACCGATTCCATTTCTATCTTGAACAGTGTGTTTTCTAGGTGTCCAAGATGTTAAAATATAAATACCATCATAATCATAATCATGTACATAGAGACATATATGCGATAACATCAATCGTTATTGAAAAGTATACTTTTCCATTATAATATCAAACATATAACCAATATATTTACTAAAAAAAATTCTTCTTTCTCATGCAGTCCATATTTCACATAAATCCACTCATCTAACCTCTGTTTCTGTCATTTAGAGAAAGGTTCCCATATCACAAAATAGTCCGAATCTTCTTTTTCTTTGATTTTTAAGGTTAACCCATCCATTTCTGCACATTCCAGATTATTATTTTTTGATTATATTATCAATTATAAGGGTTTCTACGTTTTTCCAGTATTGTGCGTATACAGTTCTGGCTGCTGTTAGAATATGTAAAATTACCGTATTTTCAGAGTATAAGACGCACCAAGATATTGAAGAGGAAAATGTTAAAAAAAAGTTTTTGCACTCTGCAGACCTCCCAAAAATGGCCCGTTTTTTGCAAAAACAGGCCTGTTCCCCCCCCCCCAAAAGGGCATGAATAGCCTTTAGAGGCTTTCAGAGTGCTCCTGGGGAAGGGGCAAAAGTGAGCAAAATACGGCCCATTTCCCACTCATTTCTGCCCTCCCCAGCTCCCAGGAGCACTCTGGAAAGCCTCCTAAAGCAGGGGTCCCCAACCTTTGCAACTTTAAGTCTGAAGGACTTCAGCTTTGCTGGCTGGAGAATTCTGGGAGCTGAAGTCCATCAGACTTAAAGTTGCAAAGGTTGGGGACCCCTGTCCTAAAGGCTCTGCACAGCCATTTTGGTGAAGGGGGCGGGGTTTCGGGAGGCCAAAAATGCTGTATTCAATGCATAAGACGCACCTATATTTTCACCCTCTTTTCTGAGGGAAAAAGGCGCGTATTTTTCAGAGTATAAGTCTGTATTTTTCAGAGTATAAGACGCGCCATTTTCCCTCAGAAAAGAGGGTGAAAATATAGGTGCGTCTTATACTCTGAAAAATACAGTAAATATATATTACCTTTATTATAATTTCCTGGAAGCATGCCCAACAGGAATGTCTCAGGTTTCAAGTCTATGTGTTGTTTTGTCATAGTTTCCAGACATCTACTGTAAACAGTCTTATGGCATCTTAAAAACTTTAGGATGCATCGTGGCTTAAACATTTATGAAGATCAAATAAGCCAGTTGCTATGCTTATTTGGCAACTGAACAGATACGTGGATTTGAGGGGGCTTGCAAAGAGGCCACAAATACATGAGCCCGCATTGTCATCTCACTGCTGTTGTGAATGACCACTATGTGTACTCTGGTTACACAATACCGACTGGCGCTTGCTACTAGGTTCTTCTCTGTGTATTGGCTAGGACAGACAAAACGGAATTATTTCCACCAAACGGATAGGCAGTGCGAGAATAAAGGATTTGCGTGGCCTGCATAATTTCACTGCTCTGGAATAATCGAGCTCTAGAATAATACTCTTGCATCACAGGGGAAGGGACAACAGAGGAGGTGTCAGCAGCACAAAGCCCCGATGTTGAAATGGTTTCAGGGGAGCCAACGCAATTATAGGGAGTCTTTGACTTATGACCACAACTGAGCCCAACATTTCTGTTGTTACACGAGGCATATGTTTTGCCCCCTTTTACAACTTTTTTTTTTTTTTTGCCACGGTTGTTGAGTGAATTTTTATTTATGTTTTATGTTTTATTTATTTTATTTTATTCGATTTATAAATCGCCCTATCTCCCCGAAGGGACTCAGGGCGGTGCACAGGAAACAATGAAACCACATTCAATAAATACAATACAAAATAATTAAAATGGATTAAATATACAGGCCTCTGCTAAAATAAATTTAAAACCCTACTAAAAACCATCTTAAAGATGGCGGGGCGGGAGGCGCTGCGGCTCTGCCCACCGGCGGAAGGGAAGAAAAGAAGTAAAGTAAGAGACTCTGATCATTAAAGTGATTTTTTCTTTTTTATGTAACTGTAATTCCGTATTAGATGTTAACAAAACAAATGATTGAATGCATGGATCTGGCCTTCTAAAGAGCAGTCAGAGTTGATCTCTTCTAGGACTGACCGGTTGGATGGCCTTGCAGTCCAAGGGACTCAATGCAGGAGTCTTCTTCTCCAGCCACCAGAGTTCAAAGGCCTCCGTTCTTTGGCGCTCTGCCTTCCTTATGGTCCAACTTTCACAGCAATTTACTTCTACCAATGCTAAAAATGTACTTTAATGAGTAACAATTTACTTCTACCAATGCTAAAAAGACTTCATTCAGTTAACTTCTTAAGATAGGAAAGATCATCTTTTATCTACACGATGACAAATTCACCCATGGGGGTGAAGGGTTTATGCTACTATTATTATTTATTTGAATTTATCAACCACCCAACTCCAATGGATTCTTAATTTTTTTTTAAAAAAAAACCCCAAACATTAACATTTTTCTGTTCAAAAAAGATTAATACGTGTACAGAAAATCTTGAGTAAGCATCAGTGAGTCCACTGAATCACTATTATGGTATTTTTATCCCCTTACAGGGTTTATTTTGTTCTCTGTTAGCTTTATCTTGACACGGCATTTTATTTTCATTGTGCAACTATAAAACATTGCCTCCTTATCTGTGGTGTTTTTTGGGTGGGAGGGAAGCTCTATTAAAACAATTGAGTTATACCGACCTTTTGCAGGATTTATGTTGGACAAAGGTTTATTATTTTTTTTTTTAATTTTTCTCCTGGTTTTTCTATGTACATTATGATGACTGCTGAGCTAGGCAACATTTTGGTGTGGCACCAATTATAGAGAATATTGTGGCACGCAAGCAGAGCTGGCAGCAGATTGGGACAGTGAGGAGGGTTGGGGAGGAACCTGGGCCAGTCCTGGAGTCTGGGGAAGGCTCTGAGGAGGGCTCTGCATTGGAGGCAGAGATGGGGCCAGGGCCATCCGACAGTTATCAGCTGCCTTCAGAGTCGGACGTCAGTGAGGCAGTGGTTTTCACTCTGGGTCACGAGGTGATGGGGTGGGGTGGGGTTTAGCCTAATTACCAAGTAACTATATAAGATGGTGGGGACCACCGGATGGCAGCTCTGATAATTTATTCATTGCCTTAGTGCAGTGTTTCTCAACCTTGGGGACTTTCAGTCCTGTGGACTTCAACTCCCAGAATTCCCCCAGCCAGCTATGCTGGCTGGGGGGATTCTGGGAGTTGAAGTCCACAGGACTGAAAGTCCCCAAGGTTGAGAAACACTGCCTTAGTGTCAGTTTGTAAAGCATCTCCATGACTTGCTATCAAACTGCCATAGAGAAGAGAATTCCATGCATATCTGTGGTCAGAATGGAATCTCAAAGCTGGCCTGTGAAGGTGCATGTCTAGACCCCATTACAACCTTTTATTGGCTAACGTGATTTAGGACTTAGGCAGAGGGGAGGGGTCACAGGATTCAAGTTCAGACATCATTAAATGACTTTCAGTTTTGGAACCCCAGAAGGAACGCCAGAATCTTGATCCCAATAAATGATTGGATTTCTTTTGAACTTTGTCCCGAGGCTCGTAAATTTATTAGGTTTTCTTCTGGGATCTTCACACTTAGTGCTTTGTTGGTTAGTTCGTGCCATAGGAACTGCATTTTCAAACCGTCTCTGTGTTTGGCTGTTTTCATTAACCCTTTGGAACCCGACACACTGCTTTAAAGTATATCTGGATGCTACCCTCCATCTCTAAGAGATTTACGAATAGATCCATCCAATGGCAAAGCTGCCCACTGTCTTTTTTTGAGATGTTCCTTCAAACAGCAATATATGAGTGTTGCTAGCTTTGGGAGAAAGAACTTAGAATCAAAGAATCATAGGATTGGGGAAGGATGCAGATGACCAGCTGTCTGCAAAGAATATAAACCAGGGGTATCAAACTCGATGTGAAGTTTCATTCAGGGCCGCATCAGGGTTGTGTTTGACCTGAGGGCACTGTGGAGCCAGGGTGGGCATGGCCAGCTCGCCGTCACTTATGTTGGGGCATCTGTGGTGTCCCAAGCATTCTGCCAGTGAAAATGGGCTATAGAGTACTGTTTTCGGCTGCAACAGCCTCCTGCAGCCCTCTGCCAGCGAAAATGGGCTGTCAAGTTCCGTTTTTGGCTGCAACAGCCTCCTGCAACCCTCTGCCAGTGAAAACGGAGCTCGCGAGAGCTGCACGTGGCCCTCCCGAGCTCCGTTTTAGCTGGTAGAGGCCCCACGGGCTGGTTCTTTGCTATTTCCAGGATGGTCCCATGGGTCAGATTTAAGTACCCTGTAGGCTGGATCTGGCCCCCGGGGGCCTTGAGTTTGACACCCCTGATATAAATCCTTCCATTCTCCACTGTCCTGTCAGAGCTGAAGAAGCTTCTTGGATGAGAAGCGAAACGTCTTCAAAGAAAAAACAAGAAAGTCCAGTTGCCTCCTGAAAAAAGCACCTTTGGGACATAGGGTTGGAAGGGACCTTGGAAGTATTGTAGTCCAGGAGTCCCTAACCTCTGGGCTGTGGATCCTCAGCGGTCTACGGCCTGCCAGGAACTGCAGAAGTAAATGAAGCCTCATCTACGGACACACAAGGTCCAGGCAGGAGAACTCCCCTCCACCGGGTTCACTCAAAAACCACCCTCCACAGAACTGGTCTCTGGGGCCGGTGGTGGTATACGACCAGTAAGCCCTGGTACGGGCATACTGGTGCCTGCTGGGAGCACCAGGTACCATTCCGTTCCGGTGCTTAGGATGGCCCACCTGCTGTCCTTTGAACCAATTGGGGCTTACGCGCATGGAGCGTACAGTGCTTGTGCGATGCTCCGCTGAGCAGCTGGAGCATCGTGGGTGGTAAGTACGCATGCGTGTGCTACTACACACGGGCTATTAACATGCATGTGGTGGACGACCAGCCCCATTGCACTATACCGGTTGCAACGGGATCCAGAACCCACCACTGCCTGGGGCCCAAAAGGTTGGAGGGCACTGTTCTAGTCCAACCTACTGCCCCAGTCAATAATTTTGCAACCAATCACTGGTGAGCCTTTGCTTGAAATCCTCCAGTAACGGGGCTCCCATCACTCCAGGAGGCATCAGGTGAACAGCCTCACACCAGCTCATCTTTATGTTCCGATCTATTTCTGCAAAGCTTCCATCCATTGCTCAGGAATTGGCAACAGTTCCCTCTCAAGGGTGTAACATCTGTGAGGCTGTGCAGGGGTGGGTTCCGGCAGGCCCTACTACTGCCGGTTCGGTCACCTGCGCGCCCTGCGTGCTTGCTTGATGCACACTGCATGCACATCAGTGGTGGGTTTCAAATTTTTTTAGAACCTACTCTCTAGGTGTGGCCTATTTTGTGGGCGTGGCTTGGCAGTCATGTGACAGGGTGGGAGTGGCCACCTTTTAAAATGTGGTGAAACTCATTTAACAACGCTCTTGCTTAGCAACCAAAATTTTGGGCTCAATTGTGATGATAAACTTACTTACTTTCTTTCTTTCTTTCTTTCTTTCTTTCTTTCTTTCTTTCTTTCTTTCTTTCTTTCTTTCTTTCTTTCCTTCCTTCCTTCCTTCCTTCCTTCTTCCCTTCCTTTCCTTTCCTTTCCTTTCTTTTCTTTCTTACTTTCTGCCTTCCTTTCCTTTCCTTCCCATTGGGTTACCGGCAGCGACAGGCCAGACTTACTTCTGGGTCCGCCGGTGGAACCCCCTCTCACCGGTTCTCTAACTTTCACCATCCGGCTCTTGCGAGTAGGTGCGAGCCTGCAGAAACCCACCACTGATGCACATGCACAGTGCGATTAAAATTGTTCTGTGCACGCCCAGAACTGAAAACCAAGATGGCGGCGCCTATGGTGCTGCCTGGAGAACCGGTTCGGGGTGTGTGTGTGGTAGGCCTGGATTGCTGTTGTTTCCAGTGACCCAGGCCACCAAAGCACTACCGGTTCGGCCAAACTGGTAGGAACCCACCACTGGAGCGGTGTCTTTTTCGCAATAGACCACCTCCTGCCCCATACATCCCTTCGACCGATCCGCTCCCACAGAGAGGGCCTTCTCCGGGTACCGTCGGCTGGGCAATGCCGGTTGGCGACACCCAGGGGAAGGCCCTTCTCTGTGGCGGGCCCGGCCCTCTGGAACGACCTACCTCCCGATTTACGCACTACCTCGGACCTCCGCCTCTTCCGCCGACGTCTTAAGACGTATTTATTCCAGCAAGCCGGCCTAGCATAGCCCCCCGTTTCTGACTTCTACTTTGATAAATTTTAATTCGTAAGGTTTTATAAGGGTTTTTAGCACGGGATATAATTTAATTAGTTTAGTTTATTAGATTTCTAGAACGCCCCCCTCTCCCCGAAGGGACTCGGGGCGGTGTACAGGTACAAACTTAAAATTATGACATCAACATTACATATAAACTAAAATCGAATTAAATAATCCCCTGTAAAAATGTATAACAATTAAAACTTAACCTTAAAACCTAATTTAGATTTTTAGGTTTTATTTAAAACCTAGTTTTTAATAATGTATTTTTATATTTTTTGTATGGTTTTTAAGACTGCCTGTGCGCCACCCTGGGTCCTTGCCAGGAGAAGGGCAGGGTATAAATTTGAAAATAAATAAACAAATAAATAAAATAGGCCCCTTGCAGGGACACCAAGATCTTCTAAGCAGGGAAAGAAAGCTGGTGAAAAGCACCACCCTCTGTCTCATGCATCCCAGCTCTTCTCTTTCATTTTCTGCTCATTCCGATTTCCCTCCGAAGCAGCTGGTCCTCTTCGGTTAGCTACGGCCCAGGAAGGCTGGCAAGTCACCCGTTCAACTGTGCCAAGGGAGGCGTAGAACAAAACACAGTGCCATGTAGATGGGGATGATTGCCAAGAGCAGCCAGCCAGCCTTCCCACCCGGCTTCTCTTGAGTGAGTGACAGCTGGATTGGGTGGCCCTGTGCCTTGTCTTCATCCTCTGGTGACGATTTGGGCAAATATCAACAATCTGATCTGTGTAGCCTGAATTACCAGTATCAAGCCTGTCCTTCTCGGAAACTTACGTTAACCAACTTGGCTTCCAAAGTCGTTTTTTGAACACAATGAACTTTCAATTTGAGCTCACTAACTGTAATATTTGCAGAATGCCGATTGATACTGATGACAAGTGAATTCATATTTTTCGGGATCCATGTGGTCTGCTTGGTTGGCACGACCAGGCGGCCAAATTTTTCACCTCTTCCCTTGGCAACCTGCAGGCTCCCGGGATAAATAACCATTTTTGATGCTGCAGATTTCCAGCCTGGGCATTTGCTTGTGGCCGTAGAGACAGTTCATTCAACCAGGAGTGGGCTTCAAAAACTTTTAGCAAAGGGTTCTCTGCTTAGTTCCTGTGGGGGTGGCCTACTCAGTCTCCTGCACCATGGGGGGAGGGAGAGTGTCTTTCATCAAGCCTCCGGGAGGGTGAAAACAGCCTCCCCAGGCCCCGGAGGCCCTCTGGAGGCTGGAAATACAGTGATCCCTCGTTTTTCGCGGTTAATGGGGACCAGAACCTTCCGTGAAAGCTGAAAAACCGCGAAGTAGGATTCGCCCCTAGGAATTTTCGTGTATGCTTTCACTGGGGCACAGCGCTTAGGCGGCATTATAAGGGCTTACTGTAATTAATAATGTCGCACCGGAAACCAATCACGCGCCTTTATGAGAGCCGATAAATCCACTCGTACTCTCATTGGTCGATTTTTTTTGCATTTTTTTTGATGAATACTGTACTGTACAGTATTTTTGAAAAACCCGCAAAGCACTGAAGCCGCAAAACATGAAGCGCGAAGTGGCGAGGGATCACTGTAGACCCATTTCTGGCCTTTCTGAACTTCCGGTAGGCCCGTTTTTCGGCCTCCCTGAGCCTTCGTGTGCACCCTGCATCCAAAACAGGCCATGTGGGGACTCCTGGGAAGGGTGGGCAGGGCCAGCCAGCAGTGGGATTTGGGGGTTCTCCGAAATGCACAGAATCTTAGCTAGAGGTTCTCTGAACGCCCAGCAGCGCCCATATACACTGTATTGCCAAAAGCTTTTCCTCGCCCATCCAAATAATCAGAATCAGGTGTTCCAATCACTTCCGTGGCCACAGGTGTATCAAATCAAGGACCTAGGCATGCAGGCTGTTGTTACAAACACTGGTGAAAGAATGGGTCGCTCTCAGGAACTCAGCGTGGAACTGGGATAGGAGGCCACCTGTGCAACAAATCCAGTCGTGAAATTCCCTCGCTCCTAAAAATTCCACCGTCAACTGTCAGCTGTATTATAAGAAGGTGGAAGTGTTTGGGAACGACAGCAACTCAGCCACGAAGGGGTAGGCCACACCAACGGACAGAGTGGGGTCAGCGGATGCTGAGGTGCCTAGTGCGAAGAGGTCGCCAACCTTCTGCAGAGTCCATCGCTACAGACCTCCAAACTTCATGTGGCCTTCAGATTAGCTCAAGAACAGTGCGCAGTGGACCGACGTCCTATTGAACCCCATGGGTTAGGAATGGGATGTCACTTACTGTACGTTCATATGCGAGTAAAGGGAGGTGAGCGAATATTTTTGGCAATGTAGTGCAAGAAGTCTGTGACAGGAACTATGCAAAATTGTGAAGTATTGGATCGAATTGATTGTCCCACTTCTGTCCAATACTATATTTTCCTCCTAACCCCAACTCCCTCTTACTGATACCACAATGTGCTCCTAAACATTTTTACCTGAATAGGACGAGATCTGCACTGATGGAAGATTTAAAAAGCTCCCTGCTTAGAGTCTTTGGAGTGAGGCCGTTTATAAATCTAATCGATACATTCGCATATCAAACCCTGTCACCTCAAGGCAGACAAACCGAGACAAGTTTGGACTTAAGGGCTGATCTCAACGTGTTTCAGAATGATTTAGATTTTTCTTTACATTATGCCAGTAGGTAACACTGGAATTCCTCTCCCTATTTCTGTGATGACAGAGAAGCCTTAAATTCGATTACCTCACCTGGCGTTGATGGCCAGGTGGACTCTAACAGTCTAGACAGAAAGCTATGTGGTTCAGCAAGGGCTGAATTACCATATTTTTCAGACTATAAGATGCACCGGTGTATAAGATGCACCGTGGTTTTGAAGAGTTCCAGCTTTCACAGTGGGCGGTAAGGATTTTGTCCTATACTGAAACACCTTCCTTTTTTAAAAAATTTAAATGACTCCCCTACTTCATAAATCACCATTTCTGTGGAACCGGTGGATGGTTAGAAAATTTTACTACTAACAGAGATACAAAAGTGAGCAGGTAGGTATAAAAAGGTTGACTACCCCTGCTGTATATGACAGAGAAACATCCCAGTCTTTCCTCAATTGGATATCCTGTGGATGTGCTACGTCAACGTTGGTCATCCTGGCTAAAACTTGGGAGACTTAAAATCCTACCGCATCGGGAGGACAGAAGGGCTGTTCTAGATCTCCAGGAAGAGCAAAGCAATTGCTGCCAACAATCGCTGGAGAAATTCAGCGTGGAAAATGCAGAGAGAGAGGGAGAGAGAGAGAGAGAGATTTACAGCCGTGAAAGATATTAACCAAACTGGGTGCCAAACAGATTGGCACTATGCGAATCCAAACTAAGTGTCATTTTAAAAGATGGGCTTGGCTGTGCCAAATACTGCTGTAAATTAAATGCAACTGCTTGGCAGGGGGGGCCTACTCAGGAGCCAAGGAAGGAGAGTCAGGGAGGGGCTAAAGCCACCTTTTCCAGTCTAACTTTGACGGGCACAAAGAAATGCCCCTTTCCATACAGTTGGATTCTAGAGGAGGCAAACGACTTAGACTGGCCCAGGTTTTCCCAGTGATAAGAGCCCACAAATGGGCTGAATCAGTCATTATTTAGTCACGGGGCTTATCAGCCAGAAGGTTGGGAGTTCAAGACCCAGGTACCATGTGACGGGGTGAGTTCCTGTTACTTGCCCCAGCTCCTTCCCACCTACATGCAAAAGCAAGTAGATAAAAAGGTACTTCCCACTTCAATGGGAAGGCAACAGCATTCCATGCACCTCAGTCTACAGTCATGCTGGCCCAATGAGTATGCAAGCATCTTCTGGAACTTTTGTTTTGGGTATGATTGGGACAAGTCCATTGAAAAACAATTTGGGGTGCTTTCTACGAGCTAAATATAATAACAGAAGGGTAAGTGTAATGTTTAGCTAAACCTATTGGTTACTTTTTCTTCTTTTTTTTCAGAGAGAAAGAGAGAGACAGAGAGAGAGAGAGAGAGAGAGAGAGAGAGAGTGAGAGAGAGAGAGAGAGAGATGGATGGATGGATGGATAGATGGATAGATACAGATACAGGGATAGATAAATAGATAGCTAGAGATGATGGATGGATGGATGGACGGCAGACAGACAGACAAAAATGGATGGATGGATACAGATACAGATGGATAGATACAGACAGACAGACAGACAGATAGATATGGATGGATGGATACAGATACAGATGGATAGAATCAGATAGATGATAGATAGATGACAGACAGTCAGATATGGATGGATGGACAGAGATAGATAGATAGATAGATAGATAGATAGATAGATAGATAGATAGATAGATAGATAGATAGAGATGGATAGAGGCAGATGATAGATAGAGATAGATGGATGGAAGCATGGATGAATGATAGATACAGATACAGATGGATAGATACAGATAGATGATAGATAGATGATAGACAGACAGATATGGATGGATGGATGGACAGAGATAGATAGATAGATAGATAGATAGATAGATAGATAGATAGATAGATAGATAGATAGATAGATAGATAGATAGATAGAGATGGATAGAGGCGGATGATAGATAGTGGTGTTGGTGTTGGTGTTGGTGAGAGACTCCGCCCACCCACCTGGAAGCTCCTGCGCATGCGCAGAAGTGTTGCGCACACGAGAATGCACAAGCCAACCGGTAGTGCCGGGATTTGAAACCCACCTCTGGTGGAGATTCTGTCAGACTTCCCAAGAGGCTGGACCTCAACACGTAAGACACATTCTCACAACTGTCATCCCCCCCAAAACAGAGGCTATAAAACAAGTAACTTTCCGCATAGGATTTTTTTTTAATATATACTACAAACCGGAATTTCTGCAGTAACAAAAATTACAGTGATACGCTCTCGTTGCCTGTAGAAAGCTGCAATTAGAAATGCAGTCAACGTTTGGGCTGCCAACTGCTAATTGTACAAGAAGCTGGTAATCTCTTTTTATTAGCCCCCTTTTGCAAGAAGGCTTATCCAACCACGTAAAGAGCTGGCTAAGCACCAAATATACACAAAAGATTCTTAGATAGCGTTTGCCAAGTCTTAAGACTGCCGGGTACATCAGAGGGTTCTAGATAGTATTTGGGTAGGTGTTAAGAAAAGGGACCAAAGAACAGAATGGGCTGCAAGGAAAGTCCCGTTTGCAAAGAGGCAAAAGATCTTAAGAGCAGATGTTTGGTCTAGTGCAGGGGTCTGCAAAGTTGGCTCTTTGAAGACCGGTGGACTTCAACTCCCAGAATTCCCCAACATGATGGGATCAAGATTTAACATTTTAAATTTTAGCACAGGGATAATTTATTTAATTTGGTATTAATTATTTATATTGTGATATTGTGTGTTTTAAATTCCTGTGCACTGTCCCGAGTCCCTTCGGGGAGAGGGTGCGGTTATATAAATTCAACAAAATAAATAAAATAAATTAATTTATTTATTTTGCAGACCCCTGCTAGTGCCATGATGGTGAACCTATCACACGCATGTCACAGGTGTCACTTTCTTTATAATTTGATTTGGATTTTAATTTGATTTGATTCGTATTTATATACCGCCCTCTCTCCCTTGCGGGACTCAGGGCGGTGAACAGGCACTAATAAAACGACAATAAACAACAAATACAATAAAAAACATCTTAAAAATGAATTAAACGAAAATGCCTGTACTAAAATCACAGTAAAACCCCTATTAAAAGCCAAATTTAAAAACTACGCCAGGCGTAGTTATATAGCAAAAATTTAAAAAAATACCACAAAATCACTTGTAATCGTAATTTTCTACTTCTTTGGGAATCCAATGCAATCAACATCGCAATCCCCCAACATCGCAATCGATACAAAACCTACAAGTGATGCCAAGAGCCATGGAAAAATACATGCTAGCTATATGCGAGACCGCCTCCTGCCCCATACATCCCTTAGACCAGGGGTCTGCAAAGTCGGCTCTTTTAAGACTGGTGGACTTCAACTCCCAGAATTCCCCAGCCAGCTGGCTGGGGAACTCTGGGAGTTGAAGTCCACCAGTCTTAAAAGAGCCGACTTTGCAGACCCCTGCCTTAGACCGATACGCTCCCACAGAGAGGGCCTTCTCAGGGTGCCGTCGGCCGGACAATGCCGACTGGCGACACCCAGGGGAAGGGCCTTCTCTGTGGCGGGTCCAGCCCTCTGGAACGACCTGCCCCCTGAACTACGTACCATCACCGACCTCCGCCTCTTCCACCAATGTCTCAAGACATATTTGTTTCAACAAGCCGGCCTAGCCTAACCTCCCATGGGGACTTTTAGGTAGTTTTAAATCGGGTATTTTAAAATTTGGTTTTAGGGCAGGATAGGATTATTTAATAGTTTTTTAAATTATATTTATTGTATTTTGTATGCTTTTTAAATTTCCTGTGCGCCGCCCTGGGTCCTCTGGGGAGAAGGGCGGGATATAAATTTAAATAAATAAATAAATAAATAAAATAAATGCTCATCCTCACAAGAGAAGATGGAAAGAGCTGCACATGTGATGGACTGGCTGCTAAAGGAAGCACACACTTGAAAGTAACTCAGGAAGACTGTAATGGGGGGGTGTCTGTCTGTCTGTCTGTCTGTCTCACAAGAACAAAGAATGCTTATCAACAGGGAATATGCATGTGTAAAGCTTGTAGCAATTATGGGTAGTTGGAAAGTTGATAAAAGCAACAAGAATTAGACAACTTGCAGACCTCCGCTAAAAGTTAGGAATAGAGATGGCCAGCAACAAATGAAATGTGCATTAGAGAACTCCTGGGGCATTCATTAGCCAAGGCTTAGGAATGGGGCAGCTATAGACCAATAGAACAAATGGTAGTGCTAAAATGTTTATTAGAGGATATTTCTTATTGTTTCACCTTGTCCCGCCTGGACTCTGCAGAACGTTGGCGAGTAAATGTATTTTAGCATTTTAATTGGGATGTTTTAGCACAGGTTTTTAGTTTAATCTATTTTTAGTTATTCTGTATTTATTGTTATTTATCGATTTTAACTCCCTGTGCACCGCCCTGGGTCCATTTCGATGGAGAAGGGCGGTTCTATAAATCGAAATAAATTAAATTAAATTAAATTCTTCTTTACTGAAAATGTATCACACTTTCTTAATCCTTTGTTCTTGGTTCTTGGCCTTTTGACCAGGAACCCTTTTCCTCGGAGTTCTCCAATAAAAAGCAATCAGAAAACCTGCACCTCGTGTCTGACGTCCATCATTGGCTTCGGAACCAGGCTCAGACCCGAATTGGGGACAACAAATGGATTAGAGAACAAACAAAAGTCTACGGTACCATCAAGAGAGTAAAATAATTGCAATGGTCGCACAGCAAGAATTGATGGCTGGTGGACCAAGGCAGTCCTAGAATGGATCACACTTGATAAAAAGCGTCCATGAAAGAGATCTAAAGCAAGATGGAGGGACAAGTATTGTGGGCCCAATTGGCAAAAGAACGCTCAGGATCACATTGGTTGGAAACATTCAATTCAATTTATTTGATTTGTAGACTGCACCCTCTCCCCGAAGGGACTCGGGGCGGTGCACAGGACTTTAAAAACATATATAAATACAACAATACAATATTTAAAATAGAATTAAATAATTTACCTGTGCTAAAAGTTTAAAATCTTAAAACCTTAGAAACCCTTTACACTAATACCCAGCAATCCCTATTAAAACAATTTAAATTTATATTACAGCCTAGGAAGGATAGATTAGGCCAGGCCGGCCAGATGAAAGAAGTAAGTTTTTAGCTTTTGGCAGAAGGAGCGGAGGTCTGTGGTTGTTCTCAGTTCGGAGGGTAGGTCATTCCAGAGGGTCGGGCCCACCACAGAGAAGGCCCTTCCCCTGGGCGTCGCCCGCTGGCATAGCCTAGTGGACGGCACCCGGAAAAGTCCCTCTCTGTGGGAGCGAATCGGCCGCAGGGATGTATGAGGCAGAATGCGATCCCGCAAATAACTAGGTCCCGTGCCATGGAGCGCTTTAAAGATGGTAATCAACACCTTGAAGCGCACCCGAAAGACCACAGGCAGCCAGTGCAGCTCGTGCAGGAGTGATGTTACGTGGGAGAACCTGGAGGCTCCCAGGATTGCCCGTGCGGCCGCGTTCTGGACATGTAGAATAGGTCTCCATCATGCAGTAGATAGACAATGAATGAATGAATGAATGAATGAATGAATGAATGAATGAATGAAATGAGGAATCCAATTCATGTTACTACTGGGTGATGAGTGAGCAAGCAAGTGGAGGATAAGAGAAAAGAAAATTCCATTTTTTCCAAGATCTTTGGAAGAATCAATTTCCAGAAATGGTATTTGTGAATGCAGTTGGGATCAGAGGAAGCTGGTTGACTTACGCTGAATTTTCATTGTTTCTTTAATTTAGCATTGTCAGTATTTAAAAGCAAGAACCTTGTTTAGCTTTTAGACATTAGATGGAGACATTGAATAGAAGACTTGTGCACACCACCAACATAACCTTTCCACGAAATAGTGCTTTCCAAGTTAAAATTATATAGCAACACTTAAATGCACACTTTGGAATCTCAAAATCAACCACTATATTTAAATAACGTGCTGAGCTTCCAGCCTTTATAAGGACATTTTAATGGGAATCCCAAACTTTTCGTATGCATCTATTTATGTATATAAATCCAGATCAAGTCACCATCAAACTGGGAAACAAAATGCAAGTTTAAAACTGCGAAGCGTTACACTGTAATTAAAAATGGAAACGAAGACTTGGAGAATATTCAGCAATAGCAAAACTAACAGCAAAAGTGAACAGAAGTTTAACCAAGCAAGAATTGGTTCCTTAAGCAATTCAGTTTAAGAAAGGATGTTTCCCATTTCCTTTATTTCTAATACTTTATCTAAACAATAGAATGCCAGTAATTTTAATTAACACTGTTCACATTTCATGGCATTAAAAAAAACCATACAATGCATTATGATTTACAGCAATATAAATAAAAAAGAGGAAAGAGGGGCTTAAATATAGAAAAACTCACAATACATTAGTCGTACACTGAACTAGTGAATTTGATAATAGAGAGCCATCTTAATAGTGGTTTTTTTTAAAAGAAAGAATAATGAAAGAGGGAAATAGGCAGAATAGAAAGCTCTGTCCCTGATAAGAATTAGTGTAGCTCTGTCCCTGATAAGAATTAGAAAAGCAAAGAAGAATCTCTATTCTTGCTGAAAATCTGTCCACCCCAATCTTAATTGCAACATATTTTTGACTTGCCAGTCATGACGATTTCGAAGGAATTCACCTTATTGTCGGAAGTTAGCAACCAACCCTCTCCTAGAAAAATGAAATATCCTGGGAAATATTGAAAAAGCAGAATATTATATTTCTCTGGATAAGAAATGGTGAAACATGTTTTTAGGTGGGAAACAGACTCACTCTTAATAGCCCCCAACCTTTGTCAGCGGGCCATTAAAATGCCCGAGTCAGTCTATTCTACATTACAAAGATAGCCCTCTCCCCAATTCAGCTCCATGGTGATGGGATTAAGGCATGATGGTATTAGCCCTTTCTCCATCTCACCACAGGGCTCCTGGGAAGAAGCAAGGCTCAACCAAGCTTGGGACTCAAAAGACACACAACCTACAAAGTTAGTCTGACAACCAATCAGAATACATTTCTTACACAGGAACAGGAAACAAGAGAGGTGGGGCTGAACAGAGAGTATAAAACACTTAGGAACTCTCAGCAAGCCAACATCACCCAACATCTGGAAGCATGTGACCCCCCCTTTTCTGTTCAGGAGCTCAAGTCACGTGATCCTGCCCACCATTAAACCCTCTTTCCAAGCAGCCTCAGTGTTTCCACTGTCTTTTCCCCCACTTGGAACTGAACCCAGAAGGACTTTCTTTCTTTCTTTCTTTCTTTCTTTCTTTCTTTCTTTTTCTTTCTTTCCTTCCTCCCCCTTCCTTCCTTCCTTCCTTCCTTCCTTCCTTCCTTTCTTTCTTTCTTTCTTTCTTTCTTTCTTTCTTTCTTTCTTTCTTTCTTTCTTTCTTTCTTTCTTTCTTTCTTCTTCCTTCCTTATGATCCTGCCCACCATTAAACCCTCTTTCCAAGCAGCCTCTGTGTTTCCAGTATCTTTCTCTCCCACTTGGAACTGAACCCAGAAGGACATTTCTTCCAACACTATATTAACTCGTTGGTAAAGTTTCCCATCAGACAAGTCCTATTTCCATCAAGCACACTCCCCCCCCCCCCACCCCAGTTTGGCCAGCTGGAAACAGACCGGGCATGTGCCTGTTGTTTCCATTCAAGCCATGAGTAGCAATAAATCAGTTTAAATGGACCTTCAGGTGTCGATCTGATCTTTTATTCCTGACAGGGACCAACACAAACTTCAGTGTCCAGGGTTAGCATCAACGGATCAACACAATGTTTAGTTAACAAAGCCAGATCTTCATAAGTACCGCTTCTGAACTTCATGCTTGATGTGGAAAAAAATAAAATTCTGACTTTGGGTTTTACAGATTAGATCGGAGGTAGTCAACCTTTTTATCCCTACCGCCCACTTTTGTGTCTCTGTTAGTAGTAAAATTTTCTTACCGCCCACCGATTCCACAGTAATGGTGATTTATAAAGTAGGGAAGTCAATTAAATTAAAAAAAGGGAAAGTGCTTCAGTATCGGACAAAACCTCTCCCTGCCACCATGAAAGCTGGAACGCCCACTAGGGACCAGGTTGACCACCACTGGATTAGATTGACAGATCTTTATAGAAATGACTTGTTCATACTATTACGGAATAGCAAAAAGCTGTGATGTTAAGGTCTTATTTTACTGTAACAGACAGAGTGGGAAGTCAATACTACCTACTTCTGTATTTTATAATACTCTAAACCTTTACTAAGAATCTAAGGTAAAGGTTCCCCTGTCCGAAGACGTCTCCATGGTCATGTGGCTGGCATGACTCAACACCGAAGGCGCATGGAATGCTGTTCCCTTCCCACCAAAGGTGGTCCCTATTTTTCTACTTGCATTTTAAATCATGCTTTCAAATTGCTAGGTTGGCTGAAGCTGGGACAAGTCACGGGAGCTCACTCCGTTACGCGGCGCTAGGGACTCGAACCGGTGAACTGCCGATCTTTCTGATCGACAAGCTCAGCCTCTTAGCCCCTGAGCCACCAAGTCGCTATGTATTTTATAATACTGCATAACTTAATAGCAAAGGTTTAAAAAAACCAAAACAAAGCCAGATCTTCTAACTTTTGAGCTTTTAAATGGGAATCCAAAAGAATAAAAAGCAAATTCAACTTTTTCTGGATCTATTCTGCTGTACAGTCTTAATGCTGAGGATTCCACCCATCTCAAAACTACGTCCGGCTAATCCAATCAGAAAAACAAACCGACTGAAGCAATAATATATGTTTAAATCGGATATTGGTAAATAATATCAATAAGAAATTAAATGACGAATAAGAATTGATGAAGTGGGGAGGTTAACTAGATGGGCTGTACTGTATATAGTGTAAATGCTGGTGTTAAATATTAGGCCTACTATTAGGACTGTAATGTTAAGTTTGGTTATTTATATGTTGTCGCTTTTTCACGCTGTGACGGCAATATGTTTAAAATTATGTTTGTATGATTTTTTTTAATAAGAATAAATAAAATTATTTTTAAAAAAACACCAACAAGTAAAGAAAGAAAATGACTTAATATTAATCCCAAATCATATTAAAAGCTATAACAAGTTGTGGGCTCCTGCATTAAGCTCCCAGATATCCAAATCACTTCATTTATAGCACTGGATTTAATGAACACTGATTATTCAAATAGCTTTGGTTCAGAATCCTGTTGCTCTGTATGTATGTATGTATGTGTGTGTGTGTGTGTGTGTGTGTGTGTGTGTGTGTGTGTGAGTGGTGGGTTTCTGCAGGCTCGCACCTACTCGCGAGAGCCGGTTGGTGAAATTTAGAGAACCGGTGAGAGGGGGTTCCACCGGCGTACCTGGAAGTAAATCTGGCCCGCTGCTGCCAGTGACCCAATGGGAAGGAAAGGAAAGGAAAGGAAAGGAAGGGAAGGGAAGGAAAGGAAAGAAGGAAGGAAGGAAGGAAGGAAGGAAGGAAGGAAGGAAGGAAGGAAGGAAGGAAGGAAGGAAGGAAGGAAGGAAGGAAGGAAGAAATAATTTATCATCACAATTGAGCCCAAAATTTTGGTTGCTAAGCAAGAGCGTTGTTAAATGAGTTCCACCACATTTAAAAGGTGGCCACTCCCACCCTGTCACATGACTGCCAAGCCACGCCCACAAAATAGGCCACACCTACAGAGTAGGTTCTAAAAAAATTTGAAACCCACCACTGGTATGTATGTATTTACATACGCACGCACACACCAGTGGTGGGTTGCTCCTACCATCGCTATTGGTACGCTGCTCGTGGTCTATGCAGGCGCCAGATGTGTGCTGTGCACCTGTCTGATGTGCGCTGTGCACGAATGCACACTCCAACGCCCCTGTGGCACCCAGCTACTCGTCAGAGGTCATGCAGGTGCCGCACGCTCTGAGTGCATGCACAATTGGCACAGTTGCTTCAAAAACAGGTATGGAACACGGACAGGCAGGTGGGCCAAATCAGCCACCATACCAGTATGGTGGTCCCTGCTCCCGACTACTACCGATGCAGCCGTATCGGGCCGCACCGGCTGGAACCCACCACTGATACATATACATATACATATTTAGGGGACTGGAGACTAAAACATATGAGGAACAATTGCAGGAACTGGGTAGGTCTAGTTAAATGAAAAGAAGGACTAGGGGAGACATGATAGCAGTCTTCCAATATCTCAGGAGTTGCCACAAAGAAGACGAGTCAAACTATTCTCCAAAGCACCTGAGGGCAGAACAAGAAGCAGTGGGTGGAAACTCATCAAGGAGAGAAGCAACTTAGAACTGAGGAGAAATTTCCTGACAGTTAGAACAATTAATCAGTCGAACAGAAGTTGCCTCCAGAAGTTGTGAATGCTCCAACACTGGAAGTTTTTAAGAAGATGTTGGATAGCCATTTATCTGAAATGGTATAGGGTTTCCTGCCTAGGCAGGGAGTTGGACTAGATGACCTCCAAGGTCCCTTCCAACTCTGCTATTGTATTATTGACATAATTTTTTTTATTTTTAACTTAAACATATCATCGTGCATCATCTGGATGCAAATGTCTCTGTGCTATTACAATCAAAATTTACAGTATTTGTTACATTGATAATGATTCTTTAATCTCACAATAATAATAATAATAATCAGCATTATCACTCTATTCATTTTTCCCTCTTAATATATCTTCTAATGAAAATAGAATCTAATATTAGGTATAATAGTCTTAACAATCATATTAATCATCATCATCGTATTGTTTACATCTCTATCTTAACATATATTCTTTACTTCACTGGTCTCCTCTTATTTCTCACTTCTGTTTTTATTCTCCAACCACCCATAAAATAGCCCCCATGCCTCATAATATTCTGATTGTTCTTTCTCCTTTATAGCAAGCGTTAATCTGTTCATTTCTGCAACATTCTAATATTTTCCTGAACACATTCTCCTCCGCAGGGATCACATCACGTTTCCAAATTTGAGCAAATACAATTCTAGCTGCAGTTAATTCACATATAATTAAATATGCATTTCCTTTACTGTACGTTTCGGGGTATTAGCGTTTTTATTCTGATTATTAAAAACACACAGGACCAACGGCCTTCAAAAGCACTGCATCATTCACAACCATCAGCAAAAGAATTCAAAGAGCTGGTCCTTGCAGCTTGCTTGGAAAATGGTCCCCAAAGCCAAAAATTCTTTTCCTGCCTGCCAGGCTCTTATTAATCAGAGCTGCTTTTGGCTCCGTTAATTGGCAGCCCGGCATAAAAAGAAGGGAGGGGGTTGGTTGGACCCCCAGACAGGCAGAATGAAGGATGGAGGGGCCAATGGCCTGGACCGAGAGCAAGCCAGATTGCATCGCTGCATTTTTCTTTCGAATGAAATGAGATGCCGATTGCAGATGCATCTGCCAATGTCATCAGGGCACACCAGATGTTTAATTTCTTCCTCCCTGGGGGAATGAAGGAACCTTTTCGGGACTAAGGGTTGACCTACGTCTCTGATAATCTAATCCGAACCAGTTTAAAGGTAAAGGTTCCCCTCGCACATATGTGCTAGTCGTTCTTGACTCTAGGGGACGGTGCTCATCTCCGTTTCAAAGCCCAAGAGCCAGCGCTGCCCGAAGACGTCTCCGTGGTCATGTGACCATGATGCCTGTAACCCATGGAGATGCTGCACTGGTTGTAAGTGTTGTGGCCTGCCAGCAGAGCTGGTGGCAGACTCGGGTGATCAGAAGGTTGGGGAGGAACTTGGGTCAGTTCTGGAGCCTGGGGAAGGCTCTGGTGGATGCTCTGAGTCGGAAGCAGAGATCGAGCCAGTGCCGTCCAACATTTCCCAGCCACTGGAGAGGCAGCTGCCTTTGGAGGCGGAGATGAGTGAGGAGGAAGAACAGCTGGGGCCTGTTCCAGATGCACATATGCGCTGAGATGCTAGGAGAGAAGAATAATGGAGGACAAGGAGTCAACTGGGGAAGCAAGGCACAGGTGGACGCTGAATGGCCCCTCCCTAACTGGGGAATAAATAGAAGGTATGGGGAATGGTGGCTCATAGGAGACAACAGTTCGTATTTCTGAACATTTTGCTCATTGTGTTTCGTGCCACAAAGACTGCTTGCCAGAACCTCTTTTGCAGCCTTTTGGCTGGGAGGAACTGTTACTGCAGTTAACTCCTTGAAGGACAATTGCTGGGACTTTTCAATGTGTGAATGCAATTAATTCACAAGAGGTAAATACAATACAATACAATACAATAGCAGAGTTGGAAGGGACCTTGTAGGTCTTCTAATCCAACCCCCTGCGTGGGCAGGAACCTTATACCATTTCAGACAAATGGCTATCTAACATCTTTTTAAAGACTTCCAGGGTTGGGGCATTCACAACTTCTGGAGGCAAGCTGTTCCAGAGGTTAATTGTTCTAACTGTCAGGAAATTTCTCCTTAGTTCTAAGTTGCTTCTCTCCTTGATTAGTTTCCACCCATTGCTTCTTGTCCTGCCCCCAGGTGCCTTGGAGAATAGTTTGGCTCCCTCTTCTTTGTGGCACCCTCTGAGATATCGGAACACTGCTATCATGTCTCCCCTGGTCCTTCTCTTCATCAAACTAGACATACCCAGAGCCTGCAACTGTTCTTCATATGTTGTAGTCTCCAGTCTCCTAATCGTCTTGGTTGCTCTTCTCTGCACTCTTTCCAGAGTCTCCACGTCTTTTAATAAAGAGGGGTTTTTTCATGACAAGGTCTGTTTTCTGCTTCTGCTAAGGCTGGGTCAGAAAAGTAAGTAAGTCATTTTTTTCAGTGCCGTTGTAACTCTGAATTGTCACTAAAGAATGGTTGCACTTCAAAAACTACTTGTATGATGATCATAGAGTAGCACAAAAAATTAAGCCATCATTCATCTGACTTATGACATCACCAGTCGGACAAATCGCTCAGTACTGTAGGCAACCCCTGTGGTTTCATAGTTTTCCAACCAGCATAAATGTTACGAGGTTTCTCAAGACAGAAGCCCAAGAGACTTCCAGCAATAGGAATATTTCTCCTAATGAATCATGAAAAAGCTGCTGCGTCAAAACCTCAGGGAATCCTCTGCATTTAAAATTTCAACATATCTAACTGTTTGTTCCTTTTTATATATTATTGGATATGAAAAAGCTTCAATGGTTGATAACCAGACTGGAATTTTTAAGTAAAGTAACCTTTTAACCTTTTCCCAATTTAATAACAAAGCCTCCCTTACAATACAATACAATACAATACAATACAATACAATACAATACAATACAATACAATACAATACAATACAATACAATACAATACAATAGCAGAGTTGGAAGAGACCTTGTAGGTCTTCTAGTCCAACCCCCTGTGTGGGCAGGAATTTTATACCATTTAAGACAAATGGCTATCTAACATCTTCTTAAAGACTTCCAGGGTTGGGGCATTCACAACTTCTGGAGGCAAGCTGTTCCAGAGGTTAATTGTTCTAACTGTCAGGAAATTTCTCCCTAGTTCTAAGTTGCTTCTCTCCTTGATTAGTTTCCACCCGTTGCTTCTTGTCCTGCCCCCAGGTGCCTTGGAGAATAGTTTGACTCCCTCTTCTTTGTGGCACCCTCTGAGATATCGGAACACTGCTATCATGTCTTCCCTGGTCCTTCTCTTCATCAAACCAGACATACCCAGCTCCTGCAACCGTTCTTCATATGTTTTAGCCTCCAGTCCCCTAATCATCTTGGTTGCTCTTCTCTGCACTCTTTCCAGAGTCTCCACGTCTTTTCTACATTGTGGCGACCAAAACTGTATGCAGTATTCCAAGTGTGGCCTTAGATAGGGTCTTCTAAAATATCCATGTGCTTTGGTTCCCTTATACCATAGAAAAGCATGCCAGCCCAACAGTAAGTCATGACCCTCTAAATTCAATACTCTAGTATTTCTTAATGTTATCCACTCTTTAATTGAAATATTGAAACACAAAAATCTTGTAACCAAACGACATGCTAGACATAACTGATGGGGATGTTATAAATCTATATGTTTGTTTTGTTTTTGTATAAACATAAAAAAATACTTTCAAAAAAACCCCAAACCTCAGGGAATCCTGTCCGAGCCGTAACAAACTAAGGGTTCTGACCCAGCTCCCCAAACATGACAAAACCTCTAAAGGTCACTCAAAGATTCCTTTATTAGGAGTGTCATCAGCCCAGGCAAAACGTTTCTCTCTCAATGCAGGCTAACAAGTCCGTCTGGCAAAGAGAGGACTAGCTGTCTGCCACATCTATTCATCTCCACCCCTGCCTTTTATCCCCAGAGCTAGGGTGGGGCCTTGCTAGCAGCAGTGGCTCTTCCGTCCCAAGGACCAGCCCATGGATTTCCACTGCTCTCTTCTCCTCTGCCTTCTGTGCATCAGGCACTGGACCCAGCTGTTCCTCCTCTTCCTCATCAGCCACCTCCAGACCTGGGGGCTGTTGACTCTCCATCTGAGAGCTGACGAATGGCCCAGGCTCCATCTCTCCCTCCTTCCCTCCTCCCTCCCTCCCTCCCTCTCCTCCTCCTCCTCCTCTGATTCGGCTGCTGGAGGGGCTGGTGCCCAACAGGCCACAACACTAAGGCTTGACCAACTTTCCCCAGCGTTTGGAAGAAAGCTAAATCCTTAGTCGACCCTTAATTCTGTCTTTGAAAATATCCTTCCAATGATGATGTCATCTCAGGACTTCCGTCAACGCAAGCAATGCATTTTTTAGGACAGAGACCGGCCTCAAAAGCACCGAATCCCAATGGAGAAAATGGACTTGCGCTCTTCAGTAAACATCCTAGTCATCCCTTTGGTCTAACAGCTCTTTTGGATGCCTTTGTCGGTACAATTTCTTCTGCCTTTGAGATCATTTCTGTGGCTTCAGGACAGAAATGACCTCAAAGGGAGAAGACGTTGTACTTTTCTGACGAAAGGAATTGTTTGCCTTTACACTGTAATTTGAAAAGCCACTGCAGGACCTCAAAGAGATTCGAGAGGCCCACGATGGGTGGATTGCTGAAAAGATTTAAGAAAAGTTAAGTTGGATTTAAGAAGCCTTGAAAAACTAAAGGTGGAATTCTGTATCATGCAACCACATTCGGTTTCTGGCAATAGAAAGTCCAGGATTAAAAGTCCTCCAGGATTAAGGAGGACCACTCTGTGCTATTGTCCAAGATCCACGATCCAACAGATTGTTGAGAAGACAAGATAGGAAACAAACAGAACAATCTCATTGGAGGACAGCTTGAAACTAAAGAGTTTTAATGGGTATCAGGAAAAGTGAACATTCAACATTCCTGTTGAACCTAAGGTCCTAAGGGAAATGCACTTACACACTTACGCACAATGCCAAACAAAACCACTAAGGGTGAGTTGGCTGGGCATATACATTTCATTAAATAAGAAAACTTTTTAAAATGTACTAGAAATTCTGTAAGGGCAAAGGTTTCCCTCGCACATATGTGCTAGTCGTTCCCGATTCTAGGGGACGGTGCTCATCTCTGTTTCAAAGCTGAAGAGCCAGAGAAGACTCACTTAACAACAGCCTTGCTTAGCAATGGAAATTCGGTCATAAGCCGAGGACTACCTACAGGACAAGCAGTGTGCGACTAGGGCATTGGCAGACTTGAATCTGGAACCCCTTCAGTCCTAGGCCAGCATCTTAATCACAGTGCATCTTTTAATGATTAAAATTGAAGATTAAAACTAATCCATGCACTTCCTTCTTTGGTCCCGTCAAAATTGAATTTGGCAACCACCTTATGGGAGCTGACTTCAAGGTTAAAAGCCCCACATTCCTAAGATTAAAAAAAAAAACAGGAATCCTTGTCAACGCAGACGTGATTCAAATGTTCTCTCCAGCGTTAGGATAATCATCACAAAAAACCATAAAGAAACATGCATAAAGTGGGTGATGTCGGACCAAAATAATTTAGAGAGATACTAAGTTTATCCTGTGCATTTAAGGTTGTCAGTTGGACTTCTACAGGAAGATTTGAGAGACAGTATCTGCAACCACAGGTTTTACTGGCTTGTATTTATTTTCTGTCTGGGATGATGGCACATGATTCACATCTTAATAAGCGAGTACTTTTTCAGACGTCGGTTGAGTAACTAATACAAAAAGCACCCAGCCAGTCCTTGCAGGAGAGGGACGGTTTTATAATTCAGAAAAATAACAAACTCTAGCTAAACAAACATCTGCCCTGAAAACCAGGGGTCTCCAACCTTTGCAACTTTAAGGCTGAAGGACTTCAGCTCCCAGAATTCGGGAATGAAGTCGGGAATGACTAGCACATACAGTTTGTGGGAAGGGAACCTTCACCTTTAAGCCACCTTGAGTCGAATGTGTGCCTATGTGTGAATAGACAGCGAAAGAAAGAAAGAAAGAAAGAAAGAAAGAAAGAAAGAAAGAAAGAAAGAAAGAAAGAAAGAAAGAAAGACATAGAATAGGTAGCTGGTAGATAGGTAGGTAGGTAGGTAGGTAGGTAGGTAGGTAGGTAGGTAGGTAGGTAGGCAGGCAGACAGACAGACAGACAGACAGATGGGCAGGCATAAAGCAAGCAAGCAAGTCAGCAAGCCAGGGTTCTCTTGCTGATGTTTCAAAGCCACCCAGTTGTCTCCAAAAGCCCCATAAGGACCCAACTCTTTCCCCCTGAAGCGTTTAGTCCTGCCGGCCACATGACCACGGAGACGTCATCGGACAGCGCTGGCTCTTTAGCTTTGAAACGGAGATCAGTACCGCCCCCTAGAGTCGGGAACGATTAGCACTTATGTGCGAGGGGAACCTTTACTTTTGCCTTACTACCATTTTAAAGAAGACACAGAGCTCATTACATTGCACAATCTCCTCAGGGGATCTGTACTTTGCCTATAGAGCCAGCTGTGACCCCCTACATGGCCCCAGGGGAGTCTGGCAACAGCCAATAGGATACATGTCCTGGCACAGGAACAGGAAGCTCAAGTGCAAAACGCAAGAGAAGGTATAACCACCCCCACCCCACCCCGCTCTCAACTCCATGTGGTCGGCTGCCTAGAATCCATCTGGTTCTGCTTCATCATTCAATCCTCTTTCCAATCAGCCTCCATGTTTCCAGTGCCTTTCTCCCCGCTTGGAACTGAACCAGAGGGGTATTTCTTCCAACGATTGGAACTCCGCACAGCCACTATCTTATGACTCTGTTCCCAAAAGGAAAACACAGCCACAGTTTGAGTGAGGAGCAGTATGTAAAGTCAGCTGCTTTTGGAAAGGAACATAAACTTCCAAACTGAACTGAGGTCAGGAGCAAACGGTACTTATCATTTCCAGGAAAAGTCAATTATGCAAAGCTGAGATTATTTTATCGGGCAGCAAGTCAAGAAACTACTTTCTTTCCCACTCCTCCACAGGGAATTATAGAAGGCTAACTAACCATCCCTCATAGGTGATCTTAAAGCCACTTTCCCACCACAGTGTGTTAAACTAAAACAAAAAATTGCTTTTAAAAAAGGCACTAAATAAATGTCAGAAAAACGAATAATACGGTAGCGTATTGTTTAAATAAACAGTTGGCAAGGACTTTTAATACCATTTTATAATGTCTTGGTAAGGCCACGCTTGGAATACGGCATCCAGTTTTGGTCGCCACAATTTAGAAAAGATGTGGAGACTCTGGAAAGAGTGCAGAGAAGAGCAACGAAGAGGATGAGGGGACTGGAGACTAAAACATATGAGGAACGGTTGCAGGAACTGGGTAGGTCTAGTTTAATGAAAGGAAGGACCAGGGGAGACAGGATAGCAGTCTTCCAATCTCTCAGGGGTTGCCCCAAAGAAGAGGGAGTCAAGCTACTCTCCAAAGAACCTGAGGGTAGAACAAGAAGCAACAGATGGAAACTAATCAAGGGGAGAAGCAATTTAGAACTAAGGAAAAATTCCTGACAGTTAGAACAATTAATCAGTGGAATAGCTTGCCTCCAGAAGTTGTGAATGCCCCAACACTGGAAGTTTTAAAGAAGAGATTGAATAACAATTTGTCTGAAGTGGTGCAGGGTTTCCTGTCTGAACAGGGGGTTGGACTAGAAGACCTCCAAGGTCCCTTCCAACTATTCTATTCTATTCTATTCTATTCTATTCTATTCTATTCTATTCACCTGAACCACAGGAAGAACCACCAGGGGGCCGTGCTCATCTCTGTTTCAAAGCTGAAGAGCCATCACTGTCCGAAGACGTCTCTGTGGTCATGTGACCGGCATGATTAAACGCCAAAGGCACACAGAACGCTGTTACCTTCCCACCAAAGGTGGTCCCTATTTTTCTACTTGCATTTTTTACGTGCTTTCGAACTGCTGGGTTGGCAGAAGCAGCCAAGTAATGGGAGTTCACTCTGTTACAAGGAGTAGGGATTCGAACCTCCGAACACCCAACCTTTCTGATCAACAAGCTTAGCGTCTTAGCCATTGAGCTACCGTGTCCCTTTTTGACTGCTGGTCCTTTGCTATTTCTAATCCGGTCCCGCAGACCAGATTTAAGCACTTCATGAGTGGATCACGAGTTTGACACCCCTGTGCCAGAGAGAGATACAAATAAGCAAAAAATCCACCAGTGACAGTCCTCAAAACTCGGGTCTGGATGAGCAAATGGAATAATTAAGAGAGTATTCTGAAAACTATCCATTCAGAAAGAGAAAAAAAGGAAATTTGAAGACCAGGATGGCCTAAAACGTTTTATAGTTGGTTGTGTATCTATGAAGTTGGGTCCCATGATTCCCTCTGGAGCTTAGCAGATCCGTTTAGTAAAAAATGACATTCTTGCTCGCTTCTTAACTGGCAAAAAGTAACAACCACAAGTCAGGAGATCTGACTGGCTTCCTGAAGGAGCTAAATACGTTAGGAATGCTCCTTCCACATGGCTGATGGGCAGCCCAGGTGCCAATATTGAACCTATCCATGCTTCTAGCTGTGAAGAATTAATAGAAATAAAGAGCAGAAGGCTTACCAAGGCCAGGAAACAGGGGGCTTACTTGAGGGTAGGTTGATGTTTGATCCAATAGAAGCAAATGATACCGAGGCCCCCGAATGGAGAAGGATGGACACTTGAACAATAATTCATCGTTCCACAAATATGGCGGAAGAAAAGGCTTAAAGGCAAGGTAAAGGTTCCCATGCTCATGCATGCTAGTCATTTCCAACTCTAGGGGGCGGTGCTCATCTCTGTTTCAAAGCCGAAGAGCCAGCGCTGTCCGAAGACGTCTCCGTGGTCATGTGGCTGGCATGACTCAATCCCAAAGGCGCACGGAACGCTGTTCCCTTCCCACCAAAGGTGGTTCCTATTTTTCTACTTGCATTTTCGACGTGCTTTCGAACTGCTAGGTTGGCAGAAGCTGGGAGCTCACTCCATTACGCAGTGCTAGGGATTCGAACCGCCGAACTGCTGACCTTTCGGATCGACAAGCTCAGCGTCCTGGCTGCTGAGCCACCGCATCCCTCCCATAAAAGGCTTATATCCCTGTTACTGCTAATTCGAGCAAGGAGAAAAATAATGGGGAAAACATCTCAGCCCCTTAGATGTGTTCTTGGCAGGGACGTGTTGGAAGGAGCTGCTCTGCATAACCAGATATTTGAGCCCTGCTGTTGATTCTGCTTGAGAAGGGAAGTGCCCAGCTGTCTCACCACTTGGCTTTTTACAGCGGAGGATGCTGACTCCCCCACCTATAGATTGCAGACAGTGAGTGGGGTGGAGATCAGCAAATCCACTGGGAATGCCTTGTCAGACCAATGAGTTGAGGTTGGCTGGCCACTAAGGAAATGTAAGGTCCTTGCCAAGTGCAGTTGACAGTCTTGGACCAGACCGATGTTTTTTTCAAAACTTGGCACCTCTAAGATATGTGGATTTTTGCTCTTTGCTGGTTGGGTACCGCATTTTTCGGAGTATAAGATGCACCCCTAAAAGAGGGTGGAAATTTAGGTGCGTCTTATACACTGAATGCACACCGTCCCCCACCCTTTGGCCTCTGCCTCTCAGCAATTCACCTCCTTGTGGCAAACGGGAAAAATGGGGCTTGCTGAGGCTGCAACAGGCTATAGCAGGGGTCTGCAAAGTCGGCTCTTTTAAGACTGGTGGACTTCAACTCCCAGAGTTCCCCAGCCAGCATAGCTGGCTGGGGAATTCTGGGAGTTGAAGTCCACCAGTCTTAAAAGAGCTGACTTTGCAGACCCCTGGGCTATAGCAATCCCTGCAGCCTGAAACAGCTGATGATCGGGAGGCCCATGCCGAAATTGAAAGTGAAACTTGCTGTTTGCTGCAAGGAGGCAAATTGCTGGGAGGCAGAGGCAGATTGTGCTAATCAGGCTGTTTGCTGCAAGGAGGTAAGTCAATAACTATAAACGCCTATAGAATGTTCACATTATTAGACTTATTTTTTAAAGACTGCTTTATTATTGTTCTAGACAGCTTAACAAAATGAAGAAGCTTTTTAAAATAAATGCTTGATCTGAAGAGGCCCCGTGCTATTGTTATCTTCTTTTAAATAGCAGAGAATAAATATACCTCCAGAAAGCACATCAATTTTAACAGCATCTGTACTAGTATAGCAGTGGTGGGTTTCAAATTTTTTTAGAAACTACTTTGTAGGTGTGGCCTATTTTGTGGGCGTGGCTTGGCAGTCATGTGACAGGGTGGGAGTGGCCACCTTTTAAAATGTGGTGAAACTCATTTAACAATGCTCTTGCTTAGCAACCAAAATTTTGGACTCAATTGTGATGATAAATTCTTTCTTTCTTTCTTTCTTTCTTTCTTTCTTTCTTTCTTTCTTTCTTTCTTTCTTTCTTTCTTTCTTTCTTTCTTTCTTTCCTTCCTTTCCTTTACTTTCCGTTGGGTCACTGGCAGCGGCGAGCCAGATTTACTTCCAGGTACGCCGGTGGAACCCCCTCTCACCGGTTCTCTAAATTTCACCAACCGGCTCTCGCGAGTAGGTGCGAGCCTGCAGAAACCCACCACTGTAGTATAGTACATATCTTCTGTACTATTTGCTGTTTGTTGAAGGAGGCAAATTGCTGGGGGGCAGAAGCAAATCCCACCCCCCACCCCCGTTTTCCTCTCCAAAAGCTAGGTGCGTCTCATACTCTGAAAAATATGGTAATTGTGGGAGGTGAAGCTCACACACTGTAAAGATGCTGAGGTTAAGAAATACACAACTGATTTAAAACATCACATTGCGTTGTTCTTGTGGGCTTTAAGTGGCTTGCAAAATCCCAAAGTGTGGATAGGGACTTCCCATGGTGTCTTCAGCCACTTAGGATGATCACATTTTTTTCTTTTAAGAAAAAAATCACGTTAGGGTTATACTACAAAGAAGGAACGTTGCCAAAATCCCCTTTGGCTTTGCCTGAACAAACTCAAAGCAAAGGCCCAGATGGAATTCCAGGCCTAATTCTCTTGCTTCCAGATGTTTATTAAACTGGATATTTTAATAGGTGATAGTAAGGGGTTAAACTGACAAGAGTCACAAAATTGGACCCTGATGTTTTAAGGGATACCTGAGAAATCAATCTGTGTAAGACCTCCTGGCCAATTAGCAGGATGCTAATGATACTATCAGCACATTGGCCTTAAATTAATAGTTCCACTGTCTCAGGATAATTGCACAGGTTGCTGCTTCTACATATGCTGGCAGGCGTGGGATTAAATACAGCTGTGGGGATCGTGATTTTACAACGACCTTTTGAAAATAAGACAGAAGGAAGAAGGCGGCATGTCAACAAGAGCGCAGCGCAAGTTTTCAGTTTGGTTACCCCAAATCATTTCCGTCACCGGTCTTGATTTCTGTACTGCATTCCTGCAAATGAGTTATTCGTCGAAAGCTTGGTTTATTTATCCTTTATCTATTTGGATCGCTGCCCACCTGACAAAGTGATTCAGGGCAGGGAATCCTGTTTTCCTCAAAGAAATCACAGACCACGTGCAACGCATATCATACAATTTCCCCTCTTTACGAGTCCTTCCAAAAAATCGGCTTAAGCTACACACACAGCTCACGGAAACATTTGTTTGATGAAGCTGCCTTTGAAAAGGAAGTTGATACAAATAAAGGAAGCTGCGAGATATAACTACAGGAACGACTTGACTTATAACCAAAATAGGAGCCGCGGTGGCGCAGTGGCTAGAGTACTTCCCAGGTTCAAATCCCACTGAAGTCACAGACCGAAGCCTGAGGATGGCAAGTGAGATCTTGCCGAAACGTTGCAATAAAAATTCCATGCTATATACATGGGAAAACACCCGAGGATGGCAATACCAGCATACCTACACCCGTGAAAATCTACGAAAACATATATATTATTATTATTAATCATCCCTTAAAGAAATTTAACATATATATATATATAAATTTATTGATCAGCTCATAAAACTAACACACACACACACACACACATATATATATATATATGTGTGTGTGTGTTAGTTTTATGAGCTGATCAAGGGAAACAGTATGTCTCCTCCCTTAATTGGGGCCTAATAATAACAGGTTGTTGTGAAACAATTACATACATACATACATACATACATACATACATACATACATACATACATATGTTTTCGTAGATTTTCACGGGTGTAGGTATGCTGGCATTGCTGGCTTCGGGGATTTTCCCGTGTATATAGCATGGAGATGTTATTGCAACGTTTCGACAGGATCTCACTTATCATCAGGAAGGCTTCTGTCTGTGACCGTCAAATATATATATATAATTGTTCCCCAACAGTTAGGGCCCCAATTAAGGGAGGAGACATACTGTTTCCTTTTCTGCCTTTCGGCTCATCACCAGAGACCATCTAGACAGAAAGCCATGAGTTCCGTTGTGTGATTTTTTTAAATGTGTGTGTTAGTTTTATGAGCTGATCAATACTAGTCTCCCTGATTTATTTATTGATCAGCTCATAAAACTAACCAAATATATATATATATGAAGAATAATTATCACAGCTCCTGTGAAGAGGTCCCTTTAAGGGGAGGAGACTCAACGTCATCCCTCTCTGCCCTTTGACTCAACCCAGAGTCATCCAGACAGAGAACCAAATTAGATTAATGCTGTGTGACATTTTTTAGATGTGTGTTAGATTTTTAAGGGCTGAAAATAAAGAGACCAGGATGGATCCATTTCAGGCTTATTAGCCTTCTTCAGCTGGCCATACTCCTTCTACTGGGATTTGAACCAGGGCTTTCCAGCATTTGAGGCAAGCTCTCTATGCCTTGAGCTATCTGGTATCCCTGCTATATCAGCCAATTTACAGGACTCTTAAATGTAGACTAATTATCACAGCTCCTGTGAAGAGGTCCCTTTAAGGGGAGGAGACTCAACGTCATCCCTCTCTGCCCTTTGACTCAACCCAGAATCATCCAGACAGAGAACCAAATTAGATTACCTTAAAAATCTAACACACATCTAAAAAATGTCACACAGCAGTAATCTAATTTGGTTCTCTGTCTGGATGACTCTGGGTTGAGTCAAAGGGCAGAGAGGGATGACGTTGAGTCTCCTCCCCTTAAAGGGACCTCTTCACAGGAGCTGTGATAATTAGTCTACATATATATATATATATAAAGATAAAGATATATATGCATGGATAAAAGGAAGTATAATGGATATGTAAACATGTAGAAATGTTGCAAAGCTGAAATGAATGTTTATTAAAAATAAAAAAATATTGGGGGGGGAAAGCTATTTCAGTAAAAAAGAAAGTTAAGAGAGTTGATCTATCTTGACCGCAGAAGACACTTAGGTGTGTCGCTGCACACAAGTCTCTCTTCCAAGTCCTTCATTGCTAGACTACCAAGACCTTCGCGTTTTCTGATCTTGGTTTTCTTCCTGGTAACTGAGCACTGATATTGTTACCTAGTTTAGATAACAAAACACGTGCAAGAAAACAGCCAAGCTCAGAGAGCATTAAGGACCCCCTTCATTTCAATTCTGAGCTATAAATATTCCCTTTTATCAGACTACCAAGGTCCAGTCTGCGGTATCTTTATTGATTGCTGGCTCCTTTATTGTTGATATTGTTGTCAATCCTAAGAGGCAAAAGCCATCCATTACTCCATGGTATTGTCAATTCAATTCTAATACCCATTTTTCATTGTGCGCCTTTATTTTCATTAAAGATCATTTGCATTTTCTGTTATCGGAATAATGTCACCAGCACACGTTATTGATGTTTCTCCCTCCAGTTTTGAAATCACAGTTATCTTCTTCCAATGCAGCCTCCATCCATAAGATGTTCAGCATATAGTCTGAATAAATAAGGCGAGCGTAGTACTCAATTTTGTCTCTTCTCCTTGGTCGATCTGCAACCAGTTTGTTTTCCCTGTTTCCTTGGAACTGGCTTCTCTTCTGATGAAGACTTTGAGATGTTCTGAAGTCTCTATCTTCTTGAAGATGTCCTACAGCTTGAGATGGTTGACACAATGAAGGCCACCAGCAAGTAAACCATGAAGGAATTTGAAGCGCTTGTTACTAGGTAAAGGTTCTCCTCACACATACATGTGAGTCATTCCTGACTCTAGGGGGCAGTGCTCATCTCTGTTTCAAAGCCGAAGAGCCGGCGCTGTCCAAAGATGTCTCCGTGATCATGTGGCCGGCATGACTAAATGCCGAAGGTGCACAGAACGCTGTTCACTTCCCATCAAAGGTGGTTCCTGTTTTTCTCCTTGCATTTTCACGTGCTTTCGAACAGCAGGTTGCTGGGACAAGTAACGGGAGCTCACTCCATTACGCGGCCCTAGGGATTCGAACCGCCGAGCTGCCGAGCTTTCTGATCGACAAGCCCAGCGTCTTAGCCGCTGAGCCCTTACAATACAATACAATACAATGCAATGCAATGCAATGCAATGCAATGCAATACAATACAATGCAATGCAATGCAATGCAATGCAATACAATACAATACAATACAATGCAATACAATAGCAGAGTTGGAAGGGACCTTGTAGGTCTTCTAATCCAACCCCCTGCGTGGGCAGGAACTGTATACCATTTCAGACAAAGGGCTATCTAACATCTTCTTAAAGATCCTTCTGCTACGCCACCTACTTTGAATGGGCAAGTTGCAAAGCCCAGCATGTACATCTATTTAAAAGGAAAAACCAGCTTCACTCAATCCATCACGGAGGGCAAGCGAGGTCCATGCGCCACCGTGAAAAACGCAGCTGCACGGGAAACCGTGGTCAGCCAAAGATCACGGCATTTCAACCCACCTTCCCGCCACCCTATTATCATCGAGGAAGATTTTCTGTGTAATACAAGGGTGAATTTTTTTTTCCCCAAATTCATTTTAGGTCCACAAGGGTGAAGGAGCAGGAGTAGCCAAGTCTTCTATTAAAGGCCTCTTGGATAGCAGCACAGTCAGAGATTCCAGGGCCTGCTGTGGCTGGTTACCTAGCAGCCACCTCCGTCGTTGGTCAAAGTTATTATTATTTTTTTCCCCCTTCTCCGTGGGACGCCTGATCTCTCAGTGTTTGCACAGGCAAGCTCCAGTTTTCGATGTTTGCTTGGCAGTAGCTTTGGCTGTGTGAAGAGACTGAGAATAGCAACAAGGCTCGGACACTTAAAGCAAACCCTTTTCTTCTTGCTTCAAGATGGTTGATTACATACCCAGGGGCTTCACTCAGCGGGAGAACCAATGTACTTGGGGGGGGGGGGAAAGGGACAGCATGAGCCAAAAGGCCCGTGGTTCAGGTTCTCAGCCTCAGTTCTCCGATGTGTGTGTGTAAATTATGGATGGAAACATCAACGTGCAACATTTCAACTTTGCAAAGGAACTTTGCAAGCGCAGGGCGGCGTTCAACAGAAGGCTTTTAAAAGAAGCTGGAATAAAGTTAGAGAAACGGATCTGCCGCCCCGCAGGGTGGAGACAGACTCGTGTCTTCACCTCAAAGGTCCAAAATAGCGTGACCATTTAATTTCCCCTGGGGAGGAGCGCTACAAATTGGAAGCTCTTCCTAAATATTCCTGTCCCAACTCCCCTGGCCATCATTCCGTGCTTGGCACGAGGATCCAGGATCAAATCTGATTCTTTGGATATGATTAGTACGAAAGTGTATTGTTGTTAGTTACGAAGCCGTGTCCGACTCATCGCGACCACATGGACAACGTTCCTCCAGGCCTTCCTGTCCTCTAGAGCAGGGGTCTCCAACCTTTGCAACTTTAAGTCTGAAGGACTTCAGCTCCCAAAAAGTCTGGAGGACTTCAGCTCCCAAAAAGTCTGGAGGACTTCAGCTCCCAAAAAGTCTGGGAGCTGAAGTCCTTCAGACTTAAAGTTGCAAAGGTTGGAGACCCCTGCTCTAGAGTCCATTTAAGCTTATGCCTACTGCTTCGGTGACTCAAACCAGCCACCTCATTCTCTGTCGTCCCTTTCTTCTTTCGCTCTCCATCTTTCCCAGCATGAGGCTCTTCCCCAGTGAGTCCTTCTTTCTCATTAGGTGGCCAAAGTCTTTGAGTTTCCTCTTCAGGATCTGGCCTTTTAAAGACCAGCCGGGGTTGATCTCCTCTAGGACTGACTGGTTGGCCGCCTTGAAGTCCAAGGGACTCACAGGAGTCCTCTCCAGCACCAGAGTTCAAAGGCCTCCATTCTTTTGCGCTCAGCCTTCCTTACGGTCCAACTTTCACAGCCATCCCTTGCAACTGGGAAAACCAGAGCCTTGACTGGACACACTTTTGGCAGGTTGATGTCATTCCCTTCTTCTTTTGAGTCCTTCCTTCTCATCAGGTGGCCAAAGTCTTTGAGTTTCCTCTTCAGGCTCTGGCCTTCTAAAGAGCAGTCAGGGTGGATCTCCTCTAGGACTGACCGGTTGGATGGCCTTGCAGTCCAAGGGACTCAATGCAAGAGTCTTCTCCAGCACCAGAGTCCAAAGGCCTCCATTCTTTGGCGCTCAGCCTTCCTTAGGGTCCAACTTTCACAGCCATCCATTGCAACTGGGAAAACCATAGCCTTGACTGTATGAAAATGTACTAGAGATGTATTTTATCCTGTGAGACCGGTCTATCAGGCAGGCAGCTCCAATCCAGGGGCCTTCGCAGGCAGTTGCTGTCGCGACAAACTATTTTTGTGTTGAATTTATATTTACTGACAAAGAAATAAAGGGAGACTAGTATAGATCTATTTCAAGCTATTTAGCTCTCAACAGCTAGCCCTACCCTTCTGGGATTCGAACCTGGGCAACTTACATATTAGGTTGATGTATTAACCTTTAAGCCACGGGCTCTCCTCACATTGTCAGTTATACCAGGGGAGAGAATTAAGACTGGACCAGTGAAACCAGTCTATCAGGGCAACCTGGTCCACCCAAATATGGGACGGAGCATACTGCGTCCACTTTCACCTTTCAACTCCAATCCAGAAGCCTTTGCAGTCGCTTCTGCGACAAACAATTTTTGGGTTGAATTTTCAAGTAGCCCGGGTTCAAATCCCAGAAGGGTAGGGCTAGCTGATGAGAGCTAAATAGCTTGAAATGGATCTATACTAGCTTCCCTTTATTTCTTTGTCGGTAAATAAAAATTTAACATTAGAGAAGATGAGGAATTTAATTCTATTTCAAGACTTCCCAGTCTAACTGAACCACCTGGATTCTTGCATGCCCTGTAAGGTGTGCACTGCACACTTTTATCACTTTTGATGAGGCAGTTCTAGGCTCAGCGATGCATGCAAAGTACCTTACAGAAAAACTGCAGGCAAAAATGCGTGTGTTTATAAAAATGTAAAATACGAATATATTTTCTAGGAGGAAGTGAAAGAAATGAAAGAAAAAGAAAAGGAAGAAAAAAGTTTAAATTCAATGCAAAATCCCCTAAATACATTTTTGTAGTTGCAAGTACTATCAGTCTTCTCATCGTTCCTCTCACCCATCTCCTCCCACTTATGACTGCAGGACTATAACTTTGTTGCTTGTATCCTTACGATTTATATTGATATTGTTTCCTGATTGCTTATTTGTACCCTATGACTATCATTGAGTGTTGTACCTTATGATTCTTGATGAGTGTATCTTGTCTTTTTATGTACACTGAGAGCATCTGCACCAAAGACGAATTCCTTGTGTGTCCAATCACACTTGGCCAATAAAGAATTCTATTCTGTTCTGTTCTATTCTATTCCATCTTCTATTCTATTTCTATTCTATTCTATTCTATTTGTATTCTATTTTTTTCTATTTGTATTCTATTCCTATTCCTATTCCTATTCTATTTCTATTTTATTTCTATTCTTTTCTATTTCTATTCTATTTATATTATATTCCATTCCATTCCATTCCATTTTCTATTCTATTCTATTCCTATTCTATTTGTATTTTATTTCTATTCTATTTTTTTTCTATTTCTATTTCTATTCCTATTTTATTCTATTTCTATTTTATTTCTACTTCTATTCTATTTCTATTCTATTCTATTTCTATTCTAGTCCTATTTTATTCTATTTCTATTTTATTTCTACTTCTATTCTATTCCATCCAATACAATAGCAGAGTTGGAAGGGACCTTGTAGGTCTTCTAGTCCAACTCCCTGCGTGGGCAGGAACCTTATACCATTTCAGACAAATGGCTATCTAACATATTTTTAAAGACTTCCAGGGTTGGGGCATTCACAACTTCTGGAGGCAAGCTGTTCCAAAGGTTAATTGTTCTAACTGTCAGGAAATTTCTCCTTAGTTCTAAGTTGCTTCTCTCCTTGATTAGTTTCCACCCATTGCTTCTTGTCCTGCCCCCAGGTGCCTTGGAGAATAGTTTGACTCCCTCTTCTTTGTGGCACCCTCTGAGATATCGGAACACTGCTATCATGTCTCCCCTGGTCCTTCTCTTCATCAAACTAGACATACCCAGCTCCTGCAGCCGTTCTTCATATGTTTTAGTCTCCAGTTCCCTAATCTATTCCATCTATTCTATTCCATTTCATCTTCTATTTCTATTTCTATTATTTCTATTTCTATTCAGAAAATGGGTGAAACCTTTCTAAATGTGAAACCAGATCAATCTTCCCTATACTCTACATACACAAAGTACAGTGAGTGCTCGAAAGCACTAAATAAATATTAGCTGTTTAGTAATATTGTGTTCTGGATCGTCCATGGTCCTTCAAAACAACAGGACTTGAGCATGTTAGGTGCATAAAGAAAAGGTTCATCGCAGAAGGTCCTTCAAATTTTAGACAACATTTGGCTTCGAGAGAGGCTTGTTATGTTTCCTGTGCTAATCACACTGTTTGGTTAAGACGTCAGAATTTGTGTAGCTGCATAGATGTTGTCACTCATTTGTACAATAGCAATGAGCTTTCCCAACAAAAGCCTATTCTTTGTTGTGTGCTCTCTGGTGCCAGATGAAACTTAAAAATGGAAAGCCATTTTTAGAAGAAGGATATTATGGAAATGGAAAAGGTGCAGAGAAGGGCAACCAGAAGGATTAGGGGGCTGGAACACCTTCTTTACCATCTGAGGCTGCAACGGTTGGGCCTCTTCGCTCTAGAACAACGGCGCCTGAGAGGTGACCTGATTGAAGTCTATAAAATCATGCACGGTGTGGACAAAGTAGAAAAGGAAAAACTGTTTTCCCTATCGCACAACACTAGAACTAGGGGGCACTCCATGAAACTTTTGATAGCTAGACCTCAAACAAATAAGAGGAAGTACTTTTTCACCCAGAGGATCACTGGTCTATGGAACTCCCTGCCAGAAGAAGTGATGACAGCTGTCAGCCTCGACACCTTTAAGAAAGGATGAGAGGAGTTCATGGAGAACAAGGGTATCAATGGCTATCATGATGGATGCTTAAGGACACCCTCCGGGTTGGAGAGAGAGGCAGGATATCTCTCAATGCCATTTGCAGGGAATCATAAGCAGGTGAAGACATCTGCTTGGGAAGACCCTGAAGCAAATGGTGAGCCACTGTGGGAGACAGAATGCTGGACTGGATGAGCTGTGGCCTGTTCCAGCAAGGCTATTCTTATGTTCTTATGTTCTTAAGCTGGACAAGTCAATAATCAATATACACTATTAAAAACATATTAAATTAAATTAAAACCCGTGCTAAAAACCCATTTAAAACCCTGAAAATTAAAATTTATAGATAGAGTCAGAAACGGGAGCTACGCTAGGCCGGCTTGTTGGAATAGATACGTCTTAAGACGTTGGCGGAAGAGGCGGAGGTCCGAGGTAGTGCGAAGGTCAGGGGGTAGGTCGTTCCAGAGGGCCGGGCCCACCACAGAGAAGGCCCTTCCCCTGGGTGTCGCCAACCGGCATTGCCCGGCCGACGGTACCTGGAGAAGACCCTCTCTGTGGGAGCGGATCGGACGAAGGGATGTATGGGGCAGAACTGTCCATGACTTCATTATAGGATGATGTGAAGGCCAACAGGAAACAAGGAATCCAGAAATCATTAGATTACTATATTTTTTGAACTATAAGACGCACTTTCACACACACACACCCAAAGTGGATCGAAATGTCTGTGCGTCTTATACAGTGAATGGATGCCCGGTTTTGGCCACCCAAACCCTCCGTGCATCCAATTTGTGCCCTCCAGGTGTCATGGAATCTGAAAACAGGATGCACGGAGGGCAAAATGGGAACCACGCAGGCCTCTGGAGGCCAAAACCAGGCCTATATTTGGCCTGCATAAGGCTTCTTGATGCTGGGAAGGACAACGTGGGACTCCTGGAGGCCTCTGGAGGCTAAAAATGGGCTGGTTCTTAGCCTGCAGAGTGCTTCTCGATACTGGAGAGGGCAAAATCAGGATGCTCAGAGGCCAAAAACTATTTTCCTTCTCTAAACAACAGTCCGGTGCGTCTTATAGCCTGAAAAATACGTTACTGTGCAGAAGATGGGTCTACTAGGGATTGAGCATCAAATATCCAAACTCGTATTTAGATTATTCTTAACCTCAAGATGTTTAAGATGAGTGGATTTCAACTCCCCAAATTCCCAATTGTTGGCTGGGGAATTCTGGGAGTTGAAGTCCACACAACATGATGAGGCGGAGAACACGATGAGGTTGAGAAACACTACTCTACATTCTCTCAGAATGCAAAAGCGACCATTTGAAAGCACAAGAACTAGCTGTTTGGAAAATAAAGGATTTTAATATGAGAATATAATGACTGAGATAAGCAGGACCATTTTTTAAAAAAATGGTGCCCAATTGGCTGCAAATCTGACCACTTTACATGAAGCTGACCAGATGGCCACCGCTGGATCATTCCTTAATTACTCACTGATTTGCTTTCAAGCATTCAACACTGTCTGCTCTTAGAAACAGGAAATTGGATCAGATGGGCTGATGGGATAAATCTAATACAGCAGTAGCTAGCTGAGAACAATCTAATGCAGGGGTGTCAAACTCGATTTCAACTAAGAAAACATCCATCCATCCATTCTTTAATTCAATTTCGACAGCTGCCCAGCTCAGTCAATAACTCTGGGCAGCTTACATACATACATACATACATACATACATACATACATACATACATACATACATACATACATACATACATACATACATACATAATTGTTTTTCACAACTTCCTGTTAGGGCCCCATTAAGGGAGGAGACATATTGTTTCCCTCTCTGCCTTTCGGCTCATCACCAGAGACCATCTAGACAGAGAACCATGAAATTACGTTGTGCAAATTTTTTAGATATGTGTGTTCGTTTTATGAGCTGATCAATAAATTTAAATTTGAGAGACCAAGATAGATCTATTTCGAGCTTATTAGCTCTCATCGGTTGGCCACACTCCACTGGGATTCGAACCGGGGCTGCAATGCATCCAAGGCAGAAGCCAGCACTACAGCCTAACCAGGCTCTACCCATTGCATCAGCTAAGACAGGAGTATTTAGTATAGATAATTGTTTGCAGCCCCAGTTCGAATAAACTGTTCTCATATATCTATTATATATCACAATAACCGTTTGAGATAACTATCACAACAATTATGACAATTATTTGGATGATTACTGAAGCCTTTTGAACTGGGACAACAATATACTTTACTGCCTGCTTACACTATCAACTGGAAAAAAATTTTAAGTTGCTGCAATATCAACTCCTGTAAGAAATTAGGATTTGTGACTGTCTAGATTCCATAAAACACTTGGGTTTATATCTTTCTCTGGAATATTTCACGATACGTTAAACCAAATGTTTCAAAAGTACAGATGCAATTTCAGTAGATATAACTCAATGGCAAAAAAAGGCCATTAAGTCTCTGGGGGCGAGACCGATGAGTTTAAAATGTATATTGCATGAACATATATTTAAAGACAGAGGTTAATTTCTACCCGATATATTAGACAAATTAATGAGACCAATTTTATGGCAGGCCAAAGTGCTTCAAACATCTTTGGTTAATTTGATATTAACTCTTACAATAAAGGCAGCTTTAACCTACCAGAATTTAAATAGTACTATTAAATTTCCCTTTTAACATCTGTATCAGTGATGACGAACCTTTCCGTTGTCATGTGCTGAAAGCATGGCATACATATGCGCACAGACCCATAATGCGATGTGTGCGCAACGTCCGTGTGCTCTGCCCAATGCATGCCCCCACCCCCTGTGCATGCACGCACAACACACGAGTGCACTACCTCCTACCCTCCCTAGACCCCGCATGTGTGTGAGACCACTCACATTCACCCCCCCCCACATGCATGCGCAACACCCCCCACATGCATGGGTGACCTTCGCATGCACATGCGACCGCCTGTCCCCTATCGCACATGTGCATGTGTCTCCCACATGCCCCCCGCGCATGCACGGCAGAGACCCCAAAACCAGCTGGCTGGCGGGAGTCACGCATACCTCCTCCGTGCAGCCGAGCAAGGGCTATGGCTCGTGTGCCCACAGGACCTGTGGCAAGCATGCCATAGGTTTGCCATCATGGATCTATATTCTTCTGGAATGGGAATGTCATTGAATATGGACGTTTGAGACTTCACTAGAACAAGTATCTAACTCTAATCCCTTTGGAACTTTAGCAAAGCTTAACAAATTTGAAGGTCCAGGTCAGGGATGGGATTCATTTTTTTTTTACTACCGGTTCTGTGGGCGTGGCTTGGTGGGTGCGGCAGAATAAAGTGAACTAATGGTCTCCTGCAAACTCCACTCCCCTTTCGCTCCTCTTTTACTTCCTCTGGGAGGGGCCATTCACTGTCCACCTGTGGCTTTACTCCCAAGTAGACCCCTGTCCTTTAGCTGTTGCCTTCGTCTGGCAACTCTGTGCATGCGCACCCTGGGAACAGGCTCCAGCTGTTCGTCTGCCTCACCAATGTCTGACTCTGAAGGCAGCTGGTAACTGGCATACGGCTCTGGCCCCCTCTCTGCCTCTGACCCAGAGCCCTTATCAGAGCTTTCCCCAGATTCCAGGACTGGCCCAGGTTCCTCCCCAACCCTCCTCACTGTCTGACTCTGCCATCAAGAGCTGGTGGGTCACAACACATTCTACCAAACTGGAGAAAACACCAGCATTTTCATAAGAAGAATTTCCACTTTTTTCCCCCCCCTTTTCCCTTTCTATATTTGTCGGGTTTCTAACATGAAGCTTAAACTTAAGAGCAAGTATGTCTCTTTTACTCACACGTTGTCAGCAAAAGCGTAGGACAGGAATCCTTTGGACTCATCTATCTGTATATCTCACTCCCACTAAATTCCTGTGAAGGGAGATGATCTCATACGGTAATACTACACGGCTATAACCATCATATTTATTTTTAAAAAATGCAGGACGTTGAACCCAAAATTTGCCTGTCTCGGCACACGCAGAGAGAAAAGGAAACCTAGATGGTATTTCTTGGATTTGATCTGCAAGTTCAAACCAACAATGGAAACAAACTTTGAGCCAAAATCTCTTCCGGGTTCTGATACGCTTTCCAGGTTCGGCACTTGGTGCTGAAAAGATTAACCATCACTGCTCTAGAAAATATGTTGCCTCTAAGGTCCCTAATAACCCGTGCCATCAGGTATTTATGACAAGAAAAGTCGTAGAGTGATTGAGCCAAACTCATTTGACAGGACCTGGATACCTACGAGATCGCCTTCTGCCCCCGAGAGCCTCCCACCGGCCAGTACGCTCCCATAGAGAGGGTCTCCTCATGGTGCCGTCGGCTAGACAATGTCGACTGGCGACACCCAGGGGGAGAGCCTTCTCCGTGGGAGCCCCTGTCCTCTGGAACGAATTTTCCCTGACCTACACACCTTCTGCCGTGCTCTCAAAACCTTTCTCTTCCAACAAGCCGGGCTGGCATAAAGCATGATTTTAACATTTTAAAATTTAAATTTGTATTATTTTAATCAGGGTTAGTTTGGGGTTTTTTCCACGTTTCGGCCAATATTTTAATTATGTCTTTTAAAAGCTTTCCTTTAACTTTTATATATTTGTTTTTATTTTGGCTGTACACCGCCCGGAGTCCTTCGGGAGTAGGGCGGTATAAAAAACCAATAAACTCTAAACTCTAAAACACTCATTTACCAATTGTCTCGTTTAGCAACGGGAATTTGGAGCTCAATTTCGGTCACACCTCGAGGACTTCCTCTGCTCCCTACCGGTGCTTACGTCAGCTCCTACCTCCTTGTTCGCTGAGGAGCCCTGACCAATGGTTTGCAGCTGAACCAGCGCTCCACATTTTCATTTTGGGATTACAGTTATTATTGGAAATATCTATGGAAAAGGCAGGTAATGTTTGGTCCAGGCAAATATACTGCAGCATCCGTCTTTCTGTTTAAATTCTGCCAACTCTGAAGGATTTCTTCTTGCTTTTATTCCACACATTTTCCCCCCCTCAACAACCACAGAGGGGAGAACCTTCTACTAACCGTGGAAAGTGTTTTCCCTCTGCTAGATTTTTTTTTCCATCGACACTTTTTCAGCGGATAAGAAACTGAGCTTGTCGATCAGAAAGTTTGGCGGTTCGAATCCCTAGAGCTGCGTAACGGAGTGAGCTCCCGTGACTTGTCCCAGCTTCTGCCAACCTAGCAGTTCGAAAGCATTTTAAAAATGCAAGTAGAAAAATAGGAGCCACCTTTGGTGGGAAGGGAACAGCGTTCCGTGCGCCTTTGGGCGTTGAGTCATGCCGGTCACACGACCTCAGAGACGTCTTCGGACAGCGCTGGCTCTTCGGCTTTGAAACAGAGATGAGCACCGCCCCCTAGAGTCGGGAACGACTAGCACAGATGTGGGAGGGAAAGCTATATCTTTACGTTTTTACACTTTTTCCAAGCTTGTTTCGTATTTTAATTATCCTCAGTCGGCTGGAGGATTTGACTGAGCAGAAATGTTGACTTGGAGTCAAATCGCAATTCCGAATTAATACACAAATGACTGCAATTCCACCCTGCAACTGTTACCTGGTGGTGGGCAAGACCAAGGGAGGGGACAGATATAATTATGTTACATTTCAGCAAGCCACAATTGGCTGTGTTTGCTCTCATTCAGCGAGCAGATCCTTGATTTGGTTTTGTTCATCATTAGGGATGTGGCTAGCCCAGGGGTCTCCAACCTTTGCAACTTTAAGTCTGAAGGACTTCAGCTGGTTGGAGAAGTCTGGGAGCTGAAGTCCTTCAGACTTAAAGTTGCAAAGGTTGGAGATCCCTGGGCTAGACAATACAGGTGGTCCTCGACGTACGGCCATAACTGAGCCCAAAGTTTCTGTTGCTAAGTGGGACATCTGTTAAGTGAGTTTAGCTCCATTTTACAACCTTTCTTGTCACAATTGTTAAGTGAATCACTGCAGCTGCTAAATTAGCAACACGATTGTTAAGTGAATCTGGCTTCCTTTGCTTGACTTTGCTTGTCAGAAGGTTGCAAAAGGGGATCACATGATCACACGGTCATAAGTATGAACCGATTGCCAAGTGTCTCAATTTTGCTCACATGATCTTGGGGATGCTGGAAAGGTTGCAACTATGAAAAAACGTCAGAAGTGTTCTCATAGAGGCTTGAAGCCAACTTCTGGTCCCGACAAAAAACCCTTTTATCAATTTCCTGTGAATTCTGCTCCTTCACCTCCAGCAAAGTCTTTCCTGGGAGGATTTACAGTCACAGACCTTATCTGGCTTGGAGAGCTGCAAAACTTGGCAAGGAGCCTCGGAGAGACACGAACCAATGAAGCGAACTAATGGTCTCCTGCTAACTCCACTCCCCTTTCGCTCCTCTTTTATTTCCTCTGGGAGAGGCTATTCATCGTCCACCTGTGGCCTTACTCCCAAATTGACCCCTGTTCTTTAGCTGTTCATCTGGCAACTCTGCGCATGCGCATACTGGAAACAGTCTCCAGCTGTTTTTCTGCCTCACTGATGTCCGACTCTGAAGGCAGCTGATAACTGTCAGACGGCACTGGCCCCATCTCTGCCTCCGACGCAGATCCCTCCTCAGAGCCTTCCCCAGACTCCAGGACTGGCCCAGGTTCCTCCTCAACCTCCTCACTGTCCGAATCTTCTGCCACCTCTGTTGGGCCACAGCAAGGAGTCAATTTTTTCAGTGCCATTGTAACTTTCAACGGTCACTTAATGAATTGTTGTTAAGTCAAGGGGTACCTGTATTTGAAACAGGTACACTCCGGAGATCATCGCCACATTAACAAGACTAGGGAAAAAGTGCTTTGTCATTCCCAGATTTTGGAAGGGAGCCCAGGTGAGCTGTTTCTTTCTTATGTTGGCATGCAGGAGCCTTGTTAGTCAGGCATGCTGTTGGCATGAAACCGCTCTGCTAAAATGGGCTTTGACTTGTTGAGTCCTGTGGGTTACCTTTCCTTATCTCTTTTAATGACATTTTAATTGATTTGCAAGGCATTTCAAATTCCATTCTGGCTTGCTTTAATAATGGTATCCTTGCTAAACGCCCCCAGGCAGCGTTTCTGAGAAAGAAATGGGATTGCAGAACAAACGAGTGAACATGCAAAAACTGAGGGCTGGGTGCTCGTCCAGGTAATGCAAACTGGGTGTCGTGCTTGAGCCAGCTTCGTGCCTTTGCCACGCCGGCCCCCGTTGTCCTTTCACTTTCAATGTGGACCTAAATCAAACCACTAGCCTGCCCTGACGGGCTTCGTTTTGTAAACACGGCTGAGATAATGTGATACTCGACAGCCAAGGAATTATATCAATGATATGAACCACGGCAACCATAATTGGAGGAAGTTACCTCTTCTTCAATCATTTCAATCTCCTCTAGTTAAGACTGCTTAGCACTTTGGCTTTCTAATGCAGTGGCCCCCAATATTTGGGGTACCTGTTGTGGCCCAGCCGGCTCCGGATGAGCTGCTGACAGACTCTTCTAGCGAAGAGTCCTATGAGTCTGCCCTGGAGGATGAGAAAGACGTTGGGCAAGTTTCAGAGGCAGAGCAGGAAGCGGAGAGTCTGGTTGGCCACCAGGAGGCGCCTGGATCATGGAGCAGTGGGGAGGATGAGGGGCAGTTTGTCCCTGATGCTACATTACGCAAGGCTGAGAAACGGAGGCAGCAGTTAAGTCAGAGTCAGGCTCGTAGGCTATGATTAGAGCCAGGTGGTTGTTGAGTGGCCCCTCCCAAGAGAGCTTATAGGTGAGATATTGGGAGGGGACATTTGCAGGAAGCAACAGATTAAACTATGGTCTTTCAGAAAACGTCAGCCTTCTAGTCGTGTTTGGATTTCTCTGGGCTCTTAACCAAAGTCTTATCTCGTAAATAAGCAGTGGCAAGCAGCCAAGTCTGTGTGTGTGTGGTGGGGGGGGTTGATTCAGCCTGTGGGACAGAACAGTACCAAGGAACGGTTCTGTGGAGAGAGGTTTCTCCACCAACCGGAAGGGCCACATGCTGCCTGCATCCCATGGATGGGGCTTCTCTTGTTTGCACAGTCATGCTGTGGCCTATTGGCCACTGGCCCCTTCAGCAGCCAAATCAGAGGAGGAGGTGGTGTGGGAAGCAGGATCAGCATCAAGGCAACCTGAGAGCGCCAATGGGGAAGAAGGAATGGAGCCACGCAAATCAGCTGAGAGGATATCGGTAAGTAAAGCACAGGGGCGGGTGGGCAGGCCTGATCATCGGAGCAAACCGGTTGTCTCCCAGCTGATTGTTGGAGCAACTGTTTTGCCTGAACCGGTCCAAACCGGCTGAATCCCATCCCTGGTTATAAGTCGAGAACTATCTGTGCAAGCGCCAATGTTCCGGCAGCAAACATTGGTCAGGACTGAGTAGCATTTTGCCTGTTGGGAGCTCTGTATAAATACCGGCTGTGTTTTCCTTCCAGCAGATAGAAGGTAAGAGTTCCAGAATGCTCACAGACAAGAGCCAAACCTCAGTTCTGAGTCCTGGAACCAGAAGGGCCTTGAAGCCAATCAGGAAGCCCAATCACTCGCTTGAATGTTCTATTTCTGCAAGCAGTATAACATCTAACATATAATTCTGGGTAGCTTAGGGAGAAATCGAGAAGAACATTGGCTCAAACATCCACTCGGGGCCTTTACTGTCTACGTATTAATTAGAAAAATATGAGAAGTAAGCAAAATATCAATAACAAGTTGGGTTTGTTATATAAATGATGGGACAGGCACAACAGAGGACCTGGTAGGATAACAGAATAACAGAGTTGGAAGGGACCTTGGAGGTCTTCTAGTCCAACCCCCTGCTTAAGCAGGAAACTCTACACCATTTTGGACAAACGACTATCCAACATCTTCTTAAAAACCTCCAGTATTGGAGCATCCACAACTTCTGGAGGCAAGTGGTTAAACTAGTTAATTGCTCTCACTATCAGGAAAATTTCTCTTTAGTTCTAGGTTGCTTCTCTCCATGATTAATTTCCACCCATTGCTTCCTGTCCTGCTGGAGACATGGTGTACTGTGGTTAGACTGCAGGATTGCAGGCTAATTCAACTCAGTGCCAGGAGTTTGATCGTCACCGGCTCAAAGAGGATTCAACCTTCCGAGGTGGGTAAAAAGAGGACCCAGATCGTTGGGGGCAAGAGGCTGACTAGGTAAACTGCTTAGAGAGGGCTGTAAAAGCACTGTGAAGCAGTCTATACCATATTTTTCAGAGTATAAGACGCACCGGAGTATAAGACGCACCCAGGTGCTCTCTGGAAGCCTCCATAAGGGTATGCACATGGCCATTTTGGTGAAGGGGTGGGTTTTCAGGAGGCAGAAAATGCTGTATTCGTTGTATAAGACGCACCCAGATTTTCACTCTCTTTTTAGAGAAAAAAGGTGCGTCTTATACTCTGAAAAATACGGTAAGTCTAAGTGCTGTTGCTATTGCTATTTGGAATAGAACAGAATAGAATTCTTTTATTGGCCAAGTGTGATTGGATACACAAGGAATTTGACTTTGGTGCATAAGTTCTCAGTGTACATAAAAAGACAAAATACACTCATCAAGAATCATAAGGCACAACACTTAATGATCGTCATAGGATACAAATAAGTAATCAGGAAACAATCAATACCAATATAAATCGTAAGGATTCAAGCAACTAAGTTACAGTCCTGCAGTCATAAGTGGGAGGAGATGGGTGAGAGGAACGATGAGGAGACTAATAGTAACAGTAATGCAGCCTTAGTGAATGGTTTGACAATTGTTTAGGTGCTTTAGGGTAAATAGGATATTTCTCATGATGATAAGTAGAACCAGATCAGAAGGCACACAACTAACACAACGAGAGAAAAAGTGACACTTTATATTTGAAAAAACTCAAAATCAGATCTAAACAAAAATCCAAGTGGATAAATTTGGTGCAGTCTCAAGAAAGAATGAAAGCAGTATTATTGTTGCTGTCCACTGTTGACCAACCCACCAAGGATAGCATGGGAAAAAGCAGGCCAGGCTTTCCAAAATCAAATTATAGATCTTTCAAAGAGCATAAAGCAGTGATCATGGGGACTTAATTACCTCAACATCTGGTGGAAGACAAATTCTGCCAAGCATATCCTTTCCAGGAAATTCCTGATCTGTTTTGCTAACTTTATTTCTATTTAGTTCTTTTTTTCTTTTTTTTTGCGACTAGAGGAAGACTTAAGATCAGCTGGATGGGGAAGAGTTAACAGACAGCATCAATGGAAATTTTTATTTTTTTATTTTTTTAAGAAAAGGAGATATTGAAAGCGCATTGCCAGTCAGGAACTAAATATCCCAAACAGCCGAATTGGATAACGGGCTGCACAAAAAAACTAAATTAAAAGACGGTCGTAACGGACGAGCATGTACAGCAGAGGTGGTGTCAGCCTCCCCTTTGCTGCTTGCTTCGGCTGCCATTGAAACGGGGACGGAGGGCCTTTGGTAATTGGGAATGGGACTGTATGGTGCAGGAGGGAGATTTGGAGAAGGGAGTATGTTCTCACCATCTACTTCGCATACCACTGGATGGGGCCGTGCGGTGGTCAAGGTCAACGGTCTTGCATGCCATCCTGATGATGCTCCTGGAGATGAAACCCACATGACGCCTAAGGGGATTGCGCATTGGACAATGGGGTGGCGGTTGTTGGGAAAAGGGGGTTGGACATATATTGATATGTATGCTTTCGCACGCTTGGGTCCCAGATCTTGCTTTACCTCGCTGCTATCTTTTCATAACCAGTAAAAGCACTCTTAATTCTTAAAAATGGAGTTGAGTGGATTCTTTAATACAATACAATACAATAGCAGAGTTGGAAGGGACCTTGTAGGTCTTCTAGTCCAACCCCTTGCATGGGCAGGAACCTTATACCATTTCAGACAAATGGCTATCTAACATCTTTTTAAAGACTTCCAGGGTTGGGGCATTCACAACTTATGGAGGCAAGCTGTTCCAGAGGTTAATTGTTCTAACTGTCAGGAAATTTCTCCTTAGTTCTAAGTTGCTTCTCTCCTTGATTAGTTTCCAACCATTGCTTCTTGTCCTGCCCTCAGGTGCCTTGGAGAATAGTTTGACTCCCTCTTCTTTGTGGCACCCTCTGAGATATCGGAACACTGCTATCATGTCTCCCCGGTCCTTCTCTTCATCAAACTAGACATACCCAGCTCCTGCAACCGTTCTTCATATGTTTTAGTCTCCAGTTCCCTTTCTTGGTTATTGTTAGAGGCAGACATGACAGGTGGGTTCTGTCAGGCGTGCCTCATTCAACATCCAAGAAAGGAAACCCCCAACTCCATTTATTTAGAAAAAAATAATATTTTTACTGGATATGAAATGAAAACAGCGAAAGTCAAGCAAGATCTGAGGCAAAAAGGCGCAAACCTGTACACATCAAATGTTACCCAAATCCTTCCCCCGTTATCCTGACCCAATGTCCAATGTCCAAACCCCAAAGGGTGTCATGTGGGGCGCATCTTCAGGTGGCCTCGTTCAACTGGTATGCAGAGACGGTTGGCCTTGACCAAACCCAAACACTGGGGCGTACTGTTAGGACTATAATCCTAGTGTTGGGTTGGCAATATATATATATAAACCATGATTACCAATGGTCTCTGTTACTTTAAGTGCTACAGTGGAATGTAATTGGCTGCTGTAATTCACTCAGCAATAAGAGGAGCACTGTTAGCTGAATTACTTTGCTGACTTTGAACTGGAGATACTGTGGTGTCGGATTAGGTCAGCAGAACAAGGAAGAATCGTGGATTGCAACTGTAAGCTAACTGTTTTTGAGTCAAAGACTGTCTTTGATTCAGGACTGACTATCACTGCTTGTGAAGCAGTAGTTTATTTTTCCATCACAAGTAAAAATACCTGTTTTTACTATCAGTGTCTGAGACTCTATTGGTGTGTCTTCCAGCAACGTTTCTCTTGCTGCAAATTCCGTTGCACGACTCTCTTGTCTCCTAAAGGAGAGATCCCCAACACGTACCGCCTGCAACCCACCACTGGTGTAGAGTAAATTGCACACACACCAGTGGTGGGTTTCTGCAGGCTCGCACCTACTCGCGAGAGCCGGTTGGTGAAATTTAGAGAACCGGTGAGAGGGGGTTCCACCGGCGTACCTGGAAGTAAATCTGGCCCGCCGCTGCCAGTGACCCAACGGGAAGGAAAGGAAAGGAAAGGAAAGGAAAGAAGGAAGGAAGGAAGGAAGGAAGGAAGGAAGGAAGGAAGGAAGGAAGGAAGGAAAGAATTAAAGAATTTATCATCACAATTTTGTGATCACATCCAAAATTTTGGTTGCTAAGCAAGAGCATTTATACCCGCTGCCCTGGGTCCGTTTGGAGAAGGGCGGGGTATAAATTGAATAAATATATATAATATAATATAAATGAGTTTCACCACATTTTAAAAGGTGTCCACTCCCACCCTGTCACATGACTGCCAAGCCATGCCCACAAAATAGGCCACACGTACAGAGTAGGTTCTAAAAGAATTTGAAACCCACCACTGACACACACTGAACCAGCAGTAATGCTGGTAGAAACCCACCCCTGATGCTTATATTTCTAGAGATGGTTCAGAGAAGAAGTAAAGCTCAGAATAAATTAAGATTAGTGGCGGATACTAGGAACAAAAAGCATGATGGCAAATATGTTGAGACCAGAAGGAAAAGGAACTGTGCCCTGGTTGCTCAATAAAAATGCCAAGGATGAGAGATAACAACCGAAGAAACGAAACGCAAAACCAAGGAAGCAGAAGTCAAGCAAAACCAAACCACCCCACATCTGGGCTGGCTTAGCCTCCTGTGGGAAGGTGACCTATCTCCCACTGGATCATTCTGAAGAAGGGATGCAGGCAGAGGGATCCCAAATTGATAAGAGCTCACGGTCACGGCCCTGCTTGCCCTAAACAAATCCAGATCTCCAGGGCCAAATGGAATGGCATCTTAGAGCAATTAAGGAAGCATCAGGTGATCTGGTCAAAGCAGTCGGGATTTTGAGAAATCCTTGGGAACAGATGAAGTGCCAGCTAAACAGAAGAGAAGAGGAGATGGAATAGAATAGAACAGAATATGGAATAGAATATGGAATAGAATAGAATATAGAAGATGGAATAGAATAGAATATGGAAACAGAATAGAATATGGAATAGAAAATAGAATAGAATAGAATATAGAAGATGGAATAGAATAGAATATGGAAACAGAATAGAATATGGAGTAGAATATAGAATAGAATAGAATAGAATAGAATATAGAAGATGGAGTAGAATAGAATATGGAAACAGAATAGAATGTGGAGTAGAATATAGAATAGAATAGAATAGAGAAGATGGAATAGAATAGAATATGGAAACAGAATAGAATATGGAAACGAATATGGAGTAGAATATAGAATAGAATAGAATAGAGAAGATGGAATAGAATAGAATATGGAAACAGAATAGAATATGGAAACAAATATGGAGTAGAATATAGAATAGAATAGAGCAGAATATGGAATAGAATAGAATAGAATAGAATAACAGAGTTGGAAGGGCCCTTGGAGATCTTCTAGTCCAACCCCCCAATTAGGCAGGAAACCTTATAGCATTTCAGACAAATGGTTGCCCAATCTCTTCTTAAAAAACTTCTATATATCACTCAATTTACAGCCATTCATTTAGTGGCCGTTCAAAATTACCATGGGACTGAAAAAGCGACCTACGGCTGGTTCTTGAACTTAGGACTGTTGCAGCATTCCTACGGTCATGCAAACAAAATCTGGGTGCTTTGCAACCAGCATTCATACATGTAGCCATCCACCTCCGACCAAAATAGAGCCCTAAATTTCTGTGGCTAAGTTTGTTTGGTGAATTTTGCCCTATGTTACGACTTTTCTCGCCACAATTGCTAAGCAAACCACTGTAGTTGTTAAGTTAGTAACAGGGCTGTTACACGAATCGGGCTTCCCCACTGCTTGTCCGGAGAAATCATGCTGTGCCTATCTTCAACAGGAGAGAAATAGAGGAGTCAAGGAACTATAGGAGTCAAGGAACAGAAGTTGCCTCCAGAAGTTGTGAATGCCCCAACACTGGAAGTCTTCAAGAAGATGTTGGATAGCCATTTGTCTGAAACGGTATAGGGCTTCCTGCCTAGGCAGGGAGTTGGACTAGAAGACCTTCAAGGTCCCTTCCAACTCTGCTATTGTATATGTATAGTCCAACTAGAGAAATATTGAAAACAATATAATAATTGCTAGAAGTCAGCGAAGGCTTGCAATACTAAGTTTTGTCTAATTCTATTTATTTTTTTATTTTTTTTGCCTTTTGGTTAATGGCCTTAGCAGATTGTGGATACGCCATGGATGTAATATATCTTGATTTTTACCAAGGGATTTGACAAAGTATCCCAGGACAGTCTGACCTGCTAACTCCTGTTCTTCCTGGATGGATATGTACAACCTGGACCGAGCTGCCATTTGTAAGATAAGCTACAAACAAATTTCTTTGCCATCTGTTGACTGTTTATATCTGGATTTCCTCCTGTTTCTTTCTCAGCTGACTCGCACCATCTCACAACTGGTTTTGATTTTACGTTTAGCAGCCTATAAAACTTTGGCGTTACTCTCGGCAATGAAATGGGGTTGAGGGTTCAAAAATACCACTCGTTTCGGTAAACAAAGGATATTCTTAAGAATCGGGAGGTAGAGAATATCCCCATTTTAAGACAAGGGTAAAGAGTTTTTAAAAAAAATATGAAATGTGGTTTTGTATTTTCCTGTTTTTTGGTTTAATCTCCAGAACGTTATTAGTATTATTTTAGATTTTATGAAGTTTTTTTTATTTTTCTGTTTTTCATAAAAATGTAAAATCAACAGAGCGGCATCAGGGCGCCATTCATTCAAATGCAAATGAAACGGCTCAAATTAAACATAATTATGGCATTCACTCAACTTATGAATATCTAATAACAATACACATTTATATTAGGTTGCAGTCTATCATTATTCAATTTATTCCACCTTTCCCCATTATTACAATACAATACAATAGCAGAGTTGGAAGGGACCTTGGAGGTCTTCTAGTCCAACCCCCTGCGTGGGCAGGAACCTTATACCATTTCAGACAAATGGCTATCCAACATCTTCTTAAACACTTGCACTGTTGGGGCATTCACAACTTCTGGAGGCAAGCAATTACTTTCATTTTATAAAATAAAAATGTATACATTAATATTCCCCTTGTTTCTATCACTTAGCCTAGCTTTTAATTATGTCACCCTTTATTAAGAAACTTTTTCTTTCTTTCTTTCTTGTCTAACTTCTAATCATCTCAGCTGCCTGAAATAAAAAGGAAAAAAAAAAAGAATAGATAGAGAGAACAGCAACTCAAAACAACAGAAAAACGTCATCCACATCATCTATTGCCCTTTTCATACCTTAACTGCTATGCTTTAAAAGAAAGGGAGGAAAGAAGGAAAAGCAAATCAAAACAACAATGAACAATAAAATCATCTATCCATCCTCTTTTGCCCGCTTCAGTACTTTAATTCAGGGGTCCCCAACCTTTTTTGCACCAGAGACCAGTTTCATTTTAAAGAAAATTCTGCGGACTGGCTGGCGTAGAGGAGAAGCGGGGTGGGTGGGGGTGGAACAGGTGGCGCATGCACACGCGGGGGGAGGGGGAACAGGCGGCACATGCGCACACGTGGGGAGTCACCTCACTCGGCCCGCTAGGGCCTCCAACAGCGCGAATGGCCGCGCCTGCGCTCTCCTGCATCCAGCGCGCATTCTGCCCAGGGGGCTGCTCCCTCCTCCTCCTCTCCAGCCCCGCGGCCCGGTTCCTATCAAGCCACGGACCGGCACCGGTCTGCGGACCAGGGGTTGGAGACCCCTGCTTTAATTGCTTTGCTTTTTTTTTACTTGCCTCCCAAATTCCTCTCTTAAATCTCTGTATTTGTCAATATCTTGGATGTCCAATCTAGGTGTTCCTCCCACCTTTACCCTCTTCCAGTGCCTAGTTTTCAAAATTTCTACTCAGACCCAACAGTGGGTTGCTCCAGGTGGTAGAAGCAGTAGCTGGAAGCCTTGCCCACCCACTTCTGCACATGCACAGTAAAAATATTTGCAACCCATCACTGCTCAGGCCCCTGCCTCTATTTCAAACCAGGGGTTAAATTCAGCAGGTTCTGGAGAACCGATAGCGGATATTTTGAGTAGTTCGGAGAACTGGCAAATGCCACCTCTGGCTGGACCCAGGAGTAGGGTGGGAATGGAGATTTTGCAGTATCCTTCCCCTGGAGTAGGGAGGAGAATAGAGATTTTGCAGTATCCTTCCTCTGGAGTAGGGGGGAGAATGGGGATTTTGCAGTATCCTTCCCCTGGAGTAGGGGGGAGAATGGAGACTTTGCAGTATCCTTCCCCTGGACTGGGGAGGGAATGGAGATTTTGCAGTATCCTTCCCCCTGGAGTGGGGAGGGAATGGAGATTTTGCAGTATCCTTCCCCCTGGAGTGGGGAGGGAATGGAGATTTTGCAGTAACCTTCCCCTGGAGTGGGGAGGGAATGGAGATTTTGCAGTATCCTTCCCCTGGAGTAGGGGAGGGAATGGAGATTTTGCAGTATCCTTCCCCCTGGAGTGGGGAGGGAATGGAGATTTTGCAGTATCCTTTCCCTGGAGTGGGAAGGGAATGGAGATTTTGCAATAACCTTCCCCCTGGAGTAGGGGAGGGAATGGAGATTTTGCAGTAACCTTCCCCTGGAGTGGGGAGGGAATGGAGATTTTGCACTATCCTTTCCCTGGAGTGGGGAGGGAATGGAGATTTTGCAGTAACCTTCCCCTGGACTGGGGAGGGAATGGAGATTTTGCAGTATCCTTCCCCTGGAGTAGGGGAGGGAATGGAGATTTTGCAGTATCCTTCCCCCTGGAGTAGGGGAGGGAATGGAGATTTTGCAGTATCCTTCCCCCTGGAGTAGGGGAGGGAATGGAGATTTTGCAGTATCCTTCCCCCTGGAGTGGGGAGGGAATAGAGATTTTGCAATAACCTTCCCCCTGGAGTGGGGAGGGAATGGGGATTTTGCAGTAACCTTCCCCCTGGAGTAGGGAAGGAATGGAGATTTTGCAGGATCCTTCCCCTGCCATACCCACAGAACCAATAGTATTAAAAAAAAACGCAAATAAGCAATCAAATCATACTAGGAAACCATCCAATAAATCGTTATGATACAAGCAACCAAGCTACAGTCCTGCCGTCATAAGTGGGAGGAGATGGGTGATAGGAACGATGAGAAGATTAATAGTAATAGTAAAATGGACAAGTTGCAAAGACCAGCATATTAAAAAAGGCAAGGTAAAGGTTCCCCTCGCATGTATGTGCTAGTCGTTCCTGACTCTAGGGGGCGGTGCTCATCTCCATTTCAAAGCCGAAGAGCCAGCGCTGTCCGAAGACGTCTCCGTGGTCATGTGGCTGGCATGACTCAACACTGAAGGCGCACAGAACGCTGTTCCCTTCCCACCAAAGGTGGTTCCTATTTTTCTACTTGCATTTTTTACGTGCTTTCGAACTGCTAGGTTGGCAGAAGCTGGGACAAGTCACGGGAGCTCACTCCGTTATGCGGCGCTAGGGATTGCCAGCCTTTCTGATCGACAAGCTCAGCCTCTTATGCACTGAGCCACCTCATCCCTGAGCTCTGGCAATATCATCCCTCAATTACGAAACGTGCTCACTGAATTCTTACCTAATATTATATTCAAACGGAGTTACTTTCTGTCAGCCAGAGTTCCCCAACCTCTATGACTTTGCGGACTAGTGGAGGGCGGGAGGGGAGAGGGATAAGTGTGCGTGTACAGCTCCATCTGCCCAACGTTCGCACAAATGGAGTGCATGTACTCGCCCGCTGTTCACACGAGGGTGGGGATACGTGCACGCCAGGAGTGGGTTTCTGGCTGTTGCTACTGCCAGTTCACTCAGGGATGCGCTTGTGCACACTTCATGTACACGATGCGCGCATACACAGTACTAAAAAAATGCTTCTGCACATGTGACCTAACCATAACACTGTTGTTATTTTCCCCCTATGGGATTCCACTATGTATTTCACTATGTATTTCACCCGGAAGCATAGAGGGCAGGGACTCGAAAAGTCGACCGCCTCCCAACCAGACCCAAAGGCTAGGAAAACAAGATGGCGGCATTGTAGAGAGAACTGGTTTGGGGGTGTGGCAGGCCAAGTCACTACCTATTTGTCCAAACCGGGCCGAACCGGTGGGAACCCACTCATCTGCTACTTCCATAGCCCAGTTCCAAAAGTCTCAACACTTAGTAATGGGCTACGGCCCTGAAGGTTGGGGACCCCTGATTTAAACTATGGCTTAGTTTGATTTGAATGAGATCCCTGCCAATGAGTTACTCTGTGCACCTTACCTCCTGGAGATGCTGTGTGAAGATGAATGGACAATACCATACACATTGCCTTTAATTTTCTAATGGAATGGCAGAAAATAAATGTAATAAATGAACAAAGCATTCCTTATCTGAAACGGGATGATTGGGACATGGCTAGCTTCTTTTAAAGACAACAATTTCACTCAAGTATGCCTTTGAAGAAGCAGATCACGTTAACAGGTGATCTACTGGAGAGGAGTAGGACTGGAGACGAAAACATATGAGGAACGGTTGCAGGAACTGGGTATGTCTAGTTTAATAGAAAGAAGGACTAGGGAAGACAGGATAGCAGTCTTCCAGTATCTCAGGGGTTGCCCCAAAGAAGAGGGAGTCAAGCTATTCTCCAAAGCACCTGAGGGCAGGAGAAGAAGCAATGGGTTGAAACTAATCAAGGAGAGATCCTTCTTTCTCTCCTTCCTTCTCTCCTTCCCTCCCTCCCTCCCTCCTTCCCTCCTTCCCTCCTTCCTTCCTTCCTTCCTTCCTTCCTTCCTATATCTCAGGGGTTGCCCCAAAGAAGAGTCAAGCTATTCTCCAAAGCACCTGAGGGCAGAACAAGAAGCAATGGGTGGAAACGAATCAAGGAGAGAAGCAACTTAGAAATAAGGAGAAATTTCCTGACCATTAGAACAATTAACCAGTGTAAGAACTTGCCTCCAGAAGTTGTGAATGCCCCAACACTGCAAGTCTTTAACAAGATGTTGGATAGCCATTTGTCTGAAACGGTATAGGGTTTCCTGCCTAGGCAGGGGGTTGGACTAGAAGACCTCCAAGGTCCCTTCCAACTCTGGTATTGTATTGTATTGTAACACGAGTTTGAAGAATCTGTTCACGCTCCATTGTTTGTATCCTACACACCAGGAAGTTGGTTCTGTGCATTTGTGCCTGTAAATAATAATGGCACCATTCTAATCTTGGTATGTAAGAGGAGACCCATTTGACCTAAGGAAAAAAGGAAATATCCTTTTTATGTTCCTTTTCGCAAACTTACATTGTTAATAAATTCTATAGGATGAACAAGATAAAACATCGAACAGCACTTAACTATTGTATGAGAGTGGTCTCCAATTTTTCCAGCTTGGCAGCCCAGACCAGCACGAGGGGAAGGTGGGGGCTATGTGTGGCAGGTGTGCATGGCCACAGCCCCATTTGTGTGACCAGCATGTGCAAGCAGCATACACATGGTCAAAAATAATAAGACCTCCCCCAAAACAAGGCCAAGCGCTTATTTCGGGGTGTTTCTTTTTTCTTTCTTTTTTTACGAAGAATGAAATAGGCTTCCTTTTAGCGTTTTGACTGGCTAGTCTGTTCAAAAGAAAATGGTTCAACCTCTTTCAAAGGAAACAACTAAAAAAAGCTAAAAAGGAATTTTAAACAAGACTGGACATCTCCTCTAGAAGCCGATACTCAGAGAAGCAGGGTTTAACACCAGACAAACAATCAAGCAGAAAACAATGTTCTAATCAGGCAACTATCAGAAAGAAAACCACAGCTCTATGGAAACTGACAGAGCAGACTACCACCATGTGTGTATTTTTGTGTGTGTGTGTGTTAGATGGTCTCTGGTGATGAGCCGAAAGGCAGAAAAGGAGAGCAGTATGCTTCCTCCCTTAATTGGGGCTTAACAGGGTGTTGTGACACAAGTATATACTTATCCTTCTGTCTCAGCTGATCAGGAAGAGAACCTGGTGGCCTAATGGCTAAGGCTCCTGCCTAGCATGTAATACAGCCCCGGGTCGAATCCCAGTAAGGGTATGGCTAGCTGATGAGAGCTAAAAAGCTCAAAATAGATCTATACTAGTTTCCCTGACTTATTTATTGATCAGCTCAAAAACGTAACATATATGTATGTATATATTTACACACACACATACATATACATACCACACTCACTCACACTGATGGCATTACCTACTTGGGAAATGAAATGTCTACAAGCAAACCAAGGTTAGAGAGCACCAAGGACTCAACAGTTCAACCCTGACTTACATATATTTTCTTCTATTATTCTCTTAAACGCAGGTAGAACATAACTTTCTTGTATACTGTACATGTGGCCAGAATATTTACCTGTTTCCCCCCTGAATATTTACCAGTTTTCCCCCTGAAATTCATTTTCAGGTCAACTGTTTCATCTTCTTTAAAAATGCCAGTAGGGTGGATCCACTTTGGGATCAAACAGTTCCTGTCCTATTAGCTGTGTTCTCCCTTCTCCATGACTTCATTGAGGTCCCGAGAATCCCATGGATGATTAAACCAGTGGTGGATTCAAATAATTTAACAATTGGTCCTCTGTCCTGATGACCAGCTTGTTAGGCAGGGCAAGATGGTCATGTGGGAGAGGCCAACTCAACGTCAGCGACGTTGATGGGTGCTTCGCCTTAGCTGTGACAATGGAATAGGCAAGGATGGCTAACCTTTTTTGGCCCGTGTGCCAAAAGCAGGGGGAGCGCAGGGGGGTCGTACATGGGCGTGCCACACCCATAATGCTATGTGCGCGACCCCCTGCTTTTAGCGCATTTTCTACACCCTCCCCAGGCTCCAGAGGCTTTCTCGGAGCCTGGGGAGGGTGAAAACAGCCTCCCCCCACCTCCAGAGACTTCAGGAGCTTCCCTGAAGCCTCCAGAGGGGGGGGAAAGGCCTCAAAAGAAGGCCTAAATCAGCTGGCCAGCGCACACAAGCGCACTGGAGCTGACAGGACAATGCCTCGCGTGCCCTAAGAAATGGTTCCACGTGCCACCTGTGGCACCCGTGCCATAAGTTCGCCATCATGGGGGTTAACCAGAGAGGCAGTTTCTGTAGGCAGGTCAATAAAGATGAGGCTAGAAACAACACCAGAATGTTTCCTTCCTGCCTTCCTTACAGGATTAGCCCTGCAAAGTGGAGAAAAAACAAAAGGAGATTTCTTTTGCTACAGCTAGTCCAAAATGCAGCCGCGCGGGTGATTATGGGAGCCACTAGATGCTCCCACATAACACCGATCCTGCGCGAGCTGCACTGGCTTCCTGTGGCCTTTCGGGTGTGCTTCAAGGTTCTGACGACCATCTTTAAAGCGCTCCATGGCTCGGGGCCTAGTTATATGCAAGACCGCCTCCTGCCCCATACATCCCTCAGACCGATACGCTCCCACAGAGACGGTCTTCTCAGGGTGCCGTTGGCCGGACAATGCCGACTGGCGACGCCCAGGGGAAGAGCCTTCTCTGTGGCGGGCCCAGCCCTTTGGAACAACCTACCCCCTGAATTACGCACCATCACCGACCTCCGCCTCTTCCGCCAATGTCTGAAGACACATCTTTTCCAACAAGCCAGCCTAGCCTAACCTCCCACGGGGACTTTTTAGAAAGTTTTAAATTGGGTATTTTAAAATTTGGTTTTAGCATAGGATTAGGATAGTTTAATATATTTTAAATTATGTATTTATTTTTTGTATTTTTGTATGTTTTTAAATTCCTGTGTGCCGCCCTGGGTCCTCTGTGGAGAAGGGCGGGATATAAATATAAATAAATTCAAAAAAAAAATTCAAATTCTTCCAACAACCGGTTCTCTGAACTGCTTAGAAAGTTATCAACAGCTTCTCCTGAATAGGTGTGAACCGGCTGAATCCCACCGTTGGATTAAACCAAGCATATATCACCTCCATGAATTATTCTATTAGTCGCTTCCTACTACAGACCCTCCACGGGGATGAAGACCACCCAGAAGTTACAATTGGTCCAGAACTGACAGGTGCAGTGATGGACGCCCCTTGATTTATCCACATCCCATCCCATGATGTAGCTCCCAGTTTTCTCCCGGTGTAATTCAAAGGGTTGCTTTATTGGCACGGATCCAGGGTGTCAGTAGGACTGTCTCTAATGTTTTGCTTCTCATCCAATGTGTCAGACGTGCCTTACTCAATATCCAAGAAAGGAAACCCCCCTCCCCAACTCCATTTAATTAGAGAAAAGTACTTTTGCTGGATGTGAAATGAAAACAGCGAAAGTCAAGCAAGATCTGAAGCAAAAAAGCAAAAACTTGTACATATCAAACGTTTACCCAAATCCCTCTCCCCACCAGTGACCCCAGCCCAATGTCCAATCTCCAGCTCCCAAAGGGTGTCATGTGGGGTGGATCTTCAGGTGGCCTCATTCAGCTTGTATGCAGAGACAATTGGCCTTGATCAAACCCTAACACGAGCCATCAGCATGCTCAGAAGATGGTGAGAACAAAACTCCCTTCTAGGATACCTCCACCTGTGCTCTTCCTCTCCCGAGTACCATGAGCCCCCTCCCTCCCTGTTACTATGGCAGCCGATAGCAAGCATGCAAGGTAGAGGCTGACACAATGAGCTTGTAGAAGCTTCTTGGATGAGAAGCGAAACATCTTCAAAGATAAACAAGAAATGGTGGACCATCAATGGTGGACATGTCCACAAGCCCAAAGATATTGGGGTAAGATAAAAGATTGGCTTACGGAAAATACAGGAACCACCTTTCAACTAAATCCAGAGGCTTATTTATTGGGGATAAACCCCGGAGGTCTAAGGAAGATAGATTGGTATCTTTTCACACACATGACCACTGCAGCCAGAATAGCATACGCACAGTTTTGGAAAGGGAAAGAACTACCATCAGACCAACTAATTATCAACAAAATCTTCTGGTGTGCTGAATGCGACAGACTAACATATATTCTTAAAGACAGACAGGAAACAATATTTGATCAAAGTTGGGAAAAATGGTATGAATGGCTAGAGGTAAAAAGATTACGGGATTAAGGGCCAAAGGAGAAGAAGGAAGGAAGGAAGGAAAGAATGAAACAGGGAAAGAGGGAAAGGGAAGGGGCAAAAGAGAAGAAGAAAGGAAGGAAGGAAGGAAAAAAGAATGAAAGAGGGAAAGAAGGAAGGTGTGAGGGGGAAGGAAGGGTCAAAGGAGAAGAAGGAAGGAAGGAAAAAAAGAATGAAAGAGGGAAAGAAAGAAGGATGAGGGGGAAGGAAGGAAGCGCCAAAGGAGAAGAAGGAAGGAAAGAATGAAACAGGGAAAGAGGGAAAGGGAAGGAGCAAAAGAGAAGAAGAAAGGAAGGAAGGAAGGAAGGAAGGAAGGAAGGAAGGAAGGAAGGGCTTTGAAGATTGCTTGCTCTTTGTTCAACAGCAAAGAGAAGGAGAAGGAGAAGGAGATAAGGGGTAAGCAATTTGAAAATGGTATATGAAGGTTATCAAGTCTACCTTCCTTCCTTATTGAGATGGGAAATAAGGTTAGAGGCTCCTGGGGGGCAGGCAGAGATAATTAGCAGACCACCCACTGTGACTGATAAGCAGATCAATTATCTGCTAGCCTTCCACTCGTCACTTTCCTTTGCTGGCCAGAGAAGATGACTTTCTACTTGTCATCTCCCAGATCAACAATTGCTGCAGGCTGGACTTGTTGTTATCCATTTGTGATGCAGAAAGCAGGGGGGGGGGATGTCATCTCCTTCCCCCCCTCCTATTTATCATGTGCCAATCAAATAGGTAATTATCTGGCAGAGATAATTAAGACTTGCTTCTGGGAAAATCCTTCTTCATTCTAGATTTGAACAGCTAGCAATTCTATAAGGGGAGATCAAAGGAATGCTCCAGACTTCGCTTATCTGATCATTTTGTTTAGCTTCAAAAGTGAGAAGTTTGTGTGTGTGTGTGTGTGTGCTCCCTTTTGTGCTTCCTGGGAATTCAGGAAAACTGATTTGGGGAAAGCTCCAAATGGCCAGCAAGGTGGATAATCAATTTCAATCAATCAATCAATTTTAATACTTATAAACCGCACCCTCTCCCCACAGGGACTCGGGGCGGTGCACAGGGAGAATAAAAACAATAACCATATACAACATAAGGAAGCCAATTTGATCAGAACAAGGTGCTGGAGGCCATCAACTTTTTTTCTTCAGAAAGTTAAAGCTACATGGGGATGTCTCCTTTTGCGGGACGGGTCTCCTGCCGCATACCTCCCTCCGTCCGATCTGCTCCCATAGGGAGGGCCTCCTCAGGGTACCATCCGCCGGTCAATGCCGGCTAGCGGTGCCCAGGAGGAGGGCCTTCTCAGTGGCTGGGCCATCCCTCTGGAACGACCTACCCCCCCGAACTTCAGACCATCACAGACCTTCCCCTCTTTCGCCGCTCACTTAAGACTTATCTGTTCCATCAAGCCGGCCTAGATTAGCCAATGAGTAAATGTATTTTAGAATTTTAATTGGGATTTTTAGCACAGGCTTTTAGTTTAATTTATTCTTAATTCTTCTGTATTTATTGTTATTTATCGATTTTAATTTCCTGTGCACCGCCCTGAGTCCATTTCGATGGAGAAGGGAGGTTCTATAAATCTAAATAAATTAATGTAAGATAAAAGTCAGGTTCTACATTTAGGCAAGAAAAACGAAATGCACAGGTACAGTATAGGTGGTACCTTGCTCAATAGTAGTAACTGTGAGAGGGATCTTGGAGTCCTAGTGGACAACCATTTAAATAAGAGCCAGCCGTGGGCAGCAGTTGCCAAAAAAGCCAACACAGTTCTAGGCTGCATCAACAGAGGTATAGAATCAAGATCACCTGAAGTGTTAATACCACTTTATAAGGCCTTGGGAAGGCCACACTTGGAATACGGCATCCAGTTTTGGTTGCCACGATATAAAAAAGATGTGGAGACTCTAGAAAGAGAGCAGAGAAGAGCAACAAAGAGGATTAGGGCAGGGGTCTCCAACCTTTGCAACTTTAAGTCTGAAGGACTTCAGCTGCCAGAATTCTCCAGCCAGCTTTGCTGGCTGGAGAATTCTGGGAGCTGAAGTCCCTCAGACTTAAAGTTGCAAAGGTTGGAGACCCCTGGATTAGGGGACCAGAGGCTAAAACATATGAGGAACAGTTGCAGGAAATCTAGTTTAAAGAGAAGAAGGACTAGAAGAGACACACCATCAGTTGGTGACCATTGGACTAGAAGACCTCCAAGATCCCTTCCAACTCTGGTATTCTATTATTGTTTTGTTTTAAAAAGGAGTAGTAGTTTATTTTTATTGTACTTCATTACCTATTATAACATGGCATAAATATTCTAATAATTTCTTCTCACCAGATTGGAATCCAGACACTTCAGCAAATATGCGTTCAAGTGCAAGGAAAAATAATTTATTCCGATGGCCTGACTGTGTCAACAGGATTTCTTAACCCTTGGCAACTTTGAACGGTGTGTGGACTTCAAATCCCAGAATTCCCCAGCCAGCCCCAGGGGATTGGTGTATAAGTATGGGTCAAGCAGCTTAAGCAGGAATAAAAGCTTTTATATGTACATAATTTAGTCAAGGCAATGGTTTCCCCACTTGCAATGGATGGCTGTGAAAGTTGGATCATAAGAAGGCTGAGGGCCAAAGAATGGAGGCCTTTGAACTCTGGTGTTGGAGAAGACTCCTGAGGGTCCCTTGGACTGCAAGGCCATCCAACTGGTCAGTTCTAGAGGAGATCCACCCTGACTGCTCTTTAGAAGGCCAGATCCTGAAGAGGAAACTCAAAGACTTTGGCCACCTAATGAGAAGGAAGAAGGACTCCCTGGAGAAGAGCCTCATGCTGGGAACGATGGAGGGCAAGAGAAGAAGAATGGGAAGGCAGAGAAGGAGGTGGCTGGATGGAGTCACTGAAGCAGCCGGCGTGAGCTTAAATGGACTCCAGAGGATGGGAGAGGACAGGAAGACCTGGAGGAACATTGTCCATGGAGTCTTGATGGATCAAACGCGACTTTGCAACTAAGAACAACAAATTTAGAAAACTCAGGTCTCTTCCCAGAATATCACGGCAGAGGGAAAATTACACTTCCCAAAGGAATGCTTTGAATGCCCTCAAATCTACATATGTGAGCTCATTTGTATGTAAATGGGCAGTAGTTCTCGGACTGACCGGAGAGCCATAAATCAGGATATTAATGAACTACACAAATGAGGATTTCTGAATGCTTTTTGATAAGATGTTGTTTTTCAATATAGGGAATTAACAACCCCGTTTCATTTAAATGCCATATCTTTGGGCACATTAACATTGGCGTCCTTAGAAGAATTGTACAAGTCACTGCTTTGCATGCTGGAATTTTTTTTAAAAAAATGTCTATTTAAGGTAATCACTGGATGTCTCTTCAGTACTCCAACTTATTTCCATAAAACCTGCTAAGATTTCACTGGCATTTGCGTAAAACATTACTGCGTGCTGTTTTTAAAAGCCGGCACTATTGGTTAAGTGTTAAAAACAATAACAGGGGCTCGCCTGATTAAAATTAACAGAACAGAATAACAGAGTTGGAAGGGACCTTGGAGGTCTTCTAGTCCAACCCCCTGCTCAAACAGAAAACCCTGTCACATTTCAGACAACTGGTTGTCCAATCTCTTCTTAAAGCCTGCAGTGTTGGAACATTTACAACTTCTGGAGGCAAGCTGTTCCACTGGTAAATGGTTCTCACTGTCAGGAAATTTCTCCTCAGTTCTAAGTTGCTTCTCTCCTTGTTTAGTTTCCACCCATTGCTTCTTGTTTTGCCCTCAGGTGCTTTGGAGAATAGCTTGACTCCCTCTTCTTTGGGGCAACCCCTGAGATATTGAAACACTGCTATCATGTCTCCCCTGGTCCTTCTTTTCATTAAACTAGCCATGCCCAGTTCCTGCAACTGTTCTTCATATGTTTTAGTCTCCAGTCCCCTAATCATCCTGATTGCTCTTCTCTCCACTCTTTCCAGAGTCTCTACATGCCTGTCACAATACTCTTAACTTTTGGAAACATCAGTCCTGCTCCAGAAGCAAACATCCTGTTGTTCATACTGGATGCTGTCTTCCAATTAGAAATCTCACCGGCCCGGTTTACACAAGTCTAAATCCTAATTCGGATCCTTCAAATCAGCAATTTGGCTTTTAAAAGTGAAGTTGGATTTACAATAATACAATAGCAGAGTTGGAAGGGACCTTGTAGGTCTTCTAGTCCAACCCCCTGCATGGGCAGGAATCTTATACCATTTCAGACAAATGGCTGTCTAACATCTTTTTAAAGACTTCCAGGGTTGGGGCATTCACAACTGCTGGAGGCAAGCTGTTCCAGAGGTTAATTGTTCTTACTGTTAGGAAATTTCTCCTTAGTTCTAAGTTGCTTCTCTCCTTGGTTAGTTTCCACCCATTGCTCCTTGTCCTGCCCCCAGGTGTCTTGGAGAAAAGTTTGACTCCCTCTTCTTTGTGGCACCCTCTGAGATATCGGAACACTGCTATCATGTCTCCCCTGGTCCTTCTCTTCATCAAACTAGACATACCCAGGATTTGGAAACCGCTTCTGGATTTTGTGCTTCTGATGGGAGGAGGGTGAAACTTTGGTTTTTCCCTGATTAGATAGGTTTGTTGTGCTAGAAATGGCTAGTCTAGATTATTGTGTAAAAGTAAAACCTTGAGGCTATCATGTTATTATATTCTACTGTGTTAAAGACAGTCAATGCTTCCCCCTCTTTTTCTCCTTCTACACTTTCTCCCTTCTCCCTTTCATCTCCCAGGTTCCCACCGTTTTCTTTTTCTGTGTAGTTTATATTCTGTTCGATTCATTAAAAAAAATGTTAAACACCAAACGAAAGAATGGAGCTGCAAGTCCTATCCCATACAATGTCCTACATGAGTTTCAGATCAAGAAACAAACAAACCATATTGTTTTTAACTACTGGGGCTAGAAATTTCATAGGAGATAAAACCCAGAGAGGTTGTTATTAAAGAATAAGTTCTAACTGAAGATTGCATGACACACAAATTGTTCTAAATTCTCAGGCTGCAATCTTAAGCACGCATAAATGGGAGTAGCCATCAAACATGACTAGGAATTCATGTGGCCTGCAGGCAGTGAATTATGCGCTTCAGTTCAACAGAGAGAGGAAATATAAAAAAAAAAGCTTTTTTCTCAAAGGGTGGCTTCAGATTACAGGCAATTCCTCAACGTACCACCACAATTGAGCCCCAACCTTCCGTTGCTAAGTGAGACATCATTTGTTAAGTGAGCTTTGCCCCATTTTAGAACCTTTCTTGCCACAGATGTTAAGTGAATCACGTTAAGTTGTTAAGTGAATCTGGCTTCCCTATGACTTTGCAAGTCAGAAAGTCACAAAAGAGCCCAGGATACTATAGCCGTCATAAGTATGAGTCAGTTGCCAAGCCCCTGACACTTTGATCACATGGCTGCAATGGTTGTAAGTCCATTTTTTCAGTGCTGTTGTAACTTTGAACGGTCACTAAACGAACAATTGTAGGTCAATAACTATCTAGATCAGAGGTTCCCAAACTTGGCAACTTTAAGACTTGTGGAATTGAAGTCCGCAAGTCTTAAAGTTGCCAAGTTTGGGAACCTCTGATCTAGACTTAAAGGCCAACACTAAAAATATCTATTTGGAAATAAATCACAGCAATTTCAGTCCACTTTGCTTTTAGGAGATGAAAAAAGAATAATCAAAAGTTACAGCGTACAGTATTATCTGATGATTTGTGTTTTGGAATCAGGAGGAAGTTTTAATAATAATAATCTTTATTGTCATTGTACTAAAATTACAATGAACTTGGTTTAAGAGTATTGATTTCTTTGAAATCATTATGGCTTATACCAGAATTCTAGAACACAACAGGATTTGCATAAACTTTGTAAATCTAGCAAAAGGTTAAGGTTTAAGGTTTACTAGTTTTTTATACTGCCCTACTCCCGAAGGACTCAGGGCGGTGTACAGCCAAAGTAAAACAGATATATAAAAGTTTTAAAAACCAGTCTTAAAAGCATATTAAACAATTTGGCCTCTCTTAAAATTAAAAAAACCAAACAAACCCCGATTAAAATTAATAAAATTCATTAATAAAAATTCATATTTAAAAATTCATTTTTATGCCAGCCCGGCTTGTTGGAAAAAAAAAGGTTTTGAGAGCACGGCGGAAGGTGCGTAGGTCAGGGATAATTCGTAACTCCGGGGGCAATTCGTTCCAGAGGACAGGGGCTCCCACGGAGAAGGCTCTCCCCCTGGGTGTCGCCAGTCGACATTGTTTAGCCGACGGCACCATGAGGAGACCCTCTCTGTGGGAGCGTACTGGCCGGTGGGAGGCTCTCGGTGGCAGAAGGCGATCTCGTAATTAAGAAAAGGAAGAGAATCTACACCTTGTATGCTCATCACTGAAGGTTTCTTTGAATTTTTGTATGGGAAAGCAAAAACATAACATATCAGTGTGTCCTAAGACTACATGGAAATTGGGGTTCCCACTGCCCCAACGTCTGGATCTTCGCCAAGGGAGACAAGGTCTTGCTCACATTCATTGTAACTGTGCGTAAATGTGTAAATGCAATTACTTTATGTATTACTTCATGGAGAACAAGGGTATCCATGGCTATCATGATGGATGCCTAAGGACACCCTGCAGGTTGGAGAGATAGGCAGGATATCTCTCAATGCCGCTTGCAGGGAATCATAAGCAGGTGAAGACATCTGCTTGGGAAGACGCTGAAGCAAATGGGGAGCCACTGTGTGAGACAGAATGCTGGACCGGATGGGCTGTGGCCTGTTCCAGCAAGGCTGTTCTTATGTTCTTATGTACTTAGGGACGTGGTGGCTCAGTGGCTAAGACGCTGAGCTTGTTGATCACAGATTCTTGTCCCAGCTTCTGCCAACCTAGCGGTTCGAAAGCATGTGAAAAAATGCAAGTAGAAAAATAGGGACCACCTTAGGTGGGAAGGGAACAGCGTTCCATGTGCCTTTAATAATAGTAATAATAATATTTAATTTTGTATACCGCATCCTCTCCCCAAGGGGACTCGGAGCAGTGCACAGGGAAATTAAAACATATAAAAATATATACAAACAATAAATACAATAAATAAAAGCAGATTAAATTGATCGTCCCTGCGCTAAAAACCCCATTAAAACTAAATTCTCTAAACACCCCAGAGGTAGAGACTAACCAAGGCCGGCCAGGCAGAAAAAGTGTGTTTTCAGTTTTCGACAGAAGGAGCGGAGGTCTGTAGTTGTTCTAATGTCGGGGGGGGAGGTCGTTCCAGAGGGCTGGGCCCGCCACAGAGAAGGCCCTTCCCCTGGGCGTCGCCCGCTGACACAGTCTAGTGGACGGCACCCGGAGAAGTCCCTCTCTGTGGGAGCGGATCGGCCGTGAGGATGTATGGGCAGGATCCGATCCCTTTGGCACTGAGTCATGCCGGCCACATGACCACGGAGACGTCTTCGGACAGCGCTGGCTCTTCGGCTTTGAAACGGAGATGAGCACCGCCCCCTAGAGTCGGGAATGACTAACACATATGTGCGAGGGGAATCTTTACCTTTATCTTCATTACTTTATGTATTACTTATCTAGACAGGTAGCTACAGCTTTCTTCTGGTGCCTTAATGAATACAAGAATTTATATTTTTCTTATATTGCATTTTTCCCTTGTTCAACCAGGTTTGTTTGTTATTTTTTTTTCCAGAGGCTGCCTGGATAGGTCCCTGCAGTTTTCTGGACAAGGTTTCACAAGAAACCTTGTCATTGCCTTCTTCCTAGGGCTGAGAGAAGATGACTGGCTCAAGGTCTCTCTGTTGGCTTTATGCCAGTGGTGGGTTTCAAATTTTTTAGAACCTACTCTCTAGGTGTGGCCTATTTTGTGGGCGTGGCTTGACAGTCATGTGACAGGGTGGGAGTGGCCACCTTTTAAAATGTGGTGAAACTCATTTAACAACGCTCTTGCTTAGCAACCAAAATTTTTGACTCAATTGTGATGATAAATTCTTCTTTCTTAATTTCTTTCTTTCTTTCTTTCTTTCTTTCTTTCTTTCTTTCTTTCTTTCTTTCTTTCTTTCTTTCTTTCTTTTTCTTTTCTTTCTTTCTTTCTCTTTCTTTCTTTCTTTCTTTTTTCCTTCCTTCCTTCCTTCCTTCCTTTCCTTTCCTTTCCTTCCTTCCTTTCTTTTCCTTCCCGTTGGGTCACTGGCAGCGGCAGGCCAGATTTACTTCCAGGTATGCCGGTGGAACCCCCTCTCACCGGTTCTCTAAATTTCACCAACCGGCTCTCGCGAGTAGGTGCGAGCCTGCAGAAACCCACCACTGCTTTATGCTCGAAGGCAGGACTAGAACCCAGAGTAGCCGCCTAGTTTTTAGTCTCATGCCTTAACCATTACGCCAGACTGCCTCTATGCTGCTTAGATGCATTTTTTAAAAAGCCACTCTAAGACCACCTGGGAACAAATTCATCAATTCACTGCATTTTAGTATTTTTTCCCCATCAGGAGCAAAATATCATTATCGTTGGCAGAGTAGGTGTAATTTCCTGCATTAATCCATTTCATTTAAACGTCTATTTAACTCGAAAGGTTTTCTTTTCAAAACTGACCTCCTGTCTCCCATATTTCTCTTTAGGGTACTACAATCAATCCTTGACTTACAAGGATTACATTTAGTGACCGTTCAAAGTTACAACCTCTCTGAAAAAAGTAACTTATGACCGTTTTGCACACTTATGACCATTGCAGTTATCTCCACATTCAGGGGATCAAAATACAGACAGTAGGCAACCGACTCATATTTATGACCATAGGAAGTGACCTGGAATCCTGTGATCCCCCTTTTACGTCCTTCTGACAAGCAAAGTCAATGGGGGAAGCCAGATTCACTTAAGAACCGTGTGGCCGGTCGGTACACTTTCTAAAGCAGGGGTCTCCACCCTTTGCAACTTTAAGTCTGAAGGACTTCAGCTCCCAGACTGAAAAGCAAAGCTGGCTGGAGAAGTCTGGGAGCTGAAGTCCTTCAGACTTAAAGTTGCAAAGTTTGCCCACCCCTGATCTAGACAGACCCTACGCTCACGAAAGGCTCTCCAAAATTATGAAATCGGATATGCCGCGCCAGAAACGTAGGCCTCAGCCTCGCGCACTACAGGATGCTGCAATTATGGGGTCACAGGTCCAGGGAACATTAGTGCATATATCGGATTAGCGCAGCCAAAAACAGCCCTCTTTTTTTTTTTCAGATTTAGAACTTGGCTGTATGAGCCACAATACATGATATGGGTTGGGGTAGAGGGCAAAGAATCAGGAAAATTGCCATTTAGATATATTTTACAAAGTGCAAACATGGGGACTGAAGCCTTAAAGGTTTGCAGGGGTTACTCTGCGGGCCATTACAGATTAGGTGGCCTCTTGAGAAATCCTCCTGAAATGAAGAAACCAGTTTTTTTCCTTTGACAGCTACCTCTCTCTCCGCCAGGCCCTGTAAAATCATTTGGCTGGGAAAGAGAAAATAAACCGGGGCGATTCCATCCCACAAACCTTCACTTTCTAAGCCCCCCCCCCCCAACCCCCAAACAGATGCACAATTGAAAGGAGATTCTGGCATGGGCTCCCCTTGCATTCCTCTTATAGAGCATCCCTTGGTTTTCCACTATAAACATTCCCCCTTAGGAGACACACAAATGGACACACACACACACACACACACACACACACAGCCTCATTCCACAGCCCCAGGCACAAAGAGTCTCAATACACATACAAACACACACACTTTTTAAACATTTTTTTAAAAAACCGGACGGTAGGAAAAAGAAGCCAGAGAAGCAACGAGAAACAACAATTAGTGCAACCCAGGGGAAGAGGGTTGGGTTTTTTTTTTGCAAACACACAACTTCTTGACAACTGTGGAGGAGCGGAGAAGAGGATCCCGAGAGTACTCCTTAAAGCAGGGGTCTCCAACCTTTGCAACTTTAAGTCTGAAGGACTTCAGCTCCCAGACTTCTCCAGCCAGCTTTGCTGGCTGGAGAATTCTGGGAGCTGAAGTCCTTCAGACTTAAAGTTGCAAAGGTCGGAGACCCCTGCCTTTAAAGGGCTGGAGTTTGAGAAGTCCAAGCCTTCTCCATCCCAACTTTGAAAGGAGTTCCTTTACAAGGCCCGGGGAGCGGAGATGGAAGGAGTGGAGGGTGGGGGGGGGGGGGGGAGAGAGAGAGAAAGGCTCTCCTCTTTCCTTTTGTCTGTAGGCTACCTTGCCAACCAGGCAGTGTGCATGACCCGGGTTCAAACAGAAGCCCCCCCCACCCACCCCAACTTCTGTCCTTTCAGAGCCTCCGAGTGCTCCCCCCCCAGAGACACACAAAAGAGGAACCGGCTCCCCCTTTCTCCCCCCCCCCCCAGTTACAAAACAAACAAACACATTTGCACAAGGAGGTGGCCGCAGGAGAAGTGCTGGCAGTGCTTTCCCTCTCATACCCACACACATACTGTCCCCCCCCCCCACTTTTCTTCCCCCTCCCCTCCAGCTTACCAGCTTTGCAGGGGTCTTTATACTCAATTGGCTCCATCTCCTCTTCTTCCTCTTCCAGCACATCGCTGTAATCTGTAAAATCCGTAATGTGTCCCAGGACCAGCCCCAGGAAAGGCAGGAAAAGTAGCCCCCCCTTGAATGCAGACATGCTGGCAGGTCCCGGGAAATGCTCCACGGAACTGGAAACGGGAGGGGGAAGAGAGAGAGAGAGAGAGAGAGGGAGAGAGGAAACAAGAGTGGGAAAGGGGAGGAGGAGGAGGAGGAGGAAGAGGGGGAGAGAGAAATGGGAAGAGATGGGGAGGTTCCCCCCTCCTCCTTTCTGTTTTCTTTTCTTTTTCCTCCTTTCTCTTTCTCTCTCTCTTTCTTTCTCTCTCTCTCTTTCGCTCCCCCTCACTTTCCCCCCTCTCTTTTAGGGAAATGAGATCTGGCGGAGGCGGGTTCAAGAGCCGGAGCTCAGCCCCCTCTCCAAGCCAGTACAACCCTGGGAACTGGGCCAGCCCCGGGGTTGGGGATGGGTTGGGGGGGGGGGAGGAGATGGAGGAGAAAAAGGGAGAGAGAGAGAGAAAGAAAGAAAGAAAGAAAGAAAGAAAGACAGACAGACAGACAGAAAGAAAGAAAGAAAGAAAGAAAGAAAGAAAGAAAGAAAGAAGGAAAGAAAGACGGAGATAGACAATGTTATAGAAGATAGTTAAATAGACAGACTGACTGATAGATACTGTAGATGGTAGGTAGGTAGGTATAGAGAGAGAGATTAGATAGAGAGAGAGTGACTAGAGAGAGGATAGGTAGATAGATAGACAGATAGAGAAAGAAAGAAAGAAAGAAGGAAGGAAGATTTGGCGCTCCAGGGAGATGCTGCTGCCACTCACACACACACACACCCCACTCCAACGCAGCCTCTTTGCCCCGCGTGGTCCAGCTTTCGGGGCTCGTCCGCGGAGGGAGGGTCGCGCGTGGGTTGGTGGGTGGGCGTGCAAGGCAGGAGAGGACCCCCACCCACCCCTTTGCAAACTTTCTTCCCCCTCCCTCCCGTCTCCGGGCTTTCTGTGGGAGCTGGGGAATCCCGGATAGACCCCCCCCCAAAAACGCCCCCCCCACCCTTCCTCCTCGGCCCCCCCCGCTTTCTTACCTAGAGGGGAGACCCCTTTGCAAAAACTCCGCCAAAGTCCGTGGGAGCGAGGGCGTCTTAGGACAAGAGAGGAAGAGTTTGGCGGAGCCTGGACCCTTTCCAAGGGGGGGGGGGAGAAATATGGGGCGGGGGGGTGGAAGGAGGAAGGGAAGCCTCGTCCCCCCCCCCCACTCAGCAGCATCCCCCCCCCCTTCCCCAAATCCCCGCCGTTTCCACGGAAAGCGAGGCCGGGCGCTTCCCGGGAAGGTAGGTACAACAGCGGTCGTTTCTATGGGCGGCCTGGGGGAGACCCCCCCCCAAAAGCCGGCCAGGACGGGGAAATGGTCCTCCTTGGAGCCCCCCCAACTCCGCCTGCTTTTCTCATCCTCCGAGGACGGGGGTCTTGCGGGAAGCTTCCCGCGGGGGCCGCCAGAAGGAGGAGAAGACCCCTCCTCCCTCCCTCCCTCCCTCCCTCCAGGGCAAAGGGGGGGGCGGGGGTGGAAAGGACCCCCTGGCCATATGGAGGGGCTTTCTGCGCCTCCCTTCTCCCCCTCCCCCCCCCGAGGGTCAGTTGCATCCCACCCACCCCCAGCCCCGCGGAGCCGGCCCTGGCCATCGCCCTTCCCCCGCTCTAGTGCCACGTGGAGCGGAGCGGAGGGAACGCCTGGCCTCCTGTGGGTCCTGGTGGGCCCTTTGGCTTCAGGGGGGAAGCGTTGGGTCCCTGTGGGGCTTTGGGAGACCAGCGGCTGGCTTTGAAACGCCAGCAAGAGAATCCTGGCTTGTTTGCTTGCTTGCTTTAGGTCGGTCTCTGTCTCTCTCTCTCTCTCTCTCTATATATATAAAAAAATGCCTGTCTGTCTATCTATCTATCTATCTATCTATCTATCTATCTATCTATCTATCTATCTATCTATCTATCTATCTATCTATCTATCTATCTATCTATCTGCTTACCTACCTACCTATCTACCCACCCAAATATCTGTCTGTCTGTCTTTATATATATATATATATCAAAATGTCTGTCTGTCTGTCTGTCTACCCACCCAAATGTCTGTCTCTCTGTCTTTATATATATATATATATATCAAAATGTCTGTCTGTCTGTCTACCCACCCACCCAAATATCTGTCTGTCTGTCTTTATATATATATATATATATCAAAATGTCTGTCTGTCTGTCTACCCACCCACCCAAATATCTGTCTGTCTGTCTTTATATATATATATATCAAAATGTCTGTCTGTCTGTCTACCCACCCACCCAAATATCTGTCTGTCTGTCTTTATATATATATATATCAAAATGTCTGTCTGTCTGTCTACCCACCCACCCAAATATCTGTCTGTCTGTCTTTATATATATATATATATATATCAAAATGTCTGTCTGTCTGTCTACCCACCCACCCAAATGTCTGTCTCTCTGTCTTTATATATATATATATCAAAATGTCTGTCTGTCTGTCTATCTGTCTACCCACCCAAATGTCTGTCTCTCTGTCTTTATATATATATATATCAAAATGTCTGTCTGTCTGTCTGTCTACCCACCCACCCAAATGTCTGTCTCTCTGTCTTTATATATATATATATCAAAATGTCTGTCTGTCTGTCTGTCTACCCACCCAAATGTGTCTGTCTATCTACCTAACTACCCAGATGTCTGTCTGTCTGCCTGTCTATCTCTCTCTCTATCATCTATTTGTCTGTCTATATCCATCCATCCAAATGTCTGTCTGTATTGTCTGTCTGTATGCCTTCCTTCCTTCCTTCCTTCCTTCCTTCCTTCCTTCCTTCCTTCCTTCCTTCCTATTGCCGCCTATTTGCGCATAGGTGCGCATTTCACTCAAGGCGGCTGAAAGGTAAAAGTTCCCCTCCCACATACTGTATGTGCTAGTTGTTCCCAATTAGGTGCCAAAGACATAAACCATGAATTAACTGAGTCTGCCCAGTCTCATGACTATAAAAAATTGCAGCTAGATCGAATCCTTCAGTGGTACCTCTTCCAATTTTGTGTTTATAGTAAAGGTAAAGTTTCCCCTTGCACATATATGATAGCCGTTCCCGACTCTAGGGGGCGGTGCTCCTCTCCGTTTCAAAGCCGAAGAGCCAGCGCTGTCCGAAGACGTCTCCGTGGTCATGTGGCCGGCATGACTCAGTGCCAAAGGCGCACTGAACGCTGTTCCCTTCCCACCAAAGGGGGTCCCTGTTTTTCTACTTGCATTTTTACCTGCTTTCGAACTGCTAATTTTGCAGAAGCTGAGACAAGAATCTGTGATCAACAAGCTCAGCATCTTAGCCACTGAGTCACCATTACGTGACGCTCTACAGCCCTCTCAGTTTTAACGTTTACGAATTTGTACAGGGTTATTTAATTCGATTTTAATTTTGTATGTATTGTCATGTTTTTAGTAGTTTTAATTTTTTCCTGTACACCGCCCCGAGTCCCCTTGGGGAGAGGGGGCGGTCTAGAAATCCAATAAATAAATAAAATAAATAAATAAGCAGTTTACAGTCAGCATATTGCCGCCACCCCCCCCCGAACAATCTGGGTCCTCGTTTTACCGACCTCGGAAGGACGGAAGGCTGAGTCAACCTTGAGCCTGGTGAGATTCGAACTGCCAAATTGCAGTCAGCTGGCAGTCAGTAGAAGGAGCCTGCAGTACTGCACTCTAACCCCTGCGCCACCGTGGCTCATCATAAAAGAAAATAATCAAATAATAAATTAATAAAATTGTACAATAGCCACCCTACCCCTCACCCCAGTGACAGCACCTCACATGGGCCTCACCTCACATTGAATGGGCTCCATCCCGCTCTGGGTTCCCCAGGGATGTTGGCAGAACCAGGTCTTCAGCGCCTTCCGTAAACATGTCAAATGGGGGTCATTCTCATCTGGGTGAATGATGTGAGAGGGAACCACCACGGAGAAGGCCCTTCTTCTGCGTCCCACCAGGTGAATCTCCAGGACCCACAACATTCCTTGTCTCCCCAGTTTAGTGGGCCGGATGGATGTGACCGGCAAGAGATGCTTCCCTCAGATAAACGGGTCCCAAGGCATGGGGGGGGGGGACTTTAAAGGTGACAAGCGGCACCTTAAATTACACCCGGAAGCAAATTGGCAGCCAATGCAGCTTCCGCAGGAGAGGTGATACATGAGGCGGTACACCGAGGTCTGCAGAAAACCACGCGGGCCGCTGCATTTTGCACCAACTGTCTGCCATGGACCTTGCGTGTTTCTTTTTTAAAAAAAAAATAATTTTGGTTAAATGTTTTAATCTTTAAAAACAGTCAGAAGACATAACAAGTATAAATAATAATAAAAAAATCAAGAGTGCAAAACAAAACAAAACACAGAACATATAAAACAACATACAATAATTTTACAGCTTTCTATACCGGCTTTCCAGCTCAGCTTTTGTAATTCTCCCTTCTGCATTACCTGCCTATTACTATATCCTTATCTTGTAATGTAGCAAACACAATACCAACACTTATAATGATATTCATTATTTGCATCACCATGTTCTCTATTTTCTGTTTTGGCTTCTGATTTCTAGCCACTTGTACATTTTATTCCCTACTTTATAAAAAGTCTGATTCTTCTCTTCCTTTAGTTCTATTGTCGTTTTGTCCATTTCTGCGCATTCGAGTATTTTCCTGATTATAGTTTCATCTGAGGGTGTATTAATTTTTTTTTTTTGCAGTTTTAATGCGAAAGCAATCCTTGCTGCAGTGAGTATGTGCATGATTATATATTGAGATTCTTTATCTATTTTTTGGTCTAGCAGTCCTAATAAAAATGCTTCCAGTTTAAGTTCTATTTTTCGCTCCGTAATTTCTTCCAGCCATTTCTGAATTTTACACCAGTATCTCCTTGTGATGGGGCACATCCACCACAGGTGGTAGAACGTTCCCGGCTTGTGGCTGCATCTCCAACATTTGGGGGATAAATTTGGGTACATTTTGGCCAATCTCGCTGATTCTTAAGAGGTCCCTAAGGGGGCGGGTATAAGTGCACCAGCGTGCCTACCGTCCCTGCCCTATTGTCCCCATTGATATGTACTCTTTTTATATGCTTATGGCTATGTTTTGCTTAATTGAATCCATTTATTTGTTTGCCATTTTTTTTCATGGGTTTTTCATACTTCTTTCCTTGTACCTGTTGACAGATAAACAAATAAACAAATAAATTAAAAATAAATTAAAATAAACTGGAGCTTCCAGATACTCTTCAAAGGCAGCCCCATGTAGAGCGTGTGGCAATAATCAACACAGGTAGTGACTAGGGCCATGATGGTGAACAGGTGGCACGCGGAGCCATTTGTCAGGGCACGTGAAGCTTGCCCTGTCAGTGGCCAGTGTGCCATTTTTCACACACCCGGAGGCTTCAGGAGCTTCCCTGAAACCTCCGGAGCATGAAAAACCAGCCCTATGGGCAAACCGGAAGTTCGGGAACAGGCTTCCGGTTTCCTCGTATGGCCGATTTTAGCCCTCCGGAGGCTTCAGGGAAGCTCCTGAAGCCTCCGGAGGGCCTCCGGGGGGGGGGGGGGAGGCTGTTTTTCCCCTCCCCAAGCTCCTATAAAGCCTCTGGAGCCTAGGGAGGGTGAAATGCATACAGTTTTGGTCGCCACGATGTAGAAAAGACGTGTAGACTCTGGAAAGAGTGCAGAGAAGAGCAACCAAGATGATTAGGGGACTGGAGGCTAAAACATATGAAGAACGGTTGCAGGAACTGGGTATGTGTAGTTTGATGAAGAGAAGGACCAGGGGAGACATGATAGCAGTGTTCCGATATCTCAGAGGGTGCCCCAAAGAAGAGGGAGTCAAACTATTCTCCAAGGCACCTGGGGACAGGACAAGAAGCAATGGGTGGAAACTAATCAAGGAGAGAAGCAACCTAGAACTGAGGAGAAATTTCCGGACAGTTAGAACAATTAACCTCTGGAACAGCTTGCCTCCAGAAATTGTGAATGCCCCAACCCTGGAAGTCTTTAAAAAGATGTTAGATAGCCATTTGTCTGAAATGGTATAAGGTTCCTGCCCATGCAGGGGGTTGGACTAGAAAACCTCCAAGGTCCCTTCCAACTCTGCTATTGTATTGTATTGTATTGTATTGTAAAAAAGCATGCCAAAAATGAGGCGGGGGGGAGCAATGGTTGTGCGCACATACGGGCTGTAGTTGCGCATAGCATTATGGGTGTGGCACGCCTATGCACGACCCCCCTGCGCTCCCCCTGCTTATGGAACGCGAGCCAAAAAAGGTTCACCATCACTGGACTAGGGCAATGATGGCGAGCCTTTTTGGCGCTAAGCGCCCAAACCGGAATGCGCATACGCATGCGCGCCTTGGAGCACTGGAAAAACCAAAGGCTAGCTTTGCCGGTGTGCGTATATACACGCCGGCCATTTGGTCTTTGGGTTCTCAGCACTCCATCATGGGCGAAGACTAGCTGGCCGGCGCACATGCGCGGGCTGGAAACCGAAAGAGCAGCTGGCGACGGTGTGTGCGCCCACAGAGAGGGCTCTGCCTGCCACGCCTGGCACATGTGCCATGGGTTCGCCATCACAAGACTAGGGCATAAGTGACCGTGAGTCACTAATGTTGGGAGATAAATAAGAGAAGACCAGCCAAGAGAAGTAGTGTGTATTCTTTCATTTTAGGGTTTACCAACTCCCGACCTCCGTCTGTGTGAACTGGCAGCGTGCAAGTTTTCTCAAAGTTATTTTGCAGAATTTCCTACATGCCCAAGGTGGATGGTGAAGAAAAATAAAATGTGACCACGTTTTTCATTGGAACATTCAGAACAATTTATTGAAGTCAACCTCAAGCAAAGATTTAATCAGTGGAATGTCATTTTAAAAACCTTTCCAAAATTAATGTTCACGGAAGCAAACACACATCTGAATTCCAAAGTATTTGTAAAATAAAAAAAGGCAACATCTCCGTAAATATAATGTACAAAAATTATATGTTCCTACCATCACTCACATTCAGTAAGAAGCTAAAATATTACAGGCAATTCCTAGATACACTTTGACTAGTAAACAATGAACTATCTATATACAAGTTAACCAAGCTTTATAGATGTCACACTATGCAAGAGAACATAGGCTAAACAACAAAAAAAAAAACCCTCCAAAATGTTGTTATGTCTCAAAGTCTATGTAGCAACATCAAGTCATAATACAGTAATAATCCCTATGGATCACCCCCCAAGGGAAACTTAACACTACTCCTTAGTGTTGAAATCTTCTATCCGGGTTTGAGAAATTCCTAAAGATATTGATCTTTCTTTCTTTTTTTTTGTTTTAAAGTGAGTATCAATGATTCTGCTATTAAAGACTCTGGTGATTTTTGTTAAAATAACATCTCACAGAATCTACGGAAGTTTGGTACATAGTAACAAGATCTACAGAAATAACGATTCTACAAAGTCATTGTTACAGATAAAAGAGTTACACAGGAATGGTGACAATCTTGTTGGTTGTTGGTGTCTGTTGTGCAATATCACGTCGTGGGGGGATACAAATGGATTTTGTCCTTTTTTTGTCCCCCCCCCCCCCAAACCTTCTCTAGCAAAACTCAGAATAAAAAGCACATACCCTTAATAAACAAATGAAGACACATTCTGGTTGCTAGCCCATCATAATAGCTATTTCACCAACTTGGTTTTCAAGGGCAACACGAGTTCATTGCTTCGTGGAGGGAAAGAGGGAGAGTGAAGAAATGACATTGACCAGATCAAGAGGAAAGAACCCGAAACAGACATAAAGCTTTTCTCCAGTGAGTTCTTATTGAGGACCGGGTGCGAAATGTGTGGGCCAGGTGTTCAGGAGAACATGTAATACATGACCTAAACCAGGGATCTCCAAATTTGGCAACTTTTAAGACTTGTGGACTTCAACTCCCAGAATTCCCTAGCCAGCATGATTGGCTAGGGCAAAGGTCAGCAACCTGTGGCTCTGGAGCCGCATGTGGTTCTTTCATCCCTCTGCTGCGGCTCTCTGGCACCGATCGGCTTCACAATTGATAGGGCTTTCGGTTAGGAAAGGTAGAGGAAAAAGGACACCATGCTAGGAGGAGAGACTCTATGGTGGGGGAACTGGACTTCCGGTCAGCTTCAGAATTGAACGGGAGGCTTCCGGTTAGGACCATTGTGGCTCTTTGAGTGTTTAAGGTTGCCTGGGCTAGGGAATTCTGGAAAATGAAACCCACAAATCTTAAAAAGTTGTCAAGTTCAGAAGACCGGCATGATCTAAAAAGAAGCACTGTGTGCAGAGGGACTATTATCATCCCTATAATGGGAAGCAGTGAACAAACAGCTTTGGCAAACTGGCAATTTAATGGTATAGGCAGAGTTGATGCTGGGCAGACACACCATTCCTAGATTTATGCGTGACACCGCAGTTGCAAAAAAACAAACAACAAAAAACAGCCCGCTTTCTTTCTTCCCATCATCTCCAGAAAAGAGTGCCCCTTACCCAATTATATTCGCACCCAAGCTCGGTGCCCCTACAGGCAGCTGAATACCAATTTGCTCAAGCCCACCTCCCAAAGTTATCTCAGGATATCTCCTAGGAGCGATAGGATAAGTGCATTATTTGTTTATTTTCATCTGAAATCTCTGATGCGGAGAGCAAACAAACCCTAGAAAAGGCTCTTTTTAGTGTTAGAAGTGCAAAGAAATACTGGAAAGTTCGTAATGCTGCTCCTACCTCAGGCAACGGCTCTTAACAGCGTCAAGAAAAGGAGTGGGATTTACTTTCCAAATATTTCCTACACGCCGCAAATTCATATCGTGCAAGAGAAGCGGGAATCTCTTTCGGGCTCCACGTTTCGGGCAGGGCGAGACTCGTAATACAAACAGGGAAATGAATAAATAAAATACAAACTGTAAAACAAGCATGGAAAAATAGTTTTCAAGTACTTTAAACCCTGAATTCAATGAGGCAGAAGATAACAATGTTAAAGTGACTATATTCGTACCAGCGGCTGACTTTCCCCAACTCCCAATCCCACCCATAACATCTCCATATATATATATATACACAGTCAACGGGTTTTCAGATCATTGGCAACGATATTGTAATAATTACATCTCTTGAATGCCGCCGGGGTCTGCGGAAGGGCGCCAACCAAGAGGTGCCCCCCTTCTTCCCACTTCATTACAAGTTCCATGGAACCGTTTCCCACGCGGCATTTTTAAGAACGCAAATATGCACTTAAGGGCTGCTAACACGCAATGTTAGGAAGTACGTGTATTGTACGTCCTGGAGCAAAGGAAAAAAACAAAAAAGCACGACGAACAAATGAAATACTTTGCTTTAGACATAGAACTTAGTATTGGAGGGGGGTGAGGGGGGGCTGCCCAGGACTTTGAGATCAAACCACAGCAACAGGTGCATGATTTTACACGGGAAAGGCTAAAATCACACAGGTGAAAGAAACGGAGTGGAAGGGGAAACATTGTCCAAAAATACTGTGCAGGTGGCTGCTTGCAAGAGGAGACCTGAATATTCCTTCCTTTATTTCTTCCTAACTAGAAAAATGGCAGAAATGTTTCTTGATATTTTTTCTATATTTTTGGGATGAATTGCAACCCTTGGAGGGTTTGACGAAGCAGTTGTAGGTCTAAAGATATGCAGACACGGCTCTCCCACCTGTGTATCCCCAGGTACCTCTCGAATGCACGTGACACACCTGCTTGAAATCTAAGTGTCAAAACAATGTTCTTTAAATCTTCACCTAGCCAGATGTTTTCCAGGCTGCTTTTTCATTTGCCTGCAGTCAAGCACACCATTTCCTCCAGGCGCAGATTTGAAACCAGGGCAGCAACGCAAAAGCATTCCAGGGTCAAAGAGTTATGACAACACAGCCCAAAGATTTCTGCATTCTACAGGATGCAGTTTCAACGCTCAAAGCATCTCCATGATTGCAAGAACACAGAACGGCAGCCTTCTAGCGGAACAAGCCAGCTTTCCACTCCTGATTAAAGTGCGTGTTTTAGCAAAAAGGGAACTCCCGTGGCTTGCGCATAGAAAACAACAATGCTAGGTGTCTGCCCGCTCAGAAATGATCCTTCGCTGAATTCACAGCAGGCCACTATGCGTGTCCGTTTTCCACTCAGCAAGAGGTACTGCTGCGTTCAATTGGTTTGTCCCACAGATGTATCTCAGGAAAACTTAAAATCTACTCTAAGTGCGTACAAGATATTCAGCAGGGGTTACCCATTGGTATGAGCTGCTTGAAAAGGAAAAAAAAACAACAACCCTTCACATCCTACCCTTATGCCTTCATTAGGAAAAGATGGGAGGGAGTGGGGCACATTTTATAAGTCAAAGTAGGATGGGAAGGGGAAGAAACACCTGAATTGCAGGTATTGTATTTGGAGAAGAAAGCCAGCCTTTGTTTGGCCCAACTTCCATTTCTCATGGCAATACTTCAATCCCGTTTTTTGCAGAGGGCAAAGAGACCAAATTCTACATTTAGAATTTTATAGAACAGAACGAAAGTTCTTTGTTTATCACAGAATATATTTTTTTTTTCCTACGCGCCGAATAATTAGAATTTGAGAGAAAGGAGGGAGGGAATCCAGGAACCGCTAATATTTCCATTGGTCCCCAAAAAACACTATCTTCATAATCAATATTCCTGTTCCTTAAGGATGTTATGCGGCTTAGGATAGGACTGCATTTTCAATGAAAAACCTTCCCGTTCTATCTCTTCAAATAAATCAAACCGAACCAGAACAAATATTGAAAATGTAGCCGTGAATGAGGCAGCGAAAGTTTGAAGCATCTTAATGAAGAAACTTTATGGGGTTCAAAAGATATATTCTAACAAAAAAAAAATATCACCCGAATCAAATAGATGCTTTCTTTCACTTTTTGCATCCAGAAGTGGAGAAAACTGGAGACAATAATCTAAATTGACATGATAGCGGAAGTGGCCTATTCTTCTGAGGATTGGGCTACTTCAGGGGTGGTCTAAGGAAGCTTTGCTCTGATGTCTGACCATCCATCAATGATCCTTCTACTTAGCAACAGGTTTGGCCACTTTCCCTTGCAGAATTGCACTTGAGGTGACATGCAAGTTCTAATCATGATTCCGGATCCTCCACTCTTGAGGACAAAACATCTCGCCAGCCGTATGACACAAGTTTCTTCAAAGCACAATGGAAAAGATCAAAGAACCACAACAGAACAAGGCAGTTGAGAGAGAGAGAGAGGAGGGGAGATGCGACCAAAGAGAAAAGAGAACATGATTGGGTGCAAGGGGCCAACACGTTGCCCAAGCTTTAATGCCATTCATTGATTGGAGTTGCAGTATTTCCAAACTTCACCTTAACTTCAGCGACATATATTCCCTAATTTTATATTTGCCTACTCAAGGTGCGCTGCCACAAAAACTGGGCATCCCGTAGGCCAGGGGTCTCCAACCTTTGCAACTTTAAGTCTGAAGGACTTCAGCTCCCAGACTTCTCCAGCCAGCAAAGCTGGCTGGAGAAGTCTGGGAGCTGAAGTCCTTCAGACTTAAAGTTGCAAAGGTTGGGGACCCCTGCCGTAGGCCATTCCCCATCTCTCAAGGAATAGTGGAGTGTATAAAAGAAAACAAAGACGAGAGAATTCTGAATTTAGGATTCCTAGATTAGGAGAAAATCCTCGCTGAAAAAAATGTATTCTTCCATGACCTTGGTTTTTTTTCCTATTCCCCCCTCCCGCTCCCAAAAATCAAATACGTAATAAAATAATCCTAAAATCTAAATCTAAACATACATAAATAAATTGTAGTGTTCTCAAAAGTTACTTTCAACGTTCATTAGTGTTATCGAATACGCATCATCTTCTTTGAGGGTTTCGCATTTCACTAGTCCACATGATTCTGAAGCTTATACAATGCGAGCAAACCAAGTCAGTGACCTGTAAAGGAATTTGCCAACTGAATGAAAACTGAAAAGACAGCTCAGGTGCTTTCAAGGAATGCTAGTGTGCTGCCTTACTTTTTACGCCAAGGCGGATTAGGAAAACAGAAGCTGTATTTGCTTTTCCTTTATAGGCTTTTCAAAAAGAGGAATAAAAAACAAACTAATAAAAAAAAAACCTAGGAAAGGAGGCACCGGCATCATAAAATACTGTCAATTTCCTGCAATGGCCTAATCTGTTATGTTCATATAAATCAACGTGCAGTCAAACTAAGCATTCCTAAATAAAAAGAAGTATTTCAGGAGATCCTTGGAATACTGAACGGGAAAAACCAGTGATGTAGATTTTCAGTGCCGGCTCTTTAAGAAAGGTTAATAAACTAGTCTTTATGAAATACTCACACACACACATGGCTTTTGCAAGATAGAACATTCCTATCCAGCGACTGAGTAACCTTATGTCAAAATCGGACGAGACACGAGAGAACAAAACTGGCCATATAAAAAATACGTTTAACGGCCGGCAGCCAAATTCTGCCTTTCAGATTCAAGAGATAAACTCTTCATCAGCATCTGTCACCGTGGAAACCGCGCAAGAGGGACACAGGTTCTGCATGGTAGAAGATTCACCAAAGGAGAAACCGACTCGGGAGGCCTTGCGAAAGAAGAGCCTCAACTCCCCAAAGCGAGAAGGCGAGAGAAGCACGGTTCCAGAAAAGCCCAGGTTTCCTTCGGAGGAAACTGGACTCCGGGCCCAAAAAAAAGAAATATTCCCCAACCTCCTGACTGTCCCCCGGGATTTTTATAGGCACAACCTACCAGAATCACCGCAAAAGCCCTTGAGAGGAAACAAAAGCTAAACTGCAAACACCGTGCAGATTAAGAAGCGGCCAGAGTGCATGCTTCTAAGGGACCGATAACATCACGTCAAAAATGCTCTTCCAATATCATGGGAGTCCTAATTTATTTCAATTTTGGGGGGGTGGAGGGTGGGCGAAGGTTATCGCGAGGATCGTTGGCTCACTCAAAAAAGGAAAAGAGGAAAAGTGCGCCATCTCAAAAAATAATAATTCATTTTTTGCCCGTCATGATGAAGTTACTGGAATTATCTCGCTTTGGAACTGCCCGATAAAGATTTATCTGATGGGTGGTTTTTTTACCCCATTAATTGTAAAACCAGACAGGAAAATAATCATCATCATCATCATAATAATTAAAAAAAAAAAAGACACATGAGAGAGATAGATACCAGGCTGGTGCGACTACTCTTCTTTTTCCAGACACACGCTTGATTGTATTAGAACCAGAAATCCTCAAAAAAGTCCTTTAAAAATTAAATAAATAAATATTTTTGCTATGTTTCTTTTCTTTTTTTCTTTTTTCCCCCCTTTTTTCTACACGCAGAGAACATACTTTTTAAATTCAAGGTCCTTCTGCTTGTTTGTTTTACAAACCCTTTCCCCACCCTGGTGTTAGAAAGCTCTCCTCTTTTTGAACAAAAAAAAAAAAAAAAATCAACCGATGCCAACTGGCTTCTTCCTGATCTTCCGAAAGACACCTTCGCGGGAAGGGAGGAAAACGGGATCTAATCAGCTGCGCAGGCTCCTTAAACTGCCCTTCCCCAGATCCGGCGAGCCTAATTCCAGTCCACTGGAGGCAGCTCTAAAAAGATTTGAGGAGGCTTCCCCTGGCACTGTATCTAGATTCACGAGGATTTGCCACCTGGAACGTGGAACGAGTGTGTTGAGGGGGTGTTGCGTTTTCGTGAAAAGGGGCCTCTCTTCACTCCTTGGAGGCTTCCTCTGGGTTTTGCTGTTCCAGCCGGTGCTTGATCTTGCCCCAGTACTCGGGCGCCACAGGGGCCTTGGGGTTGTGTTCAGAGCAGCAGAGGCGCCCGTCCAAGGCCGAGGAGACCAGGGCGCCCTTTTCGTGGTCTTTGCAGTAAGAGTGAGGGCAGAACTCGCAAAACGAAGCCGCTGGGTTGCCGCAGATGGCACACTGGTGCCAGGGGCATTCCCACTTCCCTGCGAAGGAAACAAAGAGAGAGGTCAGCTAGGCAGCAGCCCAGGCGCAGGGAGGAAATACCCAGCCTATTTTCACGGTGCAAACTATAATACAATAATACAGCACAATAGCAGAGTTGGAAGGGACCTTGGAGGTCTTCTAGTCCAGCCCCATTTTTAGTTGTCTTCCTCTTCCTCCATGTATTTTATTACTGTTTCAGACAAATGGCTACCCAACATCCTCTTAAAGACTTCCAGTGTCGGGGCAGTCACAACTTCTGGAGGCAAGCTGTTCCACTGACTAATTGTTCTAACTGTTAGTGAATTCTTCCTTAGGTCTAACTTAGATTGTCAATACAATACAATAGCAGAGTTGGAAGGGACCTTGGAGGTCTTCTAGTCCAACTCCTTGCCTAGGCAGGAAACCCTATATCGTTTCAGACAAATGGCTATCCAACATCTTATTGAAGACTTCCAGGGTTGGAGCCTTCACAACTTCTGGAGGCAAGCTGTTCCATTGATTGATTGTTCTCACTTTCAGAAATTTCTCCTCAGTTCTAAGTTGCTTTTCTCCTCGATTAGTTTCCACCCATTGCTTCTTCTTCTACCCTCAGGTTCCTTGGAGAATAGTTTGACTCCCTCTTCTTTGTGGCAACCCCTGAGATATTGGAACGCTGCTATGTCTCCCCTAGTGCTCCTTTTCATTAAAGTAGACATACCCAGTTCCTGCAACCGTTCTTCATATGTTTTAGTCTCCAGTCCCCTAATCCTCTTTGTTGCTCTTCTCTGCACTCTTTCCAGAGTCTCCACATCTTTTTTTACATCGTGGTGACCAAAACTGGATGCCGTATTCCAAGTGTGGCCTTACTAAGGCATTATAAAGTGGTATTAACACTTCATGTGATCTTGATTCTATCCCTCTGTTTATGCAGCCTAGAAAGTAGAACTGCTTTATAACACGGTTTGGCTTTGTGAATATAGAATAGAATAGAATAGAATAACAGAGCTGGAAGGGACCTTGGAGGCCTTCTAGTCCCGGGATGGCGAACCTATGGCACGCGGAGCACATGGGCACATGAGCCGTCACCCAGCTCAGCTCCACCACACATGTACATGTGCCTCCCGCCAGCCAGCTGATTTTCAAATCTCTGACACGCATGTGGGACATGTGCGCATATGCATGGGGGGATCAAGGGGTGTGTGGCACACACACCCCACACCCCGTTTTTGGTCCCAGGAGGCTTCAGGAAGGCCAGCTAGGTCCAAATGGTCACAAAATGAAGCTTCTTGGACGAGAAGTGAAACGTCTTCAAAGAAAACCCCCCAAAGTCCAGTTGCCCCTTGAAAAAGGACCTTTGGGACAACCAGCACCTGGATCAGGGGTCTCCAACCTTACTTTAAACCTGATGGACTTCAACTCCCAGAATTCCCCAGCCAGCAAAGCAATTTTAAGCCTGGTAGACTTCGACTCCCAGATTTCAACTTTCAGCTTTGCTGGCTGGGGAATTCTGGGAGTTGAAGTCCACCAGGCTTCAAGTGGCCAAGGTTGGAGGAGACCCCTGATCTGGATGACTGAGAATCTGCAAGGACATTCTGAGAGATCTACCGCAACCTTATCTCGATAGATTAATCCAGGGGTCTGCAAAGTCGGCTCTTTTAAGACTGGTGGACTTCAACTCCCAGAGTTCCCCAGCCAGCAAAGCAATTTTAAGCCTGGTAGACTTCAACTCCCAGATTTCAACTTTCAGCTTTGCTGGCTGGGGAATTCTGGGAGTTGAAGTCTACCAGGCTTCAAGTGGCCAAGGCTGGAGGAGACCCCTGATCTGGATGACTGAGAATCTGCAAGGACATTCTGAGAGATCTACCGCAACCTCATCTCGATAGATTAATCCAGGGGTCTGCAAAGTCGGCTCTTTTAAGACTGGTGGACTTCAACTCCCAGAGTTCCCCAGCCAGCAAAGCAATTTTAAGCCTGGTAGACTTCGACTCCCAGATTTCAACTTTCAGCTTTGCTGGCTGGGGAATTCTGCGAGTTGAAGTCCACCAGGCTTCAAGTGGCCAAGGCTGGAGGAGACCCCTGATCTGGATGACTGAGAATCTGCAAGGACATTCTGAGAGATCTATCGCAACCTCATCTCGATAGATTAATCCAGGGGTCTGCAAAGTCGGCTCTTTTAAGACGCTGGCTGGGGAACTCTGGGAGTTGAAGTCCACCCGTCTTAAAAGAGCCGACTTTGCAGACCCCTGGATTAATTGATAGGAATTAGCAGGGCAAACATGTTTATGTTCCCAGATGTGCCCGAAAAACAAATCTACCAACCAAATAAAATTCAAGGTAAACAGAAAGCAAAGATAAAAAGGCCAGTAAGCACAGCTGTTCCTTCTGACCTGTTTCCTAACCTTGACAGAGAACAACTATCCTGGCCTTGTACTTTCAAGCCAAAACAAAAAAACTGGCAGAGCCGATCCTGTGGAAAGATTGGCTTCAAAGGGTCATTTCAGGATTTGATGAACGATTCCTGGGAAAAAGTAAAAACCGAGGGGGAGCAAGAAAAACGCCCAACACCCCAAATTCCTTCGTGATTGTGGAATGCTGACAAACTGACTGAACTATGGAAACTCCTCACAAGTATCTTGGACGGGGATGTAGTCCCTGCTGCTCTGTTGTGTGACCAGCATGTTGGCTTCCTAGAGTCTTCCCTAGTTAATTTCTTCACAACTGCACTACTGAAAGAGAGCAACAATAGCAATAGCACTTGTACACCGCTTCACGGTGCTTTTACAGCCCTCTCTAAGCGGTTTACAGAGTCAGCCTCTTGGCCCTCAACAATCTGGGTCCTCATTTGACCCACCTTGGAAGGATGGAAGGCTGAGTCAACCTTGAGCCCGGTGAGATTCGAACTGCCAAATTGCAAGCAGCCAGCAGTACAGCAGAAGTAGCAATAGCACTTACTTATATACCGCTTCACAGTGTGTTACAGCGCGCGCTAAGCGGTTTACAGAGTCAGCCTCTTGCCCCCAACAATCTAGGTCCTCATTTGACCCACCTCGGAAGGATGGAAGGCTGAGTCAACCTTGAGCTGGTCAGGATCGAACTTCCTGGCAGTGAGCAGAGTTAAGCCTGCAATACAGCACTTTAACCCCTGCACTAATAGGGCTTCCTTCTTTCTTTCCTTCTTTCCCAAGTAATAGCACTTAGACTTATATGCTGCTTCGCGGTGCTTTACAGCCCTTTATAAGTGGTTTAGAGTCAGTCCATTGCCCTCAACAATCTGGGTCCTCATTTAACTGACCTTGGATGGATGGAAGCCTGAGTCAACCTTGAGCCCATCAGAATCAAAAGTGAGCAGAGTTAGCCTGCAATACCACTTTCTAACCCAGCGATGGCAAACCTTTTTAGGCTCGCGTGCCGTAAGAGGGGGGAGCTCAGGGGGGTTGTGCGCTGGCGTGCCACACCCATAATGCAATGCCCCCCCCCAGTGTGCAGTCAAGCATGATAGGCGCTCCCCCCCCCCCATTTTTTACATTCTTTTTTCGCCCTCCCCAGGCTCCTATAGAGGTCCTCCGGAGACTTCAGAAGCTTCCCTAAAGCCTCTGGAGGCCTGTTTTTGCCCTCCCCAGCAGTGGTGGGTTTCTGCAGGCTCGCACCTACTCGCGAGAGCCGGTTGGTGAAATTTAGAGAACCAATGAGAGGGGGTTCCACCAGTGTACCTGGAAGTAAATCTGGCCCACCGCTGCCAGTCACCCAACAGGAAGGAAAGGAAAGGAAAGGAAAGGGAAGGAAAGGAAGGAAGGAAGGAAGGAAGGAAGGAAGGAAGGAAGGAAGGAAAGAAAGAAAGAAAGAAAGAAAGAAAGAAAGAAAGAAAGAAAGAAAGAAAGAAAGAAAGAAAGAAAGAAAGAAAGAAAGAAAGAATTTATCATCACAATTGAGTCCAAAATTTTGGTTGCTAAGCAAGAGCGTTGTTAAATGAGTTTCACCACATTTTAAAAGGTGGCCACTCCCACCCTGTCACATGACTGCCAAGCCACGCCCACAGAATAGGCCACACCTACAGAGTAGGTTCTAAAAAATTTGAAACCCACCACTGCTCCCCAGGCTCCTATAAAGCCTCTGGAGCCTGGGGAGGGCAAAAACAGGCCCCCCCTGGAGCCCCTCCGGAGACTTCAGGAGCTTCCCTAAAGCCTCTGGAGGCCTGTTTTCGCCCTCCCCAGGCTCCTATAAAGCCTGGGGAGGGCGAAAAAATGGCTTTAAAAATGGCTGAATCAGCTGGCCAGCGCGTACATGCACGCCGGCCAGCTGACAGGGCAACGTCTCGCATGCCCTGCCGAATGGCTCCGCGTGCCACCTGTGGCACGCGTGCCATAGGTTCGCCATCACTGTTCTAACCACTGCGCCACCACAACTCCTCGCTTAAACAGCCAGGTCGTTTTTTGCAAACGTATTTTTATATCCGTCCATCCCGTCTTCTTCTCCCCCCTCCCAAAAATGGCCCGTTTACAGCTGCCACAAAATTGCAGGCACCTACCAAAGGGTGGCTGTGTCAAATTAAGGCAGAGGAGGTGGTATGCTTTGGGGCAGTCTCTTTTGTCACACATGACGAGTTCACCCCCATCTCCACACTGAAAGCAGTTGTCTTCGTGCATCTGCTTCTGCTCCGTCTTTATCTTCCGTTTCTTCTGCTTCAGCTTGGCGTTCTTGGCCTTCTCTTCGTTTGCTGTTGCGCATGCCGTCTGAACGGGGGAGAGGGAAAAAGCCAAGAGGAATATTAACAAAGTACGAAGGAGGACTGGCGGTCTTAAGTCAGCCGTACAAGGTAGACCAGGCTAAGAAACCAACACCATGTAGGGCGGTGATTCTCAACCTTGGCGAGTTTAAGGCGCCTTAAACTCGCCAAGGTTGAGAAACACTGATGTAGGGCAGGACTACTTTCATTGTGTCATCTACACAGAGGTGGGGAACTATGTAGCTCCTTTAGGACCTGTGGTCTTCTTGCGGCTCAGGAATTCTGGGAGTTGAAGTCCACTCGCCTTAAACTCGCCAAGGTTGAGAAACACTGATGTAGGGCAGGACTACTTTCATTGTGTCATCTACACAGAGGTGGGGAACTATGTAGCTCCTTTAGGACCTGTGGTCTTCTTGCGGCTCAGGAATTCTGGGAGTTGAAGTCCACAGATCATAAAGGGGCCATAGTTCCCCACCCCTGATCTATAGTAACACAGTCTTGCTGTCGGGGTTCCAAGTAACACACCCATAACAAAGAAAAATTGTGTGTCAGGGTTCCAAAATAGTATCCTCAATCAAAAAAAGACTCCGAGGCTAGAGATTCCTCTGAATTTATTAGAGAAGTCATGTTGGCACATCTGGGAAAACCCGAATCTGAAAACGTCCAGGTTTTCCGCACCCGGTTGAAAGTTCAAGACCCTGCCCCAGAACCCACATGTCCATCACACGGCCCAATCAGCCACTGTCACGAAGGAAGATTCCTCCCATCCACGTTAGTCCAGGTGCAGGGACAAAATGACCTTGACTCTCTGGGAAGGAATGTTGTTATGGCTACGTATCTCCCATGCTCCATTCAATCCCCCCTCCCTGTTCTCCACAGTAGAATAGGTTTGAATGTTGTTATGGCTACGTATCTCCCATGCTCCATTCAATCCCCCCTCCCTGTTCTCCACAGTAGAATAGGTTTGAATAGTGACTGTTCAATGGCTAATGACGACTGTCATACAGTGCCATTGTCACTTTGAATGGTCCCTAAACAAACTGCCCTAAGTCGAGGACTACCTGTAATGAAAGAGACCAGGAAGAAAGTCCTCGATTGGACTTCGTTCTGAGCGGTGAACACAAGCAGAACAGACAACGTGGACGTGTGCGTGCATGCGTGTGATATTCCATCTATCTGTCGTTTTTGTTCCACTTGTGTGACTAACCTTTGGTCGCACTCCTAGGAATCCACTGCAGTTTTCTGCTCCACAGTGGCACTCAGTTCTGCCATTGCCCAGACAATCCAAATTATAGTTAAATGTTAACTCCATCCCTGCAAGTTCAAGAGAGTTAAGTTTAATACTTGGCAAAGAATGTAGGGATCTGTTGTTTTTTTTGGCTTCAGAAAAGAGTGATATATATATATATATATGCCAGCTTAGGTGAAATCGTAATCAAAATATTAAAAATGCCATTGCTATCTTCGTCGCCAGTGAAAAGTCTCGTCCTTATCAAAATGACACCATGGCTTGCAGAATTTAAAAAAGCATTTATTTCTCCCTTTTAAGCATCTCTTTTTCTCTGGTTTTCCCACTCTTCCCCTCCACTGTCACTGGCTATCAGAGACATCCCTTATGATCCAAGGACTTCAATCAGCATCATATGGTTGTCTGAGGTGCTTCCTGCAACCTGAAAATGCAAAGACTTTACTTGTCTCTAAAATTATGTTTTGCTTGTGTTGACAATAGTAAGCATCTAATAGAATGGAATGGGATAAATATGGAATAGAATAGAATAGAAAACAATCTTAAGTTTACAACGGTATAGAATAGTATAGAATATGGAATGGAACGGAACAGAGTAGAATATGGAATGGAATAGAATAAATATGGAATATAATAGAATAATAGAATAGAATAGAAAAGAATCTAATTTTACAACAGTTATAGAATGGTACAGAATATGGAATGGAATGGAACAGAGCAGAATATGGAATGGAATAAATATGGAATAGAATAGAAAAAATAGAAAAGAATCTAATTTTACAACAGAATAGAATAGAATATGGAATGGAATGGAATAGGATAGGATAGAATAAATATGGAATAGAATAGAAAAGAAAAAATAGTATAGAATAGAATAGAATAGAAAAGAATCTAATTTTACAAGTGTAGAATAGAATAGAATATGGAATGGAATAGAATTGGATAGGATAGGATAAATATGGAATAGAATAGAAAAGAAAAAATAGAATAGACTAGAATCTAATTTTACAACAGTATATAATAATAATAATAATAATAATAATAATTTAATTTTATATCCCGCTCTCTCTCCCCAAGGGGACTCGAGGCGGGGCACAGGCAATTAAAAATACAAATAAAACCACAGACAAATACAAAATACAAAGTTAAAAATAGATTAAATTGATCCTGCGCTAAAACCCATAGACTAAACTAAAAATTACCCCTAAAAACCCCTAACCTAAAAAGAGACTACCCAAGGCCGGCCAGACGAAAAAAGTGTGTCTTTAATTTTAAGCGGAAGGAGCGGAGGTCCGTGGTTGTCCTGATATCGGGGGGAAGGTCATTCCAGAGGGCTGGGCCCGCCACAGAGAAGGCCCTTCCCCTGGGCGTCGCCCGCTGACAAAGTCTAGTGGACGGCACCCGGAGAAGTCCCTCTCTGTGGGAGCGAATCGGCCGTGAGGATGTATGGGGCAGGATCCGATCCCGCAGGTAGCTAGGTCCCGAGCCATGGAGCGCTTTGAAGATGGTAATTAACACCTTGAAGCGCACCCGGAAGACGACAGGTAGCCAGTGCAGCTCGCGCAAGAGCGGTGTTACGTGGGCAAACCTAGACGTGCCCATAATTGCTCGCGCGGCTGCATTCTGGACCAACTGAAGCCTCCGGGTACACCTCAAGGGGAGCCCCATGTAGAGAGAGTTGCAATAATCCAGTCGGGATGTCACGAGAGCATGAGTGACTGTGCGAAGGGCGTCCCGATCCAATAGGGGGCGCAACTGGCGTACCAGGCGAACCTGGTAAAACGCCCTCCTGGCCACGGCTGTCACTTGATCTTCCATGGACAGCCGGGTATCCAGGAGGACACCCAAGTTGCGCGCCCCATCCACAGGGGCAAGATGTTCGCCCCCTATGGCCAGCGTTGGAGAGAGCTGGTTGAATCGGGCAGCCGGAAACCACAGCCACTCGGTATAGAATAGTACAGAATATGGAATGGAATGGAATAGAATAAATATGGGCTAGAATAGAAAAAATAGAAAAGAATAGAAAAGAATCTAATTTTACAACAGTATAGAATAGAATAGAATAGAATAGAATATGAATGGAATAGGATAGGATAGAATAAATATGGAATAGAATAGAAAAGAAAAAATAGTATAGAAAAGAATAGAAAAGAATCTAGTTTTACAAGTGTAGAATAGAATAGAATAGAATATGGAATGGAATAGAATTGGGTAGGATAGGATAGGATAAATATGGAATAGAATAGAAAAGAAAAAATAGAATAGAATAGAAAAGAATCTAATTTTACAACAGTTATAGAATGGTACAGAATATGGAATGGAACAGAGCAGAATATGGAATGGAATAGAATAAATATAGAATAGAATAGAAAAGAAAAAATAGAATAGAATAGAATCTAATCTAATTTTACAACCGTATAGAATAGTACAGAATATGGAATGGAATGGAATTCTTTATTGGCCAAGTGTGATTCGACACACAAGGAATTTGTCTTCGGTGCATAACATTGTACATAAAAGCTATGTGATAAATCATATCATAGTCATCATAACCATAAAATACAACACAGTGATAGAATCAATATAAATCGTACTAGGAAACTAAATAAAACAATACAAATCGTAAAGATACAAGCCAGAAAGCTAAGAGTCATAGCTAGAAAAGGAGATAGGTAATGGGAAAGATGAGAAGAATAACATTAATACAGTTTTACTGAGTAGTTTGACAGTGATGTGGGAATTAGTTGTTTAGCAGAGTGATGGCATGGTGTGCATTTACCGTGCATATCACAATAAAAGGCAAAATTGGCAATCACGTATGGCTGAAATCAGAAAATAGGACACTGCACAACAAAACAACTAGACACAAGGACAGTTTCCCCCCCCCCCCAAATGCCATCACTCTGCTTAGCAAATAATTCCCACAACACCATCAAATAATGTACTAAGACTGTATTACTATTATTCTTCACTTCCTTCCTAGTATCTATCTCTTCCCACTTATGACTGTAACCATGTTGCTTGTATCTTTACAATATATATAGATTTATTTGTTTCCTAGTATGATTTGATAGCTTATTAGTAACCTCAACTATTGCTAAGCGTTGTGTCTTTTGATTCTTGATGAATGTATTTTATTCTCCTTATGTACACTGAGAGCATCTGCATTGAAGACAAATCCCTTGTGTGTCCAATCACACTTGGCCAAGAAAGAATAAAGAATTCAATTACCCAAACTAGGGTTGATACAAGCTAAATTTGGACAGTGAAAAAAAAAAAAGAATTTGGGTCTGCCAGCAAATAAGCAACTTGGAGAGCACCAAAAACCCCTCATTGTTATCATTCTTTTTTTTAAAGTTAAAAATAAGATTTTTTTCCTATTAAAATACTTTTTTTTGAAAGTCTTTTTATTTTATTTTAATTTCATACATATAACCACAAGTATACCATTACATCTGAACAGAATTTTTTTTATATTGTCCATTATATTAGTCCCTCAACCCAGAACAGCTGTCATTTGCTCTTCTGCTTTCAATATACCATATTATATAATATAATATGTATATATTTATTTATTTTGTTTTATTTTTATTGGATTTCTAGACCGCCCCCTCTCCCCGAAGGGACTCGGGGCGGTGTACAGGTAAAAATTAAAATTATGACAATCAACAATACATATAAACTAAAATCGAATTAAATAATCCCCTGTACAAATTTATAAAAATTAAAAACTTAACCTTAAAACCTAATAACATAATTTAAAATTACAAACTGAGGCAGGAAGCATGGAATTAGGCCAGGCCGGCTAGATGAAACAGGTGGGTTTTGAGTTTCTGGCAGAAGGAGCGGAGGTCCGTGGTCGTTCTAATGTCAGGGGGAAGGTCATTCCAGAGGGTCGGGCCCATCACAGAGAAGGCCCTTCCCCTGGGCGTCGCCCGCTGGCATTGCCTAGTGGACGGCACCTGGAGAAGTCCCTCTCTGTGAGAGCGAATCGGCCGAAGGGATGTATGGGGCAGGATACGATCCCGCAAATAACTAGGTCCTGTGCCATGGAGCGCTTTAAAGATAATAACCAACACCTTGAAACATATTATACATATTATATACATATATAATATGTATAATATGTATATATTATATTATATACTGCTCTCTCCTCCTCCCTACCTCCTTTTTCTCTCTATCGTCCCTCTCTTCTCTACTTCCCCTTCCTCTCTCCTTCTCCTCTTTCTAATTCTTCTTTCTCTCCTTCTTCTCCTCTCCCTTCTATTTCCCTCTCTCCTGTCTCCTCTCTTTCTCCTTACCTCTACCTTTCCTTTCCACTCTCTCCATTTAATTTACGTGGTGTATTTCAGCATCTGAGCACCCTTCAATGAGTATTTGCTGGTACTGATAAACACATTCCAAAAAACATCCTTCATATTTATGATTTAACACACATCCTCTTTTCCCATAAAAACAATATTCTATTTGTGTCATTGCCTAACGGGGGTTAATTTGGTTTGATGATTCGTTCAATAAATGTTCTGCAAATGTGTCTATTTTAATTTTTAATACGGTAAACATCAATCAATGTAATCCAAAGAAACAAAGGCTCTTGGTGGTGGTGGTGGGGGAGAGAAACCTCCATCATTTTTTAAAAGTGTGAAGTGTTGCCGAGAACAAAAAAACCCTCAGTTGTGAGACACAGATGTAGGAAAAAAAATCTTCACGGCCCCCACCCTTCTGAGAAGGGAAGCCAAAGTAGGAAGCACCGTTTCTCCATGGTGACATCAATGCTCCCCAACAATTCCCCAGGGGAGATCAGCCCAATTTCTTCTCTTGCTGGTTTACAGAAAGTGCTTTAAAACAAAACTGCTGTATTTGGGAGAGTGTTTTTAATTGAATTTGTGCCACTGGGCTCGTTCCTTTTTATTCTTCTTTGTTTTGGGTTTGGTATTTTGTTTTTTGGTTGTAATGTGGTTTTTCCCCCCACGTGGAGCCTTATGACTGTTCCTTGATTGGGTTGGTTGGGCTGGCTGAGGACTTCTGGGATTTGAAGTCCGCAAGTTTTAAAGTTGCCAAGTTTGGAGAGTCCTGATGTAAGCCACTTTGAGGAGGAGGAGGAGGACGAAGAGGAAAAAAAGATGAAGGGGAGGAGGAGAGGAACGGGGAGGAGGAGGAGGAGGAGGAGATGAAGAAGAGGAGGAGGAGGAGAAAAGGAGGAGGAGGAGGAAAAAGAAGAAGAAGAATAGGAAGAGGAGGAGAAGAAAGGGAAGGGAAAGGGGGAGGAGAAGAAGAGAATAAGAAACAAGAAAGAAAGAAAGAAAGAAAGAAAGAAAGGAAAGAAGGAAGAAAATCTTGAGAAGATAGGGATGAAACTGTTACACTCTGTCCTTCCCCATGACATTATTAAAGTTGTTTTCATCATATGCAGTAGGGTTGGGTGCATAGGATTTTCTCTTTATTGTTTTCTATTCTTTAGCTCTAAGCCATCCAGATCTGTTTTGAATCTAAATAATAATGACAATAATCCGAGGAGGATCCAAGGAGGAGGATTATTATTGTATCCCTGGAGACATCAAAAAAGAAGAGAGAGAACTGGAGAAAATATAAGAAACATGGAAATAGAAGTAGAGCAACTATGGCAAAAGAAAGGGAAGATATTACCAATAGCAATAGGTACCTTGGGTGCAATCCCAAAACATCTGGAGCATCACTTGAACACCCTCAGCAATGAGAATGTCAACGTCAGTCAATTGCAAAAGGCAGCTTTTACTAGGAACAACTTTTAATCTGTGATGCAACCTTTGACATCATCAAACCACCACATCTGCCTAACGCAGGTCCTTGGGAACGGCTTGATCGGTGGATCAAAACCCCAAATCCAATCTAAACATCTGGCTGGCTGGCTGTGCAACAAACCATAATAGCCAGATGTAACCCTGTTGGGAGAGGTCACAGCCGATCTCCAGCAGCATTCCAAAACAGGAAAACATTTTTGTGCAATAAAAGCTGGCAAGTATAAATCTTTTGATCGGACTATTCGTTTCAATCTGGCTTTGCTTGCACAAACAAGCCTACTTATGCCAGAGGAAGAAAAATCTGAGCTGCTTCCTGGATTTGGCCAAAACTGTCACAAATGAAGAACTCTTCATACGTAAGCACGTTGCTTATCCCCTCAAGAGCTTTCCATTTGAGGCCGTCATTGAACTGAGTCTTTGAGTGGAGGGCTGGACTAGAAGACCTCCACGTTCCCGTCTCACCCGATTATTCTATGTTTTTGCTTTCTCTTTCAGAAGGAATAGAATAGAATAGGAGATAGAATAGAACCGAACAGAACAGAATATGAAATGGAATAGAATAGAACCGAACTGAATACGAGATGGAATAGTATAGAATAGAGTAGAGTAGAGTAAAGTAGAATAGAATAGAACAGAACACGAGATGGAATAGTATAGAATAGAGTAAAGTAGAATAGAATACGAGATGGAATAGTATAGAGTAGAGTAGAGTAGAGTAGAACAGAACAGAACAAAATACGAGGTAGAATAGAATATAACAGAATAGAATAGAACAGAACACGAGATCGAATAGTATAGAGTAGAGTAGAGTAGAGTAGAGTAGAGCAGAGCAGAGTAGAACAGAACAGAACAAAATACGAGGTAGAATAGAATATAACAGAATAGAATAGAATAGAACACGAGATGGAGTAGAGTAGAGTAGAGTAGAGTAGAGTAGAGTAGAGTAGATGGAAGGGACCTCAGAAGTCTTCTAGTCCAACCCCCTGCTCAGGCAGGAAACCTTACACCACTTCAGACAAATGGTTTGTCAAATCTCTTCCTAAAAACTTCCAGTGTTGGAGCATTCACAACTTCTGGAGGCAAGTTGTCCCACTGATTAATTGTTCTCCCTGTCAGGAAATTTCTCCCTAGTGAATTGTTTCTCCAAATACAAGCTTCTTCCGTTAGCTTGATTCGCCCTGGGAAACAATTCCGTTTTCCCATCCGGTCCCAGGGGCAGAGTCAGAATGGACAAAAAGGCAGAGAGGCCTAAACTATGTACAGAGATGTTTTGCAACATGTTCGGAGAACATGTTTATCAAGAGGCTGTGAATGAGCGACGACAACAACAACAGCAGCAGCAGCACCAAAAAGAGCGAAGAGGCAGCGTAAAGCCTGAAAACAGAAGACTTCAGAGAATATCCCTATCCAGGTCAAATTGGGGGGAAAAGAACTGGAAGGAATCCAGTAGCACCAAGTGTAGGAATGACAACTAGGCCACAAGCTGCCTGCATTCTTGGGCAGGAGGAGAAGGGAGGAGACAATGCAAAGATTGGTAGCAGCATTATGAGAGTTATACAAAACAAAGGGACTGTCCCCCAAAAGTGCTTTCTGAAAAGGCCACTGGATTTCATGTTTTTCCCTTGAAGACGTTTCGCTTCTCATCCAAGAAGCTTCTTCAGCTCTGCATGTGAAGAGAAATGTCTTCACGGAAAGGCGGAAGAGGAAGACGTATGCTCCACCTCATATTTGGGGATAGACCAGGCTCATCGGAAAAACAATCTCTCCCCTGCTACAGCCGACAAAGCGAGGGGAGCCCCCTGGCCTAGAGGTCAATACATCTGCCTAAAATGCAAATCCTAGAAGGGCATGGCTAGCTGATGAGAGCTAAACAGCTTGAAATAGCTACCGTATTTTTCAGAGTATAAGACGCACCGAGGTTTTGAAGAGGCAAGTTAAAAAAAAAGTTTTTGCACTCTGCAGACCTCCCAAAAACAGCCTGTTTTTCGCCAAAACAGGCCCGCTTTTTTAAAGGCATGAATAACCTTTAGAAGGCTGGTGGAGTGCTCCTGGGGGGTGCCCCCACCAAAAAACAAGCAAACAACGGCCCATTTTTCACAAAAACGGGGGGTGGGCAAAATTGAGCCAAAAACGGCCTGCTTTTTGCTCATTTCTCCCATCCCAGCCTCCAGGAGCTCTCTGAAAGCCTCCCAAAGGCTATGCACGGTCATGCAAGTGAAGGGGGCGGGGTTTTGGGAGGCAAAAGAAAATGCTGTATTCCGTGTATAAGACACACCCAGATTTTCAGCCACTTTTCGGAGGGACAAAGGTGCGTCTTATACTCCAAAAAATACGGTGTACTAGTCTCCCTTCCTTCCTTCGTCAGTAAAATTTAAATTTCACATAAAAAAGAATTGTCACGGAAGCGACTGCCAGGGATGGGCTGCTGGGGATTCGCAGGGGTTCGTGAGAACCGCCAAATCCCACTCCTGGCTGGCCCTGCCCACCCTGCCCCACTCCTCCTAGGAGCCCCCAAGTGGCCCATTTTGGATGCCGGTAAGTGCAGGGCATGCCTGAAGACTCGGGGAGGGTGAAAAAGGGGCCTACTGGAAGTCAGGAAGAGCCATTTTTGCCCTCCCGGAGGCTCTAGAAAAGCTTTCGGAGCCTGTGGAAGGCAAAAACTCCCCCCCCCCCCATGGTGCAGGAGGCCAACTAGGCCACGCCCACCATAGTCATGCCCACCCAGCATCCTGGCAGAGAAGCCCTTGCTAAAAATTTTGAAGCCCACCCCTTCTTCTGGATTGGCTGAAAGGCTAAATAAATAAGTAAATAAATAAATAAATAAATAAATAAATAAATAAATAAATAAATAAATAAATAAATAAATAAATAAATAAATAAATAAATAAATAAATAAACAAACAAACAAACAAACAAACGAATAAATAATTTAATTTAATTTATAACCCGCTCTCTCTCCCCGAAGGGACTCGAGGCGGGGCACAGGGAAATTAAAAATGCATATAAAACCACAAACAATACAATATTAAAAAAGAATTAAACTAAACCCTGTGCTAAAATCCCATGTTAAAACTAAAACAAACCCCTAAAAACAGTTAAGTTATCCCAGGCTGGCCAAGCAAAGGAAATGTGTTTTTAATTTTTGACGGAAGGAGCGGAGGTCCGTAGTTGTTCTAATATCGGGGGGAAGGTCGTTCCAGAGGGTCGGGCCCGCCACAGAGAAGGCCCTTCCCCTGGGCGTCACCCGCTGGCAATTGCCTAGTGGACAGCACCCGGAGAATTCCCTCTCTGTGGGAGCGAATCGGCCGCAGGGATGTATGGGGCAGGATGCGATCCCGCAGATAGCTAGGTCCCGTGCCATGGAGCGCTTTAAAGATGATAACCAACACCTTGAAGCGCACTCGAAAGACGACAGGCAGCCAATGCAGCTCGCGCAGGAGCGGTGTTACATGGGAGAACCTGGAGGTTCCCATAATTGCCCGCGCGGCTGCATTCTGGACAAGCTGAAGTCTTCGGGTGCACCTCAAGGGGAGCCCCATGTAGAGAGCGGGAGCTGTGTGCTCCATCCCATATTTGGGTAGACCAGTTTGCCCTGATAGACCGGCCTCACCGGAAAAGCACACCTCCAAGGAAAAAACAAAGTCCAGTTGCCTTCTGAGAAAGCACTTTGGGGACAACCATGACCTGGATGATTGGGAATCTCCATAGACAAAGAACAAAGCAAAGGCCTCTTAGATTTAAAAACAAAAAAGGGCAACGAAGAGGTCAAACTAGCCACGCTTACTTCCAAAGGCAAAGGGGAACATTCAGAAGACAATTTACCTGCAGGAATATCACATAAAGCAAAGAGTCCCACCCGGACGTCTCCATTCACTGTCCACTTCTGGGTTTCACAGTTGGGGTTGCAGCTGTGGTTCATGAAGCGAGAGTAGTTCCCCTTTGGTCCAGCATCTATTATGCGGTCCTTGGAGAAGACAAAGGATGCAGTAATTAACACCACGCCTACTAAAGAATGAATGGCTTAAACTAGGATGGGTAGAAATAGAATAGATTAGAATTAGAACAGAATTAGTATTAGAATAGAATATAAATAGAATAGGGAATATAGAGTAGAGTAGAGTAGAGTAGAGTAGAGTAGAGTAGGAACTATAGAATAGAATATAGAGTAGAGTAGTAAATATAGAATAGAATAGAATATTGAACAGAGTAGAATAGAATATAGAACAGAACAGAACAGAACGGGAACTCCAAGGTCCCTTCTCACCCAATTATTCTATATTTTGGCTTTCTCTTTCAGAAGGAATGGAATATGAGTTGGAAGGGACCTTGGAGGTCTTCTAGTCCAGCCCCCTGCTTAGGCAGGAAACCCTATACCATTTCAGACAAATGGTTGTCCTAATGGTTTGGACTAGAAGACCTCCAAGGCTCCTTCCAACTCTTAATATTCTATGTTCTAAACCCCTTTTTCTGGTTTCATAGTCCCTGTAGGAAGGTTATAGAGTGACCAGCTGCTTTCATTTGAAACTCTTGATAATCTAACTCAGGTTTTGCTGGTGGATTTCACACACACGCAGAAATGTGACTGTCATTTTCATAGGGGTCAAAACTATAATAGCTCTGATGCCAGAATGACATACGTAACCTCCACAAATGACTACTTTAGAGAGTTTTAAATTTGGGGATTTAAATTTGTTTTTAGTGCAGGATGGGTATCAAATAAGTTTTTTAAATTTTTTACTTGATTTTGTATTGTATTTTAAATTCCTGTGCGCCGCCCTGGGTCCTTTTGGAGAAGGGCGGGGTATAAATTTAATAAAATAAAATAAAATAAAAATAAATACAAACACACACACAGAGCATCCTTTTACCTTTGTAACAGTTAACATATAAAAATTGGTCACGCTGTTCTCATGGGCACGCTTAATTCGCAATCTGCACTCTTCCTCGTCAATTAATTCACCGACATATTCATTGACAAATTCACCCTAAAAGAAGGGGAAAAAAATCAAGAGAGAAATGGACTTAAACATGGGCAGCATTGTAGAGCTGTATTTCTGTATAGAGCTGTATTTCTCCACCTGGGATACATTTAAGATGTGTGGACTTCAACTACCAGGATTCTCCAACCAGCCGTGACTTGGGAATTCTCAGAATTGAAGTCTGCCCATCTTAAAGTGGCCCAGACTGAGAAAACACTATTATAGAACAGAGCAGGAGTCTCCAACCTTTGCAACTTTAAGTCTGAAGGACTTCAGCTCCTGAAGTCTGAGCTGAAGTCCTTCAGACTTAAAGTTGCAAAGGTTGGAGACCCCTGGAACAGAGCTCCCCAACATTTTCAGCTTTGTGGACTGGGAGGGGGGGGGGAGAGGGGACGGTTCTGTGCAGGTACACAGTGAGTAGTTCAGAGAACTGGCAAATTGGCTGGCCACGCCCCTGTTGCCTCCCAGCTGATCTTCTTTTATTGCCCTGAACAGGAGAACAGAGCTGGAAAGGAGGTTAGTGGGATGGGGAGAGAATGGGGATTTTGCAGTATCCTTCCTCTGTCACGCTCACCAAGCCACATCCGCAAAGCCACGCCCACAGAACCGGTATTAAAAAGTTTTGAATCCCACCATTGCCGCTGACCCTCGGGTCCAAAGAAAATATAAAATATGCCATAATAGTACAAGCATGCAGTTAGATAACAGAGAAATTGTAAGGGGAACTAATTTGGAAGCTAAGATTGTGCGTGAATTGGTAAGCAATTGCTTCTTTTCCAGAAACCAAATTACGGTAAGTGAATTTTGTCATGGAAATATTTTAGGCACTTAAAATCATATGTATACATTAAGAAATGGAATCACTGGAATTCCTTTGTTTCGGTTACTCATCAGCCTTCACATTAGAAGACAGAGTCTGCCACTACAAGAATATGAGAAGAAGGAATTTCATAAGATATCATTTTGTGTGGATAGTTCAAGCATCTTTTGTGGGGTGGCTTGAATGTTTTTAACAGCAAACCTTTTGGTGAAACAAGTCACCTCCTTACTAGAATATGGGGAGGGGTGGAGAGAGAATTAAAGTATACATATACCTTCAGGCTTTTTTCAGTTTTATTGTCATTTGTTTTACTTGAATCATTATTTTTAAAGAATAACCTAATAATTGTTGGTCGTCCTCCTAAAGCAGTGTTTCTCAACCTTGGCGACTTTAAGTCCTGTGGACTTCAACTCCCAGAATTCTGGCAGTTGAAGTCCACAGGACTTAAAAGTCGCCAAGGACGAGAAACACTGTCCTAAAGCCACACAAAGAATTGATTGCATATCGATCTTTTAAAATTAATAATAAAAGAATTCCAGATTCTAAGAAGCAGCTAAACTTTATCAGTGATGCTTAGCTGTGTGTGTTTCTATTATTTTACATGGGTGTAGGAAATGAGAAATGTCATAAGGCAGCATTTTCTTCTCCCCTTTCATTCTTGCTTTTTAACCTTCCTGCCTTCATTTGATTTTTAAAGAATATAAAGAAAAAACCAAGCAAGCTTATATATTCAAGAGCGAGATATAAAGGAGGGTGGGGGGAACATAGGTAGGATAGATTAGCGAAGGAAAGGGAATAAGAAACGATACCAAATTATATTTGGGTTTGCGGAAATGCCATCCCAAGGAAACATAAACTGAGATTTGAAAGAGACACCTGCAACAAGAGAAAAAGAAAGGGAGAGAGGAGGAAAGAACGAGAGGAAGAGAAGAGAAAGAAGAAAGAGGTAAGGAGAGGAGGATGGAAGGGAGAGAAAGAGAAGGAGAGAGGGTAGGAAGGGGAAGAGTAGGAGAAAGGGAAGGGAAGAAGGAAGGGGAGGAAGAGGAGGGAAGGAAGAAAGAGGTAAGGAGAGGAGGATGGAAGGGAGAGAAAGAGGAGAGTGGGTAGGAAGGGGAAGGGGAAGAATAGGAGTAAGGGAAGGGAAGAAGAAGGGGAAGGAGAGGAGGAAGGAAGGAAGTAGAGAAGGGAGAGAGGGAGAAAAGAGAGAGAAGAGGAGAGAATGAGAGGAAGAGAAGAGAAAGAAGGAAGAGGTAAGGAGAGGAGGGTGGAAGGGAGAGGAAGAGAAGGAGAGAGGGTAGGAAGGGGAAGAGTGGGAATAGGAGAAAGGGAAGGGAAGAAGGAAGGGGAAGGAGAGGAGGAAAGGAAGAAAGAGGGAAGGAGAGGAGGATGGAAGGGAGAGAAAGAGGAGAGAGGGCAGGAAGGGGAAGAGTAGGAGTAGGATAAAGGGAAGGGAAGAAGGAAGGAGAAGGAGAGAAGGAAGGAAGCAGAGAAGGGGGGGAGAAAAGAAAGGGAAAATAAGGTAGGAGGAAGGGATGGTAAGTAAAGCAACCCAAAACTGTATATTATAACCTATTAAATGAAAGAACAAATGTATTAAGAATGACAACATAAAGAAGAAGAAGAAGAATTATGGGAACGGATGCTTAAAAAGGTATGTAAGAGAATAACAAAATAAAAATAATATAAAAAAAAAAACCAAGCAAGCTTCTGGCTACCTTTTTAATGTTCCGTTTGGCCCGCAGCCCCCAGCCTCGTCGGTCGGTTTTGATGATTTCCGCTTCCGGATAGAGTCTTTTGGTAAAGCACTGGTTTTGGCAGCGTTCCCCCGCGGGGCAAACCTGGGGGTGGCATTCGTACTGCAGCATCCGATTCAAGCACTCCGACTCCAGGCCACAAGGGTTCTCGTCCGCTGGCTTGCAGTTACACCGTGGGATTTCCGACAGGTCTGCCACCTGGATCTGGACTTTCCCGACAACTTTGTTGGACTGTGGGATGCAGAACGAAGGGCACAGGCAGCGCATTAGCTCACAATCCAGGAGAATAGCCGTGGCTCAGCGTTGACAGAGCTTGCTTGCTGCTTTGCAAGCCCTAGGACCTGGGTACTTACGAGATCGCCTTCTGCCACCGAGAGCCTCCCACCGGCCACTACGCTCCCACAGAGAGGGTCTCCTCATGGTGCCGTCGGCTAGACAATGTCGACTGGCGACACCCAGGGGGGAGAGCCTTCTCCGTGGGAGCCCCTGTCCTCTGGAACGAATGGCCCCCGGAATTAAGAACTATCCGTGACCTACGCACCTTCTGTCTCAAAACCTTTCTCTTTCAACAAGCCGGGCTGGCATAAAGCATGTTTTTAAAATTTAAAATTTACATTTTTAAATTTAAATTTTTATTATTTTAATTAAGGTTAAGTTTGGGTTTTTTCCATGTTTCGGCCAATATTTTAATTATGCCTTTTAAAACCTTTTTTAACTTTTGCAGGATCGCATCCTGCCCCATACATCCCTGCGGCCGATTCGCTCCCACAGAGAGGGACTTCTCCGGGTGCCGTCCACTAGGCTATGCCAGCGGGCGGCGCCCAGGGGAAGGGCCTTCTCTGTGGCGGGCCCGACCCTCTGGAACGACCTTCCCCCCGATATTAGAACAACTACGGACCTCCGCTCCTTCCGACAAAAATTAAAAACACACTTCTTCTGCTTGGCCGGCCTAGGGTAATTAAACTGTTTTTAAGGGATTTTTAGGATTTAGTTTTAGTTTTATATGGGATTTTAGCGCAGGGCTAGTTTAATTCGTTTTAATATTGTAATTGTTTGTGATTTTTAATTGTAGTTTTAATTCCCTGTACCCCGCCTCCAGTCCCTTCGGGGAGAGAAAGCGGGTTATAAATTAAATATTATCATTATTATTATTATTATTATTTTATATATTTGTTTTTATTTTGGCTGTACACCGCCCTGAGTCCTTCGGGAGTAGGGCGGTATAAAAAACCAATAAACCTAAACCTTGCAAACGTTTCAGGACCCAACTAGGTAACATCATCAGTGCTAGTAAGGGAGTGCTGTTGGCTGTCTGTTAACTTCAGACCAAACAATCAAGTAAACCGTACCCCAATCAAGAATCTGCCAAAGAAGGCATTAAGACTGTTTTACTACTGGAAAGATACAGGTTAATAGACAAGAGTTTAATTTAAAATTAGTTAAGCTTAGGAAAATTTAGTGACAATAGACATGCTTAAATAAATAACTGAAAATTGCAAATATGTTCCCGAACTCATCAGATAGATGTTGGAAATTAATACGGCCAGGGATGCGTTTTTTCACCAATGGTGGACTTGTCCAATAATTACTCAACTCTGGGGGGAAAAAATACAAATTTGGCTTTTGAAAATAACAGGCATGAATTTTCCTCTCAAACCCGACCTGTATCTGCTAGGCATCAAACCGTGAAATCCAAAATCAAGATTGGTATCTCTTCTCGCACATAATAACAGCGACCAGGATGGCTATGGCACAACATTGGAGAGACACTAACCTACCACCAGAGCACCTAATTATAGCCAAAATTTTCAACTGTGCAGAATCGGACAAACTAACACATATCTTAAAAGATAGACAAGACTCAACCTTTTTCAAAAGGTGGAATAAATGGTATTCATGGTATAACAGGAGAGTAATGGATACCAAGGGAACCAACTAGATAAACTATCTAAGAAATCAATGTGAGGTATGAATAAGACAAGAGGATAGTAAATCAGAGAGAAAAAAATCTTTGTATAACTATAAATAATAACTGATAAGTTAGACTGGGATAAACTCAATTCTCCATCTAGGGGACTAGATCAACAATCAAGTAAACCATATCCCTATCAAGAAAGTGCCAAAGAGCCATCAGTAAACAGCCCACCCAAATAATCTCTAAGACACTCCCCACCCACATAGACAGGCAAGGTATTTGTCAATCCTGAAGTGAACCTGGCTGAAGTCTTCTTGGAGGCTTCACTGACCGGCCAGCAGAGATGGCAACAGATTCGGACAGTGAGGAGGAACCTGGGCTCGTCCTGGAGTCTGGGGGAGGCTCTGAGGAGGGCCGTATGCCAGTTATCAGCTGCCTTCAGAGTCAGACATCATTGGGGCAGAAGAACAGCTGGAGCCTGTTCCCAGAGTGTGCATGTGCCAGATGAAGGCAACAGCTAAAGATCAGGGGTCGACTTGCGAGTAAAGCCACAGGTGGACGATGAATGGCCCCTCTCAGAGGAAATAAAAGAGGAGCGAAAGGGGAGTGGAGTTTGCAGGAGACAATTAGTTCACTTCATTGGCTCGTGACTCTCCGAGACTCCTGGCCAAGTTTTGCAGACTGTAAATCCTCCCTTTACTGGAGGTGAATGAGCAGAATTCACAGTCTATTAATAAAAGTGTTTTTTTTGGGGGGGGGACGACGACAAGGAGTTTGCTTCCTGCTCTTGGGAAGCCTAGGTTGGAACTGGGAATGAAACATCTGCAAGAAAACTGGGTATGTCTCGTTTGATGAAGAGAAGGACCAGGGGAGACATGATAGCAGTGTTCCGATATCTCAGAAGGTGCCACAAAGAAGAGGGAGTCAAACTATTCTCCAAGGCACCTGAGGGCAGAACAAGAAGCAATGGGTGGAAACTAATCAAGGAGAGAAGCAACTTAGAACTGAGGAGGAATTTCCTGACAGTGAGAACAATTAATCAGTGGAACAGAAATTGCCTCCAGAAGTTGTGAATGCCCCAACACTGGATGTTTTTAAGAAGATGTTGGATAGCCATTTGTCTGAAGTGGTGTAGGTTTTCTTGCCTAAGCAGGGGGTTGGACTAGAAGACCTACAAGGTCCCTTCCAACTCTGCTATTGTATTGTATTGTATTGTATTGTATTGTATTGTATTGTATTGTATTGTATTGTATTGTATTGTATTGTATTGTATTGTATTGTATTGTATAAAACAAACAAACTCAGAAAGCATCCAGGACCCCTCACATTTACCATTTGATGACAACTTTTGTGAGCAGAATCAAAGCTCTCATGAGAGGAGAGGATTCTGCGATGAGTCTTAAGCTGAGAAAAAGGAAGCTCAATATACTAATTTCCAGTTCCAAAGCAGAGTCAGGTTTTTCCCCCAAAACAAACAGGCTAAAAATCGATACGTACCGAAAAAATAAAATATCCTCACATTTAAGAAGTAACGCATTTAAAATCTACCTATGTGCTTCCCACACATAACATGCACAAAACCCGCACAATAGAAGGGACTCACTTTAATGTGTTTATAGGGAGGCGGTTTTCTGGAATTCCTTTCAATCTCAAGTGCTTCTTTACTTTCTCTTTGTGCTTTTAGTTCCTGGAAGCGTTTTGCAGCTTCTTCAAGTGCTGTGTGAGTTTTTCCCCAGAGCAGAAAAAGAAAGCTAGCATTAGCAACTGTATTCAGAGATCTGCAAAGACCAAAACTCATCTCAACAATTACCGTATTTTTTCAGAGTATAAGACGCATCTTTTTCCCCTCAAAAAAGAGCCTGAAAATCTGGCTGCGTCTTATACACTGAATGCAGCATTTTTTGCCTCCCGAAGTCCCCCTTTGCAAAAATGGCCATGCTGAACCTTTAGGAGGCTTATAGAGTGCTCCTAGGGGCTGAGGAGGGCAGAAATGAGCAAAAACGGGCCCTTTTTTGCTCACTTTTGCCCCCCCCCCCCAGTCCCCAGGAGCACCCATAAGCCTCCTAAAGCAGGGGTCCCCAACCTTTTTTGCACCAGGGACCGGTTTCATTTTCAAGAAAGTTTTGCGGACCGGCTGAGTGGCTCAGCAGTCATGTGACTGGGTGGGGGTGGCCAACTTGGAAAATGTGAAACTCACTTAACAATGGTCTTGGTTAACAACCAAACTTTTGGGCTCAATTGTGGTCATAGGTTCTTTCTTTCTTTTTTTTCTTTTTCTCTCTTTCTTTCTCTGTATCTTTCTTTCTTTCTTTCTCTCTCTATTTCTTTCTCTTTCTTTCTTTTTCTTTTTCTCTCTTTCTTTCTCTGTCTCTTTCTTTCTTTCTTTCTCTCTCTATTTCTTTCTCTTTCTTTCTTTTTTTTCTTTTTCTCTCTTTCTTTCTCTGTCTCTTTCTCTTTCTTTCTTTCTCTCTCTCTCTATTTCTTTCTCTTTCTTTCTTTTTCTTTTTCTTTCTTTCCCTCTTTCTCTCTCTTTCCCTTTCTCTCTTTCTTTCTCTTTCTTTCCCTCTTTCTCTCTTTCTTTCTCTCTCTTTATATCTATTTCTCTCTCTCCTCCTTCCTCCTCCTCTCTGGCCCTGCGGCCCGGTTCCTACCAAGCCGCGGACCGGCACCGGTCCGCAGCCCGGGGGTTGGGGACCCCTGTCCTAAAGGCTATGAATGCCCTTTTTTAAAATAATTAATAATTTATTACATTTATAAACCATCCCCTCTCCCTGAAGGGACTCGGGGCGGTGTACAGGAAAATTAAAAAAATGTCTAAAAACATACAATACACAACAAAGTTAAAAACGACAGAAAATGGACCTGTTTTCGAGAAAAATGAGCCGTTATTTGCTTGTATTTTGGGCCCCTCACCCCCCAGGAGCACTCTGCAACCCTCCCAAAGGCTATTCGTGCCTGTTTTTTTTGGGGGGGAAATGGGCCAGTTTTGTGAGGTCTGCAGAGTGCAAAAACTTTTTAAAAAAATTTGCCTCTTCAAAATCTGGGTGCGTCTTATATCCTGAAAAATACGGTACATAAGCGCCTAGGCCTGGCCTCTTCTTAAAAGCAATGAGTTTAGTGACACATTTGTAATGGAATGTATGGATGAGCTGTAATAGAGACAGGAGGAAATGCTGCCTGGGACTCTTCTGTTAAGTTTGCCACAGACTTTAAACGTGACTCAGTGGAAAATGCCTAGGCCTGAGTATTTGCTCTTAATCTTATATCAGATTTAGGTTTTAATTAAATTCAAGAGTCCGACATAACTCTGTGCTCATAAGGAAAGGATATTTGTCTATTTGGAGATAAAAGAAGGATGAACGGTATTTCTACAAATTACATCCATCACACACATTTTCCTCAGCCGTGACTTTTGGGGAAAAAAACCCCACCTTTTTTCTTTGCACCAATGCTTCCATATAATCATTTTGTTTCTTTCAAATGAAATAGGAAATCCTTGCAGAAATGATATTATGTACAGTTCCGATGTGCAGAATAGAAGCATTTTACATGGAATGTAAAAGGTTCCCCTCGCACATATGTGCTAGTCGTTCCCAACTCTAGGGGGCGGTGCTCATCTCCGTTTCAAAGCCGAAGAGCCAGCGCTGTCCGAAGACGTCTCCGTGGTCATGTGGCCGGCATGACTCAACGCCGAAGGCGCACGGAACGCTGTTCCCTTCCCACCAAAGGTGGTTCCTATTTTTCTACTTGCATTTTAATCTAATTTTGAACGGCGCGGTTGGCAGAAGCTGGGTCAAGTAACGAGATCTCACTCCGTTATGCTGCGCTAGGGATTCGAACTGCCGTCTTTCTGATCAACAAGCTCAGTATCTTAGCCACTGAGCCGTCGCGTTCCATGCATTAATTTCATACATGGAATTAAATGGAGTTTAATTAACTGAAACGGTGTCTTAGTTTCAAGACGCCATTTCCCTATTCAGGGACGATGGCGATCCCAAAACGTGTAGAAATCATTTCAATTTACCTTTTTTGAAAGTCTTGTTAATATTAGTCTGCCCTTCAGCAAAGCTTTTGTCTCCTTCAACGTAGGGGAAGACTCTCCCCTGATGCACCCAGTAGTAATCATGTGAACCAAAGAAAAATACCGGGAAGTCCCCAACATCGTGTTTGAGGCCCTGGATGTTGAGAGGAACAGATCTGGGATTGCATATCTCAGCTGGCCACCACCTAGGAGTAAGAGGGATGGGTAGATGTAAGGGCAGAAGGAGAGAACAATTGGAGAAGTAAGCAGGTAGTTTAGATTTCAGTTGTCAAGCCAACTCCCATAGATTAGTTCAGGGGTCCCCAAACTTTCGGACCTCAGGGGGGACCACTAAATTCAGAATTTTAAATCATTAAAATGATCTGCCTAATGACCGGCTGGGTGGGCGTGGCTAGGTGGCCATGTGACTGGGTGGGCATGGCCAACTCAATGTCACTCACGTCGAAGGGCGCCTCGCCGGCCTCTACTCGCCACTCCTCGCCCGCCCGGGCTCCTTAGGGCCCCAAGAGGAAGTAGTTGTTGGAGCTAAGCAGCCACCAGGAGAAAGTGTTGGCAAAAGAGCTCGGTTCAAATTGGATCTGGCCGAGAAGGAGGCTCAGCAGAAGCACCTCACTGAGGACTAGGAGCATAGGCTTTCCAAGCAGAGGGAAGACCTGTGGGAGTGTAAGGCCAGGTGCCGGCGCCTGGAGGCTCAGTGGGCTGAGATGGTCAGCCAGTTCCAGGCCATGGTGCAGTCCCAGTGGAACGAGGCCCTCTGGCTCGTCGCCACTAGTAGTGCTTCCCTCCAGCCTTCGCCCAAAGCCCCCCACCAGGAGGCCGAAGCAGACCCCAAGTTGAATTTCTGCCCCCTTCTGACCCACACAAAAAGACCCCAAAGGGGGAGACTCTCTTCAGCAACACAAATGTTCATTGCATATATCCCTCCCAGGGGCCGTAGTTTGAGGACCCCTGATTTAGCGCAATATAAAAAATGCACATAATTTTGCAACAAAGTTGCTTCCTGCAAAGGCTCAAGTGCCTTTGCTCCTCCTTTATGGGCGGGGCCAATTGTCTCCAAGCCTTACTCTCGAGTCACCCCTTTTGTCTTAACTGTTCTTGCCTTCTGGCACTTCTGTGCATGCGTGCGCTGGGAACAGACCCCCCCTGTTCTTCTGCCTCACTGATGTCGGACGCTGGAGGCTCCAGAGGCAGATGGCCCTGGCCCCTTCTCTGCCTCCAATGTAGAGCCCTCGTCCGAGCTTTCCCCAGACTCCAGGACTGACCCATGCTCCTCCCCAACCTCCTCATTGTCCGACTCTGCTGCTCTGTCAGCTGCTGGTGGACCATAACAGGAAATGGGGATTTTACAGTAATCTTCCCCTAGAATGGGAAGGGAGGTTTTGCAGTATCCTTCCCCTGGAATGGGAAGAGAGATTTTGCAGTATCCTTCCCCTAGAATGGGAAGAGAGATTTTGCAGTATCCTTCCCCTGGAATGGGAAGGGAGGTTTTGCAGTGTCCTTCCCCTGGAATGGGAAGAGAGATTTTGCAGTATCCTTCCCCTGGAATGGGAAGGGAGATTTTGCAGTATCCTTCCCCTGGAATGGGAAGGGAGATTTTGCAGTATCCTTCCACTAGAATGGGAAGAGAGATTTTGCAGTATCCTTCCCCTGGAATGGGAAGAGAGATTTTGCAGTATCCTTTCCCTGGAATGGGATGGGAGATTTTGCAGTATCCTTCCCCTGGAATGGGAAGGGAGATTTTGCAGTATCCTTCCCCTAAAATGGGAAGAGAGATTTTGCAGTATCCTTCCCCTGGAATGGGACGGGAGATTTTGCAGTATCCTTCCCCTAGAATGGGAAGAGAAATTTTGCAGTATCATTCCCCTGGAATGGGAAGATAGATTTTGCAGTATCCTTCCCCTGGAAAGGGAAGGGAGATTTTGCAGTATCCTTCCCCTGGAATGGGAAGGGAGATTTTGCAGTATCCTTCCCCTGGAATGGGAAGAGAGATTTTGCAGTATCCTTTCCCTGGAATGGGATGGGAGATTTTGCAGTATCCTTCCCCTGGAATGGGAAGGGAGATTTTGCAGTATCCTTCCCCTGGAATGGGAAGGGAGATTTTGCAGTATCCTTCCCCTAGAATGGGAAGAGAGATTTTGCAGTATCCTTCCCCTGGAATGGGACGGGAGATTTTGCAGTATCCTTCCCCTAGAATGGGAAGAGAGATTTTGCAGTATCCTTCCCCTGGAATGCGAAGGGAGATTTTGCAGTATCCTTCCCCTGGAATGGGAAGAGAGATTTTGCAGTATCCTTTCCCTGGAATGGGACGAGAGATTTTGCAGTATCCTTCCCCTGGAATGGGAAGAGAGATTTTGCAGTATCCTTCCCCAGAAATGGGAAGAGAGATTTTGCAGTATCCTTCCCCTAGAATGGGACGGGAGATTTTGCAGTATCCTTCCCCTGGAATGGGAAGGGAGATTTTGCAGTATCCTTCCCCTGGAATGGGACGGGAGATTTTGCAGTATCCTTCCCCTGCTACACCCACCGCACCACGCCCACAGAACCAGTAGTAAAAAATTTGAATCCCACCACCGGTACGACGCCGACAAAAATTTTTGGGGGGCTGTAAAGGTACCTGTAATTTCCAAGCTTGACCCAAACAATCTGCTTGTATCGCAACTTCTTGCCGGATTTGCAATCGTTGCAGTTCCAGGAGCCGCCTGGCATCTCTATGTTAAGACATTCCGGGTGGAAGGATGCGGGACAAGATTCACAGCACAAGAGCTTCCCACCTTTAAGGCAACAACAGAGCTCACTTTATAGTTAAAGGAAACAAGTGGTGCACACAAACTCTTGGATTTTTTTTTTTCTTTCTCTAAAAAAATTGTGCATTAGGCCAGGGATGGGCAAACTTTGCAACTGTAAGTCTGAAGGACTTCAGCTCCCAGACTTCTCCAGCCAGCAAAGCTGGCTGGAGAAGTCTGGGAGCTGAAGTCCTTCAGACTTACAGTTGCAAAGTTTGCCCATCCCTGCATTAGGCATTGGGCTTTGCCATGGTCATCCGATATGAATGGCAAAATAGGAAAGGATCAGGTCAGAATTACAACGCCAGAATTTAAAGCACTTGTTTGGTTGGTATTAAAATCAGTCAGACCAACTTGCTAGACGAAGAACTTAAATGGATATGTTTTGTCGTTTTGGCTGATACGGTTAGAACGGGAGCATCTTTTCCAAACGCTGGCATTTTAAATATGATGACAAACTGTTCAGGGAGTTAATTGTCCCCAACAGTCTAGACATACTTTTTGTTTTAAATCTGCAATTGTCCTGACCTGATCCCTTAGCAATCAGTTAGTGCATGTCAAATCAGCCTATAGGTTGATCAATATTGTTCTGGTTTTTTTTTTTTTAAATAGCGTGTTAGCAAAACGAATCCAAAAATTTTAGAATTCCAAATCATTCTTGTCCCTTCAAAATGAAGCATTATAATATTATATATATATATTTATATATATATAGTCTCAGCTGATAAAAGCATCACCAATTTTTTTAACTATGAGGTTATGTATTTCCTTCCTGGCATATACAGTACAGGTGTATCTGCACCAATTTGAACAGTTAAGTATTTTAGTTATCTTACTTCTGTGCTAAGTTCAAATAACTTTTGAAGCAAGAAGGGAATTTCACTTGTTAAAAGGCTGAAAACCAAGAAACAATTTCTTAGGCTATCTACTGATTTTCTTTCAGTCTTTAACTTCATTAAATCTAAAAATGTAGAGGATTTACACTTGAAGGGAATCCTCGCAATAATTTAGAAGGCAGCATTTAAACTTTTGTTTTTTTAACGTATCGGAGAAATGTAGATTATTTTCTACAAATCGGTCAGAAAATTTTGTCCACCTATAGACTTCAAAATCTGTAATTTGCACTGATTGTTACAAAGCTTTATAGGTTGCTTAAAACAGCAAACATCGTTGCTATATTTCCTCTGCCATGAAATGCAACCGAGTCCATAAAATCCCAAAAACAATTTTAAAAAGTGTGCAAGTTATTTCAGAGGAAATACAGCCCCGGTCATCCAAACGATACCCAAACAGCAAAATGCCAAAAAGATATGAAAATCAAGCAAAACAAATAAAACCACACAGATTTTTTTTCCCAATGCTAAGCAAGGAAACTTGGCTTTGACAATGCATTAGTAAGACTTTCTGCAGCTATGAAAGAGGGCTCAAAATAATTGATCGTTCTCTTGCCTCTTGCTGAGAGAGAGATTCTTCAAAATATGCCAGCATGGTGAGTCACATGCTTTATAAAACATTCAAGAGTCAATAAAATCTTCCCAAACTTGGCAGACCGAAAAACCCTTCGTATGAGACAAGGCTCCCAGGGTAGGCTGTCAATATGGAGCAGGGCCACTATCCATTTGCACAGGGGATGTCGTTTTATGCATATTATCTACATGCATGAAGTAGAAGGGAAGACAAATACGTCAAATGGATACAAGAATCACACACTCCCACTGTCCATAGGTTTTAACATACAAAGAACTTGTCCAAACAGTTCCAAAATTATGCTACATCCTGTTGTGTGTGGTCATGTTATGAAAAAGAAATCCTGGCCAGAATCAGGCAGCTTGTTACTTTGGGTGGACCCTGAAATATTGGGCATCCTCTTCCCAACTGTGAATTTCTACAGATTACCGCATTTTTCGGAGTATAAGATGCTCCTGAGTATAAGACGCACCTTAGTTCTTTTTTGGGGGGGCGGGAGAAACAAGAAAAAAAAATGCTGCCTCTGCCTACCAGCATTCATCGGTATTCATCTGGCTGGTGTCCTTGCGGCAAATAGCAAACAGCCAGGTCAGCTTCAGCACATTATCGCAGCCTGATTCAGCATGAACAGCTGATTGGCGACTGGATCTGCCACAGCCCACTGCCGCCTCCGTGCCTCGCGTTTTTGGCCTATATGCCTTGTGTTTTCAGCTCCCAAATGCTCCATTTGAGACCTATTCAAGGCTGCGGCGACTGCCAGAACACATTGCCACTGATTGCTGCCTCTGCCCATTGTGTTTTTGGCCTCTGCGCATCATGTTTTTGGCCTCTGCAGGCCCGTTTTTGACCTCTTCATGTCGTGTTTTCGGGCAGTTCCCGCCGCCGCCAATCCCTGCTGTCTGGAACCGCCCGAAAACACAACACGCAGAGGCTATGAACGGGGTGTGGAGGCCGAAAGCATGATGCACAGAGGCCAAAACAGCGATGTATGGAGGCGGCACCTGGTGGCGATGTGCTCTGCCAATCCCCACAGCCTTGAACGAGAGTGAAAAGGAGCATTCAGAGGCTGAAAACACGAGGCCCAGAGGTGGCGATGGTCTGTGGCAATCATTGCAGCCGGGAACAGGTCTAAAATGCAACACACGGTGGCCGAAAATAGCCAAAGGGTGGTGGCTGGTGTGGTGGTGGTGGGGGGGGGGGTACATTCAGTGTATAAGATGCACCCAAAATTTCACCCTCTTTTGGGGGGGGGGAAGTGCATCTTTTACTCCGAAAAATACGGTAATATGAAAACTTGCAATACGCAACAGTCAATCCCTCTCACACATGATTCTATAGTATTAACCAATGATACTATGGGGCCACATTAATTTAAGCCTTCTTCCCATTAGTAGATATCGCTCGATATTTGACGCATTACCTAAAGGCTCCCAAAGAACTGCAAATAAAAAATACGTCTCTTCAGGGGTTATTCTATCGCTGGCTGGTGGTGAAGCTACTCAGCTCTATGTAATTGTGATTATTTTGCTGGTTTGTTCTCACTGACTTTAACTCTATGTTATTCTGCCTGTTCTAAGATGCTCAGAGCCTTCGGCAGCTGAGGGGCACATAAACAAAAATAAGCCACATAAATAAGCGGTTTAGGAATACCCCTGTAGGAAGTACACTTCCAGGGAGTGATGGAAGAAGGGAAATAAGTTATGTCTATGTTATTCCATTAGATGAAAATGTAGGAGGCTGTAACTACCAGCCAAAAGCAATCCAGCTACTTAAATTACTATAAAGCAGGGGTCTCCAAGCATGGTCAAACTTTAAGACTTGTGGATTTCACCTCCCAGAATTCTCCAGCCACCAAGAAGTCTTAAAGTGACCATGTTGGGAGACCCCCTACAATAATGCGTTTAAAGGCCTTTCTTGCAGGGGTGAAATGCTACAGATCCGGAGCGGTTCACCCAAGCTGGTAGTAGAAATGCTACCCGTTTCGGAGAACCGGTAGCTCCAACGATCAGCTGTGCAACTATCAGCTGTGTCGTGCGATTAGAAATCGTGCAAGTACAGTTGACTGTTGCACTGCTGATCTTTGTATCTACCGGTATGCCCAAATGGGTAACATTTTTTTACTACTGGTCCGGGCGAACGGCGTGCATGCGCGCACGAAGCGAACCAGAAGCAGACTTCAGAGCATTTCGGACCTGCTTTTATGTCCAGAAGAGGCAGAATTTGTTACATACTGCAGGACCTAAGGTCAATCTTCCTTCTGCAATGAAAGCCCACCGATAAACGAGAAAGCTATCCAGTCAACAGCTAGCTATAAACTGGCATGCCAAGGCTGGGGTCAACGGCTCACACATCTGCAAGTTCCAGGCAGTCTACTCTTAAGCTGTAAAAGAATCTGAAGAAGACCCCAAAATGGACCATAGCTCCTTTAATGTGGTTAATAGACATGATCGATCTAAAACAACAGAATAGACCAGTGTTTCTCAACCTTGTCAACTTGAAGATGTCTGGACTTCTGGGAGTTGAAGTCCAGACACCTTCAAGATGACATGGTTGAGAAACACTGGAATAGACCCTTACAGCACCCCTCCAACCTCTACAGTTTTGCCTCAAGATTTAGGAAAGTCTGCTGCTGGGTTGGCTAATCAGGCACAAGTCTATGCTTGAGTGGAATCCGGTAATTATTTTAAGCCCCTTTTGGAAGATTGCAGCCGACATGAATACACGTTCAAAATAAGCAATGAGTGAGGTTTACAAAGCGCAACGAGGAAGTGCCAGATGAGCATACAAAAGCTTTGGTTTTAGTTTTAAAAGGAAAAAAATAAAAATAAAGCAAGCGAAAAGAAAGAAGAAGCAGGAAAGGCGAAAGAAAATTAAAAGCGAATGAGAGAGAGAGAGAAAGAGAAGGAGAGAGAGAGAGAGAGAAGCTATTTTGGTTACCTTTCTCATATTTCTTTTTGGAAGCTGACGAAGAAGGAGGAATCATAGGTAATTTCATCAACTCAGCACGGTTTGATTCATTCAGCAGATAGTGAGATTTATTGGCATATGAACTGAACAGGGGGTCTGAATGATCCTGCACTACCAGCCCTATACAAAACAAACAGAAATAAAATGAGTTGCAATGAAACTACCCATGATTCCATAAAGGAGGGAGGGAAAAAAACCAAAATAAAATAAACCAAAGGGATAACCTATGATGCATTATTTTCCACGGGTGCTTTTTATAAGGAAAGGAAAGGAAAAGGTGATGCGATGAAGGAAAAGAAAAGGTGAAAAGAAAAAAAATAATATATATATATATATATATATATATATATATATATATATATATATATATATATATATATATATATATATATATATATATATATATATATATATATATATATATATATATATATATATATATATATATATATATATATATATATATATATATATATATATATATATATATATTTCTATCTCTAAGAGGTCGTCACACTGAAGGAGGTAGCGTCCATGCCCGAGTAACAAAAGAGCGAAAGGGAAGTACAGGTAGCCCTCAACTTACGACCATTGTTGTTGTTAAGTGAGAAATTTGTAGAGGGAGCCGTGCCCCATTTTGCGACTTGGGAGAATCACTGCAGTGGTTAAATTAGTCACAGGGTTGTTAAGCGAATCTGGCTCCCTCCATTGATTTTGCTTGTCCGAAGGTCTCAGAAGGGGAATTGCATGACACACACACCCCGCCCCGGGGACACTGCAACCGTCATAAATGTGAATCCGCGGTCAACCACCCAATTGTCAATCCCGTGAACATGGGGATGCTGCATACGCCGTGTGAAAAATGGTCTCAAGTCACTTTTTTTTCAGAGCCGTTGTATCTTCGCTCACTAAGCGACCCGTTGTAAGTAGAGGGCTACCTTTACTAGGCCTGACATCCTTTTTAAATCTTCAATTAAAGAAAAGCAACTATCTCTACTTTTGTCTCCCTCCCCCTTAAAGTTAGCTAACTGTGAAATTGGTGGTTAAGACCCACACTAGGGACTAGAAACTTAAAAAAAAATAATCGCATGCCGGCAGTTGGCTGAGCTATAGAAATGTTAAAACATTACTTAGGCAAGGTTTTGCCAGTGGATCTTATTACCTGCAGCTCATTTATCCCTTTGGTTGCATGAATCACTGACATAACCATGTATTATTTACTTTGGAAGAAACATCAATTTGGTGAGATTCTTGGATTTTCTCGGACTTTAAGAGGGAAAGGTTTATTTTAACATATTGGAAAGGGAGATAGTGCAAAATTGGCTGGTTGTAGCATCAGGGAGATTAACAAAATCTGATAAATACAGTAGAAATGAAATTGGAAATCTTCCCCCATCTGGCATCCAAAAACCACCTTACCTTAGACCAGGGGTCTGCAAAGTCGGCTCTTTTAAGACTGGTGGACTTCAACTCCCAGAATTCCACAGCCAGCTATGCTGGCTGGGGAACTCTGGGAGTTGAAGTCCACCAGTCTTAAAAGAGCCGACTTTGCAGACCCCTGCCTTAGACTGTCGTCAGGTTAAGATTTCTCTCCATTAAATTAATACTAGAATGTCCCAGGTTTTCTTGAAATCAATTTTGTATTAATTTCTGGGGACCATTAGGGAAGGAGGGACTTCAAAATACAGGAGGGACTTGTCTTTAGCATATCTTTTCACACTTAACAATAACTTGTGGTCAACAGTCTGAGTTATCTTAACTTCCTGTTTCTCCAAAACTTTTCTTTTCTTTCCTTTCTTTTTTCCTTCCTTCCTTCCGAAAAATTCAAAATATAGTTAAATAAAAAGGTCCAGATGCCTGGCCCAGCAGAGAATCATGATGCCCGAGTGCACTTTCTTGCATTTCTTCAAAACCAACCGTCTACTTGCTGAAATACTAAGTTCCTCAAAATCCAAATTTCTGAACAGAAGAACTGATTGGGCAGTAATGCTGATACAACCTTCAGCCTGTCTATGGAGATTCTCAGTCATCCAGGTCATGGTTATCCCAAAGGTGCTTTTTTCAAGAAGTAACTGGACTTTCTTGGAAGACGTTTCGCTTCTCATCCAAGAAGCTTCTTCAGCTCTGACTGGATGGTGGGGGATGGATCATCCAGTCAGAGCCGAAGAAGCTTTCTTGGATGAGAAGCGAAATGTCTTCAAAGGAAAACCAGAAAGTTCAGTTGCCTCTTGAAAAAAACACATTCAGCATATTCTTCTAACAATATCCGCCAACCACCACTAACATAATCCTTTCCCCCTAGTCTTCTATAGTTTCCCAATGGAAATGAAATATAAAATCGAATTCCTATATATAGGAATTCTACTCCAATTAAGGGAGGAAGCATACTGCTCTCCTTTTCTGCCTTTCGGCTCATCACCAGAGACCATCTAGACAGAAAGCCAAGAATTCCGTTGTGTGATTTTTTAAATATGTGTATAACGTTTTTGAGCTGACCAATAAATAAGTCAGGGAGACTAGGATAGATCTATTTCGAGCTTTTTAAAAAGCTCAAAATAGATCTACCCTAGTCTCCCTGACTTATTTATTGATCAGCTCAAAAACGTTATACACATATTAAAAAAAATACACAACGGAATTAATAGCTTCCTGTCTAGATGGTCTCTGGTGATGAGCCGAAAGGCAGAAAAGGAGAGCAGTATGCTTCCTCCCTTAATTGGGGCCTATATATATATATAGGGGCCTATATATATATGCAGAGTAGAATATATATATATATGCAGAGTAGAAATGAGAATCCTAAATCTCATGTATACCATTTTAGAGCAAAGTCAAACTTTTGGGGGAACTACAGATAAGAAACGAAATAAATTGGCCAGAGAAGAATTAACATCAAATCTGGTACATTGCAAACATTTCTTCCCTGATGCTTTTTCATAAACATAGTAAGTATCGGCCTTCTTCAGCTCGATGTCTTCCAAACGAGCTGGGATTTTATCGCTCCCAATTAGCCAACCTGAATGAGAAATTTGGAACAAAAGAAATATCCCAACGTATCCACAGGGTGGCAGGGTAGGAAAGGCAGATACAAACCATGCAGTCCGATCGACTCAAAAGAATCCACCTGGTGATTGCTAGCTCATTTGTGCAAGCTCTGTTTGTGTCTGTGCATTGAGAAAGGGAGAGGGGAGTGTAATATGACTGTGGATCAGGAAGGGTGTTTATGCGCACGCATGTATGTGAATGAGAAAAGAGCACAACATGGAGGAAAGGGGGAGAGATCATTAGTACACAGAGTTATCACTCCAGTCTTGCTTCCATCAGTCACTTGAAGCCTTCCTTGGTCATTTGCCCACCACTGTAATGCTCCAGTGCTTTGGTCCAGAAAGCTTTCCAACACAGTATTGAGTTTTGCAGTGGGGATTCTTAGCTGCTGAGATCAAAAGTCATATACGGTTTGTAGACAGGGGTGAAATCTACTTACCTTCGCTACCGGTTTACAAATGTAAGTATGTGTGTGCGCTCTCTGCTCGCACGTGCCACCCCTGTGCATGCGCAGGACCTTCCGCGCATGCAAAAATTGGACGTGATGACGTCCGGTTGGGTGGGCGGAGCCTGTTACTGAGCACACCTGCAAAGGTAAGTAGAACAGCGAGACGGGCGGGAAATCGGCTGTGCCGCGCGATTTAGATGAGCTAGAAAGCAGGAAATCCTGTTTTCTAGCTAATATAAATTGTGCATCACAGCTGATTGTCGAAAATAGCGATTGGCCTGAACCCCGCAGGATTTCTTTTTACTACTGGTCCAAACCAGTAGCATTTCACCCCTGGTTGTAGACTTTTATAGGAGCTTGAATTTAAATAAATCTGAAATGTATGATCTTTAGACTTGGGGTTTTTTAAAAAGCTATCTAAGTGTGAAGGTAGACTCCAGGTCCACCAGCAGCTGGGAACACCTTGCTCCATGAAAGAATTTTATTGGTGTCCCAAGCAGATGTTCCAAAGCAAAAATGTTCTCAATTCTGTTTTGGGTGGTCTTTGGAGGTTTAGTGTTAGGTTACCAAAAAAACAAAAATCAAAACAAAAACAAACCCAAACCAGATTTTTGGGAATACAGTTTTATATTTTATTTCAAAAGAAAGCAACTTTTTAAATTGTTAATTTAGATACAATCCATCCTGAGTGAAATTGTCTGAACTTCTGGTAGGACAAGGGTTGTATCTAATATTTTTAAAAGTTGTTTTCTTTTTCTAAAAGAGTAATAAGGTAAAGGTAAAGGTTCCCCTGCACATGTGTGCTAGTCTTTCCCAACACTAGGGGGCGGTGCTCATCTCCGTTTCAAAGCCCAAGAGCCAGCGCTGTCCGAAGACATGTGGCCGGCGTAACTAAACACTGAAGGCCCACGGAACGCTGTGACCTTCCCGCCAAAGGTGGTTCCTATTTTTCTACTTGCATTTTTACCTGCTTTCGAACTGCTAGGTTGGCAGAAGTTGGGACAAGTCACGGGAGCTCAGTCCCTTACGTGGCGCTAGGGATTCAAACGGCTGAACTGCTGACTTTCTGATTGATAAGCTCAGCGTCTTAGCCACTAAGCCCCTATAAAATTAATAATGGTCCTCAAAAAATGCAGAACTACATTGGTGAGATCAAATTACAAGGAAGTACCATTTCTCCTGTAACACCTATATCAAGGCTATACAGTGCATCGTACCATTCTTTGAGCCAAGAATTTTAAAAAAATATATATCCCATTTTTAGTTGTCTTCCTCTTCCTCCATGTATTTTATTACTGTTTCAGACAAATGGCTAACCAACATCCTCTTAAAGACTTCCAGTGTTGGGGCAGTCACAACTTCTGGAGGCAACTTGTTCCACTGATTAATTGTTCTGTTAGTGAATTCTTCCTTAGGTTTAACTTAGATTGTCAATACAATACAATACAATAGCAGAGTTGGAAGGTACCTTGGAGGTCTTCTAGTCCAACTCCTTGCCTAGGCAGGAAGCCCTATATCGTTTCAGACAAATGGCTACCCAACATCCTCTTAAAGACTTCCAGTGGTTGGGGCATTCACAACTTCTGGAGGCAAGCTGTTCCAGTGATTAATTGTTCTCATTGTCAGGAAATTTCTCCCTAGTTCTAAGTTGCTTCTCTCCTTGATTATTTTCCACCCATTGCCCTTGGGTGACTTGGAGAATAGCTTGACTCCCTCTTCTTTGTGGCAACCCCTGAGATATTGGAAGACTGCTATCATGTCTCTCCTGGTCCTTCTTTTTATTAAGCTAGACATATACCCAGTTCCTGCAACCGTTCTTCGTATGTTTTATCCTCCAGTCCCCTAATCCTCTTTGTTGCTCTTCTCTGTACTCTTTCTAGAGTCTCCACATCTTTTCTTTAAAAGGATGCTGGAGAGCCATTTGTCTGAAACGGTATAGGGCTTCCTGCCTAGGCGGGGCGTTGGACTAGAAGACCTCCAAGGTCCCTTCCAACTCTGCTATTGTATATTGTAACTTATTTTAAGATTTTTAAACCATTTGGAAAATACTTTTAAGGTTTCAAAAAAAAAAAAAGATAGGCACCATTAATATTCTTGCCCTCGTGTCTATTTTACAGAATATCTTGAACAAAATAATAATAATAATAATAATAATAATAATAATAATAATAATAATAATAATAATAATAATAATTTAATATTTGTAAACCGCTCCCTCTCCCCTTAGGGACTCGGGGCGGTGCACAGGTAGAATAAAAACAATAAAAATACAGACATTTCTTAAAAACAAATTAAACCTAACCTGCGCTAAAATTCCCCATTAAAACTAAACTATACTAAAAACTACCCAATAAAACCCCAGAGACAGAGAGACTATCCCAGGCCGGACAAAATGTTTGTCTCTAAAGGAAAAAAAACAAGAAACCATTTCACTGTGCAATTTAAGAAGCCGATGAAGGGTTCTTTGTGTTTGCGGGGTGGACAAGACCCTGAGCTTGTCATAATATCCACTTTGAATGAATCCATCTTTCTGACCATACTGATATTTCATGTTGCCCTAGCAACCAGACTTCCTGCTGCTGAGGAGATTAATACTTTTCCATTCGCAAAAAAAAAAAAAAAGCTTTTCAAAAGTAGCTGGTGAGCATCATAACACCTGCGTAATGTTTTGTGTGTGTGTGTGTGTGTGTGCGTGTTTCAGCATAACTCTGGAATGCCTTGAGCAATTTCCACCAAACTTGGTACACAGATGACTCTCTGGAGAAAAATACTGGGGTGGGGAGTGGAGGAAGGGTAAGATATCCCTAACACCCCTCGGGGTCTGTGTTCTATTAAGATATAGCCTGTTGTGCCTTAAAATGACTTCTACTGTACTGCCGTAATATGGCTTCTACTGTACAGCTCAGTGGAGTTGCCATGGTAATGGCTTCATAGTACTCCACAAGGGGGCACCCTCAGGTAAGCATTTCCAACATTAGAAATTATTTTTGCCCAGGACATTTTCCCCCTATAAATAAATACCTGGGTTATCAACTAGTTTTAAATAGAAAGGGGAGTAATATTTCCATATGGGTTGTTTCATGAAACTATCCCCAGAAGGACAAATGGCCAGAAAGGCATCTGTGCAGCCAAGGTTCCATGCATGGGAAGACAGCTTATGCAACAGTGGCAACTATCTGTAGCTCAGGTGTCGGAGGAGGGTGAAGGTTCATTCTGCGAGCTTGTGGGTTGATTGACAAATGTTTGGTTACCATGCTAGGTAACATCTTCAACAGAGTTTAGGGGATGTCCGGGTCAGTGTTCTGCTTATAAGGGCTTCAGGTGTGGATGTCCTTATAAACGGAACACCTGAATTCCTTTGGCAACCTGGGAGCTCCGAGCAGAAAGAGAGAATGGAGGAGAGAGAGAGAGAAAGAGAGGGGGGGAGACAGACAGACAGAGGAGAGACAGAGAGAGAGGAGACAGAGAGAGAGAGGGAGAGAGACAGACAGAGACAGAGGGGAGAAAGAAAGAGAGGAGAGAGAGAGAGAGAGAGAGAGAGAGAGGAGACGCACACACACACACACACAGGAGAGAGAGAGAGAGAGAGAGGAGAGAGAGAGAAAGAGGGAGGGAGATGGAGCCTGGGCCGTCCATCAGCCCTCAGATGGAGAGTCCAAAGCCCCCAGGTGTGGAGGTGGCTGATGAGGAAGAGGAGGAACAGCTGGGTCCAGTGCCTGACGCGCAGAAGGCAGAGGAGAGGAGAGCAGTGGAAATCTATGAGCCGGTCCTTGTGACGGAAGAGCCACTGCTGCTAGTGAAGCCCCACCCTAGCTCTGGGGATGAAAGGCAGAGGGCGGAGATGAATGGATATGGCAGACCACCATTCATCTCCTTGCTGGACGTACTTGTTAGCCTGAGGGGAGAGAGAAACTATTTGCTGGGGCTGCTGATGCTCCTAATAAAAAAAAAATTTGAGTTGACTTCAGGGGGTTTGTCGTGTTTGGTGAGCTGGGTCAGAACATAAACAGAACACGGGCCCTGACATCTGCTGAAGATGTTACTTAGCCTGGTAACAAAAACATTTGGAAACCAACCCACAAGCTCGGAGAACAAACCTTTACTCCCAACACAGATTGTTTTGGTGAGGGTGGCGGGGGAAAGGTGGCTAGCTTGCTGTCTCCACATCAAAGGCCAATGGACATGCAGGAATCTCTCCATGCAGGAATCTCTCCATGCAGGAATTGCTCCATGCAGGAATCTCTCCATGCAGGGTGATGAGTTCATCATCATCATCGTCATCATCATATAAACTGCTTGTTAGCATTATGAACCAGGATGCCAAGGTTATTGCTACAGAACAGCCTCAGCAAAACCCAGAAATGTGTGCAAATAGTCCTTGATTTATGACCACAGCCTGGATCGGAATGTCGATCACTAAACATTGAGGATTACTAAGTGACTTGCACCTGATTTCATGACCTTGTTTGGCAGGGTTCATCCCATGGTGATTCAGCAAACCTAGTTTACTGTATTGACTTTGCTTGTTGGAAGGCCATACAGGGCTATCACATGACCAAGAGGTATTGCAACCATCCTAGGCCAGTTGCCAAATGTCTAACTTTGGATCATGTGATCATAAGAATGCTGTGATGGTTGTAAATTAGAGGTCTTTTGTTAGTCACTTTTTCCAGCACTGGTATAATTTGATAATAGCAATAGCAATAAAGACTTATTTACCGCTTCACAGTGCTTTTACAGCCGCTTCTCTAAGCGGTTTACAGAGTCAGCCTTTTGCCCCCAACAATCTGGGTCCTCATTTGACCCACCTCGGAAGGATGGAAGGCTGAGTCAACCTTGAGCCGGTCAGGATCGAACTGCCAAATTGCTGGCAGTCGGCAGTCAGCAGAATTAGCCTGCAATATTGCATTCTAACCACTGCGCCACCACAACAATGTTCAAAAAACAAGGACTAACTGTTTTGGCCTTTAGCTAATGAAGGTGTTGCTTGCAGAAATCTATGCTAAGTGTGCATAATCTTGAATAGATTTCAGGATTTTCATTCTCTGTGATCAAAAGCATCAGAACCATATGGCCTAAGCATGAAAAAAAACCCAAAACCTTAAAAATGTAATCTAAAGCACGTTAACAAGATAGTAGCTTTCTCTGGATTTCAGGAATAATTACCAAGCCAAGGCTACAGCAATAATTCAGTTGTACTTCTATACACAATGTTGGGGAATCCAAATTTCACTGACTAACGGAAACTAAGGTTTCAACAGTAAAAACAACTGCAACTCCAACATTTTTGAAAACTTAAAACTAGCATAGTAACTTCTTAAAATGTTTAATTTATGTTCATTCATGTTCTTTGCTAAATTTAATATTAGTGGGTCTGGCCCATTTTTCTATAATCTCTAAAATTTTAAAAAAAACCTACTTCCAAATATAAAACTGAAATCATTATTAACGTGGGAAGAAAAAGCACTTAAAAGCAATCTAAACTCTGGACAATAAGAATCACTAAAAGCAGATAATCCCCAGATTTCTACCTATGTAAATTAAGGATTCGAATGACACTAATACTGGTTTAAAAACCTATGTCAGAGTCCTGAAAGAGATATAAATTGATTGATTGATTGATTGATTGATTGATTATGTGCCATCAAATCACTGTCATCTCTTAAAGACTACATACACACTGCTAAACAACTAATTTCCATAACACTGTTAAATTATCTAAGACTGTATTACTATTATTCTTCTCATTCTTACTAGTATCTATCTCTTCCTACTTATGGCTATATCCATGTTGCTTGTATCTTTACAACGTATTGTTTTTATTGTTTCCTAGTATGATTTGATTGCTTATTAGTAACTTATGGCTATCACTATGTGTTGTATCTTATGATTCTTGACAAATGTATTTTTTTAATGTCCACTGAGAGCTTATGCACTGAAGACAAATGCCTTGTGTGTCCAATCACACTTGGTCAATAAAGAATTCTATTCTATTCTATTCTATTCTATTCTATTCTATTCTATTCTACTCTATGTTTCTACTTGAGACATTAAAAAAAAATCAACGGATAATCCTTTCTAAATCTTGCTTTTATATAATTCAGATTCAGCACCCTAAAATTTTCTTTTCTAACCTTTTAGACATTCTTCTGCAAGGCATTTATTTAATGCAACAAGAACTCTGTCTACTGGTTTCTGCCTGAAACTGCAACTGCTATATTTCTTCTCATGTATCTGGCAACAATCCCCTGCCCCAATATATTTCATCTTCCACATACATTTTTTCTTTGTACTCTTTCCTGTGCTGCACACAGGATGGTCCAAAGTAATTTTAATCTACCTGTTGCTTTTTCTGAAGATGATCGGATACAACAAGTGCAAATACCTTGAGATCCTGTAGTTGCCTACAGTTTTATTTCAATAGGATAACTAGGTCTGTCTTGAATTAAATGTACGGAGTGTAATTTCTGTTTTGTTTTAATACCCAATTCATTCCCTCTAACCGAAAATAATTAGAGGTTTTATCACTGTTATCATCATTCTTCAGTCATGTTTTCTCAAAACATACATGTGAAGTTTGCCATCACATTATTGTTACATAAGAATGAATTCAACTTAAATATCTTTTCACTAAAGCTGCTAACTTTAAAAAAAAAAACTTTTATATCTTAAAATTAGGAGGATTGGAAGGTGAGGCAGATAACGAAATTCGAGGACCTAATCCTAACTGATAATAATTTTTAGAGTCATGCAGAAAATTGCTTCATATAAAACATATTAATTGAAAATATGGGGAACAAGAGATCCTTCCTGATCTACAAGCCACACAGCCATTCATTTTCAAGATGACTCATCAATTTACATGGGATATTCATGCTCTCTTTAAAAAAAAAAAAGCTTATGGAAATCAATTCACTTTCTCAGAATTTGAGTCGCTGTTGTCAGCCTATTTCCCCTCATCCATGTCCCCCCCACAAGCTCGCAAAAGAAGATAGTCGCTCATTGTCTCGTTTTAAAACAGGGCAGAGAGAACTGGAGGGTTAAGAGAAAATCCATCAGTGGTCATTAGTAGCTGTTCTTCCCAACAGCCCACCAGGAATTCTTGATCACCTAATTCCTTGGACCGATGTCCATCTATGTCTGTCTATGGCAGTGTTTCTCAACCTTGGCCACTTGAACATGTCTAGACTTCAACTCCCAGAATTCCCCAGCCAGCATTCGCTCAGGTGCTTTGCAGCATTCGCTGGCTGGGGAATTCTGGGAGTTGAAGTCTAGACATCTTCAAGTGGTCACGGCTGAGAAACACTGGTCTATGGCAAGGGTCTGCAAAGTCGGCTCTTTTAAGACTGGTGGACTTCAACTCCCAGAATTCTGGGAGTTGAAGTCCACCAGTCTTAAAAGAGCCGACTTTGCAGACCCCTGGTCTACGGGAATCAGGGGTGGGTTTCAAATTTTTTAGAACCTACTCTGCAGGTGTGGCCTATTTTGTGGGCGTGGCTTGGCAGTCATGTGACAGGGTGGGAGTGGCCACCTTTTAAAATGTGGTGAAACTCATTTAACAATGCTCTTGCTTAGCAACCAAAATTTTGGACTCAATTGTGATGATAAATTCTCTTTCTTTCTTTCTTTCTTTCTTTCTTTCTTTCTTTCTTTCTTTCTTTCTTTCTTTCTTTCTTTCTTTCTTTCTTTCTTTTCTTCCTTCCTTTTTTCCTCCCTTTCCTTTCCTTCCCGTTGGGTCACTGGTAGCGGCGGGCCAGATTTACTTCCAGGTACGCCGGTGGAACACCCTCTCACCGGTTCTCTAAATTTCACCAACCGGTTCTCGCGAGTAGGTGCGAACCTGCAGAAACCCACCACTGATGGGAATGCACATCGGATGTACGTGTGAGGGTGTGCGATTTTTTGGGGGGTCGGGGGGTCGGGAGGGTGTATAACAGTTCATTAAAAAAAAAAAAGGCAAAGACTCAACATCAAAGAGATCGACAGAAGGAAGGCAAAAAAAACAGAGCTCACCTCTTGCACAAACGAAACAAAAGCCTACATTTACAGCTGATGAGGAGTGATTGCTTCTTTTGGAATGGTTACTACAGATGAGGATGTAGGATGACACAAACAAGCTTCCTGCTGCAATACAGCCATCTCCTGAGTGAAAGGCAATGGGGCATCTCAAACATCTCACCATGCGACCTGTTTAATATAAAATGCACCAGATAACAGTCTGTTTAGAACACAACTTCCCAAACCTCAATCAAGTTTGGTTTTAGCTTATTTATTTTTTGCCTTGTTATTATTATTATTTTTTTACGGCCCAGTAATCCCTGGATTCGGGGGTGAATGAATGGAGCTGAGCATTTACTGGCTGGAAGCCCTTCCTGATGCCTACGTAGAGTTCACAGCAGATACACTATATTGCCAAAAGTATTCGCTTCATATTACTCGCATATGAATTTACAGTAAGTGACATCCCATTCCTAATCCATGGAGTTCAATAGGACGTCGGTGCACTGCGCACTGTTCTTGAGCTAAGCTGAAGGCCACATGAAGTTTGGAGGTCTGTAGCGATGGACTCTGCAGAACGTTGGCGACCTCTTCGCACTAGGCGCCTCAGCATCCGCTGACCCCGCTCCGTCTGTTTACGTGGCCTACCCCTTCGTGGCTGAGTTGCTGTCGTTCCCAAACACTTCCACATTCTTATCATACAGCTGATAGTGGAATATTTAGGAGCGAGGAAATTTCACAACTGGATTTATTGCACAGGTGGCCTCCTATCCCAGTTCCACGCTGAGCTCCTGAGAGCGACCCATTCTTTCACCAGTGTTTGTAACAACAGTCTGCATGCCCAGGTACTTGATTTTATACACCTGTGGCCACGGAAGTGATTGGAACACCTGATTGATTATTTGGATGGGTGAGCAAATATTTTTGGCAATATAGTGTATTTTCTCTTTGCACCCTGATTGAGAAACATAGGTCGCTGGCTAGGATTGAACTCTCAACCTTCTGAATGGAAGACTAGTGTCTATACCAGTGGTAGTCAACCTGGTCCCTACCGCCCACTAGTGGGCTTTCCAGCTTTCCTGGTGGGCAGTAGGGGTTTTGTCCGATACTGAAGCACTTTCCTTTTTAAAAAAAATTAATTGACTTCCCTACTTTATAAATCACCATTCCTGTGGAACCGGTGGGCGGTGAGAAAATTTTACGACTAACAGAGATACAAAAGTGGGCGGTAGGTATAAAAAGGTTGACTACCCCTGCACCACTCTGGCTTTAGCTTGATATATTCAATGAAAGTTTCCTGTATCCAATCAAAAGTATTACAGTTTGTTTTACAAAGCAAGGACAGTTTTGCATTCTTAATGGGGCAATTCCTCCTGGCTTCCAGAGGAAAACACTTAAGGTAGCACGGTCATTGCATATATATTGGGATTATTCCACTGAATGGCAGAGAAGGTCCGGAAGATGCTAACCAGCATAAAAGCCAGTTTTTGATTGTTTTTAAAGAAAGAGAGAGAAAATAAACAATGAGAAAGAAAGAAAAAACCCTTAGCACCAGTCATGCTGAGATCATATTGGCAATGGTACTCAAATAATATTTTCTCCAGGGGTAGAGGAGTCGCATGGGTTCGGGGGATCCTCTAGCTAGGTTTCTGCCCAGTTCGGTGAACCCCCAAATGCCACCCCTGGCAGGCCACGCTCACCCCTCCCCTCTCCGAGGACTCTCCACCATGCCAGATAAGTGCAGGGCCCAGACGGAGCCTCGGGGAGGGGGGGAAATGGGCCTACCTGAGCTTCCAGAAGTCTGGAAACAGACTTGTTGCCGGCCTCTGGAGCCCAGGGGGAGCAGTTTTCGCCCTCCCAGAGGCCCGAGGAAAGCCTCCGAAGCCTGGGGAGGGTGAAAAATGCCCCCCCTCATGTTGCAGGAGGTTGGCTAGGCCACGCCCATCATGGCCATGCCCACCCACAATTTTTGAAGCCCACCCCTGATTAGCTCTCCCTTTCCCCAGAGGTTATGAATGGAGCAAATTGCCATATTTTTCGAAGTATAAGATGCACCGGAGTATAAAATGCACCAGAGTATAAGATGCACCAAAATTTTGAAGAGGCAAAGTTTAAAAAAAAAACTTTTTACACTCTGCAGACCTCCCCAAAACGGCCTGGTTTGGGTTTTTCTTTTGCAAAAATGGGCCCGTTTTTTGTCAAAAGAAGGGCATGCATAGTCTTTAGGAGGCTTATAGAGTGCTCCTGGGGGCTGGAGGGGGGGCAAAAACGAGCAAAAATTGGCTCATTTTTTGCTCATTTTTGCCCTCCCCAGCCCCCAGGTCCACTCTGGAAGCCTCCTAAAGATCATGCATGACCATTTGTGCAAAGAGGGTGGGGCTTCGGGAGGCTAAAAATGCTGTATTCAGTGTATTAGACGCACCCAGATTTTCACCCTCTTTTTTGAGGGAAAAAGGTGCGTCTTATACTCGGAAAAATACGGTAGTTATCTTGCATCCCTTCTCTTCAATCTCCCCGATGGCTGGGGCCAAAGTGCTTTGAAAATGCAATATGGCGAGTTTTATGCAGATTTAAAACACAGGGCAGAAATATCCCAGTATCTCCCGAAGGACAAGCTGATGAAGCACAAGCCAAACCTCTGAAAAAAAGAGATAAGCCAGTTTGCACTTGGCTAAAGAAGGAAGAGGCAGCCTGGGCGGTAAGATGCCTAAGAGTCATTGAAAACCCCTGCAGTATTTTTTTCACCAAATTGCTTTAATAAGTGAAAGTGAATTTTCCTACTTCCTCCATTGCAAGAAAACCCATCATCTCCCTTTACTAGACCGGCTAACCTAACATATTACGACATCGATATTTGTTTGTTTCCCCACAATTTAAGAGAACGCAACTGGAGCAAAAATGTGAGAGGCTAATTTCATTTCCGAGAATTCTAAGTACACAGCTGGTTCCCTGGTTGTTTATCTCCAGAGTGTCCTGGTCATGGTGAGCTTCATTCAATCGTGGTTTCTAGGAAGCTTCAATAAATGTTTTTCAAGCCAACCCTGCGTTGTTTATCTGCTTTAGGAAGCCGCTAGCTTTCGATCGGTGAAATATCCCCATTTCTGCATATTTCAAGCCAGCAACATTTTTCGTTTCTTCTTCAGATATAGTATCTGTATGAAGCATCCTCTTGCAAGATGCACGGTCCGATGTTATGCATGTTTTCATTCCCTTTCTGTTAACAGGTTTCTTTACAAGAGTTGTCAGAATGATATATACATGCTATCTTTCTTAAACACAGATCAGAGAGCTACAAATGTTATATCTAGTCCTTCCCTTCCCCTCTCATCCATCCACCCCCCCCTCTCTCTGTATACCTACCTACCTACCTACCTATCATCCATCCATCTCTACCTATCTACCATCCATCTATCTTCTATTTATCTCTACCTACCTACCTACCTTCTATATCTGTCTGTCTACCCATCCATTCATCCATCCATCCATCATCCATCCATCTTCTACATCTACCTACCTGCCTGTCTATCTATCCATCATCTATCTCTTATCATCCATCCATCCATTTCTGTCTGTCTGTCTGTCTGTCTATCATCTATCTTCTATCTGTCTCTATCATCCATCCATCCATCCATCCATCCATCCATATCTATCTATCTGTTTGTCTGTCTGTCCGTCTATCTATCATCTATCTCTCTTCTATCTGTCTCTATCATCCATCCATCCATCCATCCATCCATCCATCCATCCATCCATCCATCCATCCATATTTGTCTAAAGGAAAATTATCTAAGTTGCAAAGGCCTGTGACTCACATCTGATGCAACAGAATGAAATCAATCGCACAGTACTTCTATCAAAGGATGGAAGACATTTGTTTTTGGGTGGTCTTGATCTTTTCTCATAGCAAAAGAAAAATCTTTAGGGTTAGGTTCCATTCCTCGCAGTGTGCATAAAGTAGATGTATTTTTACACACAGGGGCATGCATGTATGTTGCTGCGAACCTTGCCATGTATTGAAGAATTAAAATTGGGTGTGAATACACACCCCATTCCCTAACTAATTCAGGATGGAGGCTCATTTAGGTTGATATGAAGGCTTCCATTCTCTCTTCTCCTGTACTAAAATGTAAATTTCACATAAACCAACAGCCCAAGGAAATTTTGCTTTGTCATGTTTTGTTGGTTCCTGGCCAACAAAATTCTCCTAACACAAAACAATTGCAGGAATGTGAAGACTTTTTTTTTTCTCCATAGAAACCATGGCAAAATAGCAATCACATTCGACCTGTGTGTTGTCTCCACCTGTTCAGGCTGATCTGGAATGGCCCCTTTTTAAATAAACATCTGAGAACAAACGACACTGAAATCATAGGAAATACTTGTAGCTCAGGTTTTAGATTTTGGCAGGGGTTTCCCCTCCAGGTTTCTTTCAATTTAGTTTCTGAACATTTCGTTACCATGTGAGGTAATATCTTCAACGGGATTTTCTTGTCCTGTTCTTCTTTGACTTACAAATGTCGTGTGTAATCGCATAACCAACTGACCACAGCCATACAAGACTAGATAAAATCCTGCTGATGATGCTACCTACCTGTATTTTTCGTAGTATAAGATGCACTTTTTTCCCTCAAAAAAGAGAGTGAAAATCTGGGTGCGTCTTATACACCGAATACAGCATTTTTGCCCTCCCGAAAACCCGCATCCTTCACCAAAATGGCCGTGCGTAGCCTTTAGGAAGCTTTCAAAGTGCTCCTAGGGGCTGGGGAGGGCAGAAATGAGGGGGAAATGGGCTGTTTGTTGCTCAATTTTGCCCCCACCCACCCCCAGGAACACTCTATAAGCCTCCTAAAGGCTATCCATGCCCTTTTTTTGAAAAAACAAAACAAAAACAAAACAGGCCCTTTTTCGTGAAAAACAGACCGTTTTTGGGAGGTCTGCAGAGTGCAAAACCTTTTTTTTTTTTTTTAACTTGCCTCTTCAAAATCTTGGTGCGTCTTATACTCTGAAAATTACGGTAGTCTGGTAAGGAAGCGTTCAGAAACTAAATGGAAAGAAGCTCGGAGAGCAAACCATTGCCAAAAAGCAAACTACATTTCCCCACCTAGATTGCTGCGATTTCTGGACTTTTCCCCCCCCGACTCTTAGCAGGAATTCCACCGCGAAGGTCAGCGTAACGCACAGAAATTATTTGGAGCTTTGTCACGACGATGTCTTCGCGGGAGGAAGGATGGCCCGGCTCTTTTTTTCTTACCTTTGCTTGCTTTATGAATATCCTTGTCCATAGAGCAGGCGGTGCAGCAATGCTGAGGGCAACGGAATCCTCGGGATTCAAAAACGGCGGTAGTGAACTTGCGGAGACAGGCCTCGTGGTAGAATTTGCCACATGCGTTGACCGAGCAGCGCTTCACGTCTTTGCCCGGAAGTTTGCAGGAAAAGCAGATATGCTGCCCTTTGAAGAAGAGAGACGCAAAAGGTTTAGCTGGAAGGCAGAAGCATTCGTTCAGCCTGGGAACCCGAGGGGCCGCTGGCAAAATATGACGGTATTTGGGGATTAGAATGCAGTACTACAGGCTACCTCTGCCGGCTGTCGGCAGTTCGATTCCCACTGGCACAAGGTTGACTCAGCCTTCCACCCTTCCGAGGTCGGTAAAATGAGGATTCAGATTGTTGGGGGCAAAAGGCTGACTCTGTAAACCGCTTAGAGAGGGTTGTAAAGCACTGTGAAGGGCTATATAAGTCTAAGTCCTATTGCTATTGTCCTTCCTTCCTTCCTTCCTTCCTTCCTTCCTTCCTTCCTTCCTTCCTTCCTTCTTTTCCTTCCCTCTGCCCACTGCTACCAATTCGATCCTAACTCAGCCTTCCATCCTTCCAAGGTTGGTAAAATGAGGATTCAGATTGTTGGGGGCAAGAGGCTGACTCTGTAAAGCATTTAGAGCTATTGCTATCGATCACTCTCTCTCTCTCTGTCTTTCACTCTTTCTGTCTGTCTGTCTATCATCTATGTATTAATGTCTGTCTGTCAGTCCATCCATCCATCCTTCCATCTATCAGAATGCAGTATTGCAGGCTAATTTAGCTTACTACTAGGAGTTCGATTCTGACCAGCTCAAGGTTGACTCAGCCTTCCATCCTTCTAAGGTCAGTAAAATGAGGACTTGGATTGTTGGGGGCAAGAGGTTGACTCTGTAAAGCGTTTAGAGCTATTGCTATCGATCTCTCTCTCTATGTCTATCTCTCTGTTTTTCACTCTCTGTCTGTCTGTCTGTCTATCTATCATCTATGTATTCATGTCTGTCCGTCAGGCCATCCAACCATCAGAATGCAGTATTGCAGGCCAATTTAGCAGGGAATCCTTCCTTCCCCACCATCCAATCAGAGTTGAAGAAGCTTCTTGGATGAGAAAGGAAATATCATCAAAGAAAAACCAGGAAGTCCAGTTGCCTATCGAAAAAGCACCTTTGAGACATACTGCTTGAAGGTTAAAGCAAATCACACTTCCAATATTCTGCAATTTAATTATTCCTATCTATCTATCTATCTATCTATCTATCTATCTATCTATCTATCTATCTATCTATCTATCTATCTATCTATCTATCTATCTATCTATCTATCTATCTATCTATCTATCTATCTATCTATCTATCTATCCTAACGGATGACAGGGGTTGGATGCTGAACTTAGAACTGTGAAAGTGTCTCATGAATGAAATTTTCAGACGTGGCTGACAGTGAGAGGATGCAACAGTATATTCCTCTCCGCTTTCCAGAGGCTAAAAAAACCCCTAGATTATTATGCCATTTTCTTTAGCTATCCAACGTGAAGGAAAACAAAGGACCGATATCCTAAATCAACAGGAAAAATAGGCGCTGTGCTAAAACATAAAGGACTTCAACTGTCATGCTGCAGAATGTGGGTTAGGCTTGAAATCTTAAATCGCAATCCATTTTGAAAGAGAAAGCAAGCAAGATGCGCTGAGCGTCAGACGCTCGAAAGCCCAAACAGATCCTTGCTTAGTAGCTGTTGAGTCCTCGACTTGCGACCGGCTGCAGGTCTTCCGCTCTTCTCCCTAAGACCATGGCAACATACAGTAATTATTCTCTAACTGCCAGCCGCGCCTGATTGGCTCAGACGCGGCTGGCGGGAATTAGGTCTGGGAGAACCCTGATTGGTTCCCCGTCTGACAGCTCGCGTATAAAGAGCTGTCAAACGGGGAAGCCCCTGTCTACCGCATTTCGTCCGCCTGTAAATATTCTCCGCTGTTTTGTTTGTCTTGCGAATAAACGCATTCTTCTTTGACTGAAATTAATTTTTTTTTTAACTATTGGTTCTGTGGGCATAGCTTGGTGGGCATGGTGTGGCTTGGTGGGCGTGGCAGGGGACGTATACTGCAAAATCCCCATTCCCTCCCCTGTTTGGGGCCAGCCAGAGGTGGCATTGGCCGTTTTTCTGGACTACTCCAACTTTCTGCTCCCGGTTCTACAGTTGTGAATGCCCCAACACTGCAAGTCTTTAAGAAGATGTTGGATAGCCATTTGTCTGGAACGGTATAGGGCTTCCTGCCTAGGCAGGGGGTTGGACTAGAAGACCTCCAAGGTCCCTTCCAACTCTGCTATTGTATTGTATTGACAATCTAAGTTAGACCTAAGGAAGAATTCACTAACAGTTAGAACAATTAGACAGTGGAACAGAAGTTGCCTCCAGAAGTTGTGAATGCCCCAACACTGCAAGTCTTTAAGAGGATGTTGGATAGCCATTTGTCTGGAACGGTATAGGGTTTCCTGCCTAGGCAGGGGGTTGGACTAGAAGACCTCCAAGGTCCCTTCCAACTCTGCTATTGTATAATTGTATTATTGTATTGAACCAGTCAGAACCTGCAGGGTTTCACCCCTGCGTTCCAGCCACTTTCTCGAGGCAAAAAAAAAAAAAAAAAATCCGCTCATTTACCATTTTTGCACTCCAGGCAGATAAATTTCCCATCAGGCTGTGCGCTCAATCCTAGGCATTCTGTATGGAAGACCCTGTAGCAGTCACCTTCGCAGGAGACCAGAGACTCCCCGGTGCTTTCACATATCTTAAAAAGATTTTTTTTTAAAAGGAGAGGAAAAAAAGAAAAAGAAAATCCGAATAAAGTTATCGAGTTTCTAATTCAATGGGTTCGAAAAGCTAAACATTCTCATGCTGGATTACCAGACCATTTTCAAGGTTCCTCTACTATAGAAATACCGTATTTTTCGGAGTATACGATGCATCTTTTTCCCTCAAAAAAAAAAAAAAAGGCAAAAATCTGGGTGTGTCTTATACACTGAATAGAGCAAATTTGGCCCCCCGAAACCCCGCCCCCTTCACCAAAATGGCCATGCATAGCCTTTAGGAGGCTTTCAGAGTGCTCCTGGGGGCTGGGGAGGGCAGAAATGAGTGAAAAATGGGCCGATTTTTGTTCATTTTTGCCCCCCCTCCAGCCCCCAGGAGCACTCTATAAGCCTCCTAAAGACTATGCATGCCCTTTTTCTTGACAAAAAAGGGCCCCATTTTCACGAAGAACGGGCCATTTTTTGCTCGTTTTTGCACTCTATAATCTTCCCAAAGGCTATTCATGCTCTTTCTTTGACAAAAAACGGGCCTATTTTCATGAAAAACAGGCCGTTTTGGGGAAGTCTGCAGAGTGCAAAAACTTATTAAAAAATTTTTCTTCTTCAAAATCTTGGTGTGTCTTAAACTCCGAAAAATACAGTACTTTTCAGAAACCATAAAAGAATAAGATACACTGATGGAAAGACATCAGCCGGCTAACTTCCTCGTTGTGACCCATGGATATTGATATGTGCTGTACTTTTTTCGCTATAAGACGCAGATTGCCCCCCTCCCCAAAAAACCCTGGGTGGAAATGACTGTGTCTTATAGAGCGAATATTGCAGCGGGGTGGGGAAGGGGAGTGGCTGCAGCGCTGCCGTTTGCTGCCGTCACTGAGACTGCTGGAGCGTTCGCTGCCAAGCAGCTGATTGGCGGTTGGATTGGTCTCCTGACTCACCACTGTTTGCGGCCACCAATCGCCAATAGGCGGCGACTGGCAATCCCCGCCGTCTAGAACAGCTGACGTTAGCCAGATAAATACAGGATGGATGCTGGGAGGCAGAGGCAGATGTTTTTCTTCTTCATTTCTACCTATAAAGCTAATGTGTGTCTTTCTTTCTTTCTTTCTTTCTTTCTTTCTTTCTTTCTTTCTTTCTTTCTTTCTTTATTTATTTATTTATTTATTTATTTATTCGATTTATATACTGCCCTATTTCACCTAAAAGGGACTCAGGGCGGTGCACAGAAGATAGAAACCCAACAATATACAAAGTATAAAAAAATAATTAAATTAATTAAATCTGTGCTAAAATTTGGATAAATAGAATTAAAACCAATAAATATCAAATTTAAAATTATTCCCTAGTCTATGTCAGGCCGGCTAGATGGAAGAAATGTGCTTTTAACATCCGACGGAAGAGTCGTAGGTCCGTGATGGTACGGATATGGCCTGGTGCATCTCATAGTGCGAAAAAGATGATATTTTCTGATGGCTATTTTCCATTAGATGGCATCCCAAAATTGATCGCGTGACCATGAGGATGCTGCTACGGTCGTAAGAGTGAAAGATGGCCTTAAGTCACTTTTTTCAGCACTGTTGTAACTTTGAACTGTCGCTAAAGGAACTGCTGTAAGTTGAGGACTACCGGTAGAGTCCTGGCTCATACGGAGGTGAAAAATTAGGAAGGAAATACAGAGTTATTTCAGTTATGTTCACCTTGCAAAAGGATTTCAGACGCAGGCGGTTTGATGACTTTGCTGCCTGTTATGTGGGAAATGAACTGGAAGGAGGAACTGATCATCTGCACCGTATTTTTTTTTTGTTTTATTCACCATATTTATGTTTAAACTCAGCTGAACGAGACGACTCTGAAAATCTTTCCTTTTTCTGTTTGCAAACTCATATTTAAAAAAAAAAAAAAGTTTTGCAGTACTGATTTACTTGCAGAAGTAATTGCTCACTTATTCTTAACAAAAGAACTGATCCTCTTTGAGTGGGTGAATGAGGAAGCTGTAAGCTGGCGGAGAATGAAAACCTGTCACTAGATGGCAGCAGATAATACACACACACACACAGAGGGAGGGAGAGAAATAGGGAGAGGGGCAGAGAGGAGGGAGAGAGGGAGAAGGAGAGAGAGAAATAGGGATGGGGAGAGAGGGGGAAAGGGAGAGAGAGGGATAGGGAAGGAGAGGGGGAGAGAGGGAGGGAAATAGGGATGGGGAGAGAGAGGAGGGCAGAGGAGGGAGAGAGGGAGAAGGAGAGGGGGAGAGAGAAATAGGGATGGGGAGAGAGGGGGGAAGGGAGAGAGAGGGATAGGGAAGGAGAGGGAGAGAGCAGAGGAAGAGGGCAGAGAGGGAGGGAGTGAGAGAGGGGGAGAGAGGGAGGGAAATAGGGTTGGGGAGAGAGAGGGGGACAGAGAGGAGGAAGAGAGGGAGAAGGAGAGGGGGAGAGAAAAAGAGGGATAGGGAGAGAGAGAGAGATAGGAAAGGAGAGGGGGAGAGCAGAGGAAGAGGGCAGAGAGGGAGGGAATGAGAGAGGGGGAGAGAGGGAGGGAAATAGGGAAGGGGAGAGAGAGGGGGCAGAGAGGAGGGAGAGAGGGAGGAGAGAGAAATAGGGATGGGGAGAGAGAGGGAAAGGAGAGGGGGAGAGCAGAGGAAGAGGGCAGAGAGGGAGGGAATGAGAGAGGGGGAGAGAGGGAGGGAAATAGGGAAGGGGAGAGAGAGGGGGCAGAGAGGAGGGAGAGAGGGAGGAGAGAGAAATAGGGATGGGGAGAGAGAGGGGAATGGAGAGAGAGAGATAGGAAAGGAGAGGGGGAGAGCAGAGGAAGAGGGGCAGAGAGCAAGGGAATGAGAGAGGGGGAGAGAGGGAGGGAAATAGGGATGGGGAGAGAGAGGAGGGCAGAGGAGGGAGAGAGGGAGGAGAGGGGGAGAGAGAAATAGGGATGGGGAGAGAGGGGGAAAGGGAGAGAGAGGGGGAGAGCAGAGGAAGAGGGCAGAGAAGGAGGGAATGAGAGAGGGGGAGAGAGGGAGGGAAATAGGGATGGAGAGAGAGAGGGGGACAGAGAGGAGGGAGAGAGGGAGAAGGAGAGAAAGAAATAAGGATGGGGGAGAGAGGGAGAGGGGGAGAGAAAAAGAGGGATAGGGAGAGAGAGAGATAGGAAAGGAGAGGGGGAGAGCAGAGGAAGAGGGGGGAGAGCTCGAGGGAATGAGAGAGGGAAGGGAGAGAGGGGGAGAGAGAGGGAGGGAGAGGAGAGGAAGAGGGGCAGAGAGAGAGAGATCTATGGGAGTGGCAGACCTCTGGAAAAACTGAGCAGTATGAAATGATGATCTGAACAGTCTGGATGTGGCCGATAACCACTGAGTGAAACAACGTGTGAAATCAGAGAGACTGCTTTCCATCCATCCCTCCACCCATCTTCCCACTCTTCCAAATGCATCAGGACTTCCAAGGGAAGTCCTCTGTTGTTGTGAAGGGTGAAGGATGGTTTTCTGGGTTAGTCAGCACCAGCCAGAGGGAGGAGAGACACCCGAGGAAAATCAGTGGATATTCCCTTGAGGGGAAGCATCATCCTAAACCTCCTGAAAACATCTAAGGAACACTTCGTGGGGAGCTTTCCAAAAGAGCTGGAGAGAGCCAGAATGGATTTCAGTGTTTGCTGTTATGGTTAGCTTTCCTCTCTTGAACTCAAAGGAGCAATCACTCTTCACGATGGTGCCATCTAAGACAGGGGTCTGCAAAGTGGGCTCTTTTAAGACTGGTGGACTTCAACTCCCAGAATTCCCCAGCCAGCAAAGCTGGGAGTTGAAGTCCACCAGTCTTAAAAGAGCCGACTTTGCAGACCCCTGATCTAAGACATTTCCCTTATTTGTGGGTCAGTTTAATTAAGGTGATGGAATCTGTTTTCTTGCAGAAGGCATCTTAAAACTAACAAGTGAAAAACAAAACTAATTTTCTGTCCCACTGAAGCAAGAAAAGCAAGACGAAATAAATGTGAAATATGAGTAGGGACCCAGAGAAAGGAGCTGTGCAAATCAGATGGAGCCACATCCCGACAGAAGGCGAGAAGAAAATAAACAAGATATACAATCAAACGTATCGCTCAGAAGAACCTGAATGTGATCAGTCTATTAAAATAAACGAAGAACCCTTAATGAAAAAAATTATACGGATAACCTGTAAATGAACTTTAAACTACCGCGACAGGGTCTTATTTTCAGGGGAAAACACGGTAGTTTAAAAGTGCATTTACAGGTTATCCATAATTTTTTTTTTCATTAAGGGTTCTTCGTTTAAGACAGGGTCTTATTTTCCTTTGACCCCTGAAATAGGTGCTTGGCCTTATTTTCGGGGAGGTCTTATTATTTTTGAGATGCAGGAGGTGGAGAACGTGGTCACCTCATGGCTGCTTCTGAGTTGCAATATTTTCAAGGAGGGCTTATTTTCAGGGTAGGGCTTATTTTAGTGCATGCGCTCAAAAGCCTGATTGGGCTTCTTATCCAGGGAGGTCTTATTTTCGGGAAAACAGGATAGATAGATAGATAGATAGATAGATAGATAGATAGATAGATAGGGAGGGAGGGAGGGAGGGAGGGAGGGAGGGAGGATAGATTGGTGAATGGATGAAGAGATAGATAGATAGACAGACAGACACCATGTTTTCCTGAAAATAAGACAGGGGTCTTATTTTCTTTTGACCCCTGAAATAAGCACTTGCCCTTATTTTCGGGGAGGTCTTATTATTTTTGAGGTGCAGGAGGCGGCAAGCGTGGTCACCTCATGGCTGCTGCTGTGTTGCAATATTTTCGGTGAAGGCTTCTTTTAGCGCCTGCACTCAAAAGCCCGATTGGGCTTATTACCTGGGGAGGTCTTATTTTCGGGGAAAGAGGGTAAGGCTTTTAAGGAGACGAATGCAAATTAAGCCAACCTACAGGTACAGACCACAACTTACAACAGTTCGATGAATGACCATTCAAAGTTACAACGGCACCAAAAAAAAAGTTACATGATTTTTCACTTCCGACCACGGTAGCATCCCCATGGTCATGCGATTTACGTTCGTGTTTGAAAACCGACTCACGTATATGACGATTTGCAGTGTCCCAGGGGTCACATGATCCTGCCTCATACATCCTCACGACCGATTCGCTCCCACAGAGAGGGACTTCTCCGGGTGCCGTCCACTAGACTTTGTCAGCGGGCGACGCCCAGGGGAAGGGCTCTCTCTGTGGCGGGCCCAGCCCTCTGGAACGACCTCCCCCCCGATATTAGGACCACCACGGACCTCCGCTCCTTCCGTCTTAAATTGAAAACACACTTTTTCTGCCTTGCCGGCCTGGGATAGCTACTCCTCTGTTTTTAGGGTTTATTGGGGATTTCTAGTTAGATGGGAAGTAACTAGTTGGATGGGAAGTAACGGACTCAGACTCAACCCGACCAAGACCGAGTGGCTGTGGTTTCCGGCTGCCCGATTCAACCAGCTAACTCCATCGCTGGCCATAGGGGGCGAACATCTTGCCCCTGTGGATGGGGCGCGCAACTTGGGTGTCCTCCTAGATGCCCGGCTGTCCATGGAAGATCAAGTGACAGCCGTGGCTAGGAGGGCGTTTTACCAGGTTCGCCTGGTTCGCCAGTTGCGCCCCCTATTGGATCGGGACGCCCTTCGCACAGTCACTCATGCTCTCGTGACATCTCGACTGGACTATTGTAACTCTCTCTACATGGGGCTTCCCTTGAGGTGCACCCGGAGACTGCAGATGGTCCAGAACGCAGCCGCGCGGGCAATCCTGGGTACCTCTAGGTTTACCCATGTAACACCTCTCCTGCGCGAGCTGCACTGGCTGCCTGTCGTCTTCCGGGTGCGCTTCAAGGTACTAATTATCATCTTTAAAGCGCTCCATGGCTCGGGACCTAGCTACTTGCGGGATCGGATCCTGCCCCATACTTCCTCACGGCCGATTCGCTCCCACAGAGAGGGACTTCTCCGGGTGCCGTCCACTAGACTTTGTCAGCGGGCGACGCCCAGGGGAAGGGCTCTCTCTGTGGCGGGCCCTGCCCTCTGGAATGACCTTCCCCCCCGACATTAGAACGACCACGGACCTCCGCTCCTTCCGTCTGAAATTAAAAACATATTTTTTCTGCTTGGCCGGTCTGGGGTAGTCTCTCTCTATGGGGTTTTAGTGTATAGTGGGAATTTTAGTTTAGATTGGGTATTTTAGCACAGGTACTATTTAATTTGTTTTTAAGATGTTCTTGATTGTATATTTATGGTTTTTAGTTTCCCTGTGCACCGCTCCGAGTCCCTACGGGGAGAGGAGCGGTCAAGAAATTAAACTATTATTATTATTATTATTATTATTAGATAGTTTTAACGGGTATTTTAGCACAGGTCACTTAATTTAATGTATTTTTAATGATATATGTATATAGTTATTGTTCTTATTCCTCCTGTGCACCGCCCCGAGTCCCTGTGGGGAGAGGGTGCGGTTTATAAGAAATAAATTATTATTATTATTATTATTATCTCCTTTTGCGACCTTCTGACAAGCAGAGTCAGGAGGGGAGCCAGATTCACTTAACGACCGGGCTACTAATTTAACACCTGCAGCGCTTCACTTAACGAATGCGGCAAGTAAAATCGTAAAGCGGGGGCAAAACTCACTTAACAAATTTCTGACTTAAAATTTTGGGCTCATTTGTGGTCGTAAGTTGAGGGCTGTTTTGTTTTTGTTTTTTGTTTGTTATTTCTTATTATTTGACCTTTTGGTAAAGGTGATTCAGCAGAAATGAAATACCGTATTTTCCCATCTATAAGATGCCCCCATGAATTAAACACCCCCATGTTTCATGTAGTTTCTTGTAGTAAGCACCCTACAAGCCAGTGTTGTGCAGAAACCATCTTTTGTTAGAGTGAATAACACAACAAGAACAGGAAATGCATCACAGGAAGGGTTAAGGGTTTAATTTTAAAGTTAATATTTTAGTGGTCTTAACTATTTTTAGCACAGATTTTATTATTTAATTCCATTTTGTATTATATGTAGGTTTTGTGGTTTTTACTTTTTCTGTGCACCGCCCTGAGTCCTACCACAGAGAATAGGGCGGTATATAAATTTGAAAAATAAATAAATAAATAAATAAATAAATAAATAAGGAACAACAGAGATGAAATCTAGAGGGGCAATGTGATACAGGAAATAACTACAATGGAGAGGAATGCTAGAGTTGCCTATAAGATAGAGCAGCGATGGCGAACCTTTTTAGGCTCGCGTGCCGTAAGAGGGGGGAGCCCAGAGGGGAGCGGGCGCCGGGGTGCCACACCCATAATGCAATGAGCCCCCACCCATTTTTACATGCTTTTACCGCCCTCCCCAGGCTCCAGAGGCTTTATAGGAGCCCGGGGAGGGCGAAAAAAGCCCCCCTGGAGGCCCTCCAGAGGCTTCAGGAGCTTCCCTAAAGCCTCCGGAGGGCTGTTTTCGCCCTCCCCAGGCTCCTATAAAGCCTGGGGAGGGCCAAAAATGGCTTTAAAAATGGCTGAATCAGCTGGCCAGCGCGTACAAGCATGCTGGCCAGCTGACATGGCAACGCCTTGCGTACCCTGCCGAATGGCTCCACGTGCCACCTGTGGCACGTGTGCCATAGGTTTGCCATCACTGAGATAGAGGCTCATTGACATGTGCAGCCTTCTCCTCTCCACCTCCTGTGTACAGAACGCCCCTCCATTTCCAAGTAAACGTTTTAAAGAAAAAGTAGCGTCTTATACACAGGAAAATACAGTCACCGACCAGGATTACAGCCATAATTTATTCCCAGATTTGCCCTTTTCATTTACCTGGCAAACGGTGTCTCTCTTACTTGTCCCTGAACCTCTTCTTGACAAGCTCGAATCCACCGACTGGACGTCAGAAACATCAGCATCTGCTGTAGCCAATGGGCTGTCTGACTGCTTTCCAAAACTACCCTAAAATAAAACAGGAACAGTTGTTTTCATTTTTTTTAGCTCTATAAATAAGGATCAGTGTCAATCTAGTTCATTAAAGGGAAAACCAAACCAGACAGCCAACTATTTCCATAAATTCTTTGAGCTCTGACTTTAGGTTGATTAAAATGCCGTCCTTGGTGTAATCTCATCTACCTAAAGGGGGAAATTTGCAGAAGGAGGAATATTTTGCCCGGATGAGAAAACTTAATTTTGTTTAAACAAACACATCTCTTTGCAAAAATCCGTTCCACCAAATTTGGAAGGGAGAGCATAGGGGGAAAATATTAACTATAGTTCCCCATATCAAAACAACTTACCATATGTGTGGCCAGAATCTGAAAATAACATTTAATACGCATACTGTGTTTTCCCAAAAATAAGACAGGGATCTTATTTTCTTTTGACCCTTGAAATAAGTACTTGCGCTTATTTTCAGGGAGGTCTTATTATTTTTGAGATGCAGGAGGTGGTGAGTGTGGTCACCTCATGGCTGCTTCGGACTTGCAATATTTTCGAGGGGCTTATTTTCAGGGGAGGGCTTCTTTTAGTGCATGCGCTCAAAAGCCTGATTGGGCTTCTTATGCAGGGAGGTCTTATTTTCAGGAAAATAGGATAGATAGATAGATAGATAGATAGATAGATAGATAGATAGATAGATAGATAGATAGATGATAGATAGATGATAGATAGATAGATAGATAGATAGATAGATAGATAGATAGATAGATAGATAGATAGATAGATAGGATGATGGATGGATGGATGGATGAATAGATAGATAGATAGATAGATAGATAGATAGATAGATAGATAGATAGATAGATAGATAGATAGATACGGTGGGTAGGTAGGTAGGTAGTTAGATAGATAGGCAGGCAGGCAGGCAGACAGACACCATGTTTTCCCGAAAATAAGACAGGGGTCTTATTTTCTTTTGACCCCTGAAATAAGTGCTTGCCCTTATTTTCAGGGAGGTCTTATTATTTTTGAGATGCAGGAGGCGGCGAGCTGCTGCTGTGTTGCAATATTTTTGGGGAGGGCTTATTTTCAAGGGAGCACTTATTTTAGCGCATGCGCTTAAAAGCCTGATTGGGCTTTTTATATGGGCAGGTAAGCTGGAGAAGGGTGCATTGAGTAGATCAATGCCCAGCAGCACTGGCACACCGTGCAGCCTCCTGCCCCGCCACCAAGTGGGCCTTCGGGGGGGGGGGGGGGGGGGAGACACCCTCCAAAAATAAGCCCTAGTATTTATTTTGGGACCCAAAAGAAAATAAGACTCAATCTTATTTTCGGAGAAACATGGGTAGATGTTATTCTAAGACAGTGATGGCTAACCTTTTTGTCGTCGTGCACCGAAAGCGCGCTCACACTCATAATACAAAGCACATGTGATCCCCTCGCGCATGCGTGTGCGACCCCCATGGCTGCCCCTCCCCCGCGCATGCAACCCACTGTGTATTCCTCATCAATTTTCGGCTTCCAGGTTGGTGCAAGAGGCCTTCCAGGTCTAAAACGGGGCGCGTGGGGGGGGGGGCTTGCTTGCCCCCACCCGCTGTGCCCCGTTTTGGCTTCCAGGTTGGTGCAGGAGGCCTTCCAGGCCCACTCTGGAGAATAAAATTGGTAAGATTTCTCTGATTTGAATCTTTCTTATTCCCCATCAAAAACTGATACGTAGAACAGAATTTTCAACAATGCAGGGAAAAAGCAATGTTTCAGCCTTAACCCAACCACCACCATCAAGCTAGTGGTAACGGTGATAGGTTAAGTGTTCTGCTTAGTGTTCTGGGCTAACTCTTTTCCATTTTGTTTGTTTAAAAGCCATAATTTTCATGTTTCTTCGCAGCCTTGACTGCAGCAGTGTTTCATGTAACTCCACTTTCCCCCTCCCCGATATTTTCCTTTTCAATGCAAAGAAAAGACTACCAAACAATAACACTCACGTATACAGAATTCAATAGATCTTAAGGAAGGAGCAGAAATGTAACCTCTGCACTTAAGTCAATGTTGTTTTACACTTGCCTGATGTCAGAAATCTGTTGGTTGTCAAAATGGGATGTTTTTGTACATCGTTTACAATTGTGTTGGCCAACAAAGCATATTCAAAGAAGATTAGCAGCCACAAACATCTCACTCCCAAGGTGTTTTTTTTTTTAAACATAAAGCAATCTGTGAAACGGATTTATCAAATTATTTGTCAGTTTCAAAGCTGGGGCCGAATAAATACCTGTAAATCATTAAGTCCTCTTGAATCAGAGTCGGAGGTATCTCTGTAAGCAGAGTTAGCCAATTCTACATCTGTGGAGGCCCGGCTTCTTTTCTTCAAAGGTTTGCAAGAATCGGAAATCTCACTGGCACCTTAACACAACACACTGGAATTAATTCTAAAAGACCTCCCCAAATATGTATGCTACTGAAAGAGAAAGTAAGAATATCACCACCACCAAGAAAACTAGCTGAATTGCACACTTGATTTAAAAGCTTTTCAAATTTACAACTCTTCTACTATTTTTTTGTTTTTGTAACAGGAAACTAATCTAGGATTTGAAAAGCAGGTCTTTTGCAATGCAACAATGCTATTAACTGTTGGTTAGGGGACACACAGCAGATCTTCTGTTCATTTATACCTTATCTCCCAAATTAAAATCCTGGCAAGGCAGATCACCAATATAAGAACTAAAAGCAATCACACAAGGAAGAACACATCGGGATGAGAACGGTTTCAAAAACAGAGTGGAAAGTCAGAATCAGAACAATATTTGCTTAATAATACAGTCGTTTTTATAGCAGTTTTTTTTTTCCAAAGGCTGAAGAGTCAGGCATACCTTGATTTATGGTTGGTTTGGGTATTTTATTTTGACAACACTTAAGGCGCCTTATCCCTTCCCCTACGGTAAAATGCAATCTCAGAAGCAATTAGCACTTAATATACATGATCAAACTAACATGAAATCAAACATCCTTCTATACCTAGATCTGAATGGTATTTATTACATTAGAATATAATAACAGAGTTGGAAGGGACCTTTGAGGTCTTCTAGTCCAGCTCCGTTTAGGCAGGAAACCCTACACCATTTCAGACAAATGGTTGTCCAATCTCTTCTTAAAAACCTCCAGTGTTGAAGCATTCACAACTTCTGGAGGCAAGTTGTTCCACTGGTTAATAGTTCTAACTGTCAGGAATATTCTGCAATATTTACAGTTTTGGTAAACTCATTCAATGAATCCAAGCTCGGAGACATTTTGTTGCTAGGCAAAGGTTAATGGAATTCATGGGGCGGTTGGATTTGAGTCTCTTGTGACAACGCAATGACTCCAAACTGATGACACGTTTAACCCTGCCTCCCAGTTCGCCTGCTCTTCTCCAATAATTGACTCTTATCTAGCCCAATTTAGTGTTGACCTTTGGTTGACTAGATTCTTGGGTGTAGGTATGAGGAATAAATGAAGTAACTGGAGCTCCATGTGCGCTCCTGACTCTTCCCGCCTGAGAAAGCTTCACGTGATATCATAAATTGGGGAACCATACGCCTAAAGCAGTGGTGGGTTCTGGATCCCGTTCCAACAGTATTGTTGGAACAGGCCCGGTGGCGTCCACATGGATGCACGCAGCGCATGCAACTTAATGCTTCCATGAACTTCTGCGATGCTCCAGCTACTCAACAGAGCATCGCGCAGGCACTGTATGCGCCGTGCACGGAAGCGCTGAAGATTTAAAAGACTGAAGACTTAAAAGACTTAAAAGAATCTAGATCACGTGAAGTGTTAATGCCACTGTATAGTGCCTTGGTAAGGCCACACTTGGAATACTGCATACAGTTTTGGTCGCCACGATGTAGAAAAGACGTGGAGACTCTGGAAAGAGTGCAGAGAAGAGCAACCAAGATGATTAGGGGACTGGAGACTAAAACATATGAAGAACGGTTGCAGGAACTGGGTAGGTCTAGTTTGATGAAGAGAAGGACCAGGGGAGACATGATAGCAGTGTTCTGATATCTCAGAGGGTGCCACAAAGAAGAGGGAGTCAAACTATTCTCCAAGGCACCTGGGGGCAGGACAAGAAGCAATGGGTGGAAACTAATCAAGGAGAGAAGCAACTTAGAACTAAGGAGAAATTTCCTGACAGTTAGAACAATTAACCTCTGGAACAGCTTGCCTCCAGAAGTTGTGAATGCCCCAACCCTGGAAGTCTTTAAAAAGATGTTGGATAGCCATTTGTCTGAAATGGTATAAGGTTCCTGCCCACGCAGGGGGTTGGACTAGAAGACCTACAAGGTCCCTTCCAACTCTGCTATTGTATTGTATTGTATTGGTAAGGAGCTTGGGCGGGCGGGTGGGCCCTCCGGGCCACCATACTGGAACAGTATCTGGTGCTCCAGGCAGGCTCCTGTATGGCCGTACTGGGGCGTATCGCCTGCAACCCACCATTGGCCTAAAGCAGTGATGGCGAACCTTTTTCGCCTCGGGTGCCTAAAGCACACATGCTCGCGGTATTGTGCACGCTCGTGTGCCCACCCCCATAATTTAATGCCTCCCATGTCGTGCCCCGAGAATACATGTGTGATACCCCCTGCTGTCCAGCACATGTACACATGGCTTTTTTGGAGTCTGGGGAGGGCAAAAATGGCCTTTCCCAGAGGCTGGAAAAAGCCCGTTTTCTGACTTCCGGTGGGTCTGGTAGGTCCATTTTTCGCCCTCCCAAGGCTCCCAAGGCTTTCTAGGAGGGCGAAAAAAGACCCAACACACAAACCGGAAGTTCAGGAATGGACTTCCAGGTTTATTTTATTTATTTATTTATTCTTGGATTTGTATACCGCCCTATCTCCCCGAAGGGACTCAAGGCAGTGCACAGGTAAATATTAAAAACAATACAAAAGTACAATATAAATACAATAAAAATATATTAAATTTAAACCCGTATTAAAAGCATCTTTAAAACCCATCTAAAATCCCTTACTAAAATCCCTAACAATTTGTTATTTAAAATCTAAGCCAGGCCAGCCAGATGGAAAAAGTGAGTTTTAAGCTCCCGGCGGAAGAGGCGTATGTCCGTGATGGTACGAATGTTGGGGGGTAGGTCGTTCCAGAGAGCCGGACCCGCCACAGAGAAGGCCCTTCCCCTGGGGGTCGCCAGCCGGCACTGGCCAGCAGACGGCACCCTGAGGAGGCCCTCCCTGTGCGAGCGGACAGGACGGAGGGTGGTATGTGGTAGGAGGCGGTCTCGCAAATTATTATTATTATTATTATTTATTGGACTTCTAGACCGCCCCCTCTCCCCGAAGGGACTCGGTCCCGTGCCATGGAGTGCTTTAAAGATGGTTATCAGTGTCTTGAAGCATACCCGGAAGGCCACAGGCAGCCAGTGCAGCTCGCGCAGGAGAGGTGTTATATGGGAGTATCGAGAAACTGCCAGAAACCCCCACGCGGCTGCATTCTGTACTAGCTGGAGCCTCCGGGTGCACCCCAAGGGGAGCCCCATGTAGAGAGCATTGCAGTAGTCTAGGCGGGATGTCACGAGGGCTTGAGTGACTGTGCGAAGGGAGTCCCGATCTAGAAAGGGACACAACTGGCGTATCAAGCGAACCTGATAAAAAGCCCCCCTGGCCATGGCTGTCACATGGTCATCCAAGGACAGCCGCGAGTCCAGGAGGACACCCGAGTTGCGAGCCCTTTCCGCGGGGGCTAATGACTCGCCCCCGATAGCCAGCGATGGAACCAGCTGGCTATATCGGGAAGCCGGAAACCACAGCCACTCAGTCTTGGACGGGTTGAGTCGGAGCCTGTTCCTCCCCATCCAGACCTGCATCCAGGTTACCTGTTGGGCCATTTTTCTCCCTCTGGAGGTTTCAGGAGGACGAAAAATGGCTGAAAATCAAGGCCAAAAATCAGCTGGCCAGCAGACTCACATCTGCTGGAGCTGACAAGGCAACGACCTCACATGCCCTCAAAAATGGCTTCGTGTGCCACCTGTGGTACCCGTGCCATAGGTTCGCCATCATGGGCCTAACGCCTTTCTGAAGAAATGAACATCAAAACCCCTTGTTCCACACCCGAGGCGAGGGCTCACTCCAGTAATTGTTCTTGTTGGGAGATTTAAGAGAGGGTGTTTGTGCTTTCCTTTTTTGCACATTTTCAAGCCTGCTTTGCCAGAGATTCTGCTTCGCTGCAGAATCTTTTGACACGACCTAGTTACGGAGGGGGTTAGCGTGACCCTAAACGGCATTTATATCGGCAGCATACGAAGTATGTTAATTCACAAGTCTTCCCAAAAGCTTTAGAGGCCGAGAAGACAAGAGAAATCACAACAAATGAAAAGCCACACTCACCTTTTTGTAATCCAGTCTTCACTGCTGCCTGTGGGGCGGTTTCTACCTGTTTAGACAGGAAAATGAGGGGTTAGTAGAGACATTTCAGGTTCCCTAGTACAAAGGAGGAAATGTAAATTCAATGCAAGCGGTTAGTATATAAGGAATCACTTTTAAGGGATTTCTCCCCCCCTCCACCCACCACCCAAATATAAGTATTTCTCCTTTTGTGGATTTAATTAATACTGCCTTCCCTAAACAACCTAAAACAGGCCTCGGTTTGCTTCAAAATCATTCAATATGTGCATGAAGTATCAGGAAGTCTTTTATTTTTTGTCCTGGAACCAATTAAAGGGCTGGGGGGGAGGGGGAGGGCGAACTACCAAGCCTTGAGCTAGGGGGAGAGGAGGGAAAATAAATAAATACATAACAATAGCTACTGTGTTTCCCTGAAAATAAGGCAGGGTCTTATTTTCTTTTGACCCCCGAAATAAGTGCTTGGCCTTATTTTTGGGGACGTCTTATTATTTTTGAGGTGCAGGAGGCGTCGAGCGTGGTCTGCTGCTGTGTTGCAATATTTTTGGGGAGGGCTTATTTTAGTGCATGCACTCAAAAGCCCCATCGGGCTTATTATACGGGGAGGTCTTATTTTGGGGAAAACAAGGTATGAAAGGAGAGAAAAAGCAGGACCCCCAAGCTCCCAATGAGATTTTAACTTATGGCCCCATTTTGAAGCCAAGGCTTCTGAGCACAGAAATGGGCGGGGCGGGGGGGGGGGGCGGGAAAGGAGCCTTGCAAATGCACTGCAGGTGTCCCTATACAGCTGAAAGCAGGCGAGTGACCTTATGGAATCCCTTGCAGGCTTTTTGCATTTCTGTGCCTCGGACCCTACATAAGAGGTTGGTTTCCAGCCGGGGAACACCCAAGTTTGTGAATTTGGTAGCTCCTAAAAGGCTAAAAGGTCTCGCTTAAAAAAAACAAAAAAAGGCTAAAAATCATTAATTTGAAAATACAAAGGAAAGAAAAAGAAAACTTCTCCATAAGGTGATTTACAATAGGCAGGTTAAGAAACGCATCTCGAAGTATTTATTAAGGATTGTCCTATAATGTTTGAAAAATATTTTATTTCGTTGTACAATGGATAAAAACATACAATAGAAGGATTTGTATAGGATACAATTGAATAATACAAATATAAAATCTAGACAATCACTTGTATTTCGCTATCACTCACTTGCAACAGAATTAACATTTGTCTTTCTCAGTTGAAATTAATATTCCAGTTGTCATCTTAAAATTTGAAAGGACGCAGAATTAATTTGGAAAGTCGCTGATATGAACAAGGTTGCCGATTCCTAAAATACCAGTACGCCTTTCTGAACATATTACATATTCAAGCTTATGCAATACAGTGCTTCTCTGATCATTAAGCTTTCCTATATGCTTTTCCTGAAAACACCAGTACAATATACTATGTCGATTTAATTAGTTGCATAGTATAAGGCAAGCAAAGATTATTTAGGGAATGAGGGTTTATTTATTTATTTATTTATTTATTTATTTTAAACTGTGTTGAAATTTTCTTCCTTTGAAGTCACTATTTTGGAAATCCAACCCAGGAAAAGTATTTGCTGGGAGAGCAAAGCCAAAGCCGGAATAATAAACTGGCATTTTAAACAGAAGATGTTTAACTTCATAGCGAGCAAAAAAAATCACAAGACTAAAAATAAAATTAAAAAAGGTACCATATATAACATTTATTAGAAGTTGGCGTCTTGGAACTTTTTCAAATGATTTGGACTATTAGGGAAAGTGTGTTCTGCTTGATATTCCAAAATAAATTTCCTTTGAATTGAAAATAATAATAATAATAATGGAGCATACCCAAACAGTCGAGAAAACCCAAAATGCAATAAACCTTCTTGAAACATGCAGAATCCACAGACAGCATGAGGGGCCCAACGAAGCAACTCGTACACACTCCTCTTCACTTGCAACTGGCTATTTCCAAAAGCAAGCTACACCTTTGAGACCCCCCACCCACCCAAAGAAATACGCCATGTCCATGTTGGTTCATCTTACAAGAAAAAAAAAAGGCAAGAATTATTCCAAAGTGGTGTTTTTTTTCAAGAGGCAACTGGACTTTCCTGGTTTTTCTTTGAAGACGTTTTGCTTCTCATCCAGGAAGCTTCTTCAGCTCTGATTTGGATGGTGGGGAAAGGAAGGATTTATATTCCTTGCAGACAGATCCTTTTAGGGAGTCCTTAAGGTCAACTGGAGGTCTATCTCTGTCCTCAGGGACACCTTGAGTGGTGCAAATGGGTGTGGAGCCTTCTTGGAACTGCTGGAAGGACCGTGTGGTGGAATGGAGATGGATGTTATTGTATCCCTCCCCTCAGCTGAAAGAGGGTTGTTCAGTTTTGACATAAATGGCCTCTTTTGGCCTCCAATTTTGACATCAACTGAAAGGGCCCTGAAAGAATGCAATTGACCAGCGGTCTGCAAGGAGTATAAATCCTTCCATTCCCCACCATCCAGTCAGAGCTGAAGAAGCTTCTTGGCTGAGAAGCAAAAGGTCTTCCAAGAAAAAGAAGGAAAAAAACCCAGAAATGTTCTGACCCAAAGTTCCTTAACAAGCAAGGAATGGAGTCTTGGTCTTGGCAAAACCCCTTTTATTTACACGACTGTGAATTCCTTTCATTCACAGTCCGCAAGGCTTAGCAAACAGTCTTTCAGAGGGGTTGTTTATCAAACACGAACCTTATCTCATTTGGCGAGCTGCCAAATAACTAGTTCCAAACGCAAAACTCGGCAGAGAGAATTTTTCTCTCTTGGCATGACTGGATGAATGAATTGTTTCCTGCAAAAGCCCCCCTTCCCCATACGCTCCTCTTTTATTTCCTATGGGAGGGGCCAATCACCTCCAAGGTGTGGCTTTACTCCCAAGTCGACCTTGCTTTCTTAGCTCTTTTTCTTCTTCTGGCAGCTCTGCGCACGAGCACAATGGGAACAGCTGTTCCTTCGCCTCACTGTTGTCCAGCTTCCTCTCTGCCTCCGATGCAGAGCCCTCGTCTGAGCTTTCCTCGGTCCTCAGGACTGGCCCATGTTCCTCCCCAACCTCCTCACTGTTCAACTCTGCTGGCTGCAGAAAAAGTCTAGTTGCCTCTTGAAAAAAAAAAAAGCACCTTTGGGACAACCATGACCTGGGTGGTGGAGAATCTCCATAGAAACCCAGAATTAGGTTCCTTTCTGCTTGCTGCCAGCATGGCCTTCAAACAAAGACCATGCTTAGAGCAGCCCCCTCCCACTTTTCAAGAGGGGCTTTCTAATCCATCCAACTTTCTTGGAAAGAAAAAGAAAGACAACAAAAAACAAAACCACGAGTGTCGGGCCTCGATATACTCCAGCGACTATGCCAAGATGCCAACAAAGCAGAGCGCAATCCAGAGGACTCGCTGAAACATTAATAAAAATAAAAATCACACACAGCTCGTAACGAAGAAACAAACACCGCGTTCGTGAGAAGCTCTGTTTTTCTCGGGTCTCCAAAAGTATGGGTGATGCGGTCAGTGGGAAATTTAGTTGACCAGCAGAGTTGGGATCTCAAGAAGGAGAGTCCCCCGCCAAAAAAAAAAAAAAAGGGAAAAGGTTGGGAAAAAAATAGAGAGGGGGGTAGGGGTGGGGTGGAGTTAAATAAAAAAGGCATCAGTATAAAAAGTGACAACAGGTATGACTACGATATATGTATATTTTTTTTAACTCTCTACATGGAGGAAGCCAACCTGCTCCTTTTTGATCTTCTTCTTTGGCACAACCTCCGTGGATTTCTCAGACTCTGAGCGAGTTCGTATTGATCGCCTCTGTTGCTTCTTTTCTACAGAACCTGAGGGAAGAGAAGGGTTTCCATTACAGGAGTCTCTCTTTCTCTCTCTTTCTTTCTCTCTCTGTCTCTTCCCTCAATGAGAGATGGTGTTTCAATAGCAAAGTCCTCATTTCTCTATATTCTTCTTTGAGGGCATAGACTTTAATCTGCCAGCTGACGATCTGGCTGCAGGCAATACATCTCAGTGCTTCAGGCAGAGTCCTGAGTTCGGGAAAAGACCAGCTTTAATACGAAGATAAAGGGGAGTTCTAGAATTCAAATTGTTAGGGGAGGGGGCTAACTTTCCAAACCAACTATAGCATCAAGGATGTGTTAATATGTTTCTTAATTTCATCTGAAAACTAACGGCCTATCCAGGAGGCATACCTTCAGGTTATCTCACTTTCTAAGGGTCCTTACACAGTTCTTGATGATCATCTTCAGTAGTAATATAATCAGTTCTTATATTAAAAACTTTGCGGGAAATAAGAGGGCGTGCTATGAGCTATATTCGCTGACAATGCTTCGTTTCCAGCATCAGGAAAATCCAGAGTTAAAACTATCAGAATATTCATTAACTGGAATAGGGCATAGTAACAAGGTCAGCCAATGATTAGGCATAGCAAGTAAGTCAGCCAATGAGGGCTGTGTGGAAACTGAAAATAGACTGGAGTCTGGGTGTGGCTACAGCTCTGAGTCTGTGCTGAGAAACGAAACTAGCCTGGACTTGCCTGCTGATCTGAACTGAACTGAAACTCTGCTTGTACTTGCTACCACGTTGGAAGAATCTGCTGTTGGTATTGTAAATTTACTTCATCTGTTATTGTGTATATAAAGAAGTTAATGAATCCTGCTGCATCAGTTATCTGTGTGTGTGTGCTTTCTGGATTTGATTTTTGCAACAAACTCTGACACAAACTGCCTAAAAGGTATGCCTCTAATGTACTTCAGGCCAAATGTCTACTTCACACAACACAGGGTGAAGATGTCATCGTGAAAATGAGGATTCTTTAGGGCAGGGGTCCCCAACCTCCGGTCCGTGGACTGGCACCACGGGTCGCGGCATGCCAGAAACTGGACAAGCAAAGCCCCATCTGTGGGACGTAGGCAGCATGTGAAACCACGCCCCCTCTGGTTAACGGAAAAACCTCTCTCCGGGTTCCTGGTGCTCAAAAGGTTGGGGGCCACTGCTTTACGGGATTCTGATCGGTTGGATAATTTCCTGACCTGCAAATTTTCCTTAAACCTATTCCTCAGACAGTGGTCCATTCCATCTATTATTAAGGCGGGGGGGGGGGGGGGGGAGGAGGGGAGACTGGATATAGGAAGGATGCATGGTGCTATTTAATGCAGCCATGCTTCTTTCTTCTAAAAGCACATGCCTCCTACACCACATTAAATGTGTGGACCACGGGATGGTGACAAGTTGTGAAAAACTATACCTTGCAAATGGATTAATTATTTCATTCCAAACACAATAGAATGTTGTCAACACTCCTAACCCACTCTTGGTACATCAAAGGTTTCTTCCTCCCACCCTCCAAAAATCAGTGTCACAAAAGAGACGCCCAGTTAATTGGGCCCCTCTCTCTCTCTCTCTCCCTCTCTCTTCTCTCTCTCTCTTTCTCCTTGCATTACTCAACCATGAATGACTAGAAGCATCTTCAGAATGCAGCCGAGTTCCCCTGAGCAACTCCCGTTCATCTAAGAAAAATGCTAGCTTGGATAGGCTGCCGATGAATAACCTTCAGGTGAGTCTTTCTCATCTAAAATTGGAGATAAAGACTAGATCCATTCACTTAAAACAGTGTTTCTCAACCTTGGCGACTTGACGTCCTGTGGACTTCAACTCCCAGAATTCCCCAGCCAGCTGTGCTGGCTGGGGGATTCTGGGAGTTGAAGTCCACAGGACTTAAAGTCGCCAAGGTTGAGAAACACTGACTTAAAAGAGAGAGGGGGTGTGGGGGGAGATGAAACAGATGGCCACATGGGACTTCGAGGGAGTTCTTCTTTCATTAGTCCATCTGTTATTTCAGGAACGGGCAATGCCCGTCTCCTCTGGATGGATGCAGAGGTGGGCTGTTGGGGATTCGCAGGGGTTCGGGAGAACCTCTAGCTAAGATTCTCTGTAGTTCAGAGAACTGCCAAATCCCACTCCTGGCTGGCCCCCGCCCGCCTCTCCCCTCCCAGGAGTTCCCACGCAGCCCGTTTTGGACACAGGTTAGTGCAGGGCGTGCACAGAGGCTCGGGGAGGGCGTAAATGGGCCCATTTCCAGTCTCCAGGGCCTGGGGAGCCCGTTTTCGCCCTCCTGGAGGCTGAAGGAAAACCTCAGGAGCCCTGGGAGGGCAGAAATGCCCCTCCCCACTGTGATGCAGGAGGTTGACTAGGCCATGCTCACCATTGCCACGCCCATCCAGCAACCAGACAGAGAATCCCTTGCTAAATTCCCTGGCACATGGATGGATGGATATGCAGCGCCTTTCAGAAACCCTACTGGTACAGATAGTCTTCGACTTATGGACATAATTGAGCCCAAAATCTCCATTGCTAAGTGAGACATTGATTAAGGGAGTTTTCCCTCACTTTAGGACCTTTATTGCCGCAGTTGTTAAGTGAATCACCGCAGTTCTTAAGTTAGCACTTAACTGGAGGGGGGAAAAATGACATGCCATTTTTCCCCCCAGCACCGTTGTAACTTCAAACAGTCACTAAACGAGTGGTTGGAGGACCACTTGTAGTTTTCCCTGGTTAGGAGACCGTCGGCTACAATGAATTGCAAGGTATTTAAGGATTGTGTATTTAAGGACTGACTGACATTCTTAGCATTTTCAGTTCAAAAGTGGGGGACGATTATCAACAAATAAATCAACATACAGGAGATAATCGCCATCAAGCTATTTTCGTATGGATTTTTCTAATTACTGCTTTCCTTTTATGTTTCAACAGCTGCAGCTCTAAATGAAGAGGTACTTAAAAAATAAATGACTTGAGTCTCAAAACTGCCCTACCTCAAAAGGGAGGAGAAAATCCATTCTTGTGCGAGGTTTTGGGATTATTATTTTTTCTTTGTCAACGTGGAAACTATTCATCAAATCGCACTTCGAACAAAAGCGTGCAGTGGAATAAAGGCGATAGTTTAAGGTGTTGTACGATTTCCTAATTTTCCTGTTATAGCAGCATTCCTGGAAACTTGCTACTTTGCAGGACTATTGTCCCACGTTCTTTGAAGGAAGTCTAATGATATACCGTATTTTTCGGAGTATAAGACTCAGCAAGGTTTTGAAGAGGGAAAAGAAAAGTTTTTGCACTCTGCAAACCTCCCCAAAACAGTTCGTTTTTCACAAACATAGCCCCCCCCCCCTTTAAGGGCATGAATAGCCGTTAGGAGGCTTGTAGAATGCTCCTGGGGGGTGGGGGCCAAAAATGAGGAAAAAAACGTTCCGTTTTTTTGCGTAAACGGGCCCTTTTCCCCTCCCCCCCAAAAGGGCATGGATAGCCTTTAGGGGGGTTATAGGGGCTGGGGGGGGGGGAACGGGCCATTTTTTTGCTCATTTGTGCCCTCCCCAGCCCCCAGGAGCTCTCCGAAAGCCTCCTAACGGCTATGCATGGCCATTTTGGTGAAGGTGGCGGAGTTTCGGGAGGCAAAAAAATACTGTATTCAGTGTATAAGACGCACCCAGATTTTCAGCCTGTTTTTTGAGAGTTTTTGGTGTGTCTTATACTCCGAAAAATACGGTAATTCTGCAAACTTTTAAAATATGCATAGGTTTGACGCTAAAATGAACACCCCGATGCTTTAAGTTGTGGCCACAGAGTAAATTGGAAAGTCAACTGCACCTTCGCTCTGCTGTTGACATGAGCCAAAGGCTCTACTATTCAGCTATGCTTCCAATGTGGTGCTCTCAAGAGTTACCACTCATGCCAGTTCAGCTCAACTACCAGTAACTAAATGGACCACTGTAGAGAATTGGTTGGCCAAGGCCTTCCTCAGTCTATCCTTTGCCTCTTGGGTTCTCTGATGGTCTTCTAAGCTCATATCAACCCGCTTAGCAATCACTGAAGGTCAGCTGGTGCCAGAGATGGGTTGCTACTGGTTAGGGCGAACCGGTAGCAGAAATTGGGACTAGGGTCGCTGAACCGAACCGCGGAGCGAACGGGTAGCAACCTACCCCTGGTCTCTACCTAATACTTTACCCTTGCAAAAACATCTGATTCCTTTGGCCTTAAACCAGGATCCACAAAATTTACCTACTTGCCAACCCAGAAGAGTTTTCTGGAGAGGGTGCGCTTTGTGACGAGGCTCTCTCCATTCGCGGGATGGAGACGGAAGTGACTTTGTCGTGCCCTTTGATGATGATCTCTGGTTTGTTTCCTATGCCCTATTACAAATTACAAGAAGGAGCTTTGAGTATTTCTGAATTAGGGTCTCTGTAAGAAATACATTTTTTCCCCCAAATATTTAGCACAGTAACACACACACATATACACACTCACTCACATCTCTCCTAACTGTCCAACATTCTAGATCAGTGTTTCTCAACCTTGTCAACTTGAAGATGCCTGGACTTCAACTCCCAGAATTCCCCAGCCAGCATTCGAATTCTGGGAATTCTGGGAGTTGAAGTCCAGGCATCTTCAAAGTTGACAAGGTTGAGAAACACTGTTCTAGACGCACTAGATTTAGTGCATAAAACAAGGACATCCACAAAATGTGAGAGAACTCCCCATGCACACATGCACAAACACACACGCTCACATTCGGAAGGGTGTGCATGAAACAAGGACATCCACATAATGTGAGAACGCTTTTGACTAGCTCAAAGAGAGGAGATTCTTGAGGTAGAGATCAACATTGATGCTCAAAGGAAATGCTCAAGACCTTCCCCTTAAATTTTTGGGCAGGTGGTTGCAAGCAGTTCTCCCAAACAATGTTTGCTTTTTACAATGCTACCACCTTATGAGCTGTCTCCTTGTCCAGCTTCCTGGACTGAAATTTCATGACGGTTCTAGGAGAAGTAACTCCTGGAACTTGGAATACCAAGATTAAAAAAAAAAAAGTAATACAAATAAGAGCATAACAGGAAGACGTGCGACAAGGAGTTTTCTTTACCTTTGCCGAATAAACAAACTGGTCAATGAACTTTCCATTCCCGGCGGCATTCTGAAGAGCAAAAACTTGTTCAATTTTAACAACGGGAGACATATTACACTTCTGAAGGTCCAGCGTTCCCTTGTGCATGGTTATGGATGCCGGGAGGGATTTTCTGGCTGCGGCAGTTTTCCACTGGATTTTCACGGGAGGGGATTCTTCGTCGGCACTGGACTGTCTCCTCTGGCTATACCGCCGGACCTCCGTTTTGGGTGGGGATGGCGCCTCCGAAATGTCATCGGCCTCTTCGGCCGGAGAGCTTGGCGGGGATTTCATTTTGCGGATCTTTTTAGCCTCAATCTTTGGCATGACAATCCGTTTGGCTTTGGAGGACACCTCCTCGGGCTCCTTATCAACGTAGATGAAGGTGTACTGCTCGATCCTCTCTTCCAGGCTCATCTTTAGCGCTTTCTCGGCATGGGCAATGCCGATATCCCACTGCGCCCGTTCTCTTTGCGGCCGCGGTTTGCGAATCTTAGGAGAGAGACAGAGAAAAAAGATGCGGCATTCATTCAGCCCCCACCCCCACCCCACTTACAAAATGTGCCCAAATGAAAACAGTTTCGGCTTCGGTTGCCGTGTCAAAGTATTTCCAGAGGGATGGCCCTGTTATGCAACCAATTCCGTGGTAGACATGATGTGCCATAGCAATAAAGCCTATACTACTATGGCAGACGCCGTCTGTAGCAAAATGAACGAGTTAGTAACTTGCCACCTGCACACCTTCCGCCGTGCTCTTAAAACTTTTTCTTTTTCAACAAGCCGGGCTGGCGTAAATACGAACTTTATTTATTTATTAATTTTAATTGGGTTTGTTGGTTTTTAATCTTATCGTGGGTCAAATGATTTAATATGTTTTTTAAATTGTTTTTAACTTTTATATATCTGTGTTTTATAATGGCTGTGCGCCGCCCTGAGTCCTTCGGGAGTAGGGCAGTATACAAAATAAAATATAAAATAAAATAAAATAAAAAATCAGCCTCCAGTCCCCTAATCATCTTGGTTGCTCTTCTCTGCACTCTTTCTAGAGTCTCCACATCTTTTCTACATAGTGGCGACCAAAACTGGATGCCGTAATCCAAGTGTGGCCTTATCAAGGCATTATAAAGTGGTATTAACCCTTCACGTGATCTTGATTCTCTTCCTCTGTTGATGCAGCCTAGAACTGTGTTGGCTTTTTTGGCAGTTGCTGCCCACGGCTGGCTCCTATTTAAATGGTTGTCCACTAGGACTCCAAGATCCCTCTCCCAGTTGCTACTATTGAGCCAGGTACCACCTATCCTGTACCTGTGCATTTTGTTTTTCTTGCCTAAATGTAGAACCTTACATTTTTCACAATTGAATTTCATTTTGTTAGATAGTGCCCAATGTTCAATTGTTTGTCAAGATTTAAAGCATCCCTTTCGCGTTAAGGCCTGACCAGGGTGCAGATTCTGAAGTTCTGATGACTGTCAACGCAGTCGGACTGCTTCGCGGAGGAAAGAAAAGATGTAAGGCGTTAACAAAAACGGGTCGGCACATTTCGAACTGTTTTGCAAGCTAACACTAGCTGGCAATGAAGTGCTAAGGCAGGGGTGGCTCAAGGCCGGCAGGCCAAAATCTGCCTCAGAGGGCCGGCCTGAAAATATCAAAGGATCGGCCTGCGGGACCTCTGCCAGCTGAAATGGACCGCGTGCAATCCACCCCCACTCACCCCCCGTGACCCATTTTCGGCCTCCCTGGCCACCAGCAGAATTCTGCCAGCCAAAAACAGGCAGCACTGAGAGGCCTCACCGTGGCCCGTTTTTGGCCAGCAGAGTGTTGATGGAAGTCATGGAAGGTGAAAACGAGGAGTAGGGGGACTGTGCACACACACACACCCTGCACTCCAATTTGGTCAGCAGGGTGTTGCAGGAAGCATCCGTCTTGTCTCGCCTGCCCCACAGAGGAGAACTAAACTAATGATCCGGCCCTCAAAGAAATCCAGTTTGACACCCCTGTGCTAAGGCTACCTGAGGTTTATTGTGCCTCCTTATAGTACTTGACAATTCAAATGATCTGAACAATTACCTAATTCATCTTTGATAATAACTACGGTAGACATGAATAACTATAGAGACCCATTATTTAAGGGAAACACAATCAGGGGGGTTGATGAATTAAGTAAGTAGCCTAAATTTTCAAACAATTTTTTTTTGGGCCTTCAGCATTTTCCTCCACACTAGTGAACAAGACACGTCGTATTTTTTTTTTTTATGTTAAGCCTATCAAAATCTGACTACAATTTTCCCATAGAGGAAAGCCCGTCACTATTCAATAGAAAGCTTTCAAATTATAGCAGCCTGATTCTACGTGTTCTACAGAAGCTACGAGCTGCTTACTTCTGCTCCAGATTCAAGCATGTACTTTTCAACAAGCTCATAATAAAAGCAGAAAGATGAGGCCAGTTGTACACCTAATCTAGCATTCTATTTCACTCATATACCTCTTCCAAACATCGGGAAAAGTGGACAATCGGCAGCACAAATCTTCCTAATCCTCATTGGTGGCTTTTACCACTTCTATTACTTAAGGTCCACATTTTAACTATGAATTAAGTAAATTCATAGTAAATTCATCACATGCTGTGCGCATATGCACAATTTGAAGAAATCTTCACTTCCGGGTTTCTTCAGAGGAGTAACACAGCTGATTCGCGCGGCAGTCGGCTCTGTTGCGCGAATCAGTCTGAGAAGATAAAGGTAGGGAAATAGCACAGGTGAGCCCATCTGATCGTTGGGGCAAACCGGTTCGCTCCCAGCTGATCATCAGAGATACCGGTTCGCCCGAATTGGTTGAATCCACCCCTGGTTTTATTTGATGTTGTAAACTGCCTAGAATCGCATTGCATCGAGATGGGTGGCAAACAAATTTAATCTATATAAATAAAAATGTAACAAGACTTTGTTCAAAACCGCTAATCTCTGAAAGTACTGCACCGATTGCTTCCAAATTTTCACACATTCTTTTCGAATACGGCACCAATGATATATATATAGATTGTGTAGATGTCACACCTGTGCCAGGTACATGCAACGGAAATGTAAAAAATGTAGGTAGATGGATATAGAGAGAGCAGTGAGCCACAGGTATTATGTCATCCTTTATGACATAAAATACTCTGTCCATAAGATTCAAGGAGAAATGCAGTAGGTAGGTAGGTAGGTAGGTATGTATGTAGGTAGAGAGAGGGAGAAATACAGTAGGTAGATAGGTAGGTAGGTAGGTAGGTAGGAAGAAGGATAGAGAGGGAGAGGGAGAAATACAGTAGGTAGGTAGGTAGAGGGAGAAAGGGAGTAGGTAGGTAGGTTGGGGGTTATACGGTGGTTGTGTTTACATATTTGTGTATGCAGGTGTAGATCTACACATAGATTGGTTGGCCATTTAACCAGACTGGGCCACAGCAACGCATGGCCGGGAATGGCTAGTAATAAATACAATTTAAGAATATCTGGGTTTGTGGGCACAGCTGTTCTTCTACTTGCTGCTAAACTAAGCTAACATTTCAGACTGCACATACCTTTTGTTTCTCAGAATGGTTGGCCTGCTTAGCAGCCTCTGCCACCAGCTGATCGTACTGCTTACGTCCTTTATATTCTCGTACCCGCTTTTCATGTACCCATGCCCTTTCCGGCTGGTTGCTAAAGAATTGAACATGATATTCTCGCGCACCTGGGAAGAAAAGGGGGGGGGGGGGGAAAGAAAGAAAGAAAGAAAACATTTGGCTACGAAATTATACCACACAATTTTTTCATTCGGGGAAGTATCACACCTGCATGAAGTACACAGGCAAACTGAATACAATCCCCCTTTAACAAATAAAATAAAAAGTGCACGAACATTAACCATCACTTCAACAGTGATCTTTAAAACTTCATCAGGTGTAAGTATGAAGATGTAGGCTGCTGTATGCAAATGAAAAATAACCCGTAAGGAATCCCAAATGCTGTTGTTTTATACTCTATATTATGAGCCGTGGTGGCGCAGTGGTTAGAGTGCGGTACTGCAGGCTACTTCTGCTGACTGCTGGCTGCCTGCAATTCGGCAGTTCAAATCTCACCAGGCTCAAGGTTGACTCAGCCTTCCATCCTTTCGAAGTGGGTAAAATGAGGACCCAGATTATTGGGGGCAATGGGCTGACTGTATAAAACCGCTTAGAGAGGGCTGTAAAGCACTGTGAAGCGGTATATAAGTGCTAATGCTAAGTAAGTCATTGCAGTCATAGGTTGGACCCAATCTTATGACCATCATTTTTATGATAATTGTTAATTAAATCACCATGGCTTAAGTGCAAACCTTTTGTTCTGAATGGGTGCTTTTGCCAGATGTTGGGGGGGAAAAGATCAAAAGCTACAATCACATGATATACCATATGTGCAATGGTTAGAATGCAGTACTGCAGGCAAACTCTGCCCACAGTCCAGAGTTTGATCCTGAGTAACTCAAGCTTGACTCAGCCTTCCATCCTTCTGAGATGGGTAAAATGAGGACCCAGATTGCTGGGGAAAAGAGGCTGACTCTATAAACCGCTTAGAGAGGGCTGTGAAGTCCTCTTAGACTTATAAGTCTAAGTGCTAGACTTATAATAGACTTATAAGTCTAAGCGCTATTGATATCTCTTGGTTTTAATTTAATCAGATTCTTGATCTAATCTTCTCATTTTGAATTATGAGATAGTAATCGGATAGTTCATCGGGTTAGCTATTCAGAAAGTTTCTGAAATAACAGCTCAGGCGTTTTTCTTTACTGACCTCGCGTGTTAATTTTAGTATGAACTTCGAGTTGAGGATCTCTTGAAACCATACAGGGCCACCAAGGATACGTCCCGACTTTGGACCAGACAAGATCTCCCACCTCAAACTTGCAATCGCTTGCCTCTTGCATGGAAAGTGAAGAAGCAACCTGCTGTGCCTATATGAGAATCACATACATACACACACAAAAATACATCACACGAAAGTGAAAAGGTGTTATTACAAATCAGATATTCTGATGCAGAGCATAATGTGGCACAGGTTATTGAATATATGGGTGAATGCATAGATGAATTAGTCCGTATCCTGCACATGGCATATTGTATAAACATAGATGAAATTTTTGTCTTCTGTAATTTTTTGCTTGTCCTCCATCTGCCAAGGCAGCTAGGATGCTTCTTACAAGAATCTCTTCCTAAATATTTTGGTCCAATAATTCTGATAATCAAGTTCTATAGAATAGAATAGAAATTGGAATAGAATATAGAATAGACTAGAGTATAATATAGAATAGAATAGAATTTGGAATAGAATAGAATAAACAGAGTTGGAAGGGACCTTAGAGGTCTTCTAGTCCTACCCGCTGCTTAGGCAGGAAGCCCTACACCACTTCAGTCAAATGGTTATCCAACAACTTCTTAAAGACTTCCATTGTTGGGGCATTTGCAACTTCTGGAGGCAAGGAGTTCCACTTATTAATTGTTCTCACTGTCAGGAAATTTCTCCTCAGTTCTAAGTTGCTTCTCTCCTTGATTAGTTTCCACCCATTGCTTCTTGTCCTGCCCTCAGGTGCTTTGGAGAGTAGCTTGACTCCCTCTTCTTTGGGGCAGGCCCTGAGATATTGGAAGACTGCTATCATGGCTTGAGGCCTACGTGTTTTAATGCCACGTACAATTAAAAAGACAGAGTACTAACCGGTGTTTCATCCAATGCTGCCATTTCTTCCCTTGGTTTTTCAGACTGGATGCTAAGCCTTTCATTTGGTCTCTGTAAGTTAAAACAAAAAAGTAAAAAAACAAAAACTGAATGAAAGAAATGCAGGGATGAATGATTACCAGAGAAAACATTCCCAGTGTTAAGGCCTTGCCTCGCCAACTCTTCCCAAGCAAGCAGGACTCTTGAAACTGAAGTTGTTCCAAAAGGAGCTTTTACCAAAAGGCTTGTGATAGCAAAAGATCTGGGCAGGAAGTAAATCTTTCTACTTAATAAACCAGCAATTTAAAGCAGTGGAAACAAAACCTCTACCACAGTACAACAATGCAAGCAACAGAAACTCGCAGCACAGCAATGTGGGAAACAGAAAGAAACTTCATATAGAGATCCCTCCAATCCTTCCCCTTCCCACCAGAATGTCAGCGTCCCAATAGAAATACATGGGACCTGACATGCTGCCCCCCCTAATGGGAAGTCCACCTGAAAGAAAACAAAAAAAAAAGGAAGCGGAGACAGAAAACATAAAATCAGCGAGGTTTGGCAGGGTACAATTGATGAATATATACACATACACACACACACACACACACACACATACACACACACATATAATTAATGTAGGGGCATGCACATGTTTTTTGTGAACCCATTCATTGTGAGAAGGGGAGGGGATTCCAAGGCACCAGGTACTGAGTGGTTCCGCAGAATTTCCAAGAATTTGTAGAACTTTGAAATGTTGAAACTTTGAAAGGCCCAGGAGAAGGGCCTTCTCTGTGGCGGGCCCAGCCCTCTGGAACGACCTACCCCCCCGACCTACGCACCACCTCGGACCTCCGCCTCTTCCGCCAGCGTCTCAAGACGTATTTATTCCAACAAGCCGGCCTAGCATAACCCCCCGTTTCTGACTTTTATCTGAACAAATTTTAATTCTCATGGTTTTAAAGGGTTTTTAGCACGGGATTTAATTTAATAGTTTTTTAAAAATGTATTTTGTATGGTTTTATATTGCCTTTGCGCCGCCCTGGGTCCTTACAAGGAGAAGGGCGGGGTATAAATTTAATAAAATAAAAATAAAAATGTTCATCCCTCTACCATAATAGGGAGTTTAACAGAGGTAGTAGCTGGACGAAGATAGGCTTCAGTAAGCTACAACGGAAAACGAGGTGGGCTCGCCATAACGACTTAGGGAGTTGCAATTCCACCATGACAGGTTTAATAATATGAACGATGGGGAAAGGCCCAATGTATTTAGAGCCCAGCTTTTTGGACTGCTGCAAAGATTTTAGAAACTTAGTGGGAAGGCAACCTTTGTCCCACATCTTTGTAAGGCAGGGGTGTCCAAACTTGGGCTGGCTGGGGAATTCTGGGAGTTGAAGTCCACAAGTCTTAAAGTTCCCAAGTTTGGACACCCCTGTTGTAAGGTCTAGGTTTGATTTGTTTCTGGTCTGCTTGTGCTTTATAGCCAGCCTTGGCTTCATTCAAAGCTTTGCAGACCATGGACCAAATGGTTTGCAAATGACTGATCAACTGTTTTAATGACGGGATTCTGGTTCATGTGAGGGTAACTCAGGCAAAGCATTAAATTCTTGCCTCATGGCCCCTCTGAATGGGGTAAAATCTGTGCTAGTGTGAACTGCATTATTATAGGCCACTTCTGCAAAAGGCAATAGCTCGGTCCAGTTGTCTTGCTGATAGCTAATAAAACAATGCAGGTACTGTTCCAGTACTGACTTCGTTCATTCCATGGCCCCGTTTGTTTGCGAATGATGACTAGAACTACTGTATTTTTCAGAGTATAAGATGCACCTTCCCCCTCCCCCCCCCCAAAAAAGTGGGTGCGTCTTATACACTGAATGCAGCCCCACCCACCCACTGGCCCCAATCCCTTGGCCTTTGACTCCCAACAATTTACCTCCTTGCGGCAAACGGGGAAATGGGACTTGCTGAGGCTGCAATAGGCTATACCAGGGGTCTGCAAAGTTGGCTCTTTTAAGAATGGGGGACTTCAACTCCCAGAATTCCCCAGCCAGCATGGCTGGCTGGGGAATTCTGGGAGTTGAAGTCCACCAGTCTTAAAAGAGCCAACTTTGCAGACCCCTGGGCTATACCAATCACTGAAGCCTGAAACAGCTGATGATTGGGAGGCCCATGAAATTGAAAGTGAAACTTGCTGTTTGCTGCAGGAGGCAAATTGCTGGGAGGCAGAGTCAGATTTTTTTTTCTTGTGCTAATCTCGCTGCTTGCTCTTTGCTGCAAGGAGGCAAGTCAATGCCTATAAATGCCTATAGAATGTTCAAATTATTAAGCTTGTTTTTTAAAGACTACTTTATTATTGTTCTAGACAGTTTAACAAAATGAAGAAGCTTTTTAAAATAAACGCTTGCTCTGAAGAGGCCCAGTACTACTGAATCTTCTTTTAAATAGAAGAAAAACTATACTTCCAGAAAGCACATCAATTTTAACAGCATCTATGTAAGTACAGTGGTACCTCGGACCACGAACGCCTCTCATCACGTCCAATTCGCTTCACGACCAAAAATTTCCCAAAAAATGTGCCCCGGTTCACGAACACCGTTTCGCTGCACGAACGGAAAAGTTCGTAAAAAATGCTCCGCTGCACGAACTCCGCCTCACTTCACGAACTCTGCCTCGCATCACGAACTCCGCCCTCGCATCACGAACGGAAAAGTTCGTAAAAATGCCCGGATTCACGACCTCCGTTTCCCTTCACGAACCGGAGCCGCGGACATTTTAAAAACAAGGTCAGAACGGATTAACCGGATTTACATTGAACCCTATGGGAAACTGTGCCTCGCATCACAACCAAAAAACAAGGTCGGAACGGATTAATCGGATTTACATTGAACCCTATGGGAAATTGTGCCTCGCATCACAACCAAATCGGATCGCGACCAGAGTCATTTCACGAATTAAGTTCGTGATCCGAGGTACCACTGTATAGTCTGAAATGCAACACTACAAACAATGTATATTGTCTATACTGTTTGCTGTTTGTTGCAAGGAGGCAAATTGCTGGGAGGTTGAGGGAGATATTTTTCCCTTATTTTCCTCCCCAAAAGCTAGGTGCGTCTTACACTTCGGAGCGTATTATACTCTGAAAAATACGGTTAAGTCTTTGTTCGGTTCCGAGTAGGTCCAAAAAGGCTTTCCAGAACTTGGATGTGAATTGGACCTCTCTGTCAGAAATAATACGTCGTGGGATCCCATGCAAGCGGTATATACGGACCAAAAAGAGCTTAGCCAAGGCTTTGACTGTAAGGATCTTTTGGCAGAGGCCGAAGTGAACCTGGTTTGAGAAAAGGTCTATGACCAACCCAGATCACTGTGTTTGCAGCACTCTTGGGCAATTCTACAATGAAATCCATGGCGATCTCTCTCCATGGTGCTGAAAGGTTGACCACTGACTGCAGTAGACTGGGGGTTTTCCCCTGCCTGCATTTAGTGGCAGCGCAAATGGAGTTGCTTGCTACATGTCTTTTTTTTTTTTAACGAGGGCCACTCAGTGTATGTATATCTATCTATCTATCTATCTATCTATCTATCTATCTATCTATCTATCTATCTATCTATCTATCTATCTATCTATCTATCTATCTATCTATCTATGTTTCTATGTATCTATCTATGGTATCTATCTATGGTATCTATCTATCTATCTATCTATCATCTATCTATCTATCTATCTATCTATCTATCTATCTATCTATCATCTATCTATCTATCTATCTATCTATCTATCTATCTATCTATCTATCTATCTATCTATGGTATCTATCTATGGTATCTATCTATCTATCTATCTATCTATCTATCTATCTATCTATCTATCTATCTATCTATCTATCTATCTATGTATGTATCTATCTATGGTATCTATCTATCTATCTATCTATCTATCTATCTATCTATCTATCTATCTATCTATCTATCTATGTTTCTATGTATCTATCTATGGTATCTATCTATGGTATCTATCTATCTATCTATCTATCTATCTATCTATCTATCTATCTATCTATCCATCCATCCATCCATCCATCCATTCTATCCATCCATCCATCCATTCTATCCATCCATCCATCCATCCATCCATTCTATCCATCCATCCATCCATCCATCCATCCATCCATCCATTCTATCCATCCATCCATCCATCCATCCATCCATTCTATCCATCCATCCATCCATCCATCCATCCATTCTATCCATCCATCCATCCATTCTACTCATCCATCCATCCATCCATCCATTCTATCCATCCATCCATCCATCCATTCTATCCATCCATCCATCCATCCATCCATCTATCTATCTATGTTTCTATGTATCTATCTATGGTATCTATCTATGGTATCTATCTATGGTATCTATCTATCTATCTATCTATCTATCTATCTATCTATCTATCTATCTATCTATCTATCTATCTATCTATCTATGTTTCTATGTATCTATCTATGGTATCTATCTATGGTATCTATCTATCTATCTATCTATCTATCTATCTATCTATCTATCTATCTATCTATCTATCCATCCATCCATCCATCCATCCATTCTATCCATCCATCCATCCATCCATCCATCCATCCATTCTATCCATCCATCCATCCATCCATCCATCCATTCTATCCATCCATCCATCCATCCATCCATTCTATCCATCCATCCATCCATTCTATCCATCCTATCCATCCATCCATCCATCCATCCATCCATCCATCCATCCATCTATCTATCTATCTATCTATCTACACACATGCTTTATATCCAGGAACATAACGTATTATTATTCTGGAAATTAAATCCAATATGTGCAGAAGCTATTTCTAGGGAGAAAAAAATGACTTAAGGGCTATTGTTTCCCAACATAGTTTTCTAAACAAGACTATTAATTTTATTCCGTAATATACTAAGCATTAGTATAGTTAGTTAGCACTAAAAAATTAAAATTGTTAGCATAGTTCATTAGTACTAAATACTAAATCAATATTTTATCAAGTACAGGTGTTAGTATTATGACTCACGTTGTCACGTCATTACCACGTGATATATTGGGACTTCCCCCCCCCTTCACTAAACTGGGCGTGGCCTGCGTGTGATGCATCTGGTCCGTGGCCCAGGAGTTTGACAGCCCTGATTTAGCGCTATTTTTACAAATCCAGTTCAGTTCGCCAGTCTTGAAGCTCTTTCTACAAGTTTAGGAAGTACAAAAATTAAGATCCAGAATTCTTAGTGCTGAGATCCCTTAGAACTGTGACGGTGAATCTATGGCATGTGTGCAGAAAGTGGCACACAGAGCCATCTCTCAGGGCACACGAGCATGTGTATGCCAGGAAGATGATCTTCCGGTTACCTGCGCACACATGCACACCAGCCAGTTGTTTTCACGCACGTGCGTGCACGCACCAGAAACCAGAAGACCAGGTGGCCGGTACACATGTATGTGCCGGAAACTGTAAGATCATCTTCACGGCGCATGCACGCGCATTAGATGGCTGCTCTGCCAGTTTCCGGCACGGGCGCACATTCCCGTTTTGGCACTCGGTTGCCAAAAAGGTTCGCCAACACTGCAATAGAACCACAGGACAAAAAAGGCTGAGCTTCAAGAACGTCAACAGGGTCAGGTCTGATTGTTTAGTTCCACAGTTTTGATTGACTATCAAAACTGTGGAACACACTGGGACGCCCCACCCCCACCCCAAAAACCCATTACAGTAAGGGAGAAGGCAATGCTTCTCTCTAGCATGAAAACTGGGTGGACGTGACTATGAAATTATCTAAAGCAATGACCCTCAATGTTTACAGCTTGGCAGCCTGGCGAGTGGGGGAGCCAGGAGCCAACCTGTTGCTCACACAAACTGAGCTTCATGCTCCTGTGATAAAGCCTGCCACTCACACAAGTCAACCTCCGCGTGCACATTTACCGGCAGCCGTTTTTGTGGCCCAGTTCCCAACAGGCCATGGCCCGGTAGTGGGCTGCAGCATGGGGGTTGGAGACCCCTGATCTAAAGTCAAGATCAACTTGAGATTTTTTTTCCCCAAACTTTTCATTCAGAATAGAATCATAGTCAACCTAAAGCTTCACTGGGTTATGTATCGTATAGGTTGGTTAGAGTAACTTTGGACCAACCTGATGTCAGGGTTCCAGATAGCATCCCAAAGTAAATCAGAGTCCAAGGCATTGTTCAAAGTTCCAATTGATGAAGAGAGCCATGTTGGCACATCTGGGAAAACCCGAATCTGAAAGCTTCACGGTTTTCCCCACCCAGTTGAAAGTTCAAGATCTTGCCCCCCACACCCACAGGTCCATCCCATGGTCCAATCTCCCACTGCCGTGCTGGCAGCCTCCACTCATCCAGTTCTGGTCAGATGCAGAGGTGCAGAGACAAAGGATGACCTTGGCTTTCTAGAAAGAATTTTGTTATGGCTACATATCATCTAACTTTGTACAATCTCCCTCCCAATTTCTCACCATAGAAAATGCATAGTAGAAAAATAGAATAATACAAAGTGCGGCAGGCCTAAGGTCCCAAAGGAAAGATGACTTGCAGGCCTGACACCTGAACCAGGAGAATTGAAAGAATACCACTGATTTGAAAGTATACCAGTGATCTGAGCACCACCAATGCATCCCACTGTAATGGACATACATTCATTAATAAATGGAAAACTCTGCACTTTTAACAGAAAGGATATTATGAGGGAATCCTCATATTTCTGACATAGTGGTATGGTGGCCTATAGGTAGCTCTCGCCTCACAATCAGGAGGCTGTGAGTTCAATCCTAGGTAGAGGCTGGTATTTCTCTCTCTCGGCACAATGGGAATTTATCTGCTGAACAAGATACACAGACCCCACTCAGCAAGGGATTATGGGGCCGTTAAAAGAAGATGACGACCATATTTCTGAAATATTTTTTCAATTTCAGCAGCATTTCACATGGCTGCACAGGTTAGTCAACTGCCGTTTTCCAGAATTAATCACAGGTTACCCTTTGAAGCTTTCAGAGAACTGTTACTATTGTTGTAGGAGTCCTCTTGCAATCTCTCTCCTTCTTCATATGATAGGCAAGCTGATTCATGTTTTCTTCCCAATAAAGAAACAGGACACATACCCCAGTGAATTACAACCTTCATCGCTGATTCTAAACATATGAGCAGAATCCAGGCAGGGAGCCAATTGTGACTGAATTAGAACAAGACCATGTTAAGATGTTTGTTGCATTTGTAGTGTTAGAACGAAGGCAGAAGCAGATAAGAATTACTTAACTGTAACAGTAAAGGAGGGTATAAATTTAGAACCTATGAATAAGTAATTTGAATGTACAAATCATTCCCGGGACGGCAAAGCACTTTGCCAGCTTTTACATTTATTTCATTTATGGGCAGATAATTTTGTGGAAATGTTCTGTCGCTTTCTTTCAGAAGGGCTGTTCCATAGTGGGCCAGTTGTGTTCAGGGGGCGTTCGTTTCCTTCCTTCCATTTACTGGTGAAGTTGAGTCACCCATATCATAAACTCATTTTGAGAGGGGAGGGGGGGAAAGGTGTGAGCGGATTATCACCATCAAAGCATTAATTGATCCAAATGTGCATTTCTCAATGTCTTCTACATTAGCCCTATAAAATAGATCCCAATCATGATCCTCACAGAGCTACTGCCGAGACGAAGTCCACAAGTTGAAGTCTACAAGTCGTAAAAATAGCCATCATTCCTGACTGCTGTCCTAGGCTTCGTTGTGCCCCGCTGTTCGGATCTGGCAGTAGATTCGGACGGTGAGGTGGTTGGGGAGGAACGTGGGCCAGTCCTGGAGTCTGGGGAAGGCTCTGACTAGTGCTCTGCATCAGAGACAGAGATGGGGCCAGGGCCGTCTGACAGTTATCAGCTGCCTCCGGTGAGGCAGAAGAACAGCTGGAGCCTGTTCCCAGTGTGTGCATGCGCAGACGAAGGAAACAGCTAAGGAACAAGGGTGGACTTGGGAGTAAAGCCACATGTGGACGGTGAATGGCCCCTCTCATGGGGAATAAAAGAGGAGCGAAAGGGGAGTGGAGTTTGCAGGAGACCATTAGTCCATTCCTGCATTCTTGCCAAGTATTGCGGCGTCTGAAAGATATCAGCCTGGCCACTCTCCAAGCCTGATAAAGGTCGGTCATGGTGAGCTATCTCTGTATGTATGTATGTATGTATGTATGTATGTATGTATGTATGTATGTATGTATGTATGTATATATGCATGCATGCATGCATGCATGTATAATATCTGACATGTGACAAAGCCAAGAAATGTTGGAGTAAGATTCATATCTTAATACAGAAGATTCTCAAAGTGAATGTATAGGATAAAACCAGAAACTTTTCTTTTGGGTTTAATGGAAAAATACTTTTTTGGGGAGAACTTTGATATTATACATGTTGATGGCAGTAAGATTATTTTATGCACAAAAATGGAAGGACGCTTTGATTCCCACAATGGACAAGTGGTAGCAGAAACTGATGGAGTTAGCAGAGATAGCTAAATTAATTGATTTGATTAAAGGGAAAATACAACTATTTTTGTTTCTACTTGGAAACCGCTACTGGACTTTGTGCTTGAGGTGGGGGGGGGGGGAAATGATACTTTGATTTGGGGTTTTACTGATTGGATAGGTTTGTTGTTATAGAAATGGCTAATTTATACTATTACCGGTATGTAAAAGTTAAAAAGTTGAGATTTTATGTTAATATCTTATTCTGCTGCCCCAAAGGGGGCTGGAAGTCAATTCCTTTTCTTTCTTTCCCCCGCTTTTTCTTAAACTTTTCCCCTTCCCTATCTTTCCTACTGTTTTCAAGTTTTAATTTTTATAAATTTGTACAAAGGACTATTTAATTCGATTTTAGTTTATATGTATTGTTATGGTTTTGATAATTTTAATTCTACCTGTACACCGCCCCGAGTCCCTTCGGGGAGAGGGGGCGGTCTAGAAATCTAATTAAATAAATAAATCACCAGATCTCCCTGCTTTAGCAGAGTAAGGAAGATACTCCGAGATGATTCACACCCTGGTCAGTGTCTCTTTGCACTTCAACCATCGGGCAGAAGACATCAAAGTATAGCCAGCCGAACAAACAGGTTTAAAGATAGTTTCTATCCTTGGGCTGTGAGACTTTTAAATACAACCACAATCACTCCATGCACATGCAGGTTTTTTCTTTTCTCTTTTTTTTTTTGTTTCTGTTATAATTTTGCACCAGTGAGGTTAAAACCAATTTCGTTGTATTTAAGTACAATGACCATAAAGATTATACTTATACTAACATTCAAATGAAATTACTTTTCAAATGGAGTGAAAATTTAATTTGGGAGATGGCATGGGACTATTCAGCCATACAGCATTACTTGCAAAGGCTATTTTTTAATAACTTGCTTAACTCCATTAAAAAAAATGATGGGTGGCCACCAACATTATGCCACATTTCCTCAGTTTAACTGGGTTCTGTGAGCATGGCTTGGTGGGTGTGGTGTGGCTTGGTGGGTGTGGCAGGGGAAGGACACTGCAAAAGCTCCATTCCCACCCCACTCTGGGGCCAGCCAGAGATGGTATTTGCCGATTCTCCTAACTACTCAAAATTTCCGCTACCGGTTCTCCAGAACCTTACCAGAACCTGCTGAGTTTCAACCCTGGTACGGATACTATTGGATTACACTGAAGAAAAAATTTGAAATTTCAAAATTACTCTTTTATCTAAAAACAGTATTTTAACACCTTCAGGCAGATGATTTGATTAGCAAATATGGCATGAAAATCAGAAATTATCGCGTGAAGCTAAATAAAGTATAGCCTGTTTTATACGAATTGCTCTCGGCATTGAAAGAGATTTCTGCACGAAACATTTACCCTGTTCACACAGGGAGCCTTATAAGTTAATACAGAAAGAAAAAGGAAAAAAAAGACAGAAAATGCAAAAAGACCAGGAATTGTTGCTAACAGAAAACGTACTGCATATGATTTTCACTCTCTCTCCTTAATTATACCCCAAAATGAAGCTCTGTACAACTTTAATAGCCGTCATGTCACTCAGCTGTAATAAAATTACTGAGATAATATTCTCCCATCAATAGTATTGTACAATTTGAACTCTTTAGAAGAATCTAAAGTTCTTTATAAATTATTTTGACAATTTGCATAGTTGGTTGCAAAAGATGGTTTGGTTTTTTTTTTTTCCTGCGGTAGAGAAAAATCTACAAATTTTATTTTTATTTTTTTAATCTAAAATGCATTTATATAAACAAACAGACCAGTAACGCTACTATGCAATCTTTGGGCACTGATTGGCAATATTCCATAAAAGCCAAGCTGACAAGCAGATGAAAAAAAATATTAAGAAAAAGACTCAGAAAAGCAATGCTTTGCAGCAACATTAAAAAGGAGAAAGAGAAAAAGAAGGAGCAGGATAAAAAGAAGAAGGAGCAGGAGGAGAAAAAGGAGGAGGAAGAGAAAGAAGGAGCAGGAGGAGAAAGAAGAAAAAAGGAGGAGAAAAAGGAGGAGGAGAAAAAGAAGAAAAAAAGGAGGAGAAAAAGGAGGAGGAGCAGGAGGAGAAAAAGGAAGAGGAGGAGGAGAAAAAGGAGGTGGAGAAAAAGGAGGAGGAAGAGAAAGAAGGAGGAGGAGAAAAAGAAGAAAAAAGGAGGAAGAAAAAAGGAGGAGGAGAAAAAGAAGGAGCAGGAGGAGAAAAAGGAGGAGGAAGAGAAAGAAGGAGCAGGAGGAGAAAGAAGAAAAAAGGAGGAGAAAAAGGAGGAGGAGAAAAAGAAGAAGGAGCAGGAGGAGAAAAAGAAGAAAAAAAAAGAAGGAGAAAAAGGAGGAGGAGCAGGAGGAGAAAAAGGAAGAGGAGGAGGAGAAAAAGGAGGTGGAGAAAGAGAAAAAGAAGGAGAAAAAGGAGCAGGAGAAAAAGGAGAAGGAGGAAGAGAAGGACGAAGAGAAAAAGAAGGAGCAGGAGGAGGAAAAGGAGGAGGAGCTGAAAAAGAAGAAGGAGCAAGAGGAGAAAAAAGAGGAGGAAGAGGAGGAGAAAAAGAAGGAGCAGGAGGAGGAAGAGGAGGAGGAAGAGGAGAAAAAAGAGAAGAAGCAGCTGAATTATTATTCTTTTTTACTCCAACTTACATTTTGCTCCTCTGGCTCGAGCTTGGGAATCTTACGCGACTTGCGCTCTTCCGAATGGGCCGCGTCATGCTTGCTACTTTTTTTCCGTTTTTCCTTCCTCCCTTCGTGTTTGGACTTCGCAAACTCGCTCGCTTGCACTTCGTTCAAAAGGTCCCCACACAGCGAGGACTCAAACAATTCCCTGCCGTTCTGGATAGTTTTGGTTATTTTCAGTTTGATTTCTGGTGAGCCTGTCTTCTTTGGAATCACCGTTTGGGAGACCGTGGGAGGAGGGGGCTGGGGCGGGGAGGGCTTCTCCAGAAGGTCGTGTGGCCTTAGGTTAGAGTTCTCCATTTGATAATACTCCGGCGGGCTAAAGTTTCTAACGGTGCCAAAGCCGTTGGCAGAGCCATTGGGATACTGGCTGAAGGACTGGAATTTGGTCTGGGGCTCATACATGCCAATTGGGGGAAATCCATTAATGAGGGGCGGGAGGTCCTCGGCCGTTGGCGTGGGGTACTGAAAACCTTGCTGCAGGGCGAGGGCAGCTTCGTAGGGTGTCTGCCGACCATCTTCCGTGATGTCACTGTGGGCATCGAAAGCATCCTCTTGGCGGTTGTTCGCCGAATCAATGAGTTGAGGTGGTTGCTGAATTGTGTTTCCCATGATCCCTTGCATGAAAGAGAAGGAGAAATCCATTGTTCTGCTCCAGCATCCTTAGCTTTCCCTTTTTCTCATAGGGCCTAAAATGAGAGAAGGGAAAGAAAGAAAGAAAAATAAGAGCTGATTCTAAGGCAGGGATGGCTTAACCCAGGGGTAGTCAACCTTTTTATACCTACCGCCCACTTTTGTTTCTCGGTTAGTAGTAAAATTTTCTAACCGCCCACCGGTTCCACAGTAAGGGTGATTTATAAAGTAGGGAAGGCAATTAAATTTTTAAAAAAGGAAAGTGCTTCAGTATTGGACAAAACCCCTTCCACCCACCCTGAAAGCTGGAACGCCCACTAGTGGGCAGTAGGGACCAGGTTGACTACCACTGATCTAGAAAGAGTGCAGAGAAGAGCAACCAGGAGGATGAGGGGACTGGAGACTAAAACATATGAAGAACGGTTGCAGGTACTGGATATGTCTAGTTTAATGAAAAGAAGGACTCAGGGTGACATGATAGCAGTCTTCCGATATCTCAGGGGTTGCCACAAAGAAGAGGGAGTCAAGCTATTCTCCAAAGCACCTGGGGGCAGGACAAGAAGCAATGGGTGGAAACTAATCAAGGAGAGAAGCAACTTAGAACTAAGGAGAAATTTCCTGACAGTTAGAACAATTAACCTCTGGAACAGAAGTTGCCTCCAGAAGTTGTGAATGCCCCAACCCTGGAAGTCTTTAAGAAGATGTTAGACAGCCACTTGTCTGAAATGGTATAGGGTTCCTGCCCACGCAGGGGGTTGGACTAGAAGACCTACAAGGTCCCTTCCAACTCGGCTATTGTATTGTATTGTAAAGCTGGAACACCCACTAGTGGGCGGTAGGGTTGACTACCAGTGGCTTAACCTTTTTGTCCTCGCGTGCCATTTTTCTGCAAACACCCCACCTCCCACGCGGCCCATTTTGAGCCTAGCAGATCTCCCTGAAGCCTCCAAGGACTATGGGTAGCGGGCGTCCCCTCTCCCCTTGCACATGCACGCGCATGCTGCTGTTTGTTACAACAGATTTACCATCACTCTTATTTACACAGTACACTCCAACTTAATCTCTCCTGAACAACAGTGTAAGAATGTGATACAACTGTGACACGCAACATAGGACAGAGCAACTGGGCCAACAGGAAAGCTTGAGATCTGTTCCAAAAAGCAATTTGGACTAACACAAAATAAAAAGAAACGAAAGAAGCACATTGTTTCACAGAACCTGAGTTTCAACTCCGAGAGACCACGTACAATAGATTTGCTCCGTGGCAATCTGTTTCTAGTCGATCTTCCACCACTGCACGAGTTGATTTAAATCAAGCCTTTTTACTAGTGATTTAAATCAGGGCTTAAAACGGGATTTAAATCGACTCCACCCTGATGGGAAAGGCAAAGAGAAAAGTATAATATGGAAGGAGGTATTAACAAGACTTTGGCCAATGGTCTTTTTTTTCAGAAGTTGCATCCTTCTCTGACAAAACAAAGCCAAGTTCTATAAATGAGAAAGCATCACAGACCATCATTTTGCTCATTGATATACCATATTTTCCAGAGTATAAGACACACATTTTCCCTCAAAAAAGAGGCTGAAAATCTGGGTGTAGGGTGACGGCTCGCGTGTCTGCAGAGAGGGCTCTTCGTGTCACCTGTGGCCATAGTTTCGCCATCATGGTCCTACCCCAAGCCAAGCTTCAAAGTATTCGTGCATTATAAAATGCTCAAAGTTAACATGTTTTCCCGAAAATAAGACAGAGTCTTATTTTCTTTTCTTTTTATTTATTTTATTAGATTTCTAGACCGACCGCCCCCTCTCCCCGAAGGGAATCGGGGCGGTGACACCCACCCACCCTGAAATAAGCGCTTGGCCTTATTTTCAGGGGTTTCTTCTTAATTTTGAGGTGCAGGAGGTGGTGAACGTGGTCAAAAATAATTCCAGTCCCTTAAAATATTTCTAAAACACAAGGAAAAGGCTAAATACAGGAAGCAATTTCTTTTCACTTCTCAAACCACCAAATTTGGGAGTAACTTCAATAATGCTAATTTCAGCAGCACAGTCATAATGACTTTTGAGGCGAGGCAGGAGGCTATGGGTGGCTCGGAAACCTGTAAGCGATAAATCACGATCTGTATAGACAGCAGAACCATTGTTTGTCTCTTTTATGCTTTTCCGGACAGAAAAAAACTTTGTGGAGTAGATATCCTGAAATATTAATACATTATGTAGCGCATTCATCTAGATTGGTACCAAGTTGTACTAGTCACAAGAACAATTAAAGAAATGTCAGGCAATAAAGTGGTGGCTCAGTGGCTAAGACTTGTTGTTCAGATAGGTTGGCAGTTCAGCGGTTCAAATCCCTAGTGCTGCATAACGGAGTAAGCTCCCGTTACACATAAATCCAATAAATCTAACCTAACCTAACTTGTCTCAGCTTCTGCCAACCTAGAAGTTCGAAAGCATGTAAAAATGCAAGTAGAAAAACAGGAACCACCTTTGGTGGGAAGGGAACAGCGTTCGGTGCGCCTTCCGCATTTAGTCATGCTGGCCACATGACCACAGAGACGTCTTCGGACAGTGCTGGGTCTTCTGCTTTGAAACAGAGATGAGCACCGCCCCCTAGAGTCGGGAACGACTAGCACGTATATGCAAAGGGAACCTTTACCTTTACCCAGGGATGTCCAAACTTGGGAACTTTAAGACTTGTGGACTTCAACTCCCAGAATTCCCCAGCCAGCTAGGAGTTGAAGTCCACAAGTCTTAAAGTTTCCAAGTTTGGACATCCCTGCCTTTACCATAAACATAATATTGGAAGAGGTACCACTGAAGGATTCAATCTAGCTGCAATTTTTTATGATCCTTAGAATGGGCAGACTCAGTTAATGGTTTATGTCTTTGGTTCCTACATTTTATATTGTTTTTGCAGAGCCTACTTGACAATATAGGAAGTCCTCGACTTACAACAGTTTCTTTAGTGACCGTTCAATATGGCTTCATATTTATGACCGCTCTGGTGATACCCTTTTGTGACCTTCTGACAAGTAAAATCAATGGGGAAAACAGATTCACTTAACAACCGTGTTACTAACTTAAAAGCTGCAAGGATTCACTTAACAACTGTGGCGAGGGAGCTTGTAAAATGGGGCAAAAACTCACTTAACAAATGTCTCACTTAGCAACAGAAACTTTGGACTCAATTGCAGTCATAAATCAAGGACATACCTTTAGCTCTTTTTTTTCCCCTCTTGTAAAAAATCTCTTCAACAGCTGGTACTCTAAACCTAGTATTTAAACATTCTTCTGGGAATATATGTAAAGAAATTTTAAAAAGCCATTTTATTATGGTTTCCAAACCAAAATATTTTCCTTATTAACCACATGGTGATATACTCGGCTCTCTTCATTTTCAATTATCAGCCCAGTGCTGGAGTTTGTCATTTTATGTTTTTTATATATAAACAACTTACAACTTCCTCCCTCTACCAGCACCTTAAAGCTACAGGACATGAAATTGATTTTGAAGGAACCAAATTAATCTCCAAAATTGAACAGCTCAACAAGAGAATAATTAAGGAAGTCATTGAAATAGAGAAACACCCCCACAACATGAACAAACGTGATGATACCTCCTACCTACCAGACAACTGGAAACCAGCACTAGCCGACAAACGAGCCCCACCCACCACCAAGGCCGTTACAATACAAAAGAACAACGAACACACAGCCAGCACCAATCAGCACCAATCAACCAATCATGATGCAACTACACAGCCAATCAACCCACTCACAGCAACCAAGCCAGCACTCCACGCCCACCCACGTTTTATAGCCGCCCTGAAGCCATAAATGTCAGCCTGAAGATGGCGAGACCTCGCCGAAACGTTGCCAAGACAATCTCAACCTTACATGGGAAAAGACCCAAATACAACAAGACTAACATGTGTTTGTGTGTGTATCTTTAATCCTATAGAAGATTTTAAATACATGAATCTTCAATAACAAATTATCTGTCTTAACTGGATATGAAATATGGAACGGAATCAAGGTAATATTTGTTCTAACCTAGGCTTCCTCAAAAAGAACGAGGAAGAGTCCTGATCCCCTTTTATTAAACAAATGTGAATTCCTCTCATTCACACTCAGCAAAGGCCTGGCAAACAGTCTTTCAAAGGAATATTTATGACCATAGACCTTATCTACCTTGGCAAACTGCCATGTAAATATTTTTCAAATGGAGTGCTGTACAAGGAAAGACTGGACACAGAGTCTCTGAGATTCACGGACAGATCTTCACACTCCTGAAACGAATGAATCAATTGTTTCCTGCAAAAGCCCCCTCCCCTTTCGCTCCTCTTTTATTTCCTATGGGAGGGGCCATTCACCTTCCACCTGTGGCTTTACTCCCATGTTGACCCTGATTTCTGAGCTGTTCTTTTCTTCTGGCAGCTCTGCACATGCGCACACTGGGAACAGGCTCCAGCTGTCCCTCTGCCTCACCGCTGTCTAGCTCCATAGGCACCTGATCACTGCCAGACGGCCTCGGCCCTGCCATCTCTGCCTCCGATGCAGAGCCCTCATCCGAGCCTTCCCCAGCCCCCAGGACTGGCCCACGCTCCTCTCCAATATCCTCACTGTCCGACTCTGCTGCCAGCTTTGCTGCCAATACACAACAATATTGTGCTTAAAAATGCTTGGTTTTGAGCTCGTAATTACCGCTGATGGGACTGCTCAACATGCAGTTCAGTGGCTTTATGACTTATTTGGGCTTCTGGTTGACATCTTCTCTTGCCTTTTTGTTTTTCAGGCGCTTACGGCAGCAAGCTTAGCATTTTCTCCTTCAATTTCCCCCCAACCAATAAGTCTCTTGTCATAGGTTAGCCTGTGGGATTGTCACTGGCCCAGAGGGACATCTGAAAAATCGGCACAGGGGTAGCACCTTGTGGCCAGCTTCCCACCTAGTTAATGGATCTTTTAAAACCCGAGTTTTAAAAGATAATAACGGAGAGCAGGATGTGCAAAACGCTGCAGTTTCAAAGCAGGACTCTTTGAAGTGCCACCTCGACACCGGAAGCAGCGTTTTGCAAATCAGAATTAGCACCAGTGACAGGGTTAGCTGTTGGTTAAGAATAAAAGGGAGTGAAAAAATGTTTCCTTCATCTTCAAATCTGTTCTATACCGGGATATTAGGAAGAAAAGAAAAAAGCCACCGCCATAAACCACTTAACTTTTTTCCTCTGCAAAAACAGAGCACAAAAGCAGAAGCAACAGTGTTTGCCCGTTATGGGCCTTGATATTCCTGTGCATCACACGAAGGAAAAGAGGAAGAAGACACATCCTGATTGAAAGAAGACATTAAAAATCTGGAGAGGCTTGCGCAACTTGGAGTGAGCCAGTATTTGGAGAAACAGAGTAGACTTTCTGAGATATAATTGATTTAATGGGCAAAATATACTTTAGAATGCAGCCCCAGTCCCATCATGCTTCTTACAACACTTGAAGCATACAAATGAGGTTATTCACAGGCTCTGCTGTTAAACCTTCTATCTATAATGAGGCGACTTCTTTCTAACACTTATTGTTATTAGTTGAGCCGAAAGAAAAGGGCTCCCGACTTACTGGAATGTAACAGGGCCTCCCCAGTTCGCGAACTAATTATGCAAAACATGAATAAACAGCTTAGTTTAGCAATTAAGTCACCCACTGTAGCCAGGCGAAGTGCTAATTTACACTGTGGTTTGACTTCCTCTAACAGGTGAAGATAAAACATCGTCACTTACTGGTTTTGGGTGCAAGAAATACTAACTTGTAGCCTGACCTGTTCTTCAATAAGCAGCACAAAGAATGGGCTTTTATATGTTGCTGAGCCCCCGTCTGTTAGATGTTAACACTTCAAAGTAATGACACAGGATGAGCAATTTTTTTTTTAAAGGAGCAATATGTAAGCAGGATTTCCATAGCTTAAGTTTTGTTTTTCATCTTCTGTAGATGTGGTTTGATGGCTGGTTAGGGGAAAAAATAACATCCCCCTTATCTGTATATAGATATCAACTGGGACAATGCAATCTTTTTTTTCCTAGTTGGCTTAAATCAGAGATGAATAATTTGCAGGGCACACCTGGACTCCGACATCCCGCCAATGAAATTCAGAGTCACAATAGCTCATCTTTTGTGGTTAGTTGCGAAGTCGTGTCCGACCCATCGTGACCCCATGGACAACGTTCCTCCAGGCCTTCCTGTCCTCTGCCATCCTCTGGAGTCCATTTAAGCTCACACCTTCTGCTTCAGTGACTCCATCCATTCACCTCCTTCTCTGCTGTTCCCTTCTTCTTCTTTTGGCCTCCGTCGTTCTCAGCATGAGGCTCTTCTCCAGGGAGTCCTTCCTTCCCATTTGATGGCTAAAGTATTTGAGTTTCAAGCTCAGGATCTGGCCTTCTAAAGAGCAGTCAGGGTGGATCTCCTCTAGGATTGACCGGTTGGATGGCCTTGCAGTCCAAAGGACTCAATGCAGGAGTCTTCTCCAGCCCCAGAGTTCAAAGGCCTCCATTCTTTGGCACTCAGCTTTCCTTATGGTCCAACTTTAACAGCCATCCATTGCAACTGGGAAAACCATAGACTTGACTATATCCACTTTGGTTGGCAGAGTGATGTCTCTGCTTTTTAGTATGCTGTCTAGATTTGCCACAGCTTTCCTCCCCAGGAGCAAGCCTCTTTTAATTTCTTTAATTTAATTTCATAAACCCCATCTTTACATTTTTTTACAACCATAAGTCTGGAGATGGGAGCAAGAGGCGTCAAGGAGGCAAACTGTTCTAGCTTTAAAATCTCCCAACTCCAGCATAATAACTTGAAATATATATCTTGTTTCAAAATTCCGCAACAGATTTCAAATATTTGGGACATTTCGAAGGACGAAAATGGGGCCATCTATCTAACAGAAGTCACTAACACCCATTCCCACTCTCAACAGAAAAAAACAACAGCTAAATTTTGATTTCATGCTTTTTGGGGTGCCACTGTGTTTCAGACAATATCACCTTCATTCTCCAGCTCAGAGTTGCCGTTTGTAACACAAAGAAAACCACACTCCAAATAAACAAACAATTGCTCAGGAATTGCTGGTGTTCTTACCAAAAGTAAGTCTAGCAGCAGTCTATTTCCTACCGTTTTCACTGTGTCGAGGGCACGAAGTTCTTAATAGTAAATTAAAAATAGAAACATTACGGCATCGCTAATTCCCTACCCTCTGCTGTTGTCTATTATTTTGTTTGAGCCTGCATACACTTTTTTTAAAACAAATCTCTGATACAACAACTGTATCTATCGAGACAGAAATAGGGGAAACCTTTCTCACTGGCCAGGAGGAAAGAGACTGCTGGGTTCTTGTTGTCATTAAGAGGCAGGAAGCAAAATAATCTGATTCTACCAGCCAACCAACTAACAAACCAACCCAGATCACTTAATTAGTAGGCACAGATTGCTTAATTTCCCACTGCTAATAGGCAGCAAGAAGCCAGGAATCTGCCTTAGGTCCTTTGGGAGGGCAGGAGGCAAAAGAGAAAGTAGTATGTATGCATGAATGTTTAATTTTATGATTATAAAGGGAAAGTTATAGGGATATGAATGACGAACTTGTCATCTTATCCTTCTCATCTTTCCTACCACCTTCTCCTATTGATATCTTATGGGTTATGATTACATTATTTTGTTGTTTGTATGTACCTTGGGACAGTCTGCATTGGAGACAAATTCCTTGTATCCAACACATTTGGCCAATAAAGAACCATTCAATTAGAACAATTAACCTCTGGAACAGCTTGCCTCCAGAAGTTGTGAATGCCCCAACCCTGGAAGTCTTTAAGAAGATGTTAGATAGCCATTTGTCTGAAATGGTATAAGGTTCCTGCCCACGCAGGGGGTTGGACTAGAAGACCTACAAGGTCCCTTCCAACTCTGCTATTGTATTGTATTGTATTATAAATTCCATTCTATTCTTATTCCTATACTACTCTATTCTATATTCCTATTCCATATTCTATATTCCATTCCAATTCCATATTATATATTCCATTCCAATTCCATATTATAGATTCCATTCCAATTCCATATTCTATTCTCTATTCTACTCTCTATTCTATTCCATTCTGTATTCCATTCCATTCCATTCTGTATTCTATTCTATTCTTTTTCTATTCTGTATTCTCTATTCTATTCCATTCTAAATTCCATCCCATATTCCATTCCATATCCTACCCTATCCTATCCTACCCTATATTCTATTTTCTCTATTTGTTCTGTATTCTCTATTATATTCTCCATTCCATTCCATATTCCATTCCATTCCACTCTAAACTTTCCCTTGTAACGGAAAACTGTGATCTTAGGGATGAAATGCTTGCCAACTTTGGTTTAAGGCCTACTCCAGATAAATGCAGTTTTGACTTTTGCATGCCCCTTTTAGAATAACTCAAAAAAAAAAGGGGGGGGGGCGGAAACACCCCCCCCCCCCCGAAATTAACAAAGAATGCTAGCCTTCCTGAAGGCGGCCTTCTGTAGCTTTTAACCACTTTGACACATGCACACTTCATTGCTTAAAGAAGCAGAACACGACAGATGCCGAGTGTTTTCTTTTAGTGTAGCGCATTTTCTAAATGTTCAGTAAAATGACAGCCTACTTCTGCTTTACTCTTTTGATAACTGGAATACATAAGGGAGTTATGTCAACATGTGAGGAAACGAAAGATGGCATCAGCAGAAATGCAGTCATAAGGGAAATCTTGAGTAAGTCTGCTTTGGCCCACCTCCCTAGGTTTTTCTCTCTGTTTATTAATTTTATGGCCCAAAACAATCTTAGGCATTTTTCAGGGTGGATTTACAATACAATACAATACAATACAATACAATACAATAGCAGAGTTGGAAGGGACCTTGTAGGTCTTCTAGTCCAACCCCCTGTGTGGGCAGGAACCTTATACCATTTCAGACAAATGGCTAACATCTTCTTAAAGACTTACAGGGTTGGGGCATTCACAACTTCTGGAGGCAACTTCTGTTTCACTGATTAATTGTTCTAACTGTCAGGAAATTTCTCCTTAGTTCTAAGTTGCTTCTCTCCTTGATTAGATTTAAATCATTTAAATTTGATTTAAATCATTTAAATCATGATTTAAATCAGAGGTTCCCAAACTTACTGGCTGGAGAATTCTGGGAGTTGAAGTCCACAAGTATTAAAGTTGCCGAGTTTGGGAACCTCTGATTTAAATCATTTAGCACCAGGCTTGATTTAAATCAACTCGATTTAAATCATAATTTTTAAAGAGCAGCTGTCATCTCTGTCCCGCAGTGACTCACCCACAGTCCCAATATTGCGGAACATACAACCTCATGCTACATAACTGAGCTCCATTTCATGCTAAATAAACTAAATTATTAACGTATCTTAAATAGAAGACCATCTTTAGATAGAGTTTTACTCCAAAAGGATTTTATTAAAATAAATTTAATAAAAATTAAAAAAATCTGATTTGAATAAAAAAAAATCCGATTGAAATTAAAAAAAAAAACCAATTCAAATTTTAAAAATCCAATTTAAAATTTTAAAAAATTCATTAAAATAAAAAGACATTAAAAAAATAGTTTTCTACTTTTCTATTCTACTTCCTTATCACTTGGCCATCACAGGTGCCCGGCCACGAGTCCTGTGTCACGCCCACCATGGCCACGCCCAGCCCCGGCCACGCCCCCCTGACCCTCTGAGATCAAACACAGCCCTGATGTGGCCCAAAATGAAATTGAGTTTGACACCCCTGCGAATTACTTTTATCAAATGACATCCCTTTATACTCCTGTTCTGAAAACACGACCTGGTCATTTCTATGCATCTTTTGTTTCTGCACCAATTCATTTAACTTCCAGTTTTACCAGGAACTGGGGGAAATAACAGAACAGATGATGCAATGAGAAAATAATAATAATAATAATAATAATAATAATAATAATAATAATAATAATAATAATAATAATAATAATAATATTTAATTTCTAGACCGCTCCCTCTCCCCAAGGGGATTCGGAGCGGTGCACAGGGAAAATTAAAACAATAAATATACAAAACAGTTAAAAAACACATTAAACAATAAGACCCTGCGCTAAAATTCCCCAAAACCAATCACTAAAACCCTAAACCCTATAATACTGTGGTAAGAGGCTACCCTAGGCCGAGAAAATGTAAGGCTGAAGAAAATTACTCCAGGTAAATGTGCTCATTAGATGTTAGGAGGCAATTATGGCAGGGAGGATTTCATCCTCGCTGCTTCTTCAGTAACATCCAGCAAAAAATATGTCAAGTGATGCATAAACTTCTAGAGCAGGGGTCCCCAACCTTCTCCAGCCAGCTTCTCCAGTCCTTCAGACTTAAAGTTGCAAAGGTTGGGGACCCCTGTTCTAGAGTCTCACCGATGGGTTGATGTTGGTGGACTACCAGAAGCACTTATTTTTTTCACTGCACAAAAAAACAATTTCTGCCAACCTGCCTTGCATTCAGGACCTGCACACTGCCCAAGTCAAAAAGAGGGCGGTGAAAATATCTGCAGACCCCTCCCATCCTGGACATAAATGGCTTCAACTCCTACCCTGAAAACGATGCTATGGAGCACTGCACACCAAGACAACTAGACACAAGGACAGTTTTTCCCAAACGCCATCACTCTGCTAAACAAATCATTCCCTCGCCACTGTCAAACCATTCACTAAGTCTGCATTACTATTACTATTAGTCTTCTCATCGTTCCTCTCACCCATCTCCTCCCACTTATGACTGCAGGGCTGTGACTTTGTTACTTGTAACCTTACGATTTATATTGATATCGATTGTTTCCTGATTGCTTATTTGTACCCTGTGACTATCATTAAGTGTTGTACCTCATGATCCTGATGAATGTATCTTGTCTTTTTATGTACACTGAGAGCTTATGCACCAAAGACAAATTCCTTGTGTATCCAATCACACTTGGCCAAGAATTCTATTCTATTCTATTGCTATTTATTCACTGAGTACTAATGTCAGACTGCTTCTTCCTTTTATTCCTTTCAATTACATTATCTGTAAAAAAGCCAAAAAAAAACCCAAAACCTAAAAGCCACTTGCGTATTGGGAATGTGCTTAGTTTTGAGGCCTGAAGACATTTGTGACATGCTCAAAATGCTATAAAAAGCAATCATTGCATTTCTGGTTTTTTCCCCACAATGTTACTCACGTGCAGGAATTCATTATCAGAGTGGTTCATAACGGAAAATTAATATTCTACGAGATGACCAGCAGAAAGCAAATTATGATGCACTCAACATATTGTCGTGATTGGAACGGCATCTATGTGGAGGGAAGCATGCAGTGGGGTACCCCAAGGCTCTGTTTTAGGCCCAGTACTCTTCAACATCTTCATCAATGATTTGGATGAGGGAATAAATGGGAAACTAATCAAATTTGCAGATGGCACCAAGCTGGCAGGAATAGCCAACACTCCAGAAGACAGGCTTAAGATACAGAAGGATCTTGACAAACTTGAACATTGGGCGCTATCTAACAAAATGAAATTCAATGGTGAAAAGAGTAAGGTTCTACGTTTAGGCAAGAAAAACGAAATGCACAGGTACAGTGTAGGTGGTGCCTTGCTCAATAGCAGTAACTGTGAGAAGGATCTTGGGAGTCCTAGTAGACAACCATTTAAATAGGAGCCAGCAGTGTGCAGCAGCTGCCAAAAAAGCTAACATAGCCCTAAGCTGCATAAACAAAGGGATAGACTCAAGATCACGTGAAGTGTTAATACCATTTTATAATGTCTTGGTAAGGCCACACCTGGAATACTGCATTCATTTTGGTTGCCATGATGAAAAAAAAGATGTGGAGACTCTAGAAAGAGTGCAGAAAAGAGCAACAGAGAGGATTAGGGGACTGGAGGCTAAAACATAGGAAGAACGGTTGCAGGAACAGGGTATATCTAGTTTAACGAAAAGAAGGACTTAAGGGTGATATTATAGCAGCCTTCCAGTATCTCAGGGGTTGCCCCAAAGAAGAGGGAGTCAAACTATTCTCCAAGGCACCTGAGGGCCGAACAAGAAGCAATGGGTGGAAATTCATCAAGGAGAGAAGCAACTTAGAACTGAAGAAAAATTTCCCGACAGTTAGGACAATTAACCAGTGGAACGACTTGCCTCCAGACATTGTGAAGGCTTCAAGAAGATGTTGGAGAAAACATTTGTCTGAAATGGTATAGGGCGGTGATGGCGAACCTATGGCACGTGTGCCAGAGGTAGCACACAGAGCCCTCTCTTTGAGCCTGTGCCCTGTCGCTAGCTGCTCTTCTGGGTTCCGTTGCGCATATGCGTACAGGCCAGCTGCTCTCTTCTGGGTTCTGGTGTGCACACACCAGAGCATAGAAGGGCCAGTTTGGGCCCTCAATGCTGAAAATTTCATTTTTAATGGGGGACAATTTGTACCTTGTTTAAACCAATTGAATGGCCTTCTTTAGGCTTCCTCCACATGAGCAGAGTTCACTTTTTGAGTAAAGTAAGAATTATACGTCACGGAGGGGGGGGGCAGTGGGGCATCAGGATTTTAGAGGTGCTTAGATGGGGCATGGCCAAAAAAAGGTTGGAAACCACTGAACTAGAAGATCTCCAAGGTCCCTTCTAAAACTGTTATTCTGTGCTGTTCTATGTTCATTTCTAGACCAAAAAAAGAGATGCATGCTTACTTTGACTGGAGGAATATCAGTCACAAAATAAGATGATGAATTTTTAATCCAGTAACTACGTCCCGTTATGTAGCCAAACATTAAGTACGCTTACTTTCCTTGTTGTTTTAACTCTTCTATAAACAGTGTGGTTTGGAAAGTGCTTAGGTTCAAGTGCGGCCTTCGTTCTAACAACAACAACATGCTTCAAGTAAAGTACAACAACAGGTACCAAAACAATACTTATCTTCTAATGTAAACTGCGCTTGGAGAAGCAATTACAGATTTGGCAATGGAAGGAAATGGCTGCCGAGCCTCAGAAACGCGGAAGAGGGGGCAGTTTCTTATCTTTACCCATTTACCTTGGGTGAAATGGGTGCTTTGCTAGGCTGCCTGTAATATAATTCTGTATCTATAGATTGAAGTCAGCCTCTGCCCTCTTCACGGCTTCCTGAGGAAGGTCTGTGGTTTTGGTTGTTGTTGTAACAGGCCAAATACAACAGATATTTTGTGGTGACGTTTTCTCAGGTTTCCATCTGCCTTCGGGGGCCAAAACGATCAGGCAGCCCAGATGTTCTCTGCGAGCCAGCCATGAGCACGTAGAGGGAGCTCGGTTGGATCAAGCCAAAGGTCCAGATAGCTCAGGAATTTTCCCCACAGGGAAGAGAACATTCCCAAGGCTGCCCCATCCAGCAAATTACTTGGAAGTTTGCTGTTACTGAGACAGGAAAGATAGCTAGGAGCAATCTTTGTGGTGTTCGTTTAAAAATCCTGTTTTTAACACCATTAAATAAAGGGATGTTTTTGGGTTGGAGGGATGCCAGGATAAAATGGCTTCATTTTTTTTAAAGGAACTGTGATATTTCAGTGCAGAACAGTTACAGCTATACCAGGGGTTAGCAATTTGTGGCTCTGGAGCTGCATGTGGCTCTTTCATCCCTCTGCTGCGGCTCCGTCACCAGTCAACACCACAATTTTGAGAGGAGCTTCCAGTTAGGGGAGGGGGGAAATAGGGCACGCCAAGAGGTGACTCTATGGCAAGGGGCCAGTTTTCCAGTCAGTTCGACAATTGATAGGGCTTTCAGTTAGGACAGGTAGAGGAAAAAGGATGCCAAGGCTAGGAGGAGACTCTATGATGGGGGAATCAGACTTCTGGTTGGCAGAGGAAAAGGGACACCATGCTAGGAGGAGACTCTATGGTGAGGGAACCAGACTTCTGGTTGGCAGAGGAAAAGGGGCATTGGGCTAGGAGGAGACTCTATGATGGGGGAACTAGACTTCTGGTTGGCAGAGGAAAAGGGGCACTGGGCTAGGAGGAGACTCTATGATGGGGGAACTAGACTTCTGGTCGGCAGAGGAAAAGGGACACAGCGCTAGGAGGAGACTCTATGGTGGGGGGAACCAGACTTCCGGTCGGCTCCAGAATTGAACAGGGGGCTTCTGGTTAGGACCTTTGTGGCCCTTTGAGTGTTTAAGGTTGCCGACCCCTGAGCTATACTTCTTCTTAACTAAAAGTGAGGGTGCATACAATAGACAGGTACATGTGTCCACTACCACTCTTATAATTTTTGCTTTTTTTTAACTCGGAGGCCTTCAAAACCATTTGTGGACTATTAACCTAAGAGATCTGTACAACATAGGAACTTTCACCCTTCTTCCCACTCAATTTATGTGTCTGGTGATTATAGCCTTACTTTGCCCATATTAACACAAATAAGGCAATCCCATTCCCAGATGCAATATTAAAAGTGCATACGCTTTCTCTGGCCAATTTCCAGGCTTGACCATTGAGCGGCAAGCTGAAGGCAGTGTAAATATGGAATCTGATGTAGTTCATTTTCAATTATTTCTGTAATAGCCACGATTACTCCCACCTATTTATTTCCATGTTCAGTTACTTCAATAATGAAATTCAGTGGGAACAGAATGATAGGGGGGAGGCTACATCCTAAGATTTGGGAAAACCTCATCTGGGTTTCCAAAATTTGCACACCTGTTTTAAGACTGGTTTTTTGAGGATTCTCTTTCGAACTGCTAGGTTGGCAGAAGCTGGGACAAGTAACGGAAGCTCACTCTGTTACGCGGCACTAGGGATTCGAACCGCCAAACTGTCAATCTTTCTGATCGACAGCGTCTTAGCCACTGAACCCTAATACAAAGGTCCATATGGCATAGCAATTTGAGAATCTCTCTCTAGAACAGGGATATGCACTGCCCACTTTTGTATCTCTGTTAGTAGTAACATTTTCTCACCGCCCACCGGTTCCACAGTAAGGGTGATTTATAAAGTAGGGGAGTCAATTAAATTAAAAAAAGGAAAGTGCTTCAGTATCGGGACCAGGTTGACTACCACTGTTCTAGAAGGATTACTCCTCTTTTCTGTTCTATTTGATATTTTTAAGTTTGGCTTTATTCCTGTACTTTGTCTAGACTAATTGAGAAGATAGGCAACCTTGTAAATGTGAAATATAAATAGGAAGGAAGGAAGGAAGGAAGGAAGGAAGGAAGGAAGGAAGGAAGGAAGGAAGGAAGGAAGGAAGGAAGGAAGGAAGATCAGGTGATTTATTAAGTTTTGATTATTCCATTGTTGCCTACATAGCCTTTTATAATTTTCTGACTTCACAATGTTACTCATATACAGTAGGACGAGAACTAATAACATACAGATAGCAATAATCAGCAACAGCAATGGGAGGCGATCTTATGGCTGAGCATTCAATAATAAGCAGCAGTGTTTAAATTCTGTTGAATTTAATGGCATCCCCTTCACATGTATGTATGCCTTGCCACACCATAATCCCACTTGCACACACACACAACCTGGATTCCAACTACTATTCTCTTATTTATTTTTCATTCAACAAAGCCTGGGCAAATTTTCTCTTATCAAACTAAAATATGTAAATAAAAACTTAGCATGCATGCATGCATGCATGCATACACACACACACACACACACACACACACACACACACACACACAGACAGCTGAGACTGCTTTGCTATTGGCTTTTAAAATATCAGAAAGCGCTTATTTCTCAAACTGACTTTAGCCTTTGAAAGCTAAATACAAAATAATATATAATCTCACTTGTCTGATATTTCTTGCTCCAACTCCACAATCTGTTCATGTTTCACGTTTTTCAATCGTACAGAAATTGAGATAGTGTTTGCCTTGAACTGTAATCCAGCTTTTTACCATCATACGATCTGATGAGTCATTTCCAGCTTTACATACATGTAGCGCTAAAGTCGCAACAAATAATTCATTTTGGGGAGAAAATGCATTTCTATTCCTGGAAAGCATTTTGCTATGTAAAATTTCCCTTTTCTCAGCTTATATTTATTATTATGTTCATTAGCATTTATTCTGTCACAGAAACCAAATATTATCGCTGTAAGCTGTTCAGGCACACCTTCTGTCATCCATTGATCATCTTTTACTATGACCCACTTAAAGAAAAATAGAAACCAGAAAGAATGGCTCCTATTTTAGACACACTGCTGAGCCCAACATGAGGGTGTTCTGAAATATTAATGAAATGCTACTAAGATAACTACATCCTTGAATCAATCAACAACAGTAAATTATATTTTATCAGCTGCTAAGTTTTTAAAAGACAAAAACAGAACCACTGAGAAGCCTCCGAATAAGTACATCAAAAAGGAACAATCATATATATATCTATTTCTGTTTGGGTTCGAAAACCGAACGACACAAGATCAAACAATCTAAAGTACATCCAAATCTACTAAAAGGTTGTGCCTTATTTACAAGATATTCACACATAATGCTCCAGTTGTCCAAACATCACATTAATACAGGAGAAACAGAATGAGATAGTAAAGATATATTCAGTATATGGAGCTTTTCCCTACTACAACTAGGAAACTGAAAAATACTTTCAAACATTATACAAGTATACCTACTTCCCACTAATTAGATACCTGAATAGCAATTTGCCTCACATCTCTGTTGTTTGCTGTACAGGAAATTCAAAGACCATCACTTGCCCAATTCAGTGATGATTGAAATAGATTAAAATGATCACTATCAACATAAAACGGACAAGGAAATCTATCTATCTATATATCAAGACACGCCTCAGAGAAAATCCTTGCCAATATTAAATTTAAAACATAAAGAAGTTTTTAGCTAGCTGTGCACCACAAACAAGTGTGCCTTTTGTCAGTAGCTGTGGGGAATGCAATTTCCTTGTTTACTTAAGAAAAATTGTAGAAGACATTTTGGCTTCATGTACGAGAGAGAGAGAGGCAGCCCTTCTACCTATTTTGGTTTAATTCTTCATGAAAATGGAGAGAGAGGGGGGGGAAGAAAAGAAAATCAGAATAGCCCTGCTGCAGATTTGTACTGAAAAGGGTTAATTTCTCCACCGCAGTCTCTGGCAGTCCCGGCTGCAGAAAAGAAGAGAAGGAAGAAAGATGTCGCTTCCTCCCCCAGTTTGCTTATGATAAATCTAAAACAGTGTAATAATGGTAAGCAGGGAGCAAGGATCCCAGAGAAAGAACTGAACCCCATTTGTTAACCCAAAACAGGGCTGGTTTCTTTTGGAAGGTAGGCTGGGGGGGGTGGAGCAGAGCAGAGATTTACACTGCAGTATCTGGCAGCAAACATGGCTGCCTCTGCCCCTTTAAATCTAAGTGGCCCTCCTCTTCCTCCTCCATCACACAAAACTATTATCTGGTCTGTCCACAATTACCCTTCTCCGAGAGAGCCAGAGATGCTCCCCCCCACCCCACGAAGAGAATATTTCAAATTCTAAGTTCAACCCCCCCCGAGATGTTTGTGCATATTGATATATGTAGAACACTGCAAGCACATATACACAAAAGGCTGTTTCATTACCAGGTCAGCCTAAGACTTCCCAACTCCAAGAATGTCGCTGTCTCATGACCCTTCTTCATGCCTTCCCACGCAAAATGTCACGCAGGAGCAATTAACACCGGGCTGTGTAATCCATTCAAAATCCACAGTTCAGACTTCACACCTCTCCAGCAGATTCTCTCTCTCTCTCTCTCTCTCTCCTCTCTCACACACACTTCTTCTATGACGGTTACCAATGTACAGATCACACATCACAGATTCCTTCCTAATGTCACTCATTCCACTACACACACACTTTTCCGTAAGCTAGCTCTTTCGTTCCGTAAACTATCAGGGTTGAAGTTTAAAATAAGAGAAACCATTTAAAATGATTTCAGCAGCCCTGCTTCCCATCAAGTTCATAACACAGGCTGGGTTCTCACTCTAACCCTCCACTGCTAATTGACCCCAACCTGATGGCTCACTTGGATCATTTGATAAGATGTCTTGGGGGGGCTGGGTGGTCCACTCAGGAAAGGTTCTTCGTAGTAGATCCAGCCCTGTGTTTGGAGTGGATGACTGCTACGGTGCCTTCCGTCACAACGATCAATGGAGCCGGTGCAATTTGGCTTCATCTTACCCTGCATATCCTCTCCAGAGTCTGAAAAAGTTTGATGCCCATTTCTACACACTAATCTCTTCCTCTTTATTATGTCTCATTTCACTATCATATCACTAGTTCTCTAGCAGACAGACAGACAGACAGACAGATATAAATAGATATAGATATATTCCCTATTCCTCTTTACACCACAACTTAACCAGGCATTAGCAGGAATTGAGCTGTAGTGGAGTAATTTAACATTTAACATTTTAACACCTGAATATTTTACATTGCTTATTACAAGCGAGTGCTTTTGCTCACCAGCAAACAAACACACCAATAACTGCGCTTCTCAAAATCTTCCTCATAAAGTCATCCTTCCACCATAATAATAATAATAATAATAATAATAATAATAATAATAATAATAATAATAATAATAATAATAATAATAATAATAATAATAATAATAATAATTTAATTTATAACCCGCTCTCTCTCCCAGAAGGGACTCGACCCAGCTCGCTTTTCTCCCAAATTAATCCTTCAGGATGTAGAGTTGGATTACGTCCACTTCACATTCTAGCACACAACTATTCTTCTGGCTATGATAGGGGCTGTAATTTAATGCACCTGAAAGGCAGCAGGTTGGAGGAGGCTGAACTCAAGAAACCCAACTCCAAATTTAAAATCATAATTGATTTCAGGTAATCTACCCTTTCATCCAGCACCCCAGGCACGAATGTAATACGTTATAGGGATCATCTGTCGGGCTTGTGGGTTACCCTGCCTCTAAAAAGCTCAAAACATCACAGATCTATTTCTTTCCATTTAATTTTTACACCCTTGCCAAGAAGATAGATTTAGACAAGCTGAGATTGCTAGACTATGGGAGTTGATGTTTCCCAGGACTCTTGACTTCACACTACCCATCCATTACCAAATGTTACTTACTTGCTAGGTGTTGACATAAATGGATACTTTAAAATACTGTGATTTGCACCAGACAAATTTCTTGTGTGTCCAATCACACTTGGCCAATAAATAGTTCTATTCTATTCTATTCTATTGGATAACACTGAAACATTGTATAAATGCAATATAAACATACCACTAATAAATGTCACCTGTAACACTTATACAGAGTAGCAAGTTGCACAAGCTGTCTTCTTTTCAGCAACCAAGTAATTATTATTATTATTTTGTTGCTGTTGAAAAGAAAAGGAAAAGCCGTCAATGCAAAGGGGGAGGGGGAGATGGAAGAAAGGGGAGAAAAAGCCCAAATGTCCAAGCTTGGCATCCCCTCCAGATCTGCAATTTCAAAAATCCCAAGAGAAACTTGCAACTTGTTACATCCAAATAAAAACACCGACCCCCCCCCCACCCCAAACTAAGCATCTGCCCAGCAAAAGGAAACAAGAAGCAATGGGTGGGAACTAATGAAGGAGGAAGCAACTTAGAACTGAGGAGAAATTTCCTGGCACTTAGAACAATTAATCAGTGGAACTGCTTGCCTCCAGAAGTTGTGAATGCCCCAACACTGGAAGTTTTAAAGATGATGTTGGATAACCATTTGTCTGAAATGGTATAGGGTTTCCTGCCTAGGCAGGGGGTTGGACTAGAAGACCTCCAAGGCCCCTTCCAACTCTGCTATTCTATTCTATTTCCTAATTCTATTCTATTCTATTTCCCTATTCTATTCTTTCCTAATTCTATTCTATTCTCTTTCCTAATTCTATTCTATTCCTTCCTAATTCTATTCTATTTCCCTATTCTATTCTATTCCCCAATTCTGTTCTATTCTCCCTATTCTATTATCTTACCTAATTCTGTTCTATATTATTTCCCTATTCTATTCTATTCTCTTGCAAAGAGGGATCCTTGAGGACTAGCCACTTGAGCTGTATTGTTAGCAGCGCCTGCCTGGCTTGTCAGGGTCCTGGCCCCGCCCCCTCCTCCCCAAACCCCGCCCCCTCCCTCCCTCCCTCCCTCCCTTCTCACCTTCAGTCAGTTCCATTCTAACTCCCCCCGCCGTATCGGAGCGCTCGCCGCCGAGAGACAAACCGCAGGAGTCGCGCAGGGGAAGCCCCGAGCCAGGCCGGCCCGGGAGGGGCCGAGCCCCGCGATAGGCCGCGTCCGATCCCCGGCCTCAATTTCTGCAAGCTTCCCGCTTCTCCGGCTTCGGTCCCCGCCTCTTTTTTTCTTTTTTTTTTCTTTTTCCTTCCTCTCCCCCTTCTCTTCCGTCCCCCCCTCCCCCCAGCGCCGCTTCCCCTCCCGGGTCGCCGCCGCCGTCCCCGGGCGGCCGAAGGAGCCGCGGGGCCTCCGAGAGAGAGAGAGAGAGAGAGAGCGAGCGCGAGAGCCGCCGAGGGCGCGGGAAGGGGGGCGGCACCGAGTCGGGGGGAAAGGAAGGGGGCGCTGGCGCTCCGCTCGTCCTCGGCGTCCCGGTCTTCGGCCCTGCTCGTTCCCGCTCCCTCCGCCTCCTCTCTTTCCCCTCACGCACACAAAAGCTCCACGCACGGGCGGCGCCGGGGAAGAAACGGCGCGTTCCCATTGGCCGGCGCCGAATGACGCGCCCCGGGGCTTCTTGGGAATTGTAGTTGATCTCTCCCGGATCTTGGGGCCTTGACCAAATTTTTTTGGGGGCGAGCGACGCTTGCGTCTGTAGTGGCCAGTCATTGGGGGGACTTGGCAGGCGAAAAGTAATTGGCCAGCAGGGCTGGGGTTGGTTTATTTTTTAATTTTATTTTTATTTCTCTCTCCCTGATGAGGTTGTGATCAGAGTTGTACACATAAGCATCATCCAGTTTGTCCAGCATAAGCAACCCCTTCAAGTGCATAAAAAATTGTAGCTTTTAAAAAAATTGCATATATTTCCCAAAACACTAAATTAGTAAATCAGACATTTACTAGGAATGTATTACTATTCTTCTTCTCTTCCTTCCTAGTATCTATCCCTGCCCACTTATGACTATAACCATGTTGCTTGTATCTTTCCATTGATATTGTTTCTATCTGTTTCCTGGTACGGTTTTTAGTAACAAAGTTATTAAGAAGTTTTTTTAACTTTTGTATCTTTTTATTCTTGATGTACTTTTAATTCTCCTTATGTACACGGAGACCAACTGCACCAAAGACAAATTCCTTGTGTGCAATCACACTTGGCCAATAAAGTATTATATTATATTATATTATATTATATTATATTATATTATATTATATTATATTATATTATATTATATTATATTATATTATATTATATTATATTCCTATTCTATTCTATTCTATTCTATTGGACGTATCTTGTCTTTTATGTACACTGAGAACTTATGCACCAAAGACAAATTCCTTTTGTGTCCAATCATACTTGGCCAATAAAGAATTCTATTCTATTCTATTCTATTCTATTCTATTCTATACACTGAGAGCATCTGCACCAAAGACAAATTCCTTGTGTGTCCAATCACACTTGGCCAATAAAGAATTCTATTCTATTCTATTCCTATTCTATTGGATGTATCTTGTCTTATGTACACTGAGAACTTATGCACCAAAGACAAATTCCTTGTGTGTCCAATCACACATGGCCAATAAAGAATAATATTCTATTCTATTCTAATTGTTGGAGCTAAGCAGCCCCCACGAGAAAGAGTTGGCAAAAGAGCTCAGTTCAAATTAGATCTGACCAAGAAGGAGGCTCAGCAGAAGCACCTCACTGAGGACTAGGAGCATAGGCTTTGCAAGCAGAGGGAAGACCTGCGGGAGTGCAAGGCCAGGTCCCGGCTCCTGGAGGCTCAGCGGGCTGAGATGGTCAGCCAGTTCCAGGCCATGACGCAGTCCCACTGGAATGAGACCCTCTGGCTCTCTGCCACCAGCAACGCTTCCTTCCAGCATTCACCCAAAGCCCCCCACCAGGAGGCTGAAGCAAACCCCAAGTCAGAATTTCTGCCCCCCTTTGACCCACACAAAATAGACCCCAAAGGGGGAGACTTTCTGCAGCAACACAAGAGTTCATTGCACGTATCCATCCCAGGGACCGTAGTTTGAGGACCCCTGGTTTAGTGCAATATAAAAAATGCAAAATAATTTTTCTGCGGACTACCAAATTTTTCTCGCGGGCCACCAGTTAGTGACTGCTGTAAAAGACCATCCTAAAACCTCAATTTGTCCTATCTGGTTCTGACTTGCAAATATTGATAGATGGTTTGAATGCATCTGCCCTGTTTGGGGCATTTCCTACCGAATGCTGGCAATGGAATAAAAGTCAGGAAATTCAAGCAGGTGCCAACTTCAAATGTGCGTCGCTGTGCCTGCATCTCTGAACGTAGGCCGCTCATCTGTTGGGCAAAAATATTTAGCACTGCTCTCATGGGGTTATTTATTACTGACAAGAGAGATCTTTTTTTTTTACATATGGCATAGGAAAGAATAATAATGTAATTTTTTTCCCCATTCTGGAATCACTTTAAGCATCTCTTTGTTATCAGCTATGAGGTTTTTACAAGGACACCACATGTGAATTTAGACTGAGGAGAGATAAAATACAAAAAGGAGGAAAAAAAGGTTTTATAGAAGAGGTACAGGCTGGAATGGAAGAAATAACAACAAAATCTGTTGCCTTCTAATAACATTAGGGTTTTTTAAAAATATATTGCCTTTATTCTAACTTACTTAAAGCCCTGGGACCAAGAAATGCAAAATTCTTAAACGAGCTGAACAAAACATTCATGAGTAATGCTCCATGTATATTATTTTAAAACAGAGATGCAAATGGCTGAAGGTATGAATCAGAGTTTTTAATTGTTTCTTTTGTACTTAAAAAAAAAACACCACTCGCCTACTGTAAAATAGAGAAGGACAGGAGACCGATAGCCTTTACCTGTTTACATTCGGTTTAATTTCCAACACATAGAGCACACATAACAATAAGATATTTAAATATATATATCTTTCCTTACAAATTAGTTGCATTTACTGCCTCTACACTGCCCAAAAGCAAGTATAAAAAGTCTTACTATTTGTCTCGGTTTCTGCTTTTACCTGCTGTGGCTTAGCATTTGGACAAGATCAGTTTTGCATGGAGAAATATACAGGGAATTATTTGCAATTTGGTCTTGCGTAAGTAAATGTTGAGGGGGGTAGGATTCAAATCAGTTGCATCAGAGCCAAAAAAGTAAAGTAATAAAATAAAACAAAGCCAGAAACAGCAACAGTTCAGTAAATAAATAAATGTGATATCAGTTTGGAGGAGATGTAAAAGCAATCCTAATCAGCTAATGCTGCAAAAGTAGCAGGAAGTGAAATAATTTTTTAACTGTTGTCACATTCAGTAGCTGAATGTGCATATTTCATTTCTCCTCCTGCTTTCTACTGGTCAGCCACTAGGGTATTTTTTAATCTCTCTCTCAAATTTGTGATGAAACCAAACGCTGCCGAGATGCATCTTAAAGCAGTCCTACTATTAAAATTAACTACTTAATCTATGGAGAAGGAAGTTACGATGTTCTGGGAGGAAAAATCTTTGCTTGATCTCTCCACATTTTTGGAATTATCAAAATGTTTTTGCTGAGCAAGTGGCTGAACTAATTTGAAGTGGGGGGGGGAGAATTGTGAAAACCGTTTCGTTTTATGTTGGAGGAGTCAGTCTAATTGAATGTAAATTGAATTGAACTTCTCATGAAACCTGCATCAATTGCAGGATCATTTTCCAAGTGCATTTTTTTTCTGGTTATATTTTCAAAATCTATATATAAATAAAAATGTAACAACAAAACCACTAATCTCCAAAAGTCCTGCACCGATCGCTTCCAAATTTTCACACAACGTTCCTTTCGAATACGGCACCAATGATGTATATAGATTGTGTAGATGTCACACCTGTGCCAGGTACACGCAATGGAAATGTAAAAAATTGTTTAAAAGGTAGGTAGCTGGATACAGAGAGAGCAGTGGGCCACAGGTATTGGGTCATCCTTTATGACATAAAATACTCTGTCCATAAGATTCAAAGAGAAATACAGTAGGTAGGTAGGTAGGCAGCTATAGGGGTAGAGAGAGGGAGAAATGCAGTAGGTAGGTAGGTAGGTAGGTAGGTAGGTAGGTAGGTAGAGGGATAGAGAGAGAGGGAGAAATACAGTAGGTAGGTAGGTTGGGGGTTATATGGTGGTTGTGTGTACATGCTTGTGTGTGCAGGTGTAGATCTACACACAGATTGGTTGGCCATTTAACCAGACTGGGCCACAGCAACGCATGGCCGGGAACGGCTAGTTAATTATGCAACATACTACCTAATCTGGGAACCTGGTGGCTCCTTGTTTGAGAGATGCTTCCTTAACCAGATATCTCAATGCCTTCACAACAAGAGCAGAGCTTCTAATGTACTCGAAAAGTTCTGAAAAGAGGTATCTGTCTTGAAATACAATACAATACAATAGCAGAGTTGGAAGGGACCTTAGAGGTCTTCTAGTCCAACCCCCTGCCTAGGCAGGAAACCCCACACTATTTCAGACAAATGGCTCTCCAACATCTTCTTAAAGACTTCCAGTGTTGGGGGCATTCACAACTTCTGGAGGCAACTTCTGTTCCACTGATTAATTGTCCTCACTGTCAGGAAATTTCACCTCAGTTCTAAGTTGCTTCTCTCCATTAGTTTCCACCCATTGCTTCTTGTCCTGCCTTCACATGATCAAAATCCCACTGCTTGGCAACCGACTCATATTTATGAGGGTCGTCGTATCCCTGAGTCATCTGATCCCCTTCTGACAAGCAAAATCAATGGTGAAACCAGATTCAATTAACAACCATGTTGCTAACTGCAGCAATTTGCTTAACAACACTGGCAAAAAAAGGTCCTTAAATGGAGCAAAACTCACTTAACAAATGCCTCACTTAGCAACAGATATTTGGGACTCAATTATGGTCGTAATTCAAGGACTACTTGTACACGGGGGTCCTGGATGCCAGATTTTGGATGCATTCTGGAAGTTGGCCCATTTGAGATATCTTGGTTGAAAAAGTTTCATTCTAGGATTCCTTGTTTTCCAGTTTATTTTATTTATTTATTTTTATTTATTTTTTTAGATTTGTATACCGCCCTTCTCCCTTCCGGGACTCAGGGCGGTGAACAGGCAACAATAAAAGCAACAATAGAAAACATCAAATACATTAAAATATGCTAAAAATACATTAAAAATATATTAAATGGGTGGCCTGTTCTAAAATCCAGATAAAAACCCCTGGTAAAAACAATTAAAAACTACGCCAGGCGGGGGCCGCACGGAATAAGTAGGTTTTCAAGGCCTGATGGAAGAGGCGCAGGTCCGTGATCGTGCAAAGGTCAGGGGGTAGGTCATTCCAGAGGGCAGGAGCTGCCACAGAGAAGGCTCTCCCCCTGGGGGTTGCCAGCCGGCATTGCTTGGCCGACGGCACCCTGAGGAGGCCCTCTCTGTGGGAGCGAACTGGTCGGTGGGAGGTATCGGATCCTGCCTCATACATCCACACGGCCGATTCGCTCCCACAGAGAGGGACTTCTCCGGGTGCCGTCCACTAGACTTTGTCACCGGGCGACGCCCAGGGGAAGGGCTCTCTCTGTGGCGGGCCCAGCCCTCTGGAACGACCTTCCCCCCGACATTAGAACAACCACGGACCTCCGCTCCTTCCGTCTAAAACTAAAACCATATCTGTTCTGCTTGGCCGGCCTAGGGTAGTCTCTCTTCGATGGGGTTGCTAGAAATTTTAGATGGGGATTTTAGCAATTTTTAACTGGATTTTTAGCGCAGGGATAAGGTTTAATTTGTTTTTAATTATATGTGTGTATTTATTGTTTTATTTGCCCTGTGCACCGCTCCGAGTCCCTTCGGGGAGAGGGAGCGGTCAACAAATTAAATTTACACAAATTTACATTTACATATATGGTAGCAGGAGGCGGTCCTGCAAGTAACCAGGTCCCTTGCCATGGAGCGCTTTAAAGGTGGTTACTAGCACCTTGAAGCGCACCCGGAAAGCCACAGGCAGCCAGTGCAGCTCGCGCAGGAGAGGTGTCAGATGGGAGCATCTGGAGGCTCCCAGAATCCCCCATGCGGCCGCATTCTGAACTAACTGGAGCCTCCGGGTGCACCTCAAGGGAAGCCCCATGTAGAGAGCGTTGCAATAGTCCAGGCAGGAGATGACGAGGGCTTGAGTGACCGTGCGTAAAGATCCAGAAAGGGGCACAACTAGCGTATCAGGCGGACCTGATAAAAAGCCCCCTCGTTTAGACGTTGCAGACAGAAGAACTTTATCAGTATAATAATAATAATAATTAATAATTTAATAATAATTTTAATATTTCTAAACCGCACCCTCTCCCCACAGGGACTCGGGGCGGTGCACAGGCACAGTAAAACAATAAATACATACAAACATTTCATTAAAAATAAATTAAATCTAAACCTGCGCTAAAATTCCCCATTAAAACTAAGCTATATTATAAAACCTCAATAAAACCCCAAAGACAGAGAGACTACCCTAGGCCGGCCAGACAGAAAAAATGAGTTTTTAATTTGAGACGGAAGGAGCGGAGGTCCGTGGTCGTCCTAATGTCGGGGGGAAGGTCGTTCCAGAGGGCCGGGCCCGCCACAGAGAGAGCCCTTCCCCTGGGCGTCGCCCGCTGACAAAGTCTAGTGGACGGCACCCGGAGAAGTCCTTCTCTGTGGGAGCGAATCGGCCGTGAGGATGTATGAGGCAGGATCCGATCCCGCAGATAGCTAGGTCCCGAGCCATGGAGCGCTTTAAAGATGATAATCAGCACCTTGAAGCGCACCCGGAAGACGACAGGTAGCCAGTGCAGCTCGCGCAAGAGCGGTGTTACATGGGTAAACCTAGTGGTTCCCATAATTGCTCGCGCTGCTGCATTCTGGACTAGCTGAAGTCTCCGGGTGCACCTCAAGGGGAGCCCCATGTAGAGAGAGTTACAATAGTCCAGTCGGGATGTCACGAGAGCATGAGTGACTGTGCGAAGGGCGTCCCGATCCAATAGGACGTATGTAGATGATGCTATAAATGTGCAAGGATGTTTGCAGGTGTGAATATATTCATCAGGTTAATTTTATAGAAACAATTATAAGTGCCTTTTTTCCCCAGGGCCGTTGTAACTTTGAACAATCACGAAAGGAACTGTCATAAGTCAAGGACTACCTGTATAGCATTTAGTAGGAATCAATAAAAGCCAAACCAACCGTATTTGCGTAAGCCTTGCTGATCATTTTTACATATAGACGGAATTTAATGGTCAGTCTGTTCTCCCTTCCTAGAATTTCAATTATCATTCTAAAAAAAGATACCAAGAAATGCGCAATTCTTACATTCATCCTATTTATGTGTAAATCATCAGCCCATCAGCAAAAGGTAAAAAGCAAGTTAACAATAAGCCAAGGGAGAGAAAAAAATTGAGCAGTCATTGCCAGATGGCATTGACTTATCAATTCATATGTCTTTAAATGACATGACTGGTCAAAATGTATGATGAGATCACTGCTGCCTTTCAAATGAATATTAGGGATTCTTTAAAGTTTTCAATTCAAATGTTTCAATATTACATACTTTAAAAGTCAAAATAAAAACAAATGCAATGCATTGCACTAAAGTTTTTACATCTCATTATTATGTTCTTCTGTGTGTGTGTGTGTGTGTGTGTGTGCGTGCGTGTGCGTGTGCGTGTGTGCGTGTGCGTGTGTGTGTTCCAGCATAACCCCGGAACGCCTCAAGCAATTTCAACTTGCTACACAGATGACTTACTCTCTGGAAACAAACACTGTGGTAAGGCACCCCTAACACCCCTTGGGGTGTGTGTTCAGTTAAGATACAGCCTGTTGTGCCTTAAAATGGCTTCTACCGTACTGCTGCAAAATGGCTTCTACTGTACAGCGCAGTGGAGTTGCCATGGGAACGGCTTCACAGGACTCCACAAAGGGGGAAAAAAATCCAACATTAGATATTATGTTTGGTCCGCACATTTTTAACAACATTACGGCTTTTCCTGTCTAATACAGGATTAGGATAAATAAATACCAGGGCAACGCCGGGTTTTCAGCTGGTACAGTACTAAAAATCACTGTATGGTAGCTAATGAAAAAAAATAAGAAGAAAAATTAGTGTATGATTGTAATTAATTACAGAGGATATATTACTAGCTAGTTGTACATATTTTCCTGAGCGATGTTTTCAGGGTACCAGAGTGGATTAGAGTGCTTGAGGGTGGCGGAAAAAGGGGGATTATTTCCACATTAGACAAGTTAGAAGTGAAATTCGTGTTTTCAGTCAGAAGTGCTAAGCTAGCATCAGAGTCCTAGTAACAGTTTCTCGGTTTCTCCGTTACAAATACCTCACAACTGCCAACAGCCAACTTGGCTGTGTTTGATTTTGCACATTAGCGGAATAGAGTAGCACTTTCCCAAGCTTTGATGTGTACTACGCCACAGATGCTACGGAAAGATTTTCAGAGAGGAGGGGAAAAAGTTGATTGTAAAGATCTTAGCCACGGGTTGTTTGATTTTATATGGCAATCAGAATACAGAACACCACCGGTCAATGGATGGAAACTAATGGATGGAACAGTGGATGGAAACTAATCAAAGAGAGAAGCAACCTCAAATTAAGGGGAAACTTGCTAACAGTGTGGACAATCAGCGGAACAATTTGCTTTCAGAAGTTGTGGGTGCTTCTTCACGGGAGGTTTTTAAAAGGAGGTTTAGGTTTTATAAGTTTTTTTTAGGTTTTATTAGGTTTTTATACTGCCCTACTCCCGAAGGACTCAGGGCAGCGTACAGCCAAAGTAAAACAGATATAGAAACATTAAAAAAGTTTTTAAAAAACATATTAAACAATTTGGCCTGAAAATTTAAAAAAAACCAAACAACCCCGATTAAAATTAATAAAAATTCGTAATTTAAAATTCATTTTTATGCCAGCCCGGCTTGTTGGGAAAAAAAGGTTTTGAGAGCACGGCGGAAGGTGCGTAAGTCAGGGATAGTTCTTAATTCCGGGGGCAATTCGTTCCAGAGGACAGGGGCTCCCACGGAGAAGGCTCTCCCCCTGGGTGTCGCCAGTCGACTTTGTCTAGCCGACGGCACCATGAGGAGACCCTCCCTATGGGAGCGTACTGGCCGGTGGGAGGCTCTCAGTGGCAGAAGGCGATCTTGTTTGAAATGCTATATAGGGTCTCCTGCTAGAGCATGGGGCTGGACTAGTAGACCTCCAAGGTCCCTTCCAGCTCTATTCTAACCAGTCTGCATCTCCAGGAAAGCTAGAGCAAAGTTTTGGTATAATGATATTCAGATATACAATGAACTTTTTGATTTAAAATCTGTAAGTTATCACTTGTGGGCAATGATAGTTCTAGAAATGCATGAGAGTTATGTGAAACCAGTCGACATGGTTTCCACAGGATGCAATGTAGGATGATGGCTTTTCTTTTTTGTATTTTTGTTTTATTAAAAATAAAATAAAAACTTAATTAAAAAAAGAGTGCCTTATACACCGAATACAGCCATTTTTGGCCTTCTGAAGCCCTGCTCCACATCCCATTTTTGCAAAAAAAAATGGGCCAGTTTTCACAAAAACAAGGGCTTTTTTTCGCCTTCTCTCAGCCCCCGGCAGCCTTCTGCAGGCTTCAGCAGTGCTGGGGTCAAGGCAGAAACATTTTTTCTTACTTACCTCTTCGAAATCTTGGTGTGTCTTATACACCGGTGCGTTTTAAAATCCCAAAAATACGGTAAATAAATATTGCACATGTGCGAGACATCATTTTCCAATTACTTATGCATGCACAATTTCACAGGCTCAGGTTTTGCGAATAGCATCCTACACTTTACTGATTTAAAACACACACACACACACACACACACACACACACACACACACAAAAGGCACCACTGGAATATTTTTAAAAGGCTTCTTATTTTATTTCCACAAAAGAAAACATCGGAGAGAGGCACGCATTGTGCAGGCAAATTAAAAAGAAATGGCTATTGGACGCTGAAGGGACAGTTGTAAGTTGTATGCACTAAACCACGGGTCTCCAACCTTTGCAACGGCTGGAGAAGTCTGGGAGCTGAAGTCCTTCAGACTTAAAGTTGCAAAGGTTAGAAACCCCTGCACTAAACTACAGGAGGTCCTCAACCTATGGCCATTCATCTAATGACCTTTTATAGCAAGCCTGACTAACACTTTCACCAGAGGTGGTATTTAGACGGTTGGGACCGATTTGCCTGCCACTTTCCTCGGCTCTAATGCCATCATATTTAGGCACGTTTGTGAGGCTGGGCGCATGCGTGGAAGGGGCGTGCATGCACGCAAAGTGAGTGAGCGTGCGAGGGTCGAACCACTGGTAACAAAATGTGAGACACACTGCTTACTTTCACCTACATTTTTTGCTTCAATCACAGCTCAACTACAACAGGGAGAGAGATGGATGCAAGGACAGGAGAAAGGTATCCAAGCATCTATCAGCCTCTGTGAGACATTGTTGGCATCTGAAGGACACACCCCGAATGGATCTCCCGGCCTGGCTGACTGTTTTTTAGGGAAGCTACAGTAGTGGCTCAGTGGCTAAGACGCTGAGCTTGTCGCCAGTCCAGCGGTTCGAATCCCTAGTGCCACATAACGGAGCGAGCTCCCGTTACTTGTCCCAGCTTCTGCCAACCTAACAGTTTGAAAGCATGTAAAAAATGCAAGTTAGAAAAATAGGAGCCACCTTTGGTGGGAAGGGAAGAACAGGGTTCCATGCATCCTTGGGTGTTTAGTTATGCCGGCCACTTGACCACGGAGACGTCTTCGGACAGTGCTGGCTCTTGGGTTTTAAAATGGAGATGAGCACCACCCCCTAGAGATCGCCTTCTGCCACCGAGAGCCTCCCACCGGCCAGTACGCTCCCACAGAGAGGGTCTCCTCATGGTGCTATCGGCTAAACAATGTCGACTGGCGACACCCAGGGGGAGAGCCTTCTCCGTGGGAGCCCGTCCTCTGGAACGAATTGTCCCTGGAATTAAGAACTATCCCTGACCTACGCACCTTCTGCTGTGCTCTCAAAACCTTTTTTTCCCCAACAAGCTGGGCTGGCATAAAAATGAATTTTTAAATATGAATTTTTATTAATTTTAATTGGGGTTTGTTTAATATGCTTTTAAAACTGTTTTTTAACTTTTATATAGCTGTTTTACTTTGGCTGTACAACGCCTTGAGTCCTTCGGAAGTAGGGCGGTATAAAAAAACTAATAAACCTAAACCTAGAGTTGGGAGCATATGTGTGAGAGGAACCTTTATCTTTTTACACAGGGGTCTCCAACCTTTGCAACTTTAAGTCTGAAGGACTTCAGCTCCCAGACTTCTCAAGCCAGCTTTGCTGGCTGGAGAATTCTGGGAGCTGAAGTCCTTCAGACTTAAAGTTGCAAAGGTTGGAGACCCCTGTTTTAACAGGAGTATTAGAGCTGCAAGTAATCAACCATTCCCGGAACATATACACCTTTAACTTCTAAAAAATGAGTTAAGCAGTACCCTGCCTCTTCATTGCGACTGACATCCTTCCGATTCATCCCATAGATCCCAAGCTTGACAAGTTTAAGACACGTGGACTTCAACTCCCAGAATGCCCCTGCCATAGACAAGTCAACCACATTTTAGCCTGTGGTGAACCACAGCCAGCCCTCGCGGTTAGGCTGTGGCCTAGCAATCTTTCCAAAGCCGAAATTAACTGAGTAAACTCCCATTTTGATTAATCATAGGCAAATCTCTCCTTTCGGTCTCAGCCTTTCTCAGTTATCACTGCAATTATATGCTGATTGCAGAATCCAAGTCTTTGCCCACATACCTATTTTTGCAGGAATGGCATAACTTGGGGGATGGCATAGTGCTGTGATGGCAAAGCTATGGCACGCATGCTAGAGGGGGCACGCAGAGCCCTCTCTGTGGGCACGCGTGGTGTCACCAGCTACACTTCGAGGATCCAGTGTGCACATACATGCCAGACAGCTGGTCTGGCCCACATGTGCACTGGCCAATTGCTCTCTTTCAGGTTCTGGCGCTCCAACGCACTCACTCGAGTTTTGGCACTTGGGGCCTAAAAGGTTAACCATCACTGGCACAGTGGAATACCTGATTGAAATCTGGAGCTACCAACAAACCCAGAGTTTTACTGACCTAGCTGGAATGCGAGCTGCACACTCTTAATTTCTTTCCAAGATCTCCAAGGCAACGCACACTGTACCACAGCAAACAAATGGGAGCATCCCCGCGTCAAAGGGCACTGCTCCCCTCCAGAGAGAAGACCGTGCCATCTTCCTTCCCTATAAATGTCAAGCATTGTTTCAAGGCAAATTGCAAAAGTGTATTAACCTCTTGCAGCAAAAACAAATTAATAAAAGAGAGCAAGAAGGGAAAAAGAAGGGGAGAAAACACCCCCTTCCCACAACACGTTTAACCTAGTCAGAAGCTCTAATTCTAGCCGAAACTACATACAGAATACTGCATACAGTTTTGGTCGCCATGATGTAGAAAAGACGTGGAGACTCTGGAAAGAGTGCAGAGAAGAGCAACCAAGATGATTAGGGGACTGGAGACTAAAACATATGAAGAACGGTTGCAGGAGCTGGGTATGTCTAGTTTAATGAAAAGAAGGACCAGGGGAGACATGATAGCAGTGTTCCGATATCTCAGAGGGTGCCACAAAGAAGAGGGAGCCAAACTATTCTCCAAGGCACCTGAGGGCAGGACAAGAAGCAATGGGTGGAAACTAATCAAGGAGAGAAGCAACTTAGAACTAAGGAGAAATTTCCTGACAGTTAGAACAATTAACCTCTGGAACAGCTTGCCTCCAGAAGTTGTGAATGCCCCAACCCTGGAAGTCTTTAAAAAGATGTTAGATAGCCATTTGTCTGAAATGGTATAAAGTTCCTGCCCACGCAGGGGGTTGGACTAGAAGACCTCCAAGGTCCCTTCCAACTCGGCTATTGTATTATTGTATTACCTTCCTGGGTCAAAAATAGTCCTTTTAGCAACGGAGAGTCTCCACTCACTTTTTTCAGGAAATGATTGACAGTGATGGGGAAGCTTCTTTATATCAGGGGCCACCAGCCTTTCAGACCTCAGGGACCACTAAATTCATAATTTTAAATCCGGCGGACCACTAATGTGATCTGCCTAACGACCGGATGGGTGGGCGTGGCCAGATGGTCATGGGACTGGGTGGGCGTGGCCAACTCAATGTCACTCACGTCGAGGGGCGCCTCGCCAGCCTCTACTGACCCCTCCCCTCCCAGCCACTCCTCGCCTCCCTGCCCAGGCTCCTTAGGGCCCCAACAGGGAGCAGTTGCTGGAGCTAAGCAGCCCCCACGAGAAAGAGTTGGCAAAAGAGCTCAGTTCAAATTCGATCTGACAGAGAAGGAGGCTCAGCAGAAGCACCTCACTGAGGACTAGGAGCATAGGCTTTCCAAGCAGAGGGAAGACCTGCGGGAGTGCAAGGCCAGGTAGAGGCGCCTGGAGGCTCAGCGGGCTGAGATGGTCAACCAGTTCCAGGCCATGGTGCAGCCCCACTGGAACGAGCCCTCTGACTCTTTGCCACCAGCGGCTCTTCCCTCCAGCCTTCGCCCAAAGCCCCCCACCAGGAGGCCGAAGCAGACCCCAAGTTGGAATTTCTGCCCCCCTCCAACCTGCACAAAAAGACCCCCAAAGGGGGAGATTCTCTGCAGCAACACAAGCGTTCATTGCACGTATCCATCCCAGGGGCCGCAGTTCGAGCACCCCGGATTTAGTGCAATGTAAAATATGCAAATAATTTTTCTGCGGACCCCCAAAATCTTCTCGTGGATCACCAGTTGGTGACCGCTGCTTTACAGCATAGTTTCTTTCTTACATTTTTATCACTGTCACAGTTAAAAGAAAACTCTCAGCAGTATGCAACACAACTGACAACCATCCGGAGCACACATGGTAATTAGTAAAACCAATCACAGCAGTGGTGGGTTTCAAATTTTTTAGAACCTACTCTGTAGGTGTGGCCTATTTTGTGGGCGTGGCTTGGCAGTCATGTGACAGGGTGGGAGTGGCCACCTTTTAAAATGTGGTGAAACTCATTTAACAACGCTCTTGCTTAGCAACCAAACTTTTGGACTCAATTGTGATGATAAATTCTTTCTTTCTTTCTTTCTTTCTTTCTTTCTTTCTTTCTTTCTTTCTTTCTTTCCTTCCTTCCTTCCTTCCTTTCCTTTCCGTTGGGTCACTGGCAGCGGTGGGCCAGATTTACTTCCAGGTACGCCGGTGGAACCCCCTCTCACCGGTTCTCTAAATTTCACCAACCGGCTCTCGCAAGTAGGTGCGAGCCTGCAGAAACCCACCACTGAATCACAGCCAGAAAAGAAAAAAAAAGCATTTGGCGTCACATACAAAGGAATCAATCTAACGGGAGCATCAATCTGCTAATTAAAATAACTTTTTCATCATCCTCTGGAAGGTAATTTGGGGCAAACTCTGCCTATGCAGAGCACAGGGGACAGAAAGACAATGTCTTCTCAGAAGAAACAACCACAACCAACTTTTTATACTCATGGGAGCCCAGATAATTCTAGTCAAGGAGGGTAATCTGGTAAATATCTCAGCTCCTCCTTGCCTTGCTTCCTATTAGCTAGGCTGGCAAACACCAATTGATCCACACAGTGTTTGGCTAGCTGAGTTCTAAGATCTCCAGAAGTTGTGGGATGCTCCAGCACTGTGGATCACCAACATTTTCTCATGGACCACCAGTGGTCCATGAACCACCAGTTGGTGACCTCTGCTATAGGTTCTCCTCCTTGAGTTGGATTAGAAGACCTCCGAGGTCCGTTCCAACTCTTTTTTTAATTTTTATTTTATTAAATTTATATACCGCGCCACTCTCCCAAAAGGGACTCGGGGCAGTGCACAGGAGAAATAAAACCACGCATATACATACATACAGATAATAAATATGTCATAAATATTGAAAACTTATTAAATTAACCCAACCTGTGCTAAAACCAATTAAAACCCCAATAAAATCTAATTCAATTTAAAACCAGTCGATAGTCTCGGAAGATTAAGCCAGGCCAGCTAAGCGAAATGCGTTTTTAATTGTTGACGGAAGAGGCGGAGGTCTGTGATATTCCTAAGATCGGGGGGGTAGATCGTTCCAGAGGGCAGGGCCCGCCACAGAGAAGGCCCTTCTCCTGGGCGTTGCGAGCCGGCATTGCCCGGCCGTTGGCACCCGGAGCAGACCCTCTCTGTGGGAGCGGATCGGTCAGAGGGATGTATGGGGTAGGAGGCGGTCTCGCAAATACCTCGCAAATAACTCTGTTATTCTGGTAAGGCCAATTTGGATCAAAATCCAGGAGCAGACAATTGGCCAAAACAGAAGAAAAGATACTGAGGGACAAGGTTGGGAATGGTGGCGCTGTTGCTGGTAAGTAGAAAATTAAAAAAAATAAAATAGGGACACTCCATATTCTTCCGTTTTATCTTCTATCAACCTTGGCTCTGTTCCTTCTTAGGTATGACTCCTAAACACAGTTGAATCTCTGTATCCCCTCCTCACCTTTTTAAAGTTTTATTTATTTATTTTCCACTTAAAAAATATATATAAACACTTCATCTCTCCTTGAGCAGCATGTCGTCTGGGTACAACTATTTCTGTGCAACATCCTTCCACAAATAATATACATTGGACAATTAATTACACCATGTGCCGCTTTTCATTTCCTTCATAACATACCTTCTAATAAAAATACAATAATAACATTGTTCTCATCCTACTCAAGTTACCAGTTGCTATTTCACTCTTATCTTAATGTATTTGCTATTCCTCTTGCTGTCTTCTTCCTTTATTTCCAATTTCTTTTTTTATTCTCTAACCATTGGTAAAACGCTTCCCATATCAGATAATAATCAGTGGAACCTCTGTATCCCCTTGCTAGTTGGCCATTCTCTCTCAAGTACATCTCACAAGGAGGCCTGAACAGAGACAATATTAATTAAATGCTGTACAAATTTTGGAAATGGTGTAGATCAGGGGTCGGCAACCTTAAACACTCAAAGAGCCACAAAGGTCCTAACCGGAAGCACCCCCGCTCAATTCTGGAGCCGACCGGAAGTCCAGTTCCCCCACCATAGAGCCTCCTCCCAGTGCAGCATCCTTTTTCCTCTACCTGTCCTAACCGAAAGCCCTATCCATTGTGGTGCCGACTGGTAACAGGGAGCCACAGCAGAGGGATAAAAGAGCCACATGAGGCTCTAGGGCCGCAGATTGCTGACCCCTGGTGTAGACTGTTTAGTCTGCCTTTATTCTGCCTTAGTATAATAGCTGCCAAGCGTAAAGCAGTCTTTTTTAAATGTTAAAAAAGGATTGTTGCCTGAACGTTTTAAAATTAAATTAAAATTAAATATTTTAATACAGATATTAAAAAAGAAAGAACCCCTTCCCCTTTTATACATTCATACCAATCCTTCCCTCAAACATCCCCTACAGACATACTCACATCGGCAGAAATAACGTCTGCCCCGATTTAATGCAAGTGATTACAGCACAGAAGGGAACTTCCCTTATTTTCTAATTCTAAATTGTCGATATCAACTTCTTATTTTTATTCTACATATCTATATATATTTGGTTTGTCGCCCCTCATATTACTCATCCATTCTTCCTCTTCTCCTTTCCAACTACTTGTACCAACAGTCCCAACTCCTAAAAAATTCAGATTCCTCTTTTTCCTTTAGTATATACGATAGTCTATCTGCTTCTGCACATTCTAATATTTTCTGTATAATTTGATAGTTATCAGGCATTGTCTTGTCTTTCCATTTTTGAGCATAACAAATCCTTGCGGCCACTAATATATGTATTATAAGATATCATTTTTCTTTTCTAATTACGCCCGGGCGAATTCTTAATAACATTATTACCGGTTACTGCCTGAACATTTGATCGTCTTTTATTAATAAAAACTAGAGAAACTGTCAAAAAAAAAAGAGTACATCACGCAAGGTTTTTTTTGCTTTAAATAAACCTTTTAAATTGAGCATATTGGAAGAAGCATTCATCAAAAGCCAGCCCAAAGGCAAAAAGTGTTCTTCAGCTTAAGTGACTACCCTACAACAGGTGGAATGGATGAGATCACAATCAACCTCAGCTTGGCCAAAGGACGAGAAGAAACTTCTGCATTTAAACGTTGATGCAGGGCTGGCTTGGGAGTTCAACCTAAACTGAATTCCCATTTTTCTTCCCATGACCTGCAGTATGAAAGGGGTTGGTGGGGGGACGGGCATTGCAAAGCCGCTACTCACCTCTCTGCCGTTAGAACAGCCTCCAATCGGAAGGTGAAAAGAGAGTTTTACTTGGCAAAAGTAAATTACCTTTTTAAAAGCTTGGTGCATCTAAAGGCATCCCTCTGCCTGCACCCAAGCCTCTGAAATTAGACTAGTGCAATGCTAGTTGCAGGCTTGAAAGACTATGCATAAAAAAGGCTTAGGTCTTAAAGGTGCACGTAGGGTCGTCCGAGATAATATTTAATTTTTTTATTCCTCCCACTAAAAAAAAAAAAGTCCTGCAAAAAAAGCCCCCCCTTCTCTCTTTCTCTATATCTATCAATGTAGCTTTCATTTAATAAAAAGCATTCAAAGACCGCCCCGCCCCTCTCCTGTCGCTCCAACTCGAACCCCCGCCCCCTTTCTCCTCCCCTGCGCTTTTATTGGCTGCCGGCAAAAGCAGGGCGGCCCAATCGGCGCGTAGAGAGAAGGGCGGGAGAAAGAGAGAGAGAGAGAGAGAGAAAGAGAAAGCCTCGCCGGCTAGAGCGGCTTGTCGGTTGCACTTCCGGAGAGCCGCGGGGGCTGACGGGAATCCCCGGCCATCATCCCGGAAGAAGGTGGAGCCGTAGCGGCCCGGTTGGCGGGGGTGGGGGAGGGGCGGGGCGGGGGGAAGCTGAACTCCGGGCAGCAGGTGAGGGCCAAAAATCAAGCAAATTTGCAAGGTTTACAACGTGCATCTAAACAAGTAGGAGGTGGCTGCTGGGGTGCATGGAGGGAGGTAGCTGGCGGAGAGAGGTTACACCTGGTGGGACAGGTTGCACAGACGGATGGGTTGCAAATGGGCACCGATGTTGGGGGAGGGGGAGGGATCGAGGGAGGGGGGCTGGCCAGGGGTGAAGACCCTCCTGGGGGGAAGAGGGAGGGGAGGGGGAGGGTCTCCAGGGTGAGAGGGAGGGGGTGGCTGTCACTTTACAAGGGGTGGTAAGTTACGCACAGGAGCACTGTAGCTGGTAGCTCCAAGCTCACCTTGGCTGATCCCATCTGGAAACTGGCAGTTGGAACTGAGTTTGGGGGATGTTACTCTCGTTGCCAAGACTTTGCATTGTTGTTGTTTAACAGAGTTGGAAGGGACCTTGAAGGTCATCTAATTCAACCCCCTGCCCAAGCAGGAGACCCTACATAATAATAATAATCTTTATTGTCATTGTAAAAAAAACATCTGCCCCTACCTAGGATTGAACTCACGACCTCTTGATTGGGAGGCAAGAGTTCCACCTCTAGGCCACAGTGGCAGATGTTATTATTATCTAAACATGACGCACAATCAACTGAACATTTAAAAATATATCACAATTATTTTATTAAACATGAAACTCAGTCAACTGAATATTTAAAATATATATCACAAATTATTATTTCTTTCATTAAACATGACACTTAGTCAACTGAACATTTAAAAATATATCACTATTATTATTATTATTATTATTTCTTTTATTCATTAAACATGAAACTCAGTCAACTGAACATTTAAAAATATCACAATTATTATTTATTTTATTCATTAAATATGAAACTCAGTCAACTGAACATTCAAAAATGCTTGCCTTGCTTCTTGCAAGAAACTGCTATTATTTCTCTTACTCATTAAACTGAACATTTAAAGATGTTTTATATTATGTTATATTATATTATACATACACACACACACACTATTCATTAAACATGAAACTCAGTCAACTGAACATTCAAAAATGCATCGCAAATACCGTTGACTGGTGATAATGGTTGATACAGGTTGCTGCCAGCGTCCTAGATATCAACTTATTATTATTATTATTATTATTATTATTATTATTATTATTATTATTATTATTATTATACTTTATTCATTAAACATGAAACTCAGTCAATTGAACATTCAAAAAGGCATCACAAATACCATGGACTGGTGCTGATGGTTGATATGGCTTGCTGCCAGCGTCCTAGGTATCAACCAAGTACCTTCTTAAAATATATGATGTTCCAAGTAGCATAGATATTTGCAATTCCGCTAGTGCTATTTCAGGAAGCTGCAATTTATTGATGTGTTTTGTAAAATTCATGGACATGGTACCAAGTGCCCTGATGACAATGGGCATCACTGTTACATGTTTCATCCATAGCCATGTAGTTTCAATAGCCAAGTCTTTGATGATGATGATGATTATTATTTTACATCTTTGGGACGGTGTTTACTCCTGGCAGGACAGGTAGTGGCAGGTGTTTTTTTTTAGCAAGATGTCAGAAGTAGTTTGCCATTGCTGGTTCTTCCTAGGACCAGGGGAAGAGAGAGAGGGGGACTGGGAGATGGGGATTGGGAGAGGGGAACTGGCCCAAGACCATCACCCAGTTGGCTTTGTGTCTTAAGGTGGGGAATAATGCTCACAGCCTCTCAGTTTCTACCCTAACTCCTACACCAAATCGACTCTCCTTGTATTATCTTGCTAATAAATATTCTTATATTATTTTGCTAATAAATAAATAATACAGTGGTACCTCGGTTCACGAACTTAATTCGTGAACTGACTCTGTTCGCGATCCAAATTGGTCGTGAAGCGAGGCACAATTTCCCATAGGGTTCAATGTAAATCCGGTTAATTCGTTCTGACCTTGTTTTTTGGTCGTGATTCTTGAACTGACTCTGTTCGCGAACAGAATTGGTCATGAACAGAGGCACAGTTTCCCATAGGGTTCAATGTAAAGCAGCTGAGGGGCGATGGAGCAAGCCAGCATTAGTTTCGCCCGTCTCTTTCTGGGCTCGGCGCTTCTGCTTGTCGGGACGCTTCCCAGAAGCGCCGAGCCCAGAAAGAGACAGGCGAAAGTCATGCTGGCAGCTGCGCGCGGTGTGTGTGTGGAAGCGAAGGCAGGGGGGAAGGAGCTGCCTTCCCGGCCGGGCTCCGCAACTGAGGGGCGGCCGCGCGCGGTTTGCTCCATCGCCCCTCAGCTGCGGAGCCCGGCCGGGAAGGCAGCTCCTTCCCCCCTGCCTTCGCTTCCACACACACACCGCGTGCGGCTGCCAGCATGACTTTCGCCCGTCTCTTTCTGGGCTCGGCGCTTCTGCTTCTCGGGACGCTTCCCGAAGCTGGCCGCGGGGCTGCTGGCTTCGGGAAGCGTTGGAGACCCCTGGATTAGTGTACATTTGAAGTGACAATAAAGTTATTCTAAGTAAGTGGTTACTTTACTTGTATTCCAGTTCTATATCTTTAGTAATGAAGACTTCATCCGTATAGGGGGACTCCGTTGCTTGGAAACCAATTCTTCATTAGTCTAATTCCATTATTAAACATTTCCCCTCAAAGGGTCTGAGCTAATAGAAAGGATATCCAAACATTTCAATATTGTAGCTAAATTTGCATTCCATTAATTATAGCAGGTTGAATAAACCATTATTGGTTAGGGGTTTTGTTTTACTAACCCAAAACTCAAACGGCCATATTTGGTTTAGTATGAGATGAAAAAATATTGTCTGTTTATTTAAGGATCCTTAGAATCACACTGCCCACCCCATACTAATATCTTTTAAATGATATTTTAATTGGCAATATAGAAAAGGGTCTATAGAATTTTATGCTGAAAAAAAATTGTTCACTTTCTTATCTAGTGACAAGGGAAAATAGTGGTAATAAGAATATTAAAACTATGTGCTCAGAGTAATTACTTAAACAGCTTTTGGCTCATGTACAAAACATCCATATTTCATTTTCTTTTGAGGTACTTAATTACAAGAATTTACTGAAGGTTTACATCAGATATTTAGTAGTATGTAATTTTTGCCACACAAGCATGAAGTATCAGGACTGGCAGTTTATCATGATTTTATTATATTAATTTATTTGATTCTTTTTTATTAGTTTCATTGTTTTATATGAGGTTTTATATTATGTAAGCCGCCTGGAGTGGCCATGAATGAATAGGCAGCAATATAAATTCAATAAATAAATGAATGTGACTGAGATAAAGAATGGACATTTTTGTTATCTAATACATCTGAAATGAACCTTAATCCCATGTGTATGACTAAAGATTTATAATAGATAGAAGTTGTATTTACTAATATTTCCTAGATGACTGTATCTGTAGTGAAACGTTTCAAAATCATTTCTTTATTTAACTGGCATATGTCTACATTTTTTATTAGATTTCATCCGACCACAGATGAAATAAACAGATCCCAGGCAAAGCATGGCCATCAACAGCTGTAACATATTCCTTGCAGTAGCTAGGACCAGGTAAGAAATGAAATCTTGGTATCTGTGAAATCATTATTTTAGATCTTTGAATGTCATCCAAAAAACAGTACTCGTGTTATTAATATAAATTTTCTATCATGAAGGAAGTTCATTGGTTTCTTTATTTGATTACTAGCTTAAGTCAGGGGTCTGCAAAGTTGGCTCTTTTAAGACTGGTGGACTTCAGGCTGGGGAATTCTGGGAATTGAAGTCCACCAGTCTTAAAAGAGCCAACTTTGCAGACCCCTGGCTTAAGTCAAAATGAAATGGCCTTGTATTAAACATTCTGTATACAGTGTACAATATATTATTGATTACAGTTTAATAGGAAAAAAAGCAATATTGCTATCACTATTGGGTGCATCAATAGCATTCACCTGTGCAGTTTTTGTAAAATATAAAAAATGAGATCTGGACTAAATAAACATAATAGCTCCTACATTAGATTGTCTAGTTTGAATAATTAAAAAAAAAATCCGTAATTTTCTCAGTCATCCAGAGCTGAGAAATTATAACTTGTGTCCAGTTGCAAACATGGTCAATACAGTAGCTGTGACTTGGGTTAAGAAATACAATCCTTAAACCTAGCATATCTCCCTTGTAATCTACATCTGCTTAACTGCTTCGTTTTCCCTTCTCTTCCCCACCCCATTCCCTTACCACCCAGTTTTCAATCCTACATCAGTTTAGCCGGGTAATTCTCAAGTTTAGTAGATTTTAAGATGGGTTCAACTCCCATGCTGGCGGTAGAATTCTGGGAATTGAAGCGCACACATCTTATAGAGGTTGAAAAACACTTTGATGCTTCCAATGATAGAAGCTGCAGGTCATAATGCCTTTGTGAATATAAGTAGTCCTCCACAAGTTTGTTTAGTGATTCTGTCAACCCTGAAGCTGAACTGACCGGAGACATATTGGAGCTTCAGTGTTGCCACACAGGAGTTCAGAGAAAGGGAGGTGGGGTATTCTGCTCTAGGCTTCCCCAAAAAGCACGAGGCAGAGTCCTGAACCTGACAAAACCCCTTTTATTAAACGAATGTAAATTCCTCTCCTTTCACATTCAGCCAAGGCCCGGCAAACAGTCTTTCAAAGGAATATTTATGACCACCGACCTTATCTAGCTTGGAAAGCTGCCATGTCAATGTTTTCCAAATGAGGTGCTGTGCAAGGAAAGACTGGGCACAGAGTCTCTGAGATTCACGGTTAGATCTTCACACTCCTGAAATGAATCTAATGATTGAACGAACAAATTGTTTCCTGCAAAAGCCCCCTCCCCTTTTCGCTTCTCGTTTATTTCCTATGGGAAGGAGAAATCAACTTCCACCTGTGACTTTACTCCCAAGTCAACCCTGATTTCTGAGTTGTTCTTTTCTTCTGGCAGCTCTGCGTATTCGCACACAGGGAACAGGCTCCAGCTGTTCCTCTGCCTCACTGCTGTCTAGCTCCGTTGGCATCTGATCGCTACCACACGGCCTTGGCCCCCTCTCTGCCTCCGATGCAGAGCCCTTATCTGAGCCTTCCCCAGCATCCAAATTCAAATTCAAATTTATTCGATTTATAAACCGCCCCCTCTCCCCAAAGGGACTCGGGGCGGTGTACAGGAAAAAAATTAAAAAACCATATAAAACATACAATATATACAAAGTTAAAAATGAATTAAATTAAACCTGTACTAAAATTTAAAAACATTTAAAATACAACCCACCTATGCTAAAATTCCCTAAAGTCTAATATCCATATACGTATTTGGCAGATGTTATATTGAGAGAGTCAGAATTGTTATGCAAGACCAGCTTGCTGAAAGAGATAGGTTTTAAGTGAACGGCGAAAGAGGGGAAGATCCGTGATAGTGCGAAGTTCGGGGGGGTAGGTGGTTCCAGAGGGCCGGCCCTGCCACAGAGAAGGCCCTACCCCTGGGCACCGCAAGCCGGCACTGACCGGCGGTTGGTACCCTCAATAGGCCCTCTCTGTGGGAGCGTATTGGACGCAGGGAGGTGTGTGGCAGGAGACGGTCCCGCAAGTAGCTAGGCCCCGAGCCATGGAGTGATTTGAAGATGGTAACAAGCACCTTGACTGGCCCACGCTCCTCCCCAACCTTGAGAGCCCGTTTTCTCTGCCAGAGACACCACAGGCCACCACAGGCACCCCTGTCATTAGTGACGTCAAGCTGGCCACGCCCTCCCTCTCGAGACCAAACACAACCCTGATGCGGCCCTCCATGAAATCGAGTCTGACCTGCCCCCTGATTTAGTCTCTTTCTCTTCCAGAGGCTCCTGCCTGCTCGTGCACTCCTGTTGCTCCCTGTTCTCCTCGTCAGCGGCCCTGGCTCAACTGTTGGATTCCCACCACCATGGAACGTTCCCGAAGGACTCCGAAAGCCACCTGCTCCTCACCAGTTCGCCGCAGGGCAGCGCTTGGCCTCACTTGCTCATCGGGCCGATGCGGAGGTTTCGCACGTCCGCTTCTTGGCATCAGGACAAACCTCGCTCTGAGCCAAGTACTGTAAAAACCGACCTCACTCCGGCCGGCCTTCCAGACAAAACCGCCGGCGCTGCCAGGCGGTCTCTCTGGCAGAGGATTGTAGACGAACTGAGACATTATTACAATGGGTTCCACTTGCTTTGGATTGACACGAAAGTCGCCGCTCGGATGGTCTGGAGACTGTTACACGGGCAAATCCTCACCAGGCGGGAGAGACGAAGGGTGAGCATTGGCTGGCTTTGGGGGGCGCAGCCAGCAACCTAGCCCCCTGCGCATGACTACCATATTTTCCGGAGTATAAGACGCACCAAGATTTTGAAGAGGCAAATTAAAAAAAAAAAAAGGTTTTTGCACTCTGCAGACCTCCCAAAAACGGCCCATTTTTCACGAAAACGGGCCCGTTTTGTGTCCAAACACTTCCCCCAAAGGTTTGGTTGCACATATCGGCAAGACCTGCACCCTGAACCCACCTTTTCACACAAAGCAGAAAAGTTGTTGGATAAAACGGTTTTGACTTATTTCTTAAAAACAAGCAGGGATGCAGCCAGCATTTCTGCAGAGGGAATATTGGCAACCTGAAATTAATTTGACAAAGTGCTTGCTTGGAGCAAATCCTTCTCCCAGGTCTTTTTATAGTGGAAAGGGGAGAGAGATTCAGGGGGGGTCATAAGCCATTATTTGGTTTACATGTTCCAAATATCATCCAGAATTAAATCAGAATTCGAGGCATAGCTTTCATCAAAGTCCCAATTTAATAAGAGAGACATGTTGGTACAAACTGTGGAAAACCCGAATCTGAAAGCTTCCTGGGTTTTCCATCCAGTTGAAAATTCATGATCTTGTCCCCACATCCACAAAGTCCATTCCATGGTCCTATCTTCCACTGCCATACTGGCATTTCCACCCATCCACTTCCGGTCAGGGGCAGAGGTGCAGAGACAAAGGATGACCTTGGGCTTCTAGAAAGGAATGTTTTATTTTGACCACAACACATTCTACTCATTATTCCCCCCTCGCAATTCCCCACTAAGGAAACAGCATAGTAAAATAATCGTTGGCAGACCAAAGATCCTAAAAGGAACATGACTGGAGGCATGACACAATGTTTACGATTACCTGTGCTTTAGGGCAGCGATGGTTAACCTTTTGGCGCCGAGTGCCCAAGGTGTATGTGTGTGCATGCAAATGCAAGCAGGTGTGCCCAATCCCCAAAATGCAATGCAAGCCCCCCCTCCGCGCATGCACCCTGCGCCCCGCCCCCCGTTTTGGCTTCCAGGTTGGTGCAGGAGGCTTATCAGGCCCAAAACGGAGCGCCCGGGGGGGCGGGGGATGTTGTTGTTAAGGGATATCTCTGTTGGGAGACAGAAAAGTTGTGCAGCGGAATATGCAGCCAGAGAAACGTTGCTAGTGTACACACAACTAGTAAACCAGACACTGTTAGTAAAAACAAAATAGCTTTACTGGTGTTGTAAAACTATCCTACTGCTTCACAAGCAGTGACGGTAAAGTGAGTCAAACAAAGTCCTTAACAAATAGCAATTTGCTTACAGTCAGTAAACCACAATGTTCCTTCTTCCTTCTTCCAACACAGTTAGTCGCAGCACACGAGCAGATAGCAAATCCGTAGATCTTCAAGCAGAGAGAGCAATTAGCAAATCCGGCAGAGAGAGAGAGCATGCATTCTGCTTGCTTCCTCTTATAGTTGAAGATAATTACATTGACTAATTACAGTCTCTAACATTTCAACATCCTTAAAGCCACAATGACCATTTGTCATCATGGTATTACATATTGCCTACCCAACTCTAGGAGTTTACTACTAACAGGTGTCCTCGCGATCTCCAGTTTCTCCCCGGTGCGCCCAGGCTTTCTCCTCCATTCCTGCCACCGAAGAGGTGCGGAACCTGCATAGATCAGGGAAGGCAGGGGTGCAGGAGAAAGCTAGGGAGCGCTGGGAGGAAACTATGGAGATTGGTAAAGACTTCGCGCATGCGCAGCAAAGATCCGAAGACCAGCTGGCTGGTGGGAGTCGCGCACACGCATGCCCAGTGGAGCTGGGCTGGGTCGACGGCTGAAATGCCTGCAGAGAGGGCTCTGGATATGCTACCTGGTAACACCCGTGCCACAGGTTCGCCATCCGGGCATTAGGGCAATGTATGAACAGCCTCATGCTTTGGCTTGTGTTTCTTTTCCTGCAGCTGATGAGAACGTCCGCGGATCTTTTCCGGCTGGTCCCTTTCTTGGTCTTCATCATCGTCCCTTTCATGGAATTCCTGTTACCTGTATTTCTGAAGCTCTTTCCCGAGATGTTGCCTTCAACATTCGAAACGGAATCGAAAAAGGTCAGTTTTTCCATTTTTGGAAAAAAAAACAAAAAAAGCTCTGTTCGGGGTAAAAAACACCCCCGTTGAAAAAATAAACAGGCGGAATAGTGCAATACACCGGACAGCAAGAGATACGTTGCTTAAACCACACAAGAACTCTACAACACTGATAGTAGAAAAAAATAAATAGTCTTTACTAAAATACTTCCAAACAGTGATACTAACTCCTCCAACAATAAACAGTCCTTCACCAAAACTCAGTTATCTTACGGTCAGTCAAAAACAATGATTCTCTTCCGTCTTCAGGTTCAGCTCCTTCCTCAGTGGCAATCAGGAAGCAAAGGAAAGCAAAAGGGAATGAACTGTGTTTCCAGCTGCCCTTTTATGACCGAGCTGGGAAGCACAGCCAATCAGATTCCACACAGTCCTTAAAGTTACATATACTCTTTAAGAATCATGGCTTAGATATATAAATGGTCAACCCAACATCAGGATAATTATCCTAACAAGCTCAATCTTTGCGTCGAGGCTGCGACACGAACGCCTATGGCTTAGGAATCCTTTTGCCTCCGGCACGATATAAATCTACCCGGCTAGAAAAATTAACCTTCCCAAGAAATGGAGGAGACCAAGAACCCAGGATGACTTTTGTTCAAACCCTCACCGAGATACAAAGATACTCTTGGATAAGTTTGATGAATTTTTTCTCCTGCTCAGACAGAGAGGATACAAGGCACACAATAATGCCCCCTCCCCCAGGCAGCAGGGAAGAAGGGTGAAAAGAAAGGATGAACAAAATAGGCATTATGGGCTAGCATGGTCAAGAGAGTAGCATACTGCAGAATTATCTTGCTCTGCCATTTGTAAAGATTTGCATTGGATAGTCTCTTCTTTTCACCACTTCTCATCTTTTCTGCTCCTTTTCCCTATTGGTATCTTATGATTTATCACTTGTTTATGATGTGTTCTGATCCCCCTTTCTCCAACTAACACAAGACTGGCTGCCTGCCACTGACTCTCTTGGCTGCTTGCCTGAATGACTCTGAACAGATACGAAGCTTCCTAACTCGACTAAACATGAACCTGAAAATCAATACAAATAAACACGAACCTAGAAATCCAACGTTGTTCTCTGCAAGGACTTCCTTAGCAGAGGCTTCCTTTTAAACCCTCTTGGGAGGGGCCAGTCTTTAGGCAGCTGGGACTAATTCAACTCCTCCGAGTTCGGTTCCGATGCAATTGAAGCCTCCTTTTTTCAGCCCTTCTCACTCTAGCATCAGGGACAAATTGGCCTTGATCCTCCCCACTACTCCAAGACTCAGGTGCCTCCTGATGACCAGCCGGGCTCTCTGCTCTCTCAAGGTCGCCCTCCTCCTCCAGAGCAGACTCATAGGACTCCTCACTAGAGGAGCCCATCAGCAGCTCATCCGAAGCCGGCTGGGCCACAACAATGATGTATGAGGGGTTGCCACAGAGAACAAGGGGAGAGGGTTTCAAGCTACTCTCCAAAGCGTCCAGAGACCAGGACAAAAAACAATGGATGGGAATTAACCAAAGAGAGAAGCAACCAGGAATTAAAGGAGAAACTTCCTAAGAGTGAAGACAATTAACCAGTGGAACAGAAGTTGCCTTCAAAAGTTGTAGGTGATTCATCACGGGAGGTTTTTAAGAAGAGACTGGACAGTCACTTATCTGAAACAGCAGAGGTTCTCCTGCTTCAGCAGGGGGCTGGAACTAGAAGACTTCCAAGGTCCCGTCCAACTCATTCTATTCTAGGATTATATCTTATGATTTATGATCTATGACTTACCACTTGTGTAAGTGTTGTTTGTATGCATAACATACAAGTGTTGTTTGTATGTACACTGAGAGCTTATGTACCAGAGACAAATTCCTGGTGTGTCCAATCACACTTGGCCCATAAAGGATTCTCTTTTCTGTTCTCCATTCTGATTCTATTCTAAAATCCCAGAGATAGTTTTGAATTAGAATGTACAGCAATGGCATATGCTGTACCCCCCAGAACAGCTAGGAAGTGTAGGATGACACTGGCAAATAAATAGAAATAGAAAGCTGCACTGGCTTCCGGTGGTTTTCCGGGTGTGATTCAAGGTGTTGGTTACTATCTTTAAAGCTCCATGGCTTAGGACCTGGGTTCTTATGAGATCGCCTTCTGCCACCGAGAGCCTCCCACCGGCCAGTACGCTCCCATAGAGAGGGTCTCCTCATGGCGCCGTCAGCTAGACGATGTCAACTGGCGACACCCAGGGGGAGAGCCTTCTCCGTGGGAGCCCCTGTCCTCTGGAACGAATGGCCCCCGGAATTAAGAACTATCCCTGACTTACGCACCTTCTTCCATGCTCTCAAAACCTTTTTTCCCCAACAAGCCGGGCTGGCATAAAAATGATTTTTAAATTGCATTTTTTTATTAATAGGGTTGGTTGGGTTTTTTCATTGTTAGGCCAAATTGTTTAATATGTCTTTTGAAACTTTTATATATTTGTTTTACTCTGGCTGAACACCGCCCTGAGTCCTTCGGGAGTAGGGCGGTATACAAAACCAATAAAACCTAAAAAAACCTAAACCTCTCTTCCTTTAGAATATCCTTTTGCCCCCCTTTATTCCCAGCAAAGTGGCCCAATGCAAAAGGAAACAAGAGTTTTCCTTTTGCCAAGAATGGCAAAGTAGCTGGTTTTGCTCTGTGAGAGAATCCCTTAACCTTTTCTCGCCATTCTTTGCACCAAGGAAGAAAAACAGAGGAAGAAGCTGAGTGCGAAGTTGGAGCTCGCCAAATTCTTGCAGGAGACGATCACAGAGTTGGCCAGAAGGAACAAAGCCAGCACAGGGGCAGCTACCCAGCTTTTCTCTTCCTATGTTCAGAAGGTAAGCGTCCCTCAGTCCAGAGAAAAGCTGGAGTCCTGGAGCTTTAGGCTCCGTTGAAAAATTGTTGATAAGCTTCAAAAGTCTCCCATAAGACGGAACTGTTTACCGTGTTTTTCATATAAGATGCACCTTTTTCCCTCTAAAAAGAGGGTGAAAATCTGGGTGCGTCTTATACATTGAATACAGCATTTTTGGCCTCCCAAAATCCCGCCCTGTGCATCCTGTTTTTCGCAAAAATGGATGCACAGAAGGTTTGGGATGCTTGCAAAGTGCTCCTAGGGGCTGGGGAGGGCAAAAATGAGCAGAAAATGGGTCCATTTTTCACAAAACCAGGGCTACTTTTGCCTTCTAAGTCCCCACGAGCACTCTGCAGGCCTTCCAAACTCTCTGCACGCCATATTTTTTGCAAAAAATGGGTCCGTTTTCATGAAAAATGAGCAGATTTTTGCTCGTTTTCTGTCCTCTCCAGCCCCCCAGGAGCACTCTACAGGCCTCCCACACCCTCCACATGCCCCGTTTCTGCAAAAAATGGGCCCGTTTTCCGCCTCCCAAATCCCCCACGTCTCTCATTTTTGCCTGCCCCGGCCCCCAGGAGCACTTTGCAGGCTTCTCAAACTCTCGGCATGCCCCTTTTTCACAAGAAATGAGGCGTGCAGAGGGTTTGGGAGGCCTGCAGATTGCAAACACTTTTTTTTTTTTACATTTACCTCTTCAAAATCTTGGTGCGTCTTATTCTCCGGTGCGTCTTATTGTCTGAAAAATACGGTAAATCAAAACCGTGCCACCTTGGCAGCTCTTAAGACTTTTTGGACTTGAACTCTCAGAACTCCCTAGCCAGCCTGCAGTCCATGTGTCTTAAAGTTCCCAAGATTGTACACCCCTGGGTTATATCAACCAACATTTGAAACTTCGAGAATAACCCTCTTAAGAGTTTAATGCAGCCTCAATCAACACATTGCTTTCATGTCTATGGAGATTCTCTATCATCCAGGTCATGGTTGTCCCAAAGGTGCCTTTTCAGGAGGCAACTGGACCTTCTGGTTTTTCTTTGAAGATGTTTCGCTTCTCATCCAAGAAGCTTCTTCAGTTCTCTTCAGAGAATCAAAACATCTTCAAAGAAAAACCAGAAAGTTTTGAAAAAAGCATTTTTGGGACAACCACGACCTGGATGACTGAGAATCCCCATAGACATTTGTGCAAAAGGCAGACGAACCAATTTCATTGTAATTCTATTAATATTATTACAATGACAATAAAGATTATTATTATTATTATTATTATTATTATTATTATTATTATTATTATTATTATTATTATTATTAACTTTCTTGCTTTTTTTCCCTTTGAAAATGTTTCGCTTCTCGTCCAAGAAGCTCCTTCAGTTCTGAAGAACATTTTCAAAGAAGAAAAAAACCCAAGAAAATCCGGTTGCCTTTTGAAGAATACCTTTGGGACAATCGATAAGCTTATATCTGAAGGGAAGAATTATGCCGTTTTAATTCTCAGTTTGATGTTAGAAGTATTATTGTAAGTTTGTCTCTTGTAATTTCATACCACTGTGAGGGGCTTATAATAATCTCAGCTGAATGCATTTCTTAGAAACCGCGTCTTCGTTTACGATAGCTCTCTTCTCCAGTTTTCTGAACAAGAATGAATAATTACAGTAGATCCCAAAAAATCAAAATATATTTCTTGCTGCCAACCGACTTAGATTTTCTATAACTATAATAAAACCAGGACAATGCAAAAATATTGGAAAACAAATATCAAGAATTAAAAGAGGAAAAATATGAAATATTAAAGTCTGCCAAATATGTATCATTAAAATCAGCGGCAGACAAGAAATAGTTTGGTCGCTGTATTGAGGTTAAAAAAAGGTTGTACCAAACTTTTATCTCTGTAAGGCAGGGATGTCCAAACTTGGGAACGTTAAGACTTGTGGACTTCAACTCCCAGAATTCCCCAGCCAGCATAGCTGGCTGGGGAATTCTGGGAGTTGAAGTCCACAAGTCTTAACGTTCCCAAGTTTGGACATCCCTGCTGTAAGGCAATTAATTTGGTCGGACTTATTATTATAAAGAAAACTAGCGATGGGTTGGATGGACACCTAATTCTGGAGCGAAAGGGATGCGGTGGTTCAGTGGCTAAGACACTGAGCTTGTCAATCAGAAAGGTAGGCAGTTCGGCGGTTCGAATCCCTAGCGCCACGTAACAGCGTGAGCTCCCATTAATTGTCCCAGCTTCTGCCAACCTAGCAGTTCGAAAGCATGTCAAAAAATGCAAGTAGAAAAATAGGAACCACCTTTGGTGGGAAGGGAACAGCGTCCGTTGCGCCTTTGGCATTGAGTCATGCCGGCCACATGACCACGGAGACGTCTTTGGACAGCGCTGGCTCTTCGGCTTTGAAACGGAGATGAGCACCGCCCCCCAGAGTCGGGAACGACTAGCACAGATGTGCGAGGGGAACCTTTACCTTTAATTCTGGAATCCTCATTGATTGTCTTGTGTAGGTTCGACATAGCGGCCAACAACCCAGCACCCAGGAAATTGTGCAGTTTACCAAACTGTTTGAGGATGAGCTGACGCTGGAACACTTGGAGCGGTCCCAGCTGGTCATCCTTTGCAAACTGCTGGAGTTACAGCCCATTGGCACCAACAACCTCCTCCGTTTCCAGCTTTTGATGAAGCTGAGATCCATCAAGGCTGACGACGAGGTAAGGAGATGCCTCGGCCTTTCGCCAAGAGCTTGGAAAAATCGCTGCTTCGATCTAGTTATGGAATGCGCTTGCAACCCTTCTCACCAAGTTTAAATATGGATATGGACAGGCTACGTGGGCGACTGCGAGCCACCACATGTTTATTGGATCCGTGCCCCTCCTGGCTTGTACTGGCATCCTGGGAGGTGACACGAGGCTGGCTCCAAGAGGTTGTCAACGCATCCTTGGGTGAGGGTTCCTTGCCTGCCTCCCTAAAAGAGGCCATGGTGAGGCCCCTCCTCAAGAAGCCCTCTTTGGACCCAGCTCTTTTGAACAACTACCGTCCAGTCTCCAACCTTCCCTTCCTGGCGAAGGTTGTTGAGAGTGTGGTGGCACAACAGTTTCCCCGTCACCTGGAGGAAGTTGACTATCTAGATCCGCGCCAGTCCGGCTTTCGGCCCGGGCATAGCACCGAGACGGCATTGGTCGCGTTGGTAGATGATCTCTGGAGGGCCAGAGATGGGGGATGTTCCTCCATCCTGGTCCTATTAGACCTCTCGGCGGCTTTCGATACCATCGACCATGGTATCCTATTGCATCGGCTGGGGGGGTTGGGGGTGGGAGGCACCGTTTTACGGTGGTTCTCCTCCTACCTCTCTGGCCGATCGCAATTTGTGCGGGCAGGAGAGCAGAGGTCGACCCCGAGACCCCTCACATGCGGGGTGCCTCAGGGGTCGGTCCTCTCGCCTCTCCTGTTTAACGCATACATGAAGCCGCTGGGCGAGATCATCCGTGGTTTTGGGGTAGAGTACCACCTGTACGCTGATGACACCCAGCTGTACATATCTACCCCAAACCACCCCAACGATGCCGTAGCGGTGATGTGCCAGTGCCTGGAAGCCGTGCGGATCTGGATGGGAAGTAACGGACTTAGGCTCAACCCGACCAAGACCGAGTGGCTGTGGTTTCCGGCTGCCCGATTCAACCAGCTCTCTCCAACGCTGGCCATAGGGGGCGAACATCTTGCCCCTGTGGATGGGGCGCGCAACTTGGGTGTCCTCCTGGATACCCGGCTGTCCATGGAAGATCAAGTGACAGCCGTGGCCAGGAGGGCGTTTTACCAGGTTCGCCTGGTACGCCAGTTGCGCCCCCTATTGGATCGGGACGCCCTTCGCACAGTCACTCATGCTCTCGTGACATCCCGACTGGATTATTGCAACTCTCTCTACATGGGGCTCCCCTTGAGGTGTACCCGGAGGCTTCAGTTGGTCCAGAATGCAGCCGCGCGAGCAATTATGGGCACCTCTAGGTTTGCCCATGTAACACCGCTGTTGCGCGAGCTGCACTGGCTACCTGTCGTCTTCCGGGTGCGCTTCAAGGTGTTAGTTACCATCTTCAAAGCGCTCCATGGCTCGGGACCTAGCTACCTGCGGGATCGGATCCTGCCCCATACATCCTCACGGCCGATTCGCTCCCACAGAGAGGGACTTCTCCGGGTGCCGTCCACTAGACTTTGTCAGCGGGCGACGCCCAGGGGAAGGGCCTTCTCTGTGGCGGGCCCAGCCCTCTGGAATGACCTTCCCCCCCGATATCAGGACAACCACGGACCTCCGCTCCTTCCGCTTAAAATTAAAGACGCACTTTTTTCGTCTGGCCGGCCTTGGGTAGTCTCTTTTTAGGTCAGGGTTTTTTAGGGGTAATTTTTAGTTTAGCTATGGGTTTTAGCGCAGGATCTATTTAATCTATTTTTAACTCTGTATTTTGTATTTGTTTGTGGTTTATTTGTATTTTTAATTGCCTGTGCCCCGCCTCGAGTCCCCTTGGGGAGAGAGAGTGGGATATAAATTAAAATTATTATTATTATTATTAAAGATCTTTCCTCATGTTGACTGCCGATAACTGTGGTAGGTTAGGCCGAGAAACCATGATTGGCCCAGAGCCCACTGACCAGTGCAGAATTGAACCAGGGTCTCTAGCTCTAGTGCCAAGTGTGAAAGTCTGTGTGTCCAAATACTGAAATTTAATACTTTTAACTACAGATGGACATTGGAGCTGTAGGTTGAGATCTGCAGATAGTTCTTGTTCTGACCGAGGCTTCCCAAGAGCCTGAAGCCAACTCCTGGTCCCGACAAAAAACCCTTTTATTAATTGACTGTGGATTCTGCTCATTCACATCCAGCAGAGTCTTTCAAGGGAGGATTTGCAGTCACAGACCTCATCTGGCTTGGACAGCTGCCAGGCCGAGATCTGCAAAACTTGGCGAGGAGTCTTGGAGAGTCACGAACCAATGAAGTGAACTAATGGTCTCCTGCAAACTCCCCTCCCCTTTCGCTCCTCTTTTATTTCCTCTGGGAGGGGCCATTCGCCGTCCACCTGTGGCCTTCCTTCCAAGTGTTCTTTAGCTGTTCCCTTCATCTGGCCACTCTGCACATGCGCACACTGGGAACAGGCTCCAGCTGTTCGTCTGCCTCACTGATGTCTGACTTCGAAGGCAGCTGATAACTGTCGAACGGCCCTGGCCCCCTCTCTGCCTCCAACACAGAGCCCTCCTCAGAGCCTCCCCCAGACTCCAGGACTGGCCCAGGTTCCTCCCCAACCTCCTCACTGTCCGAATCTCTGCCAGCTCTTCTGGCCACTGGTGAGCCACAACACTTTGAGATAAGAATGATATAACAAGGCAGGAATACCTCTGGGCTATGGGCCGTTTGGAACCAGGAGGCCCAAGTGGTGGGTGAGTGCATGCGCGCAACTCCACCTGTGCGACTGGGGGGAATTCATGCTCGCATGTGAAGCTCCATTTGTGTGAGCAGAGGTCACGCCTGCTGCTCACACAAAACCATCCTCTCTCTCTCACACACAGACACACACACACACACGGTCTAGCTGCCAAGCTGGAAAGGTTGGGGATTGCTGGATTGGGGTTTTTAAGGTGTTGGTTACGATGCTTTGGAAAGAGACCATGAAGATCATCTGGTCTGACTTTCTATAAGTGCAAGAGAAAAAACCAAATTAACCCTCCATAAGTCCAACTTCTTCTAAGATAGCCTCTCAAGTTTAGTGAGATCCTGACCGCAACTGAAAAAAATAATAATACTTTGGGTCATCTACACTTTCTACACTTATCAGCAAATTGATTAGCATCCTCATCTTTGACAAAGAGTCCATTTATAAGGACAAATTTGTTTCAACTTTCTTTCAACTCCTACCTCCAAAACGAGGCTATAGAACACTGCACAGCAAGACAACTAGACACAAGAAGTTTTTTCCCAAACGTCATCCCTCTGCTAAACAAATAATCCCCTCACCACTGTCAAACCATTCACTAAGACTGCAATAATATTACTATTAGTCTTCTCATCGTTCCTATCACCCATCTCCTCCCACTTATGACTGCAGGACTGTGACTTTTTTGCTTACGATTTATACTGATATTATTTCCTGATTGCTTATTTGTACCCTTTGACTATCATTGTGTTGTACCTTATGATTCTTGATGGGTGTATCTTGTATTTTTATGTCCACTGAGAGCATCTGCACCAAAGACAAATTCCTTGTGCGTCCAACCACACTTGGCCAATAAAGAATTCTATTCTATTCTACTCTACTCTACTCTACTCTACTCTACTCTACTCTACTCTACTCTACTCTACTCTACTCTACTCTACTCTACTCTATTCTATTCTATTCTATTTAATGTATCTTGTCTTTTTATGTACCCTGAGAGCATCTGCACCCAAGACAAATTCCTTGTGTGTCCAACCACACTTGGTCAATAAATAATTATATTCTATTCCAAAAAATATATATATATCAAATCTTCAACTGAAAAGGCTTCTGCCTTTAAAAAAAAAAATCAATCTTAGGTCCTAAACTGAAAACAACATAGGTTGCTGAGATTTCATCGACCTTATTCCATTCCTGTTCAAAAATCTTGTTAAAGAAAACTCAACGAAAACCTCACTTTGACTTGTAGTTGGGCACCAAGATCGTAAGCAATCTTCTCGGATTCTAGAATTCAGTGGTGCTAATTGCAACAAGGGGACATGAAAAGTACTAAATGGGACATTTGCTTAAGAAATCATATAAAGAAATAAGGCAGGAGAAAGCAGTTTAATATCAAGGCAGATATTGCAAGAGGGAAAATAAAGGCTTTTAAGCCAATTCACCAACCTGCCTAAGGATTCCCTGAGATTGATTTAGTATTGTTAGGCTGAGTCAGCCAGCGAATTTTGATTGCGTTTTCCTCCCTTGTCATCTATGACCATCAATGCAGTTTATAAGTTTTAATTAATTTATTTGATGGGCTTATCTTGAGATGATTGCAACTAGGCTCATAACTAAGCGGGATGTTGTTAATCTGTCATCTATCTATTAACCAGTTGATTGCTTACAATGTACAGCAGGGGTCTCCAACCTTTGCAACTTTAAGTCTGAAGTCCTTCAGACTTAAAGTTGCAAAGGTTGGAGACCCCTGGCCCAGGCCCTGACACTGACAGCTTTGCTGGCTGGAGAAGTCTGGGAGCTGAAGTCCTTCAGACTTAAAGTTGCAAAGGTTGGAGACCTCTGATGTACAGGACCAAAATATCAGCATGTGTGTCTTCTCAGTGTGGCTGCAGATGTGCATATTTAATGAAGCGCAAAGCTAAGTTTTGCCATTTAAAATCTTTGCAATGAAAAAGAAATTCTGGGCAAGCTGGCCAAGAGAATGAGGTTGGCTAAATTTTGCATGTTATTGGCAAGAACAGGTTACTTTGATGTTGTTAGTTGCAAAGACGTGTCTGACCCATCACGACCCCATGGACAACGTTCCTCCAGGCCTTCCTGTCCTCTCCCATCCTCTGGAGTCCATTGAAGCTCATGCCGGCTGCTTCGGTGACTCCATCCGGCCACCTCCTTCTCTGCCATCCCCTTCTTCTTCTTTTGCCCTCCGTCGTTCCCAGCATGAGGCTCTTCTCCAGGGAGTCCTTCTACCTTCTCATTAGGTGGCCAAAGTCTTTGAGTTTCCTCTTCAGGATCTGGCCTTCTAAAGAGCAGTCAGGGTGGATCTCCTCTGGGACTGACCGGTTGGATGGCCTTGCAGTCCAAGGGACCCTCAGGAGTCTTCTCTAGCACCAGAGTTCAAAGACCTCCGTTCTTTGTCGCTCAGCCTTCCTTAGGGTCCAAACTTCATAGCCATCCATCGCAACTGGGAAAACCATAGCATTGACTATACGCACTTTTGTTGGCAGGGGGATGTCTCTGCTTTTTAGTCTGCTATCTGGATTTGCCATCGCTTTCCTCCCTAGGAGCAATTCTCTCTTAATTTCTTGGCTGCAGTCCCCATCTGTGGTGATCTTGGAGCCCAGGAAAATAAAATCTGTCACTGCCCCCATTTCTTCCCCATCTATTTGCCAGGAATTGAGAGAGCTGGATGCCATGATCTTAGTTTTCTTAACATTGAGTTTTAAGCCAACTTTTGCACTCTCCTCCTTCACCCACATCAAGAGTTTCTTTAGTTCCTCTTCACTTTCTGCCAGGTTATTTAGTTTCTCTTCTAAAATGGCAGTAGCCTGGGAGAAGCCTTGATTATGTTATGTTATACGTGATAGCAATATCCATAGCACTTAGACTTATATACCGCTTCGTAGTGCTTTTACAGCCCTCTCTTAGGGGTTAACAAAGTCAGCCTCTTGCCCCCAACAATCTGGGTCCTCATTTTACCCACCTCGGAAGGATGGAAGGCTGAGTCCACCTTGAGCCTGGTGGGATTCGAACTGCCAAATTGCAGGCAGTCAGCAGAAGCAGCCAGCAGTACTGCACTCTAACCACTGCGCCACCATGGCTCCTAACCCTATGATGCTGATTCTCGCTCTTTCTTGCCTGTAGATGATAGCCAAGGAAGGCGTTAATGGCTTGAGCGTGTCTGAGCTCCAGAGTGCGTGCAGAGCAAGAGGAATGAGGTCGTTGGGCCTTACGGAGGACCAGCTCAAAGAGCAACTGAACCAGGTACGTTTGGGGATGAGGGAGGGAAGGGAATTGAGTCCGAGAAGAATATCCAAAGGTATCTGGCTGCTTCATCTGACTGGATGGAAAGCACAAGTTCATCGGTTTCCCATCCCCCCTTTCCTAGGGCAACTCGAGAGCAGGCCAGGGATGCTTTGCGAGTTGACAGTCGGCTCCCCTCACTTTCATCATCATCTGAAGACATTTCCTGGCCATGTAGCCAGCATGACTATCCACCCAGAGGCACATAACACTCTTACTTTCCCATCGGAGTGGTACCTATTTATCTACTTGCATACTTTTGAACTTCTAAGTCGACAGCAGCCGAGGCAAGTGCTGGGAGCTCACCCCATTGCGTAGCATTTGGGTCTCGAACCCAAGCTGACAAGCTCAGCATCTTTAACCACTGAGCCATTGCGCCTCCTTGCAATTTATAACCCGCCAATTTTAATCTGGGAAGACTCCGTTCACCTCGATTGTTTTCTATCCAAGTCACCTTTGGGAAGGACCCTGAGAACAAAGCATAACCTGCTTTCCAATTTCAGTGCGTCAGGAAATTTCTGGTCTCGCAGGTTGGTCAGAGAGGCAAATTAAATACAAAGGAAGATTCTTGCTAGAGCAAAACGAGGGTGTTTTGTCGCCTCCAATCGTCATATGTGAAAGTTTCAGATTTGCAAAAGTTGAATTTCCCAGAAAGTTTGCGGTGAACAATTTTTCTCCTCGTCCCTTGTTCTACAGTGGCTGGATTTGAATCTCAAGGAGAAAGTCCCTCCTTCTTTGCTGCTGCTTTCTCGTGCCTTGTACTTGACCGACCTGAGTCCCAAACCGATGGTGGTGAACGCAACTAAGGTGAGCAGGTTTTGAAGCACCGGCTGCCAAACAAAATTGGTCTGTTTCCTGATGGGAGAGCCAGGCCAGGAAGGAAGGGTTAGCAGCTTTTCCTCCTCAAACCGTCCCCATGTCCTGTAGTGCCCTGATTCCTCCTGGCCTTTTATTCTCAATGTCAACCTGTTCATTTCTGCACTGTCTAATATCTTCTTTATTACCTCCCCTTCCGATGGGATTTTGTTGAGCTCCAATTTGAGCTTTGTTGATAAGTAGTCTAAGTAGTAAGATAAGTAACTAAGTAGTAGTTTGGTAGTAACAAACTCAAGCTCAACCCATCCAAAACTGAGTGGCTGTGGCTTCCGGCACCCCGGTTCAACCAGATTACTCCAACTCTGGCCATTGGGGGCGAAACACCGGCCCCCGTGGAGAGGGCGCACAATTTGGGTGTCCTCCTGGATTCCCGGCTGTCCATGGAGGACCATGTGGCGGCCGTGGCCAGGGGGGCGTTTCATCAGGTACGCCTGATGCGCCAATTGTGCCCCTTACTGGACCGGGCTGCCCTTTGCACAGTCACTCAAGCACTCGTGACATCCCGACTCGACTACTGTAATGCTCTCTACATGGGGCTTCCCTTGAGGTGCACTTGAAAGCTACAGTTAGTCCAGAATGCAGCCGTGCGGGTGATTACGGGAGCGCCTAGACACTCCAATATAACACCAATCCTGCGCGAACTGCACTGGCTTCCTGTGGTCTTTCGGGTGCGCTTCAAGGTTTTGACCATCTTTAAACCGCTCCATGGCTCGGGACCTAGTTACATGCGAGACCGTCTCCTGCCCCATACATCCCTTAGACCAGTGCTTCTCAATTATTTTCTGTCAGGCCCCCCCTAGGAAGAAGAAAACATTTCGCGCCCCCCCCCCCGCGCGACTGTAAATAGTATCATTTGTCTATAAAATTGTTATAAGTACACCTCTGCATAACACTGTATCCTTATTAACGTATAAGAGAATAAAAAAAAGAAAGAAATTTCTTTCTCTTTCTCTCTCTCTCTTTTTCTCTTCTTTCTTTCTCTCTTTTTTCTCTTTCCTTTCTGTGTCTCTCTTTCTCTCTCTCTGTCTTTCTTTCTCTCTTTCTTTCTCTCTCCCACTTTTTTCTTTCTTTTTCTTTCTCTCTCTATCTCTGTCTGTGTCTCCTTCGTCTGCCCATCTATCACTGTGTGTGTGTGTGTGTGTGTGTGTGTCTCGCACTTAATCACTCATTCTGTGTCTCTCTCTTTCTCTCCCTGCCTCTCTCTGTCTCTGTGTGTGTGTCTGTCACTCTCTGATTCCTCCCTCCCTCCCTGTCTGTGTCTGTGCCTCTCTCTGTCTGTGTGTCGTCGTCCCCGCCCCGCCCCCACTCCCCGCGGAGTCTCCTCAGCCCGGCTCACCCGCCTTAGCCTGCCCCGGCCGCCCGGCCACCCGCCGTGCTTGATCGCTCGTCAGGCTCCTTCCAGGAGCTGAGAAGCCTCCGTGTGTGTGTGCGCGCGCGTGCGTGCGTGTGTGTGAGGAACGGCAGTCCCTGGAAGACGACGAGTGGCCAGCATGCCGGCTGTGGAGAGAGGGAGGAGGAGGGAGAAAGGGAATCGGCAGAGCCCAGGAGTCCAACCATCGAGGAGGGTGGAAGAGGCAAACTCCAACGGCGCGAACAGCTCTCCCACGCATTCTGCTCAGGGGGCTGCTGAGGTCAAACGCGCCCCCCTTTACAGAGCCTCGCGCCCCCCCTGGGGGGCGCGCCCCACTATTTGAGAAACGCTGCCTTAGACCGATACGCTCCCACAGAGAGGGCCTTCTCAGGGTGCCGTCGGCTGGACAATGCCAACTGGCGACACCCAGGGGAAGGGCCTTCTCTGTGGCGGGCCCTGCCCTTTGGAACGACCTTCCCCCTGAACTTCGCACCATCTCCGACCTCCGCCTCTTCCGCCAGTGTCTAAAGACACACTTCTTTCATCTAGCCGGCCTAGCGTAACCTCCGCAATGACTATTTTAGACAGTTTTTTAAATTTTGGGGATTTTAATTTGGTTTTAGCGCAGGACGGTTATTAAATAAGTTTTTTAAATTTTTTATTCGATTTTGTATGTATTTTTAAATTCCTGTGCGCCGCCCTGGGTCCTTTTGGAGAAAGGCGGGGTATAAATTTAATAAAATAAAATAAAATAAAATAAAATAAAATAAAATAAAAATAAAGAATGTCACAATGCTTTGTAACCACATATGTGTTATATTGTGCTTTTAGAATAGAATAGAATAACAGGGAAGGGACCTTGGAGGTCTTCTAGTCCAACCTCCTGCTTAGGCAGGAAATCCTACACCACTTCAGACAAATGGTTATCCGACATCGTCTTTAAAACTTTTGTGTCATAGGAGTGTCTTAACCCAGACCTTTCATTTGTCCTTTAGCCTCTGAATAGTGAGGATGCCGAAATGGATGATGAAGATGAAGAACAGGAGACCTTGTTGGATTCTGCCCCCAACGTTCAGGAAAGGAAGGTGAGAATTGGGGTGTATTTATTTGTATTTATTTATTTATTTATTCGATTTATAAACCGCCCTATCTCCCCGAAGGGACTGTTATGTTTTCAGCTGTGCCTATTTCGGAGTCCTTGGTGTTCTCTGAGCTTGGTTGTTTGCTTAGAGACATTTCATTACCCATCTAGGTAGCATCATCAGTGCTAGAGAAGGTGGTGTTTGTTCCCTATTTATAATAGCTTACCCTGCCAGTGTTGGTGGGGGTGTGATTTCCCCCCCACCCCAAGTTAGTTCCTTGATTGGTTGGGCCTAAGAGCCAAGAAAAACTGCTCCTGACTTTCATCTGTTGTTCCTCACCTATAGACAGAAATCTTACCAAACTAAAGCAACTATTTGCATCACCCTGGGAACAGTTAGGGAGGAGCCGTCTTAACCCTCTTTCTCCCAACCGTACTTTCCATGCTTCATTGACTCTTTGCCCTCCTGAATGCAGCCCCTCCCTCCAGGGAATCCAGACTACATTCCACTTCGATTATGGTATTGTTTTCTCCTTGACAGTTTGTCTCCTTCGTAGTTGCCTTAAAAGATATTGTTTTCTGCTTGATTGTTTGTCTGGTGTTATTCCCTGCTTCTCTGGGCGTTGGTAGATATAGAGGATGTGTCCTCGTCTTTTGGTTTCCTCCCCAGCTTTTGTCTCTTTCGAAGGGCGTATCAATATAGTTTCTCTCGACGTTTCTCAATTCAATTCAATTCAATTCAATTCAATTTATTTGATTTGTAGACCGCACCCTCTCCCCGAAGGGACTCTGGGCGGTGCACAGGACTTTAAAAACATATATAAATACAACAATACAATATTTAAAATAGAATTAAATAATTTAATTCTATAATTTAATTAAATAATTTACCTGCACTAAAAGTTTAAAATCTTAAAACCTTAAGAACCCTTAACACTAATTCCCAGCAATCCCTATTAAAACAATTTAAATTTATATTACAGCCTAGAAAGGATAGATTAGGCCAGGCCGGCCAGATGAAAGAAGTAAGTTTTTAGCTTTTGGCGGAAGGAGCGGAGGTCCGTGGTTGTTCTCAATTCGGGGGGTAGGTCGTTCCAGAGGGTCGGGCCCACCACAGAGAAAGCTCTTCCCCTGGGCGTCGCCCGCTGGCACTGCCTAGTGGACGGCACCCGGAGAAGTCCCTCTCTGTGGGAGCGAATCGGCCGCAGGGATGTATGAGGCAGAATGCGATCCCGCAAATCTTCTCCTATGGAAGAATGTGGTCCAGCAAGAATGAGCTCATATTCCATAATTCTTCTACCAAATCCAGATTGTAATAGAAATGAATAGCCAAGTTCTGAGGGGCGCTTGCTGCTCTCTTTTGTCTTTGAAGATGCTTCATTATCCAAATCGGCGCTATGGGTACCACACGATAGCCAAGCTCTTTCTGATAGCAGAGGAAAGTTGATCGCATCCTTAATCTCAAGAATGTGGGCATTTGGAGTGTGGAATAATTCAGTTGGTTGGTTCTGATTCTGGAATAGCACTGTATAGAGTTTGTGTGACGTCATTTCCTCTCTCCCTCTACTTTGAAGAATGAAGAATTTATATTGCCTCCAAAAGACAAATTACCAGTTCCTGAAATGTCAGTCAAGCCTCCTGTGGGAGAGGTGAGTTTTACTTTTGGACTCACAATGTGCCAAAACCTACATCCCTTTCTACCTAGTCTAATGCCTTTTGGTCTGGAGAGCAAGCAAATGCCGGCTGTGTTGCACTCTGTAACAGAACATTCATTTAGGGATCAAATGAAAGGGACTTGCGATGGTTTTCACATGTCCATTGCAACATCCCCATGGTCAACGTGACCAGAATTCAGGTGCTTGGTAAGTGGCATGTATTTATGACGGTTGCAGTGTCCCGGGGTCATGTGATCACCATTTGTGACCTTCCCACATGTCAGGGTTCCGACGTATGCCCTATTTAACTCACGAACCTCAAGCCAAGTTTCAGAAGAAATCCAGTTATTTATTAGGAGCAACGTGTTGGCATGATACCCAAATGAAGCCAGCTCTGACCCCACGTAATTTACGGCTCAACTAGGACCCTGTTTCCCCCTCTTCCCAGGGTGTGTCATAAATCACATTCTCCAATGAAGCACTTTCGAGGGCTGTAGAAAACACACCTCTCAGGCTGGCTGTGGTAACCTGAGATCCAACCTTGAGAAAGATATGCGTGGAATGTGCTTTGGGTAGTGGCTGCCGAGCTGCTACTTCTCCCCCGAAAATAAGAGCTGGTGATTATTTTGGGACCCAAAAGAAAATACCATATTTTTCGGACTATAAGAGGCACTGGAGTATAAGACGCACCATGATTTTGAAGAGGTAAATTTTTAAAAAAGTTTTTGCCCTCTGCAGGCCTCCCAAACCCTCTGCACACCTCGTTTTTTGCACAAAAAAGGGGGGGGGGATGCAGAGCGTTTGGGAGGCTTGTACGGTGATCGTGGGGGGTTAGGGTTAAGGTTACCCTAACCGTCCCCAGCCATCAGGAGCACTTCGCAAGCCTCCCAAACTCTCTGCACATCCATTTTTGCAAAGGGGGCAGAGTTTCAGGAGGCCAAAAATGCTGTATTCAGTATATAAGACACACCCAGATTTTCACCCTCTTTTTTGGGAGGGAAAGGTGTGTCTTATACTCTGAAAAATACGGTAAAACTGGGTCTTATTTTCAGGGAAACACAGGTACATATGGAAAAAAATAAAAATGCAACAAGTCTCCTTTTATCTTCGTTACTCATATTTCCTCATTCTTCCTTCCTTTTAAAAGACTAAAATAGAAGCACCCCGGAGCAGCAAAGCCAGTGCCAACGGCGTCTAACCGCTTTTCCGCTAAAGAGCTGGACCCTCAGGGAGGGAAACACTCCGCCCCCCCTTCCGCGGAAACACTACCCTTGCAACCTGCAAAATGTCGGCAGCTTTCGTCGGCCATCCCCTTCGCAGACTCCAGCCCCGTGAAATCCGGTTCTCCAGACTCGATGGCCGCCTATCTCAGCCAGGTGAAAAATTCACTTTGTATCCCAGGGCGAGGATTTGCATTCGTGAGACGTTCGTCTAACTTATTTTGTTTTGTAAATATGTACATAATCCGCAAGACTAGACCAGTTTTTAACTTAATGCAAAACGGTTCCTGTGTAGGGTGTATAATTCCTTAAAACGTCTTTTGAGATTGATTTAAATTTTGTAAACCGGGGCCTCCTTGCTCTTCCCTGAGCCTTTTTTTGCTATGAGAAATTGTAAGGAGTTGGGTTTCCCTGCCCCTCAGCTGTCAAGGTCCGAATTGATTTACGGCCCAGTTCTTAAAAATACTTACTTTAAAAGTAGGTTGCGGAGATAGCCCTTCCCAAATGGTCTTGCATAAAAATGGCACTCCCGTTTCTCAAAGTCAAACGAGAAGAATAGAAGAGGGACAACATTTTCCTCTTAGTACGCAAATAAAATGGAAACCATCCGTGGTCCATCTGGTTTCCTCCTGTCGCGCGTATACAGCATTATCCCGCACTTTTACCAATTGGTGAAAAAACCTCACACTCCAGTTGTGTCAAAAGGAGCAAATGTTACACAAATCACACAGAGTTGTACCATAAACTTATTTAAATAGAGTAAAGGATCAATTGAAGTATGGATTTAAGTTATCTACAACTCGCTCGGGCAGACGCTGTCAATTAATTTATTAATCCAATTGTTTGTAATTGTATTGTTTTTGTTAATTAAATTGTGGGCGTTGAATTAACCTGTAACCAGTGTCTGTCTGAATTGGGGTTCTAAAAAAAAAGATTGTGGAGGAACTTTCTCTCGGGACACACTACGAAAAACATCTGCAGGTTTTGTTTTGCCAAGTTCGCCTCTCCTTAAACACAAGTTTAAGATACTATGACCAAAAAAAGGACAATTTTTCCGTCCTTTGCTAATGTTCTGCATAATATTAGCAGTGAGGCAGCTTCTAGCTAAGATATCAGTGACTCGAGGATTGCATTCGTAACCCAAGACACACTGTCCGATATATCCTCCCAACCGAGAATCATTTTCATCTTAACTTCATGCATTTGTCCCCGAAATATACATTTCTAATCGATTTACAGGTGATTCTCAACTTTAGATCATTTAAAACAGCACTGAAAGAAGTCATTTATGACCGTTTTTCACACCTGCAACTATTGTAGCATCCCCAACAGTCACGTGATCAAAATTCAGACACTTGGTAACCGACTCAATTTTATGACGGTTGCAGTCTCCTCTGTGTGTGTGTGTGCGTTTGTGTGTGTATCACACGATCCCCTTTTTGTGACCTTCTGAGTAGCAAAGTCGATGGGGAAGCTCGATTAACTTAACAACCCTATTACTGGTTTAACAACTAGAGTGGATCGACTTAACAACTGTGGCAAGGAAGGTTGTAAAGCAGGACAAAATTCATTGTAACACCTGCCTCGCTTAGCAATAGAAATGTTGGGGCACAGTTCTGGCCGTTAAGTCAAGGTACTACCTGTCTAAACATCTTTTGGGAAAAATCAAAGCTAACTTTTGTCCTTTTCCCAGTCTCTTCAAAACTTCGTTGTTTATTATTTATTTTATTTATTTATTTATTTGGATTTATTGACCGCCCCCTCTTTCCGAAGAGACTCGGGGTGGTGTACAGGAATTTAAGAACATATACATATAACAAATGATAAATAAATTAAAACTAAATTAAATGTTTTACCCTGTGTTAAAAAGTACCTTGTTTAAATTTATATCGTAAAAACCCGATTGGTAATATTTACTAAAACTAGGCTGGTACGGTAGGTTAGGCCAGGCCGGCCTGCTGGAAAAGATGGGTCTTTAATTGTTGACGGAAGGAGCGGAGGTCCATGATAGATCTAAGTTCGGGGGGTAGGTCGTTCCAGGGGGTTAGGCCCGCCACAGAGAAGGCCCTTCCCCTGGATGCCGCCTGTTGGCATTGCCAGGTGGACGGCACTCCGGAGAAGTCCCTCTCTGTGTGAGCGAATTGGTCGAAGGGATGTGTGGGGTAGGATACGATCACGCAGATAGCTAGGACCCGTGCCATGACAGTTTGCACTGACAGTACCAGAATTTCTTAAAAAACATTCTGAAAAAAATTTACTGCAAGATCTGTTTCAACCAGTGGGGAGTTCTGGGCGGTACTGGCGTACCGGTGGTAGCTGGGAGGAGTGGCCACTGTACCGGAACGGCCCACCTGCGTTCCTTACCTCTTTTTGATGCAAACGGGCCAATTGCACATAGCATGCAGCGCCTGCGCGACCACCGCCGAGCAGCGGAGTGTCGCTGGGCAGGTGGCGTGCTCATGCATGACCGCCGAGGACACCCGGTCCCGTTGCAGGATATGTTACAACAGGATCCGAAACCGACTACTGGTTTCAACCGTGTGAAGTCTGATACGGGCGCTCTATGCACACACATACATGAACATTACTGAAATGAACGCTGGGATGAAGGAGCCACCGGAGGTAGCTTTGAGGAACGAAGCTCAAGGTTTCCACGCAGCTAAGCTTCTATCTTAACGTTAACTCGTGGCTTATTTAAATGCGTAAAAATCCCAACGGTGGAGTTCCTACAACAGGCTGAGCCAAAACAAACAGATGTCGTTTAACACAAAATAGAAGCCCGGGCGTCAGCTAATGGGAGAAAAACGATCTGCAAACAAGGGAAATCTACAGTGTAAAGAAATAAATGTTAACAGAAAAACACAGATTCAATATTAAAATGCCTAGAGGTAAAAGGAACGGGAGCGATGGAAATAGAACGATGCACTCTTTCCTTGAAAGTTCCTGGTTTATTTATTTTTGTTTCCTACTAGCTGATAACCCGGCATTGCCTGAGTATTTATTTATAGGGGCGAAATGTCCCGGACCAAATGTAATTTCTAATATTGGATTTTCCCCCCCTACCAGAGGCAGCCCCCTGATGGAGTATTGTGAAGCCGTTACCATGGCAACTCTCCTGCGCTGTACAAGAGTAGCCATTTTACGGCAGTACAGTAGAAACCATTTTAAGGCACAACAGGCTGTATCTTAACAGAACACACACTCACACACACACACACACACCGAGGGGCTTTAGGGATATCTTACCCCCACAGTATTTTTCTCCAGAGAGTAAGTCATCTGCGTACCAAGTTTGGTTGAAATTGCTTGAGGCACTCCAGAGTTATGCTGGAACACACACACAGATAGAGATAGATAGATAGATAGATAGATAGATAGATAGATAGATAGATAGATAGATAGATAGATAGATAGATAGATAGATAGATAGATAGATAGATAGATAGATAGATAGATAGATAGATGATAGATAGATTAGATAGGATAGGTAGATTTCTTAATTTCCCATCTCACTCATACGATAATATAAATAGTTGCTTACTATATCTAATGTTACAGACTTTCTAAACGAGGCCCAGGGTTCACCTCGAAGCTTTGTAGCTCCCACTGCGTTTGTGGCAGGCTGGGCCCTTGGGGTTCTCTCCAGGGTCCGCCAAGCAAGTCCCGCCTATTGATGGAGCTGTCAGATGCCGTACTTGGCTTTTGACAAACAAGCCCCAGCTTTTCCCGACTCCCCTAGCGATCAATAGCTGACATAATTAGTATTGTGGAACAAGTGTTTTCCAGCATTTCGTGTGGGGTGTGTATGTGTCGTGTGTCGCTTAAGCCCAGCCTGTGCAGCTTTGATCAGCGTTAATTCTTTTGGAAATTTCTGTCAAATCCTACTTCACCAAGCTTTCCGGTTACAGTATTTATTTATTTTTTGCATCTATTCAAATTAAGAGCCTGCTGTTTGTTATAGTGTATACATTTTCCTAACATGGAACACACTTGAATGCTTCTTAACCGTTGCCTGGAGCTTGGGTCGGCAACCTTAAAACACTCAAAAAGCTATTCCCTTTCCCACAGAAAAGAAAACACCGGAAGCCACAAAACCCTTCCCACGCGTGACGATTTCTTGAGCAGCCACAAAACTAGCATCTGGAGTTGAATTAAACAATTCTGTTTTCTTCTGAAACTTTTCTTGGATTTATCCATGGTTAAGCCTACCGGGGATCGAAAAGCTCAATCAATCGCATGCCGGCGGGTGTCGCACATTGACGGTTGTGACACCTATTTTGAGCGAAAGGGAGCCGCAGCAGAGGGAGGAAAGAGCCACATGCGGCTCTAGAGCCATAAATTGCTGGCCCCTGGCCCGGAGGAAGACTTGCTGGAAAGTGAAGCCAAATGTCTAGAGAAATACACACACACACACACACACACACACACACACCAGATCAAGTGGAGAAGCAAACTTCCCATTTGCTGATTCCCCGAACCCTGCAGAGATCCTTCAGTGGGGTTAAAAGTCCGTAGAGATTCTCAGTCATCCAGGTCATGGTTGTCCCAAAGGTGTTTTTTCAGGAGGCCATTGGACTTGTTTTTTGAAGATGTTTTGCTTCTCATCCAAGAAGCTTCTTCAGCTCTGACGGGATAGTGGGGAATGGAAGGATTTATATTCCTTGCAGATAGCTGGTCATTTGAGCACTACTCCAGTGACTCTGAGGAACACAGAGAAACCTCCAAGTGCCTCAACGACCCTCTAAAGGGATGCAAATGACCAGCTGTCTGCAAGGAATATAAATCCTTCTGTTCCCCACTTTCAGAGCTGAAGAAGCTTCTTGGATGAGAAGCCAAAACGTCTTCAAAGAACAAAAAACCAGAAAGTCCTGTTGCCTCCTGAAAAAGCACCTTTGGGACTTCAATGTGGTTCGACTTAGCTTCTACCTGCAGCCATGAAGAAGATGGCTTCATTGATGGTCACCGGTGGTAAGGATTCTCCTGTCCAGTCATGTCAGGGAGTGGTGGTCATCTCCATTGCCAAACCAGAGAAGTCTCTGTTCTCTGAAGAGGCTTCTGTGGACCTGTGGCCAGAGTAACAATATACCGAGGCACATGGAACGCTGTTACCTTCCCGTTGAAGTGGTACCTATTTATCTACTTTCATGCTTTCGGACTGGTAATGGGTGGTGCTGTGGCTTAGAGGTGGAGCTCTCGCCTCACATGCGGTCATTAAAAGAAGATGGTGCTGATGCTTTTGAACTGCAGGAACTGGAGCAAGAACCTTGGAGCTCATCCCGTCATGAGGTACTTGGGTCTCGCACTGCCAACCTTCTGGTTGACCATTGCAGGTACACTGTAACTTCTTTGCAAAACATCCTCCAGAGCTCTTAAACAATATAGGTAGACTCATCCATGGAAGGAAGGCTTCAGAAGATTAGAAGCTTGTTTTCTTTAATCTAGTCTATTCCAGATGTGTTGGACGGGGCTACATGCCACCCCCACTGTGCTCAATCACCAGGCTTCTTGGCTGGCCTTGGATGTCGCATTCCAACGATTCCAGTGAAAAAGAAGATAAACACATTTTGTGTTTGTATGTATCAAGGCAATCAACAGTACCAGAATGTCAGGAAAACAAAAAAACACACACGAATTTGAAAAACAACTTAATTATTCGAACTTCACGTATCCTTGGCTCTGCCTTGTTTATTGATTTATAACATAGTGTTGCTAACTAATCTTTTCCCGACCAATTCTCAAATACAGCTCATCTGCCTGGAATCCACACTGCATATTTAATGAAAGTTTAAATAGTTTAAAGAATGTTTAATGAAAAGAAGGACTAGGGGAGACATGATAGCAGTCATCCGATATCTCAGGTGCGGCCCCAAGAAAGAGGGAGTCAAACTATTCTCCAAAGCACCTGAGGGCAGAACAAGAAGCAATGGGTGGAAACTCATCAAGGAGAGAAGCAACTTAGAACTGAGGAGAAATTTCCTAACAGTTAGAACAATTAATCATTGGAACAGCTTGCCACCAGAAGTTGTGAATGCCCCAACACTGGAAGTCTTTAAGAAGATGTTGGATAGCCATTTGTCTGAAATGGTATAGGCAGGGATTTGGACTAGATTTTTATTTATTTATTTATTTTATTCACATTTGTAATCCGCACCCATCTCACCACAAAGGGACTCGGGGTGGCGAACAGAGATTACCTCCAAGGTCCCTTCCAACTCTGCTATTATATTGTATATCAGACATTAATACAATTGACTGGGTCCAGAGCAGTGGTGAAATTCAATTTTTTTTACTATTGGTTCTGTAGCCAAGGCAGGGAAAGGATACTGCAAAATCTCCATTCCCACCCCACTCGGGGGCCAGTCAGAGGTAGCATTTGCCGGTTTTCCAAACTACTCAAAATTTCCGCTACCGGTCTCCAGAACCTGTCAGAACCTGCTGAATTTCACCCCTGGTCCAGAATATTTCACGAGAAGAGTCCTCCACTGCTCTATTCGCCACAGAATATCTTACGCCACCAGGTTCAAAAGTTTGGGCAACCTGGAATTATACCGCCTACGGTTTGACCTAAGCGTAGAACCCAAAATTGTCTGGTACAACATCCTACCTGTCAACGGCTACTTCAGCTTCAACCACAATAATACACAGGCAAGCGATCCATACAAACTCAAGGTAAACTTAAGCTCCAAACTCAATTGCAGAAAATAGGACTTCAGCAACAGAGGGGTCAATGCCTGGAATGCTCTACTTCAGGGGTCTCCAACCTTTGCAACTTTAAGTCTGAAGGACTTCAGCTCCCAGAATTCTCCAGCTAGCTTTGCTGGCTGGAGAATTCTGGGAGCTGAAGTCCTTCAGACTTAAAGTTGCAAAGGTTGGAGACCCCTGCTCTACCTGACTCCCTTGTTGCATCCTCAAACCTTCACAGCTTCCACCTTAAACTGTCTACCGTGGACCTTCCTAAAAGGTCCATAAAGGGGACGTGCATAAGCGCACCAGCGTGCCTACGTCCCGGTCCTACTCTCACCATTTATCCATACTCATTTCATTCATACCTTATGTTTATTCTTATACCTATTACCGTATTTTTCGGCGTATAAAACACACCTTTTTCCCTGAAAAAAAAAGGGGGGGGGCGCAAAAATCTGAGTGCATCTATTTGCACTCATTTCCCTTGTTCCTGTCCATGTTTATACCTGGACCTGTTATCTTGGGCGTGTTTGACAAACTGAATAAATAAATAAGCAATAAATAAAATAACAGAATCTAATCCTCGCGCTCCATGGCTCGGGGTCTAGCTACATGCGAGACTGTCTCCTGCCCCATACATCCCTCTGACCGATCCGCTCCCATAGAGAGGGCCTTCTCCAGGTGCCGTCGGCCGGGCAATGCCGGTTGGCGACACCCAGGGCCTTCTCTGTGGCGGGCCCTACCCTCTGGAACGACCTGCCCCCTGAACTCCGCACCATCACGGACCTCCTCCTTTTCCGTTGGCATCTTAAAACGCATTTATTCAGCTTGCCTCCAGAAGTTGTGAATGCCCCAACCCTGGAAGTCTTTAAAAAGATGTTAGATAGCCATTTGTCTGAAATGGTATAAGGTTCCTGCCCATGCAGGGGGTTGGACTAGAAGACCTCCAAAGTCCCTTCCAACTCTGCTATTGTATTGTATTGTATTGTATTGTATTGTATTGTATTGTATTGTATTCCAACAAGCCGGCCTAGCATAACCACCCGATATGGACTTTTTATTAACTATAAATTTTAATCGGAGGATTTTAAAATATCTTTAGCACGGGGTAACTTAAGTTTAATAAGGTTTTAATAATGGTGTATTTATGTATGTTTTGATTTTTAATCTTCCTGTGCGCCGCCCTGGGTCCTTTTGTAAGAGAAGGGCGGGGTATAAATTTAATAAAATAAAAATAAAATAAATAAAAGTTCAGAAAGCTGTTTCAGCTGCTGTTCCTGCAAATACCACCAGGAGGCAGTAGAAGCCCAGCAGCCAATTCTAAGAAAAATGGAAATAGGTGCTTCTCTCCCCCAAACACACACTTTTTTCCCCCTTGATGTACAGATTTGCAACGTGTCACAGTGGAAGTCCGAGGAGGGATATTCGGTCCAAAACAAGACAGGATTCTATAAAATACTTTGCAGCTCAGAGGCTCAGCTTGTGGATGGTGCACTTCACATTTGTGTACTTAGACAACTTTTCCATGCACTGCTAAGTTGTTGAGATTGCCAGTGTGGCTTAAAAAAAAAAAAAAAGGTTCTGCTTTCTCTCGTTCAAACAACTTCATTTGGACTCATAGGAGCAACATCTGGCTGGATTTACTTGGCTCGGAAGAGTTCAGCTGGGCCACTTGGCTGGCCAAAGCAGCTGCGGATGCAAATGTAAAATACGCTCCTTTTTGAAAGCCAATTGCAAAAATGTTATTGATGCAACCGGACATCAACATGGCTGGTTTTTGCACAGGGCTGAACCAGAAATAAGCTGTAAGGAAAGTTAGCACCCACCTCTCTCCTAGGAAAATGCAATATTTTAGGAAATGTTAAAAGGGGAGAATATTTCCTCTAAAAGGGAAACAGAAACTCTGTCTGTCTGTCTGTCTGTCTGTCTGTCTCTCTCTCTCTCTCTCTCTCTCTCATGCACACACACAAACCTTTGTCAATAGGCCATTAAGGTCTGGGTCAGGCTATTCTACATAACAAAGATCTGCCTCCTTCAGGCACAGCCATAAGAGGAATCCCAAAGCTCTTTCATTACATCTAGGAAATATTAAAAAGGCAGAATATTATATTTCCCTGGATGAGAAAAGGAGAAACATGTTTTTACAGACAAAGCAGCTTCCTGCAGCTGCCTCCACCACCCTCAGCTCCAGGGTGATGGGATTAAGACATGGCCTTCAAACATGATAGGGTTAGCCCATCTCACCACGTGGCACCTGGGAAGATTACATCACCCAGCAAGGCTCAACCAAGCCTGGGACTCAGGACAGCCTACAGAGGTGCCCCTGCATGGCCCCATGGGAGTCTGACAACCAATCAGAATGCAAGCTCAACTTCAAAAGCCCAGAGAGGGCATAAAACACAGGGACTCTCAGCCTCTGTTCCCTTTTTTCTTTTGCCCAGGAGCTCAAACCACGTGCTCCTGTCCACCATTAAACCATCTTTCCAAGCAGTCTCCGTGTTTTCAGTATCTTTTTCCCTACTTGGAACTGAACCCAGATGGACATTTCTCCAAACCCTTCCTTCCTTCCTTCCTTCCTTCTTTCCTTCCTTCCTTCCTTCCTTCCTTCCTTCCTTCCTTCCTTCCTTCCTTCCTTCCTATGATCCTGTCCACCATTAAACCCTCTTTCCAAGCAGCCTCCATATTTTCAGTATCCTTTTCCTCACTTGGAACTGAACCCAGATGGACATTTCTCCAAACCCTTCCTTGCTTCCTTCCTTCCTCCCTCCCTCCCTCCCTCCCTCCCTCCCTCCCTCCCTCCCTTCCTTCCTTCCTTCCTTCCTTCCTTCCTTCCTTCCTTCCTATGATCCTGTCCACCATTAAACCCTCTTTCCAAGCAGCCTCCGTATTTTCAGTATCCTTTTCCCCACTTGGAACTGAACCCAGATGGACATTTCTTCCAACACAACCAAACACATTGTTAACTTTGCTGTTAGGCCAATCCAGTCTGTGTGAACAATTTATGATGCATCTCCCAACAACCCCAGAAAATTCAGTAAACTACAGTTCTTAACCACAGACAAGCTGTCTTGCATCCGCAGCTAATATCTAAAATGGTTTTTTTTTCCAGTTTACCCCTATTTCGTCAGTATATTTTAAGTTCTGTGCTTTTAAGTGTTTGCAAAGGTTTTAAAGCTCAAATAAAGAATCCATAATTATTTACTTCTTGACACTATTAAATAGCGGTGTTGCATCAGCTTACTTGATTCAACCTGTTGCAAGTGAAGACTCGGCTCTAACAAAGAGCAACAGATAATTAGGGGACTGGAGGCTAAAACATATAAACTATTGTTGGAATTGAGTATGTCTAGAAGGACTAGGGGAGACAGGAGAGCAGTCTTCCGATATCTCAGGGGTTGCCACAAAGAAGAGGGAGTCAAACTATTCTCCAAAGCCTCTGAGGGCAGGACAAGAAGCAATGGGTGGAAACTAATCAGGGAGAGAAGCAACTTAGAACTGAGGAGGAATTTCCTGACAGTTAGAACAATTAAGCAGTGGAACAGAAGTTGCCTCCAGAAGTTGTGAATGCCCCAACACTGCAAGTCTTTAAGAAGATGCTGGATAGTCATCTGTCTGAAATGGTATAGGGTTTCCTGCCTAGGCAGGGGGTTGGACTAGAAGACCTCCAAGATCCCTTCCAACTCTGCTGTTGTATTATTGTATTAAAGAATAATATGACACCTATTAAAAAGCAAACAGAATATTTTGTATAAATGACTAGCGGACCCAAAATTAATTGCCAGCCTTCCTTGATAACTTCGAACAAAAATATTAATGGTGCTAAGTCAAGGACTATGTAAAATTCCCACCACTTGGTAAAGCTATGGCTAGATTCCCAATGCATAACTGAAAAAGCAACTACGTCCCCCTGTTTACTTCCCTCTAGTACAATCTGTTAGTGAAATGAGGAAGCCAACCCACAAACTTGTTGAACTCCCTCCGTATGGTTTCCAACCTGCTTGGCAGTTCTTTTGAGACAACGCTGGAAACCCGAGTTAGCAGACGGAGGCAAAACTCGGCATTTCCAACATCAACAAATAACGATGGCAATGTTTTTTGCATGTGGGCTGAGAATGCAAAGAGGTGACCGCAGCAGAAAGCCAACGGAGCATGGCAAAGGAAGTACGGAGGGAGCAAACGCCACAGCTCCTGCCCACACGATGGAAAATGTGATCTTTTTCCAAGGTTCTGGGAAGAAACAAATTCCGACCGACGGATTGTCTGGGGGTGTGCTTCTCCTAGCAAAAATCTGTGTAGAAAACAAGCATCTCAATTGAGGAGTGTGTGTGTGTGTGTGGGGCGGGGGAGCACCGTTGGTCAACAGCAGAAAATACCAGCGTGAGGTCTAGTGCAGGGGTCTCCAACCGTGGCCACCTTAAGACTTGTGAACTTCAATTCCCAGAATTCGTCTAGCCAGCGAAAGAATTCTGGGAGTTGAAGTCCACAAGTCTTAAAAGTTGCCAAGGTTGGAGACCCCTGCTCTAGAGCAGGAGTGTCCAACCTGCGGACAACGGGCCACATGTGACCCCGGATTACCCTGGAGTAATAGTACAAAAAGGTTGTAAACATTGAGGATCGTCATCTGCATTTATAAAGATTATACCAATGGTTCTCAAACTCAGCAACTTGAAGATAGCTGGATTTCAACCCCCCTGGGTATTACAACTGGCCATAAATAACCATCCTGAAGTGAAGTGTTAATGCCGCTTTATAATACCTTGGTAAGGCCACACCTAGAGTAGTGCATCCAGTTTTGGTCGCCACGATGTAAAAAAGATGTGGAGACTCTACAGTGCAGAGAAGAGCAACAAAGAGGATGAGGGGACTGGAGGCTAAAACATATGAAGAACGGTTGCAGGAACTGGGGATGTCTAGTTTAATGAAAAGAAGGATTAGGGGAGACATGATAGCAATGTTCCCATATTTCAGGGGTTGCCCCAAAGAAGAGGGAGTCAAACTATTCTCCAAAGCACCTGAGGGTAGGACAAGAAGCAATGGGTGGAAGCTAATCAAGGAGAGAAACAACCTTGAACTAAGGAGAAATTTCCTGACATTACAACAATTAACCAGTGGAACAACTTGCCTCCAGAAGTTATGAATGCTCCACCACTGGGAGTTTTAAAGAAGAGATTGGACAACTATTTGTTTGACGTGGTGTAGGATTTCCTGCCTGTGCAGTAGGTTGGACTAGAAGACCTCCAAGGTCCATTCCAACTTCTATATATTCTATATAAATATGAGCCAGTTGCCAAGCATCCAAATTTTGATCCCTTGACCCTGTTGATACGTAATATACGAAAAAACTCATAAGTCACTTTTTTCTGTGCTGTTTAACTTCAATGAGTAAACAAATGAGTGCAAGTTAAGCATTAACTAGATGATGCATATCAATGCACATAACAATCTTAAAAGTTTGCAATCTTGTGCATGACTAGCTGTCCAGGGTTGCATGTGGCCTCTGTCCAGTTGCCTCTTATAAAGCACCTTTGGGGCAACCGTGAGCCAGATGACTTTAGGATCTCCATAGACGTTTATCCAAGCGTGTGTTGAATGCAAGGACTTAAATGGACTGAATCCAATACAGCAGGCTTAGCCATCTTCCATGGGTTGTGCACCTCAGTGTTGCCGTTCACATAGCCCATTGAACCTAGCAGTTTCTGAAGCTTGACAACTTGAAGACATGTGGATTTCGACTTTCAGAATTCCCCAACCAGCACAAATGTAAAAGGTATGCACTTCTGAGGTTTTCACCTCCCTTAAGCTCCTCCCACCTGGCTGCTTCTTATAATGCATCACGCACACACCCCTCACATTTCTAACGGTCATTTCCTCAGCAACCGAATAAGCCTCCAACGTTCCGTCACACATGGCACACTCCCAGGTGGCCCATCTTTGGTCCCAGGAGGCTGTATGGATGCCTACTAGGCCCAAAACTAGGCATGGGGGATGGCACACTCCCAGGTGGCCCATTTTTGGTCCCAGGAGGCTGCATGGAGGCCTACTAGGCCCAAAAAAAGGCCTGGGGGGTGGCACACTCCCAGGTGGCCCATCTTTGGTCCCAGGAGGCTGCATGGAGGCCTACTAGGCCCAAAACAAGGCGCAGGGGGTGGCACACTCCCATGTGGCCCATTTTTTGTCCCAGGAGGCTGCATGGAGGCCTACTAGGCCCAAAACTAGGCATGGGGGGTGGTACACTCCAATGTGTACCATTTCTGGTCCCAGGAGGCTGCATGGTAGGTAGGTAGGTAGGTAGGTAGAGGGATAAAGAGAGAGAGGGGGGAAAATACAGTAGGTAGGTAGGTAGGTAGGTAGGTAGAGATAGAGAGAGAGAGAGAGAGATAGGGAAAATACAGTAGGTAGGTAGATAGGTAGAGGGATAGAGAGAGAGAGGGAAAAATACAGTAGGTAGGTAGGTAGGTAGGTAGGTAGAGAGAGAGAGATAGGGAAAAATACAGTAGGTAGGTAGATAGGTAGAGGGATAGAGAGAGAGGGGGGGGGAAATACAGTAGGTAGGTTGGGGGTTATACGGTGTTTGTGTGTACGTGTTTGTGTGTGCAGGTGTAGATCTACACACAGATTGGTTGGCCATTTAACCAGACTGGGCCACAGCAACGCGTGGCCGGGTACAGCTAGTAGACCTAATAAGAATGCTTCTGGTTTCAGTTCTATTGTTTTGCTCTGTAATTTCTCTTACACCACTATTTGCCTTGGGATGGGGCACGTCCACCACTGGTTGCCTCTTCCCTTCCCCTCGGCCAAGCAATCAGGAAGACTAGACTAAAACCCTTGCACTCTGCACATACCCAGACACCCGAGGGCACATTTCGCACAAGCAGCCCATTTCGGTGTGCATCTCTGCAACCTCGTTCCTCTGCCAGATTGTGTTTCCCCCGAAAAGTCTAGCTGGCAGATCAAGCAGGGGATTTGTTGTTCAGGCGCTGTTAATTTCTATTTGGCTGAGCCGTGTCTGGAAGGGCGCAGGCTCGTGGTCCAAGCTTTGAAGCTTTCGGCTTAGGCTGCCGATGGAGAGGGAGGAGAACCGTTTGAAGTTTTGCTGGGACAGAAAACATTTCATTATGGTGCCCACTAATGATCAGCTTAGTTTTGCAGATTTGAATTCTTGAGCGTGATTCCATTCCAGGAAAAGAAAAGAAAAGGAAAAAAAAGCAGTAGGTGGGTGGAATAAAGTTTTGGATGTCGCGTTTAAATAGTTGCTCAACGAAATGTGTTTCTTTTTTCCCCCCTTTTAATTGAGAACAGTTTTCCCCTTGTTTATACTTAAAAGAGTTGCTGATTATAATTAGGGATTTGGTATTTTTAAGGCTGGCAGGTTCCCTAAGATTATCCTCAAATCTCATCCATTGACCTCATCTCCAAAGTAGAGTCTTTAAGATGTATTCATAGAACGTGGAATAATAGGGTTGGAAGGGACCTTGCAGGTCATCTAGTCCAACCCCTGGCTCAAGCAGAAGAGCCTCTGTTATTCTCTTCTTGAAAGCCTCTAGTGATGGAACACCCACAACTTCTGAAGAAAAGCCCTTCCACTGATTAATTCTTCTCACTGTCAGGAAATTTCTAACAGATCTAACAGAGTTGGAAGGGACCTTGCAGGTCATCTAGTCCAACCTCCTGCTTAAGCAGGAGACCCTACATCTGCCTCTAGCTAGGATTGAACTCACAACCTCCGGATTGGGAGTTTCTAGGTTGGGTCTCTTTTTAATGGTCTTCCATGCTGTTGTCGTCTTCTCCTGCCCTCAGGTTCTTTGGAGTAGGGGCCACCACCTCAGGGACCACTAAATTCCCGCGGACTACTAATGTGATCTGCCTAATGGTCGGATGGGTGGGCGTGGCTAGGTGATCATGTGACTGGGTGGGTGAGGCCAATACAATGTCATTCACGTCATGTGGTGCCTCGCCAGCCTCTACTGACCCCTCCCCTCCCAGCCACTCCTTGCCTTCTGGCCCGGCCTCCTTAGGGCCCCAAGAGGAAGCAGTTGTTGGGGCTAAGCAGCCCCCAGGAGAAAGCGTTGGCAAAACAGCTCAGTTCAAATTGGATCTGACCGAGAAGGAGGCTCTGCAGAAGCACCTCACTGAGGACTAGGAGCATAGGCTTTCCAAGCAGAGGGAAGACCCTGCGGGAGTGCAAGGCCAGGTGCCGGCGCCTGGAGGCTCAGCGGGCTGAGATGGTCAGCCAGTTCCAGGCCAGGATGCAGCCCCACTGGAACGAGGCCCTCCGGCTCTTCGTCACCAGCAGTGGTGGTGGCGAAGAAACTAAATAAATATAACAATGGAAGGAGGGAGAAAGGAGAAGGAAAGAAGAAATGGGAAAGGAGAGGAAAGAAGGGAGGAGTAGTAAGAGTAGGAGAGAGGGGAAGAAGGGGAAGAAGAGAGGAGGAGTGGAGGAGAGGGAGGGGAAGAAGAAAAGAGAAAGGAGAGGAGAAAAGAAGAAGATAGAGAAGGGAGCTTTGGATAAAATAAGATGGATATAAGGGGTGGCAAGAAAGCGACCCCAATTATATTTTTAATTTTTCAAATGAATTGTGATAAATGTTAAAGCAGAGGTTCTCAAACTTGGCAACTTTAAGACTTGTAGACTTCAACTCCTAGAATTCTCCAGCCAGCTCTGCTGGCTGGAGAATTCTGGGAGTTGAAGTCCACAAGTCTTAAAGTTGCCAAGTTTGGGAACCTCTGTGTTAAAGGATAACATATAAACATCAACAGTACTTATAAGAATCTATGTTTGTGAATGTATATATGAAATAAAGCTTAAAAAATAAAGCCTGATTGGGCTTATTATCCAGGGAGGTCTTATTTTGGGGAAAACAGGGTAGATCTCTAAAACTCCCCCCAAACCCCAAGTTCTCCTGGACACATTCACATATAGAAATAATGCGCAATGGTTCAAGCTTTCTAGATTTAAGTCTCCTACCAAGGAAACAACTGGGCGGAAAATCTGCTCATTCAAAAAAACCGGAAATGTTCTACCACAAAACTGTCCTTTCCCCCCCAAAAGGTTAAACTGTATTAATTGATTATTATTTAGACCATTTCATAAAGATGTAATGTTCCTGGAGGACTCTTGAAGTAGCTAATGAATGCCAGTACGTGGTTGCGTTTCTCAATAGGAGTTATTTTAGGCAAAGGGACTATTTAAATAATCGTAGTCAAAGGAGAATTGTGGTATGTTGATGGTTTTAAAACTTTCTGACTTAAAATGCAAAATCTAATATGAACTATAAGTAATGACTGCGTACGAATGCACAAAAGTTATTTGCAACCAATTAATACAATAATACAATAGCAGAGTTGGAAGGGACCTTGGAGGTCATCTAGTCCAACTCCCTGCCTAGGCAGGAAGCCCTATACCATTTCAGACAAATGGCTATCCAACATCTTCTTGAAGACTTGCAGTGTTGGGGCATTCACAACTTCCGGAGGCAACTTCTGTTCCACTGGTTAATTGTTCTCATTGTCAGGGAATTTTTCCTCAGTTCTAAGTTGCTTCTCTCCTTGATTAGTTTCCACCCATTGCTTCTTGTCCTGCCCTCAGGTGCTTTGGAGAATAGTTTGACTCCCAATTGACAAGCTTTCCACAAGGTGGAATGAAGGATGATTCTTTTTTTGTGTTTGTGTTTGATTAAAAAAAACACTTTATTTAAAAAAAAAACAGTCCTCCCCCCCCCCCCCCCCCTCAACTAGAGTTTAAATGGTTTGGCCTCAGCCTGGCTGGGAGAAAACACTCCTGGATTTTACACAAAGCTGACAAAACACTTATTTGGTTTAATAATAATAACAATAACAATAATAACAACAACAACACAAACCTCTCTCCAATCCCAAAGCAATTATGAAAGAGCTTTGAAGCTTCATTTGAGAGGCTAAAGACAAAGGATGACTGTTTATCTAGCAATTCTGCTCCCTTCCATTATCCTGTGTTAAAAAGGGTAAGATGTTCTCTTAAGATAGCCTTTAAAAAAAACATCTCTAGGGGAGGCGGTTTTCAGAGGAACCTTATCCCTGTGCAGGAATTAAGGATATTATCTTAGTAATTTTCTCCTGTTGCAACGACACACTTGAAAAACAAGTCCCTATGGCTTGAAATTTAAATCCCGGTTCTCTGGTATTCTTAAAATATCATTTTTTAAAATATCCGAAGACCATTACCCTTGTTCAATTGAAGCACACAGCTCGCTAAATAGACCTCTCCCAGCTGGGAATTGGTTTGCAAAGCGGCTACTGTATTGTGTGACCAAGTCTGGACTGCAAAAGCAGACTGGAATCATGACACTTCTAAACAATGAGAAATTCACAGTCACTTCTCATCAGTCCTACAGTTTGAGTTTCGTCTCTTTTCTTGGCAAAAAAAAAGAGCTTTTTGTAGGTTTTTAAATTCCTTCTATCTTCCACCCTCCTTATGTTGATCTTTTGACTGCAATAAAAATCAATCTGGTTTTTCTATATCTTTCTAAACTTCACAGCCATGGACCTGTAGGAAGTTAGCGGCCACCAAGGGTGGGTTACTGCCAGCGGTTGGTCTCCAGATCCCATTGCAACTGGTAATAATAATAATAATAATAATAATAATAATAATAATAATAATAATAATAATAATAATAATAATAATAATAATAATAATAATAATTTAATTTGTAAACCACTCTCTCTCCCCAAAGGGACTGGAGGCGGTGCACAGGGAATTAAAAATACATATACAAACCACAAACATTATAATACAATTTAAAACGAATTAAACCTAGACCCTGTGCTAAAATCCCAAACTAGCTAAAACTAATACCCCTAAAAATCCCTAATAAAACGGTTTGAAATATTCAGCTAGAGGTAATGGGTCAATTAACCCAAGCCGGCCAGGCAGAAGAAGTGAGTTTTTAGTTTTTGACGGAAGGAGCGGAGGTCCGTAGTTGTTCTAATTTCGGGGGGCAGGTCGTTCCAGAGGGTCGGGCTCGCCACAGAGAAGGCCCTTCCCCTGGGCGTCGCCCGCTGGCATAGCCTAGTGGATGGCACCCGGAGAAGTCCCTCTCTGTGGGAGCGAATCGGCCGAATGTATGGGGCAGGATGTGATCCCGCAAATAGCTAGGTCCAAAGGGGCCTTGGTACGGTCCAATGGGCCCTGGTGTCCACCACATGAACGTGTGCAGCACATGTATACAAGCGCACAGCGCACGCATGCATATTTACCATCTGACGCTCCGCGATGCCTCCATGATGCTCCAGCTGTTCGGTGGAGCATTGAGCAGGCGCTGTATGCTCTATGTGCACACGCAGAAGCCCCGAAATGCTCAAATACAGGTAAGGACAGCAGTCGGCTGAGCCCCCCCAGAGCACCATACCGGAACGGTATCCGGTGCTCCAGCAGGCACTGGTACACTCGTACCAAGGCGTACCAGTTGTAACCCACCACTGGGTTCGCTGCCAGCATTACTGCCAGTTTGCTGTGCAAAATTTTTTGCAACAACGCACCATAGCCAGAGGTGGTATTCAGCAGGTTCTCACCAGTTCTGGAGAACCGTTAGTGGAAATTTTGAGTAGTTCAGAGAATGGTAAATGCCACCTCTGGCTGGCCATGCCCCCATCTATTCTCTGCCTCCCGAGTCCCAGCTGATTGGGAGAGAATGGGGATTTTACAGTATCCTTCCCCTGCCACACCCACCAACCACACCCACCAAGCCATGTCATGCCCACCAAGCCACACCCACAGAACCGGTAGTAAAAAAATTTGAATCCCACCACTGCAACTCAACATGATCAACTCGCCACGGCCAACTTGCTATAGGACAAGAATTACACTAATATTGAAGAAATAGCCAGATAGAATCATTAAAGAAAGGAGGGACAAAATAAAATGTGAATGACAATAATTAAAATGTTTTTTAAATTATTTTAAAAAATTAAATTGTTGAATTGTCCCTAGGCGGGTTGTGCCATGGTGAGTTGGCCATGGCAAGTTGACTATGTTGAGTTGGCCATGGTGAGTTGGCCCCCTTCTGTTCCTAGACCAACCACTTAACAACATACCCCCATTGGGAATTGAGACAATTGTTCTTTTTTAACAAATGTAAGTCAGGTCTTCTATCGTTCATAACCGAATTAAGTAATAACATTTCTAGGCAGTTCAGCTATGTAATATAATACTTGCAGATTCTAGATTAATTAATTATATTCTCTAAGCCACCTTGAGTCCTCATGGGCAAATAGGCAGCAATATAATTTCAATAAATACGGTAGTAATAAATAAATACGCCTATTTCAATATTTGCATGGACTTGTAAATGGTTCCATTAAGGGTTCTTTGTTGTAGCATGTTAATTGAAATGCACTTTACAGAGTTGAGTCAGAGCTAATGTATTGGACTTGAGTTTGGAACAATATTTGGTAATTGGTAAAGGTTCCCCTCACATATATATGTGATAGTCGTTCCTGACTCTAGGGGGTGGTGCTCATCTCCATTTCAAAGCCAGCGCTGTCCCAAGATGTCTCCGTGGTCATGTGGCCAACATGCCTAAATGCCAAAGGCGCACAGAACGCAGTTACCTTCCCACCAAAGGTGGTTCCTATTTTTCTACTTGCATTTTTATGTGCTTTTGAACTTGTAGGTTGGCAGAAGCTGGGACGAGTCACAGGAGCTCACTTCGTTACGTGGCGCTAGGGATTCGAACTGCCAACCTTTCTAATAGACAAGTTCAGCATCTTAGCCACTGAGCCACCACTAGTTAAATACATTTAACTAGAGCAATGAACCTAGTTAAATACATTTCTATCTGAAACAAGCAAAACCTCAACAATTTTAAGGATTCTGTTCAGCCATAATTGAATGTGACAGTGCAAGGTGTTTTCACCTGTCCTTTAGCAAACTGGTCTTAATGGTTATTAAAAGCCATTAGTAGTAATAGGGAACTCATTTAATTTCAGGTCATACATAATATTCTAGAAGTGGTTAACTGGCCAAGAAACTTTGTTTTTTAAAAATGTTCTCAAAGATAAATTCTAAGCTGTTCAGCACAATTTTGAATAACACTTTCTAATTAACAGGGAAAGGAGCCAGAATCCTGAGTTTAAGTAGAACAGAATTTCGAGATCAAAAGGATCTAACTTCCTTTCTTTGGGGTTTTATCCAAGCAAGGAGACAAGCAAATTAGATTCCTTTGATCTCATAAAATTCTCTTCTTGCAGAGAATTTTCGTCCTAAAATTATACTCCATTAGGAACACAAGCTGAGTTTTTTCCTCTTAATTAATTAGGTCAGATTATGCAACCTAATGACTGGAGACTGATTCTTTTAAAACTATGGCCTTTTGTGTAAATCCCTCTGGGGTCTCTGAAGGAAATCTTGATACTTTTAAGGTGGCATAGAGATTTGGAAAATCAGACAATCATGTCATCCTTACTCTTTCTTTTCATTAAACTAGAGTCCAGGGGTGGGCAAACTTTGCAACTTTAAGTCTGAAGGACTTCAGTTCCCAGACTTCTCCAGCCAGCTTTACTGGGAGCTGAAGTCCTTCAGACTTAAAATTGCAAAGTTTGCCCACCCCTGAACTAGACATACTCAATTCTGCCAATCAGTTTAGCACCTGCTATATTACTCTATGAGGGACGCGGAGGCTCAGTGGCTAAGACGCTGAGCTTGTTGATCAGTAAAGTTGGCAGTTCGAACCCCTAGCGCTGCATAACAGAGTGAGCTCCTGTTACTTGCCCCAGTTTCTGCCAACCGAGCAATTCAAAATCATGTGAAAATGCAAGTAGAAAAATAGGAACCACCTTTGGTGGGAAGGCAACAGAGTTCTGTGCGCCTTCGGCATTGAGTCATGATGGCTACATGACCACGGAGACATCTTCGGGCAGCGCTGGCTCTTCGGCTTTGAAATGGAGATGAGCACTGCCCCCTAGAGGTGATGACTAGCATATACAGTATGTGCGAGGGGAACCTTTGCCTTTATTTTACTCAATGGTCATAGCAAAGGCAGCAGCCATGATCCTTCCTTCCTTCTATTTCCCCAGATTTAGAATAAACAGAGTTGCAAGGGACCTTGTAGGTCATCTAGTCTAACCCCTCTTCCCAAGAAGGAGACCCTACACTATTTCTAACAGATGGCAGTCCAGTCCAGGGATGAAGCTCCCACAACTTCCAAAGGCAACTTCTGTTCCATGGGTTGGTTGTTCTCACTGTCAGAAAATTTCTCCTTATTTCCAGGTTGAATCTCTCCTTGATCAGTTTCCATCCATTATTCCTTGTCTGGCCTTCGGGTGCTTTGGAGAATAGCTTGACCCCTTTCTCCTCTCTGTGGCAGCCCCTCAAATATTGGAAGACTGCTATCATATCTCCCCTGGTCCTTCTCTTCACTAGACTAGCCTGCAATCGTTCGTCGTATGTTTTAGCCTCCAGTCCCCTTATTATCCTGGTTGCTCTTCTCTGCACTCTTTCTAGAGTCTCCAACTCTTTTTTATAGCGTGGTGACCAAAATTGGATGCAGTATTCTAAGTGTGGCCTTACTAAGGCTTTATAGAGTGGTATTAGTACCTCTCCATTTGCTCGGCTGCTGCAAAAAGCCAGGACCGATGAGTAAAAGGCGTTTCTATAAATCAGGCAGGATGAATCATCTCTCCAGTTTTGCATAGAGCCATTCATCTTTGGCAGCAGCCCTGCGTGGATCACCCAGAGCCACCAAATCCGCCTGAAGAATTCCCCTCAGATCTGATCTGAATGCGGCTAATCAACCTACAGGCTAATATTGATTTTATTGATGTTCCCAGTGGCAAGGAAGACCCGACTTCTGTTCTGGGGACTCCATAAACCTGTGAGTTATTATCTCACAGCCTGTAATTTATAACGATCTGTGTCACCATGCCCTATTGTTTTCTAACAGAAGGGGGAGAAACTGTCATTGACCCCAGATTTTTCTAGTCCGTCTTCAGCAAAGCCCTTCACTACATTATGCTCTCAAAATGCCGGATGGAGGGGTGAAATCCAGCAGGTTCTGACAGGTTCTGGAGAACCAGTAACAGAAATTTTGAATAGTTCAGAGAACTGGCAAATGCCACCTCTGGCTGGCCCCAGAGAGGGGAGGGAATGGGGATTTTGCAGTATGACTATCATTAAATGCTTTACTTTATGATTTTTGGTGAATGTATCTTTTCTTTTATGTATACTGAGAGCTTATGCACCAAAGACAAATTCCTTGTGTGTCCAATACGCAACTTGGCTAATAAAGAATTCTATTCTATTCTATTCTGTTCTGTTCAGTTCAGTTCGTTTCTATTTTCTATTTGTTTCTATTTTCTATATTTTTCTATTTTGTTCTATTCGTTTCTATTTTCTATTTTGTTCCATTCGTTTCTATTTTCTATTTTGTTCTATTCTCTCTTCTCTTCTCTCTTCTCTTCTCTCTTTTCTTCTCTATTCTCTTCTATTCTCTCTTCTATTCTGTATTCTCTTCTCTTCGCTATTCTATTCTATTCTCTCTTCTATTCTGTATTCTCTTCTATTCTCTATTCTATTCTATTCTATTCTCTCTTCTGTTCTATTCTCTCTTCTCTTCTCTTCTCTTCTCTTCTCTTCTCTTCTCTTCTCTTCTCTCTTCTCTTTATTCTCCTCTTCTGTATTCTATTCTATTCTATTCTATTTTCTATATTCTATATTCTTCTCTACTCTCTACTCTCTACTTATTCCATTCCATTCCATTCTTGGATTCCATGCTGCCTTTGACGATTTCGAAGGTATTGATCAATGCTCTTAAGCATTTTCTCATCTGGCACAAATAGAGGTGGGTCACGTACGGGAACAGCTGAGATTGGGTGGAGGCCTTAAAACCTTGGACGTCTATCTGCTAACTCCTTGGCCGGGATACCTCACAGCTGCCCCTTCCCCAACCGCAGTTCATCCTCTGGGCTCCACATCTGTGTGAGTGCATGTCTCATTTCAGGAGTGGGTGGCCGGGATTTTCTTTTTGTCTGCCTGCAAGAACGACTTCAACTAAAACAAATAAATAAAATCCTGGAACATTCGAGGCTGGCTACATGTTCCTTTTTAGAACTGCCTGCCAATGAATAGCTGGGAGCCATCGGCCTCCCCTCCTCCCCTCCGACAACTGCCACCACCTGACATTGTAGAAACGCTACGGCCCTCACAGCAGCATCAAGAGATGCTTTCGCTGCGTCTGACAGGGTTTTGGAAGAACATGAAGGCTTGAGCGACATGGTGTTGGATGGAGTGCCAGGTTCCCCCCACCCGCTTCACGTCAGTGTGAGAGACAGGCCCGGCCTGTGACCCTGGACTTCACCTCACCCTTCAGATGTGCTTGTCCTAGCAAGACCCTGTCAATTAGCAGGTCCCCCTACTGAGAAACAAGGCCAAAGGCTGGGACAGAAGAATTGAATAATAATTCAAAGTTTGGAGACAACCTAGGAGGTGGAGGTTGATCGTCCTTTTCCTACTAGGAGTTAATCCCGTGTATGTGCACGTATGTATACACACACACCCAGCCCCTGCTAGCTACCTCTCCCGAGTGCTCGCGGACTCCCATATCTCTTGCTGGGGAAAAGAGCTGCTGAAGAAGCTACACCTGCTAGGCTTCACGGGGGATGATTTGGGAAACTATGGCCTTAAGGACGCCCAATTTAGAGTAGTCCAACGACTCGTGGACATTGATCTACAATATTTACGAGCCAGAGCCAATAAAACTTGCTCCCTCCTGACCTTCAATCAATTCAATAATTACGGACTGAGGATGGCTTCCTATTTCTATACTTTAACCATCCCTAAGTAGAGAAGAGCTTTCTCCCTAGCTCGCTTTAATGTCTTGCCCTCAGCACTTTTGGATGGTCGCTTCAAGAGGCTCCCGATGAACGAGCGGCTATGCCCTTGCGACAGAGCCGAGGTTGAAACTGCGGCGCATGTCCTTCTATCTTGCCCCATGTATAACGCAGACAGATCTAAGTTACTGTCTCTCCTTGAAACCATCCCTTCTAGACTCAATGGTTGTAACTTGATGGCCCACTGTCTAGGAGATGGCTCTCCATATATCACTGTTCAGGTCTCAAAATTCTTCTTAAGAGCTGTAACCATTAGGGGAGAACACTGTAACCTTCCTTAGTTAAGCTATTGGCGATCCATTGCTATGGTATTATGATAATAATAATAATAATTATTATTTTTAACGTTTCTTCCTGTAGTACTTGTGTTTTGGTCTGTGACCGTAAATAAAAGTATATATATATTTGGGTTTGGATACACACACACACACACACACACACACACACACACACACACACACACACAGATTCTCAGTCATCCAGGTTTTGGTTGTTCCAAAAGTGCTTTTTCAAAAGGCAACTGGACTTTTCCTTGAAGACATTTCTCTCCTCATCCAAGAAGCTCCTTCAACTGTGACTGGATGGTGGGGAATGGAAGGATGTATGCTCCTTACAATGACCAGCTGTCTGCAAGGAGTATACATCCTTCCCTTCCCACACCCTCCAGTCAGAGCTGAAGAAGCTTCTTGGAGGAGAAGCAAAACGTCTTCCAAGAAAAATCAGAAACTCCAGTTGCCTCTTGGGGGGAAAAAAGGCACCTTTTGGGACATGGGTGACTTGGTCAACCTAATTTTCTGGCTTTGAATGAAATAATTTGCACGGTGTGTTAACCACAGGGATGGAGTTACAGAACAAGATCTTCCAAAGTCTAAAGTTTTATTTAGCCAATGGTTTCAATTGCTTCTTGAGCAAACTTCATCTTCCTGTTATCTAAGATTGAGAGCTGGGTGCCATGCCATCTCTGCAGGAAAAAGGAAACAGAAATACCATCCAGTTGGCCATCTGGATTTTTGCAACCAGGTGGGATGACAAGTTTAATGTCTAAATAATGAAAAGAAGGATTAGGGGAGACATGATAGCAGCGTTCTCATATCTCAGGGGTTGCCACAAAGAAGAGGGAGTCAAACTATTCTCCAAGGCACCTGAAGGCAGGACAAGAAGCAATGGGTGGAAACTAATCAAGGAGAGAAGCAATCTAGAACTAAGGAGAAATTTCTGGCGAGCGAGAACAATTAATCAGCTGAACGAACTTGCCTCCAGAAGTTGTGAATGCTCCAACACTGGAAATCTTTAAGAAGATGTTGGATAACTATTTGTCTGAAGTGGTGTAGAGTTTCCTGCCTAAGCAGAGGGTTGGACTAGAAGACCTCCAAGGTTTTTTCCAACTCTGTCATTCTATTCTATTCTATTCTATTCTGACAATAAGGAGGACATTCTGAACAGATGTAAGGGAGATTATCATAATTCAGTGCCAACATATTTTCAGGGGATACCTCCTTGCCACAAGATTTAAAAATAAATAAATGAAAAGCACGTTTACAATATATTGAACATATTTACTAGTGTGAATAAATAGAACTATGCAAGAAGACAAAAAGAAGCAGCGTATAAGGTAACCCTCCAAAGCTTTAAAAAAAGAAATCATGTAAATCTATGAGTAGCATGAGGAAAAAGTAAAATTAATGGCAAATATAGGGAAAACACCTCGCAAAACGAAAGAGCCCAATGTTTGCTACCTACATTGGAATGAATGCCTGCCATTTGATACCAAGCCCCCAAATACAAAATTTAAAATTATGCTAAAATATGAAGACCTCACTAATGAGAAGAATTCCTGTCCTTGAGAAGCATTAGAGCCAATGCTGATTAAGGGAAGCTTAAGAACACTGTAAAAAATACACCATACAATGCACAATACATAAAGCCAACATATGAAATCTAGGTAAACATCTGGAGACCATTGATATTAACTTACCTGCTATGCTGTAATGAAAGTTGTTTGTAAAGTTTGGATGCACTCAGAATCTGTTGGTAGATCAAGGCCTCAGTTAGTGCTAATAAAGAAGAAAAAAAACAGCAACAGGTGGAACAAGCAAGCAATTACTAGACGCTGTGAGATTCAAGGACTGGATCCTGTAAATAATGATAGCAACTTAAGCAAACTACATTGCCAGACTAAGAAACAGAGAAAATATCTAACATCCAGATACTATCTAATAAAATGAAATTCAATGGCGAAAAGAGTCAGGTTCTACATTTAGGCAACAAAAATGAAATGCACAGGTACAGTATAGCTGGTACCCTGCTCAATAGCAGTAACTGTGAGAGGGATCTTGGAGTTCTAGTAGACAACCATTTAAATATGAGCCAGCTGTGTGCAGCAGCTGCCAAAAAAGCCAACACAGTTCTAGGCTGCATCAACAGAGGGAGAGAATCAAGATCACCTGAAGGGTTAATATCACTTTATAAGGCCTTGGTAAGGCCACACTTGGAATACAGCATCCAGTTTTGGTCGCCACGATGTAGAAAAGATTTGGAGACTCTAGAAAGAGTGCAGAGAAGAGCAACCAAGAGGATTAGGGGACTGGAGGCTAAAACATATGAAGAACAGTTGCAGGAACTGGGTATGTCTTGTTTAATGAAAAGAAGGACTCAGGGTGACATGATAGCAGTCTTCCAATATCTCAGGGGTTGCCCCAAAGAAGAGGGAGTCAAGCTATTCTCCAAGGCACCTGAGGGCAGAACAAGAAGCAATGGGTGGAAACTCATCAAGGAGAGAAGCAACTTAGAACTGAGGAGAAATTTCCTGACAGTTAGGACAATTAATCAGTGGAACTCCTTGCCTCCAGAAGTTGTGAATGCCCCAAAACTGCAAGTCTTCAAGAAGATGTTGTATAGCCATTTGTCTGAAATGGTATAGGGCTTCCTGCCTAGGAGTTGGACTAGATGACCTCCAAGGTCCCTTCCAACTCTGCTATTGTATTGTATTGTATTGTACTTTCCTTTCTTCAGGAGGCACAGAATGTGAGCGGTGTGATGGTCTAGAGGTGGAGCTCTCACTTCACAACCAGGAGTTCAATCCTAGGTAGGGGCAGAGATTTCTCTCTCTGGGCACTATGAGACTATATCTGCTGAACAAAACGCCACACTGGCAACAGGGAAAGGCATCTGGCCAGTAAAACTCTCAGCTCCATTCAGTTGCCCAGACTCCATCCCGCAAGAGATTATGGGATCATTAAAAGAGGATGATGAAAAAAAGGAGGCTCAGAATATGTTCCAAAATCTAATAATGAATATAGTTAGTCCTCAACTTACAACAGTTCACTTAGTGGCCATTCAAAATTACAACTGCGCTGAAAAAAGTGACTTATGACCATTGTTCACACTTACAACTGTTGCAGGATCCCCATGGTCACATCATCAAAATTCAGATGCTTGGCAACTGACTCTGACTTATGACCGTTGCTGTGTCCCAAGGTTGTGTGATCGCCTTTTGCAACCTTTTGACAAGCAAAATCAGTGGAGGGAAGCCAGGTTCACTTAACGACGGTGTTGCTACCTTATCAACTGCGGTGGGACACTTAACAAGTGGGGCAAGAAAGGCCGTAAAATGCGGCAAAGCTCACTTAACATATGTCTCACTTAAGAATCGGGGACTCAATTGAGCAGTACCTGTATTGATACTGTGATGGAGAAGAATCTTGGCGTTCTTTCATTGAGCATCAGACAAATGTTCTCCAATCTTTGTCCTTTCAATTTTTCTGATGGTTTTATCTACATATACCACTAATAGGAAAAATGGAGACTTAATACATCAACGATTAGAGTAGAATAACAGAGTTGGAAGGGACCTTGGAGGTCTTCTAGTCCAACCCCCTGCTTAGGCAGAAAATCCTACACCACTTCAGACCAATGGTTAGCCAATCTCTTCTTAAAAAGTGTTCCAGTGTGGGAGCATCCACAATTTCTGGAGGCAACTTCTGTTCCACTGATTAATTGTTCTCACTGTCAGGAAATCTCTCCTTAAGTTCTAGGTTGCTTCTCTCCTTGATTAATTTCCACCCATTGCTTCTTGTCCTAACTTCAGAGGGGGCATATCTGAGGAATTACTTGGAGAAATGGTGAAGGTTATATTGTAGACCAGGGGTATCCAACAGTGGCCACTTTATGACTCATGGACTTCAACTCCCAGAATTCTTCAGCTGGGAGATTCTGGGAATTGAAGTCCATGAGTCTTAAAATTGCCAAGGTCCCTGCTGTTTATCTTCTGATGTCCCAAACTAGGGAATTCCTTTAGTTTTGAAGTTCAACAAGTATAAAGATATTGGCTCTAAGTAAAATGTTCTTATGGAGAGTCATACCCTACAATAGACACTGACTTTTCCTTATGCCACTGAAAGAGATATTGGTGCAGCTAAAAGCAATTATGATTTCGAACCAACATCCAGAAACATCTTGGACTAAGTTTGGGGGGAATTGAAAAAAATAATAATTAATGAACATGGTAAACTAATTAACCGAATGACAAAATGTACAAGAAATAACTTATGACTTGGATTTTCATCTCTTCCTCTTGGATAACTCTCAAGGATACTATTAACACTTTTAATTATTGTAAGTGAATTTATGGCTTCAGATCCAAAGAGATTCACTTGGAATGCATTTATTGAGGCCGTAATAAAGTTTCCCTTATTTTTAGGTTTCTATATTTTTCCTCTAAGCAACGATGCCGGTAGTCCTTGACTTCCAACAATTCATTGAGTGACCATTCAAAGTTAGAGAAAGGCTTCCCTCACACATAAGTGTTTGTCGTTCCTGACTCTAGGGGGCGATGCTCCTCGTTTCAAAGCTGAAGAGCCAGTGCTGTCCGAAGATGTCTTCGTGGTGGTCATGTGGCCGGCATGACTCAACGCCGAAGGCACATGGAACGCTGCATGGATTCAAAGTTACAATGGCATTAAACAAGTAACTCATCACCAATCCTGACTGTCATAGCATCACCACAGTCACATTGAGAGCACCTGAGGGCAGAACAAGAAGCAATGGGTGGAAACTAATCAAGGATTAGCCGCTCCAGACAAATGGCTATCCAACATCTTCTTAAAGACTTCCAGTGTTGGAGCATTCACAACTTCTGGAGGCAAGCTGTTCCATTGATTAATTGTTCTAACTGTCAGGAAATTTCTCCTCAGTTCTAAGTTGCTTCTCTCCTTGATTAGTTTCCACCCATTGCTTCTTGTTTTGCCCTCAGGTGCTTTGGAGAATAGCTTGACTCCCTCTTCTTTGGGGCAACCCCTGAGATATTGGAAGACTGCCATCATGTCTCCCCTAATCCTTCTTTTCATTAAACTAGACATCCCCAGTTCCTACAACTGTTCTTCATATGTTTTAAATGGAGGAGGGTGAGCTGCAGGCAGAACAAAGGCTAACTTTCCCCAAAGATGACTTTGCAGGCAGGTGGATGGCTTTGCTTTCCTTCTTCACCCCCACCCCCCAAGGAGAGCCCACCCTTCTATCACAAGCCCCACTTCTCCCTTACAATGCCTCCATTGTCAGTGATTATCATCGGTAAAGGCCACCTATGAAATCGGCAGCATTTTTCCATTTCCCCCACCTCCTTCCTCCTTTTCATTCAGGAGCCTTGTGGTCCCAGCCTTGATTGTGCTTGGCTGAATTATTTCCCAGGCTGGTCGTCTTGATTTCTATCCCCCAAGGCTCCTCCCCCCCCCCCTGCATTCAAGGTGGAGGTGAGCGGAGAAGAAAGAGAACCTCGCACCTTTCGCTGACAAAGAGATTCTTGCCCTTAGACCGTCTATTGTGGTAAGGAATGGCATCAAGGGGCCAGTGGAAAATTAGCATATTTAACCAGGCTTTGAATGACAGGGGTGGGAGAAGGGAGAGGATTGATATCAATATCTCCCAGGGCTGCCATCATACAATAGCAGAGTTGGAAGGGACCTTGTAGGTCTTCTAGTCCAACCCCCTGCATAGGCAGGAACCTTATACCATTTCAGACAAATGGCTATCTAACATCTTATTAAAGGCTTCCAGGGTTGGGGCATTCACAACTTCTGGAGGCAAGCTGTTCCAGAGGTTAATTGTTCTAACTGTCAGGAAATTTCTCCTTAGTTCTAAGTTGCTTCTCTCCTTGATTAGTTTCCACCCATTGCTTCTTGTCCTGCCCCCAGGTGCCTTGGAGAATAGTTTGGCTCCCTCTTCTTTGTGGCACCCTCTCAGATATCGGAAAACTGCTATCATGTCTCCCCTGGTCTTTCTCTTCATCAAACTAGACATACCCAGCTCCTGCAACCGTTCTTCATATGTTTTAGTCTCCAGTTCCCTAATCATCTTGGTTGCTCTTCTCTGCACTCTTTCCAGAGTCTCCACCTCTTTTCTACATCGTGGCGACCAAAACTGTATGCAGTATTCCAAGTGTGGCCTTACCAAGGCACTATACAGTGGCATTAACACTTCACGTGATCTAGATTCCATCCCTCTGTTTATGCAGCCTAGAACTGTGTTGGCTTTTTTGGCAGCTGCTGCACACTGCTGGCTCATATTTAAATGGTTGTCCACTAAGATTCCTAGATGCCTCTCACAGTTGCTACTATTGAGCAAGGTACCACCTATACTGTACTTGTGGATTTTGTTTTTCTTGCCTATATGTAGAACCTTACTTTTTTCACAATTGAATTTCATTTTATTAGATAGTGCCCAATGTTCAAGTTTGTCTAGATCCTTCTGTATCTTAAGCCTATCTTCTGGAGTGTTGGCTATTCCTGCCAGCTTGGTGTCGTCTGCAAATTTGATGAGTTCCCCATTTATCCCCTCATCCAAATCATTGATGAAGATGTTAAAGAGTACTGGGCCTAAAACAGAGCCTTGGGGGACTCCACTGCATACTTCCTTCCATGTAGATGCAGTTCCATTGAGGACTACACGTTGAGTGTGGTTGGTTAGCCAATTGCGAATCCATTTGGTGGTGGTGCTGTCTAACCCACAATTTTGTACTTTATCTAATAGTAGGTTATGGTCTACTTTATTAAATGCCTTACTGAAGTCCAAGTAAATTATATCGACAGCATTCCTCTGGTCCACTGATTTTGTCACTTTGTCAAAGAATGCAAAGAATGATCCTGATATCCACAGAGCAAGGACTTTGCCAAGACCACCCCTAGAGTACTGCATCCAGTTTTGGTTGACTCAACCCGTCCAAGACCGAGTGGCTGTGGTTCCCGGCATCACGACATAGCCAGTTGGTTCCATCTCTGGCTATTGGGGGCAAGTCATTAGCTCCCGCAGAGAGGGCCCGCAACTTGGGCGTCCTCCTGGACTCTCGGCTGTCTTTGGATGACTATTTGATGGCCGTAGACAGGGAGGCTTTTTATCAGGTTCACCTGATACGCCAGTTGCGCCCCTTTCTGGATCGTGACGCCCTACGCACGCTCACTCAAGCCCTCGTCATCTCCCGCCTCGACTACTGTAACACTCTCTACATGGGGCTGCCTTTGAGATGCACCCAGAGGCTCCAGTTAGTACAGAGTGCGGCCGTGCAGGGGATTCTGGGAGCCTTAAGATACTCCCATGTAACACCTCTCCTGCGCGAGCTGCACTGGCTGCCTGTGGCCTTCCGGGTGAGCAATTTGGATTATCACTAGGAAAACGATAAAATGTTGAAAAAAGTTGTTTTGACAATGCTTATTCCCATTTACTTGTCAATACCATAAAGATATCCTTTAAGGATGGTGCCTGATGTGCTATTAAGTTTAAACTTCATCAGTTTCTTGTTTTATGATTTTATTTTTAAAAATTAGGCCTTTGGAAAAGTTCAAAAATCGCCAACTATGAAAACTAAATTACATTTATGGAAATACGTTTTCATATAGAATGGAAATTATTGATATTTTCCTCAGACAAGACAGTAAACCTTTTTCCTAAGGTGTAGAATTTCCTTGTAGCCTTGTTAATATATTTTGTTTTATTGTGATATTGAAGTTTAATTTGTAAATAATCTATGCTGATACTGTACTATGCAAGCAGCTGATGAACTGTCTACAGTACTAGGTTTCCTATGCATGAAATAAACCAAATCATTGCTAATAAAAACTACTAAAATACTCTTTAAAAAATAGAAAAGAAAGGAATTGCTGGCAGTCAGCAGACTGCAATCCTGCATTCTAACCACTGCACCATTTTTTTCATTTCATTTCATTTTATTACATTTATATCCCGCCCTTCTCCGCAGAGGACCCAGGGCGGCGCACAGGAGATTAAAAAATATACAAAATAGAAAATAGATAAATAATTTAAAATACATATTAAATAATCCCAGTCCTATGCTAAAACCAATGATTAAAAACCCAATTTAAAACTTTTCTAAAAGTCCCCATGGGAGGTTAGGCTAGGCCGGCTTGATGAAAAAAGTATGTCTTTAGACATTGGCGGAAGAGGCGGAGGTCGGTGATGGTCCGGAGTTCAGGGGGTAGGTCGTTCCAAAGGGCAGGGCCCGCCACAGAGAAGGCTCTTCCCCTGGGTGTCGCCAGTCGGCATTGTCCGGCCGACGGCACCCTGAGAAGGCCCTCTCTGTGGGAGCGGATCGGCCGAAGGGATGTATGGGGCAGGAGACGGTCTCGCATATAACTAGGCCCCGAGCCATGGAGCGCTTTAAAGATGGTCGTCAGAACCTTGAAGCGCACCCGAAAGACCACAGGAAGCCAATGCAGCTCGCGCAGGATTGGTGTTGTTCTTGTTCAAGCCAAGGCTATCTGTGCCCATGGAAGTGATATAAATGATATGGATTTTGGAAAGCAATTTTAGGGGGGAAAATAATGTTTTGAGCTTTTGTAAGAGGCAGGAACAGCTGCCGTTCTAAAGGTGCCCTGTCAGAGGAATGAGTAAGTCTTCCTGGACCTTGGTGGATTTCAAAGCTTCCAGAGATGTGAGTGGACGACAGCGGAAGAGGCAACTTGTCTTGGTCAAGAATCAATGGTGGGATCCTGCCGGTTAAACAACCTGTTTGGTGATCATGTGCTTCGTGCGCGTCTCCGATTGATGTGGACTCTGCGCATGTACGCAGTTTTTAACAAAACCTACCTTCCCTGTTACTTCAGTAACACAGCTGAGGTGCAGCAATACGCTCTCCTGCGCGAATCCCCTGAGAGGATATAGGTAAGTAAAAGTGCAGGCCAGGCGGATGGATCCACCTGATCATCAAGAGCGAACCGGTTCGCCCAAGCCGGTCCGAACCGGCTGAATCCCACCCCTCTCAAGAATGCTCTTGGCGACTCAAGAAACAAGCTCCAGCTGTGCAGTGACAGAAACCATAAAACATCTACGTGTGACAAAAATGGCCCAGGAAGAAATGAAACGTGAAGGAACCAGCTGAGATCTGTCCATTTGTAGCTGTCTTTACCCTCCAGGGATGTGTGAGTGTACACTCCTCTACCCAGGGACCTATTATGCCTCCTAGTCCAGCAGGAAGGCAATTAAAGTTACATGCTCAATTGGTCACATTTCAGGATGTTCCTAGCGCCCAGCTGTCCCTGAAATGAAGCTATTTCATAAGAGAAAGGCAACGTGGAGAGCAATGCCGAAACATCTGGCGCTTGTAGCCCATAGCTATGCGGTGTTTGGTTTTGCTTTTTGCTGGAACAACCAGCCTCAAATTCTTCTGCAAAACATGATTAAGGGCAGTGGTGAGATGCATCTGGTTTAACAATTGGTTCATGAGTGTATTGCGATAAAAAGACGACCTTTTTAAGCTTCAAAACTCACCTTCTACTGCAGCGCCAGTGAGTAAAACAGCCGCGCGAATCAGCTGAGCTAAAAAAACGGGGAACTATAGGACAGGAAAGCACAGGGGTGGGCGGGCGGGGCCAAATGCTCCCCGGAGCTACCGCTTCGCCCGAACCAATCTGAACCGGCTGAATCCCACTCCTGAATAAGGGTGCACAGATTAGATTGGCAGAGCTCTCAGATGGGGATATGGGCTTTTCTGGATGGTTATCTTAATTGAAGGGAATACAGGTAGTCCTCAACTTATGACCACAATTGAGCCCAGCATTTCTGTTGCTAAGTGAAACATTTTCTTAAGTGCACTTCACCCCATTTTATGACCTTTTTTTGGCCACAGCTGATATGAGAATCACAGCAGTTGTTAAGTACTGGGAAATACTACACCAGTACGATAGGAAAATGTGTGGTCCTATTATTATATTGTGTTATATATTATGAGGGACAGTGGGTCAAAGGGATGTGGTGGCTCTGTGGCTAAGATGCTGAGCTTGTCGACTGAAAGGTCGGCAGTTCGAATCCCTACTGCCGCGGAGCGGGGTGAGCTCCCATTATTTGACTCTTGCAACACACAACACACAAAGGAGGTTGGATTAGAAGACATCTAAAGTCCCTTCCAACTTATTAGTCTGTATTCAGTTCTAGATGGGCAGCCTGATTTAGACCATGGTTTCATGCTCCTCCCAATAGATCTACCATATTTTTTGGAGTATAAGACGCACTGGAGTATAGGGTTGAATTGAAAAGGGTTTTCAATTCAATTGTATAGAATATGAATATGATTTGTGGTATATTTTTATAGTTACAATGTTCACTGAAGATGGTATTTAATTTCATTGTACGGGATGCAATGACAACAAAGTCAACTCAGCTAAACTAGTAGTTGTGCAACTTGTGTGTGCTGCCTTGTGACTTTGATCCTTAATTCTTTAACAGCACAACCTGCAGAAATCTGGAAGGCCTTGAGCAATTTCAACCGAACTTGGTACACAGATAACTTATTCTCTGGAAATAAACACTGTGGGAATAAGACACCCTTAACACCCCCCGGGTTCTGTGTTCTGCTAAGATACAGCCTGTTGTATCTTAAAATGATGCCGTCGGAGTGATGTCCCGGTGCTGGAAGCCGTACGGGTCTGGATGGGAAGAAACAGACTCAGACTCAACCCGTCCAAGACCGAGTGGCTGTGGCTTCCGGCATCCCGGTACAACCAGTTTTCTCCATCACTGGCCATAGGGGGGGAACATCTAGCCCCTGTGGATGGGGCACGCAACTTGGGCATCCTCCTGGATACCCGGCTGTCCATGGAAGATCAAGTGATGGCCGTGGCCAGGGGGGCGTTTTACCAGGTTCGCCTGGTACGCCAGTTGCGTCCCCTATTGGACTGGGATGCCCTCCGCACGGTCACTCATGCCCTCGTGACATCCCGTCTAGACTACTGCAACGCTCTCTACATGGGGTTTCCCTTGAGGTGCATCCGAAGACTACAGCTAGTTCAAAATGCGGCCGCGCGGGCAATTCTGGGAGCCCCCAGGCACTCCCACATAACACCGCTCCTGCACGAGCTGCACTGGCTGCCTGTGGTCTTTCGGGTGCGCTTCAAGGTGCTGATTACCATCTTCAAAGCGCTCCATGGCACGGGACCTAGCTATCTGCGAGATCGCATCCTGCCCCATACATCCCTTCGACCGATTCGCTCGCACAGAGAGGGACTTCTCCGGGTGCTGTCCACTAGGCAATGCCAGCGGGCGACTCCCAGGGGAAGGGCCTTCTCTGTTGCAGGCCCTATCCTATGGAACGACCTACCCCCCGACCTCAGAACAACTCCGGACCTCCACTCCTTCCGCCGAAAGCTCAAAACATATTTCTTCCAACAGGCCGGCCTGGCCTAATCTATCTTTCACACCTCCAGTCTGTACATTTAAATTTTTAATTGGGTTTTTAGGGGGTTTAGTGTTTTAGGTTTTTTAGGTTTTAGTGCAGGGTTATTGTAATTTAATCTAACTTTAGATATTTATATTGTTGTATGTTTTTATGTTTTATATTCCCTGTGCACCGCCCCGAGTCCCTTCGGGGAGAGGGAGCGGTATACAAATAAACATTCAATTCAATTTAAAAAATGGCTTCTACTGTACAGCGCAGTGGAGTTGCCATGGTAATGGCTTCCCAGTACTCCACAAGGGGGCTCCCTCTGATAAGGAGGAAAATCCAAGGTTAGAAATTTTGGTTCAGACATTTCCCCCCTATAAATAAATACCCGAGCAACAGTGGTGGGTTCCAGATCCCGTTCCAACTGGTCCAGTTGGAATGGGCCCAGCGGCGTCTACACGAACGCGCACAGCACACACGTGCATCGTACCGTCCAGCGATGCCTCTGTGAGCCTCCGCGATGCTCCAGCGGCTCAGCAGAGCGTTGTGCAGGTGCTGTATGCGTCATGTGCGTGTGTGAAAGCACGGAAGAGTTTAAAGACAGGTAAGGAGCTCGGGCAGGCTGGTGGGCCCTCCAGAGCACCGTACCGGAATGGTACCGGGTGCTTCGGGCAGCCTCTGGTACACCTGTACCGGGGCGTACTGCTTGCAATTCACCACTGTTGAGCGACATTGGGTTATCAACTAGTTGTATATACAGAACGGGCCATGAACGTTCTGGGATACTTTCTAAACAAGAATGCACCTAGAAAATTCACTTCCGTGTCAGCTTTTCAGAATTTAACCCTGTCAAGATCTCCAGGCTGAAATGCGGACGTTTTAACCCACAAAGAAAAATATATTGAAGTGGACATAAATGTATGATTTATTCTCCAGTTTGCCATCGATTCTGGAAAAAAAGGCACACAAAGGGAGGCGACGAGAGAGTTCCAGGACCCTCAACAATTAAAATTATTTCCTTTTAAAAAATAAATTACAAGACTTCCAAATCTGATACAGAAATGTTTAAAAACGCAATTCATCCGATTCCGTACAAAGGGCAGGAAAAGCTTCTGCGTTACAGGATGAATGACAGTGGATTTAGGTTACATAGAAAGACGACACCAAATATATTGGGGGTGCAACTCCCAGAATCCTCCAGCACAACGCTCCCTGGGGAATTCTGGGAGCAGCAGGCCCAAAAGATTTGGTGGGTACCAGGGACTCAGGCCTCTACAAAGGCAGAAACAGAGGAAAGAACTTGAGAATGCAGGTAGTCTTCGACTTATAACCACAACAGAGCCCAAAACTCAGGTTGTTACGTGACACATTTGCCAAGCGAGTTTGGCTCCATTTTACAACTTTGCTTCCCACGGTCGTTAAAGTGAATCAATTGCGCTCGTTAATAACCCAGTTGTTCAATGAATCTGGCTTCCCCGATGACTTGGCTTGTCCGGAAGTCGCAAAAGGGGGTCACCGCGACCTCTGGGACACGGCGACCGTCATAAATATGAACCAGTTGCCAAGCAACCGAATGTTGGCCAGGTGAGCATGAAGATATTGCAAAGTTTGAAAACAGGGTTGTACGTCCCTTTTTTTCCAGTGACGAGGTAACTTTGAACGGCCACTAAATGAGCTGTTGTACGTCGAGGGCTACCTGGACTGCATGAGCGTTAAAGTTGACTTACTTTGATGCTGCAGAGAAGATGTAATTGGACCACAGAATAGGTCAAAAAAGACACACACACGCCGGGAAGAAAGCATTAGCAGGCAAGTTTAAAGCAATACTTCACATAGCAAAATTCGTACCGGTTTATTAGCACATTTCTCAAAAAACAAGACTGGGTCTTATATTAATTTATGCTCCAAAAGATGCATTAGGGCCGTGATGGTGAAGCTATGGAACGTGTGCCACAGGTGGCACATGGAACCATATTTACTGGCATGATAGCTGTCAGCTAATTTTTGCCCTTCTGGAGGGCTGGGGGAGGCCATTCCACCTTCAGGAAAGCCCCCGGAGCCTGGGGAGGGGTCATGAGCACATGCATGTGGAGGGGAGCGGTGTCGTGCACACGTTATGTTAGATAGCCATTTGTCTGAAATGGTATAAGGTTCCTGCCCAGGCAGGGGGTTGGACTAGAAGACCTACAAGGTCCCTTCCGACTCTGCTATTGTATTGTATTGTCTGTTGACATGCGCAGGTGTGGGGGAGGATTGAATTGGTGCAGGTAGGTCCACACGTGCGTGCAATTTTGGCACGCCGTAAGAAAAAGGTTCACCATCAGTGCATTAGGGCTTAGTTTCCAGATAGGTCTTATTTTTGGGGAAATTACAGTAAATGCATCCATATGGCCGATCTTAACTAGGGCTTATATTACAAGGATCCTGAAAAATCATGCTAGGGCTTATTTTCCATTTAGCTCTTATTTTGGGGGTGGGAAATACGGTAGAAGTTGGGATAATGTAGAGATGTTTGAGGAACTTTCTCCTAACGTGGTGAAGCCCCTTCTCCCATAAGACTTGATTTTTGAAATAGGGTTTGTTTGCTTTTTAAAAGGAGAAGAAATAAGACAAATCCTTTAGATTTTTTTCCCCTATGCCCAAATACAGGTAGTCCTCGACTTACAACAGGTCATTTAGTGACCAAAGTTACAACAGCGCAGAAAAAAGTGACCGATGACCATTTTTCAACCCCCTTCGTAGCAGCCCCACGATCCTGTGATCAAATTTCAGACGCGTGGCAACTGATTCATACTTGTGACCGTTGCAGTGTCCTGGGGGGTCGTGGGATCCTCTTTTGCCACCTTCTGACAAGCAAAGTCAGTGGGGAAAGAGAGTTTCAGGAAGTCCTCCACTTACAGTCATTCATTTAGTGACAGCTTGAAATGACAGCAGCCCTGAAAAAAACGTGAGCAATGTCCATTTTTCACACGGCCAGATGCAGCCTCCCTGCGGTCACGTGATCAAAATTCATGTGCCTGGCAGCTGGCATGTACTTATGACGGTTGTGATCCCCCTTTGTGACCTTCCAAGACAACAAAAGTCAACGAGGGAAGCTAGACGCACTTCGCAACTGTGTTACCAACTTAACTGCAATGATTTTCTTAACAACTGGGGCAAAAAAGGTCGCAAAATGGGGGCAAACCTCACTTAACAACTATCTTGGTTAGCCATGGACATTTTGGACTCTGTTGTGGTTGTTCATTGAGGACGTCCTGTGGTTATTCGAAGCTGCCAACTTAGCACAATCTGTTGGAGAATTTTGCCTGTAGGTTGTCTGGGGAAACCTTGTTCCCTCAGCATAAAATGGGAGATGGGCCATTTCTAGCAGTAAAGAACAGCACTCAGCCTTGTTAAAGTCACTACACTAGGCCTAACAGGATGGCTGGCATCACTCTATCTTAATAGCAAGAGAGTGAGTAAGGGGATTTACGGAGGGGGACTCCAGGTCTAGAACAGAGGTGGGATTCAGCGGGTTCTGACCAGTTCTGGAGAACCGGTAGGGGAAATTTTGTGTAGTTCGGAGAACCGGTAAATAACACCTCTGGCTGGCCTCGCCCCCATCTATTCTCTGCTTCCCGAGTCCCAGCTGATCGGGAGGGAATGGAGATTTTGCAGTATCCTTCCCCCTGCCACACCCACCAAGCCACGCCCACTGAACTGGTAGTAAAAAAAATTTGAATCCCACCAGAGGGGGCCGAAACACAGGTGAGCAGGTGCATAAAAGGAGATGGGTAAGATTTCAAATCTTCCCCCACCCCCAAAAAAAGGCTTGGTACACTCACAAACTTGCCGTTTTGATATAATCCCATATAAAACCGAAGCAGCAATTTTTTTTTATTGAAGTACCTAAACCGAAAATAAAAGTTTTAGAACATAATTTAAAAAAATAATAATAAAACAAAACGAAGCAAAACCAGCAGAAGTAGCAAAATATATGATTTGGTTTTTTTTTTGGGAGGGGGGGTCTTTTATAGCAACTGATACCTACCAGTCACTAGTAAACTTACTATCGAGGTGATATTCTCTCTGGTAACCACCATTAAAAAAAAAAAGGACCATGTAAATATATAATTAATATTTATACATTTTGTGGCAGCTATGTACAAAAGTTCTTTTTTTTAAATTTCCTTGGTTTTGTCTGAAAATGTCCAAGCCCTGGGTTCAGTTGGGGCTAACTCCTTTAAATTTTAGGCCGGATAGCTGTGGATGATGTATGTTGTGGTAGATCACTTTCAGGTTTGGTCAACAAAGTACTAATGGAGAGTGCGCTCCTATGACACCTCAAGAAGAATGGAGTAGCTTTCTCTGTTCAACCTGCAGAAATGTTGTGCTGCATAGCTCTCAAAATTAGGTTTTGTGGGTGAGGACTCCACGTTTGGATGACACGGCAACAGATCCTCAAAGAGGAGATGCTAAAGATTTTTCAGTGTAGAACAGGAGGTGTCAAACTGAAGGCCTGGGGGGCCGGATCCGGCCTGCGGGGTGCTTAGATCTCGCCTGGAGGGCCACCCTGGGTACAGTGAAGTGTCAGCCTGCAGTGCCTCTGCCAGTGGAACTGGAGTTCGGGAGGCTGCAAGCACCTCCTGCAGCTCGGAAGGGCCGTGCGCGGCCCTCCCGGGCTCCGTTTTTGTTGGCCGAGGGTTGCAGGAGGTCCTTGCAGCCTCTCGAGCTCCAGTTCCGCTGGCAGAGAGCACAGGCCACCACAGGCACCCCTGACACGAGTGACGTCGAGCTGGCCATGCCCACCCAGCCCCCAAAGTCCAACACAACCCTGATGCGGCCCTCAATGAACTCGAGTTTGACACCCCTGGCGTAGAGAATCCCGATGCTCACAGGTAAGGTAACCTCATGCATGGCAGCTTTGATTTCTTGCTTTCTCAGCTCTGGCGGGTTGCAGAGCTCGGATTTATGAATGCGGGGAAAAGAAAGGACTTCCATCTTCTTCACGGGAATGTTCTTCACTCCCTGCCCCAGAATCTCCTTCTGAGAAGTAACAGCATGCTTCTGCCTAGGAAGCAGACGCCTGGATCTTCCTTTTCATGGTTGTTGTTGTTGTTGTTGTTTAGACACCGCTTCCCCGCCCAGATCACAAGATTCGTATGAGCAGCTCTTCGGAAGGCTTAAGGCTCGCAACAGATGGCAGTGTAGCGAAGGAGATGAGGATGAGTAGACTTGGTGGCTTGGAATGGAACTTTTTCCGCAGTTCCTTAATGCCCTCCGGTGGTCCTCCTTCCAGCCCAGCTGGACAGAGACTGTGCACACACAGACGTACCCCCATTCGTTCACGGACACACACACGCTCCACGCTCGCATGCACAGGAGAGTCCCGCAGATGTGGCGGCATCAGCGCCTTTTGAGTCCGCCGTTGGCAAGGTGAGGTGGGTGCTTGGGAAGACAGGGTTCGTCTGGGAGGGGATCGTGGGAAAAAACGGAGTCCTCCCCAGAAGAGCAGGTGGAACTGCGCGTGTCTGGAAAACTGGGAGAATACTGGTCCAATGGTAGAGAGAGGTCCAGGTATTCCTACAGAGAATGAGAAGAGAATGATGGTGAGAACAATGTCTAATGCCAGGGGTGGGATTGAAAAATGGCAGCAACCGGTTCCCTGGTGGTGGGCGTGGCCTACCTGGCCTCCTCCACCTTGGGGGGAGGGGTTCCACCCTCCACAGACTCCAGAGGCTTCCCTCAAGCTTCCGGCAGGGCGAAAACGGCCACCCCTGGGCTCTGGAGGCCCTTTGGAGGTTGGAAACTGTTTCTGGACCCTCCTCAGGCTTCGGAGGCTTTCCTATAGCCTCTGGGCATGCGAAAACGGCCTCCCCCCTGGGGTCCAGAGGCTGGAAACAAGCCCATTTCTGGGCTTCCGGAACTTCCAGGACGCCCCTGTTTCACCCTCCCAGAGTGTCTGTGCGAGCCCTGCAATTATCTGGCATCCAAAATGGGCCGCATGGAGACTCCTGGAGACGCCCCATACATCCCTTCGTCCGATACGCTCCCACAGAGAGGGTCTTCTCCGGGTGCCGTTGGCCGGGCAATGCCGGTTGGCGACACCCAGGGAAAGGGCCTTCTGTGTGGCGGGCCCGGCCCTCTGGAAGGACCTATCCCCCGACCTACGTACTATCTCGGACCTCCGCCTCTTCCGCCAACGTCTTAAGACGTTTCTATTCCAACAGGCCGGCCTAGCATAGCCCCCCATTTCTGACTTTTTATTTATAAATTGTAATTAGGCAGGGTTTTAAATGGGTTTTTAGCACGGGTTTAAATAATTTAATATGTTTTAATGATATATATTGTTTTATTGTGGTTTTAATAATGCCTGTGCGCCGCCCTGGGTCCTAACAAGGAGAAGGGCGGGGTATAAATTTGATAAAATGAATAAAATAAAAAATAAATCCTGGGAGGGGCAGGGTGGGGAGGGCCAGCCAGTCCTTGTAACGATCGGTTTGGCGAATCAGATGTCAAATTAACGTCCGGTTCTCCCCAACTGGTGTGAACCGGCTGAATCCCACCCCTGTCTAATGCTCTTCTCAAGCCGACAGAAGGGTCTTGGAGGCAAGACTGAGGGTCACTAAAACTGAGTTTGATCTCCCACCTACAATCGTATGCATCCGGAGGTAAGTTTCTATGACTTCCTAAACGAAATGAAGCTGATGTAATTTCTCTTGAAGAAGGTACAAAAGTCGACCACGGAAGAGGGCAGTTGTCGCTCAGGGTTCAAATGTAGGGCCTTGATGCTCTCTATGTTTGGGTTTTCTTGTAGACTTTTCATTAAAGTCCCTTTGGGGAGAGGGGGCGGTTTATAAATATAATAAATTATTATTAAATTATTATTATCCAACTAGGTAACATCATCAGTGTTATAAAAGGCCAAGGTAAAGGTCACAGGTATGTAAGCTACAACCTATGTAAAAAGGAAGCACTAAAATATAACCTCATAAAAGTAAAGGTAAAGATTCCCCTTGCACATATGTGCTGGTCGTTCCCGACTCTAGGGGGCGGTGCTCATCTCTCTTTCAAAGCCAAATAGCTGTCCGAAGACGTCTCTGTGGTCATGTGGCCTGCATGACTAAATGCTGAATGTACACAGAATGCTGTTCCCTTCCCACCAAAGGTGGTTCCTATTTTTCTACTTGCATTTTTTTTACGTACTTTCGAACTGCTAGGTTGGCAGAAGCTGGGACAAGTCACGGGACCTCCCTCCGTTACGCGGCGCTAGGGATTCGAACCGCCGAACTGCCGACCTTTCTGATCGACAAGCTCAGTGTCTTAGCCCCTGAGCCACCTCTTCGATACTATATGTCAGGGATGTCCAAACTTGGGAACTTTAAGACTTGTGGACTTCAATTCCTAGAATTCTGGGAGTTGAAGTCCACAAGTCTTAAAGTTCCCAAGTTTGGACATCCCTGCTATATGTCAATGATTATTCTGTCATCCAGGTAGCATTATACGGAAGTTGAATTAGGGCACCTGAACTTATTTTCTTTCCTTTTTTATTGTTTTTTATGCTCTCTCAGGAAGTCTAGGTCAGAACAAAAATATACAAAACATGTAATTTGTTCCTTATCATGGCCATATACCTTAATGTTTAAAACAGAGCCACCTTCCTAACATCTCAGATAATTTGCCTCTCCTGCTTGTGATTTTCCGCTGCCTTACTATTCACCTATCTATCCATCCATCTCCCATAAGATAACTGCAAACACTTAGACCCACAATCTGATTAGGGCTGTTAGGGTAAAAAACACCCTCATTTGAAAATAAACAGGCGGAATAGTGCAATACACCAGACAGCAAGAGATACATTGCTTTAACCACACACAAACTCTCAAACACTGATAGTAGAAAAAATAAATAGTTTTTACTTTTGTAGTAACTAAAATACTTCTTCCAAACAGTGATACTAACTCTTCTAACATTAAACAGTCCTTCACCAAACCCACAGTGATCTTACAGTAATTCAAAACAATGATACTTCTTCAGTCTTCAGCTTCTTCCTCAGTGGCAATCAGTAAGCAAAGGAAAGCAAAAGGGAATGAACTGTGTTTCCAGCTACCTTTTATGGTTGAGCTGGGAAACACAACCAATCAGATTCCACATAGCCCTTAAAGTTACATATACTCTTTAAGAATCTTGGCTTACATATATTGTCAACCCAACATCAGGATAAATATCCTAACAAGGGCAAAATGGACTTTTAAGGTGTGTGTGTGAGTCTTTTACCTGGTTTGAGGTCATGGCCACGATCCTATCTAAGTCTTCGACCAGCTGCTTAAATGTCGGCCGTTGGGAGGGAACGGCGTGCCAGCAATCCCGCATCATCATGTACCTGGGAAGAGAGAGCAATGAATGTGCCTGCATCTAAGCTGTTAAAACTAGAGCAGGAGGAGACATCTCACCAGGCCCATCCCACTGCGGCCCACTCGCTGAGGCTATTTTTGCCTTGGTCAACGCGCCATGAGGCAGCTCACCGTGGCCAAGTCACCGTGGGACAATTCCATGTGGAACAACTCAACACGATAAAAGTTATCCGCTGCTGTTTCTTCATTATTTCCATCGACAAAAAAACAGAACAACTTTTATCACGTTGAGTTATCCTGCATGGAATTTTCCCATGGTGAATTGCCCTAACCAGGGGTCTGCAAAGTTGGCTCTTTTAAGACTGGAGGACTTCAACTCCCAGAATTCCCCAGCCAGCCAGGTTGGCTGGGGAATTCTGGGAGTTGAAGTCCACCTGTCTTAAAAGAGCCAACTTTGCAGACCCCTGTCCAAGACCCACCAGAAAAACCCAGGAGTTGGCAATTTTTCCCCCCCATTCTTGGGCACCATCATATGACCCGGGCGAGTCAACCTTTTTATACCTACTGCCCACTTTTGTATCTCTGTTAGTAGTAAAATTTTCTAACTGCCCACCGGTTCCACATTCATGGTGACTTATAAAGTAGGGAAGTCAATTAAATTTAAAAAAGGATAGTGCTTCAGTATTGGACAAAATTCCTATCGCCTACCATAAAAGCTGGAACGCCCACTAGTGGGCGGTAGGGACCAGGTTGACTACCACTGATATGACCTAACATCTCACATTAGAAACACCCCAATGTAAGTCAAACTATTCTCCAAACCACCTGAGGGCAGGGCAAGAGGCAATGGGTGGAAACTAATCAAGGAGAGAAGCAACTTAGAACTAAGGAGAGATTTCCTGACAGTTAGAAGAATTAATCAGTGGAACAGAAGTTGCCTCCAGATGTTGTGAATGCTCCAACACTGGAAGTTTTTGAGAAGATGTTGGATAACCATTTGTCTGAAGTGGAGTAGGGTTTCCTGCCTAGGCAGGGGGTTGGACTAGAAGACCTCCAAGGTCTCTTTCCACTCTGTTATTCTATTGTTCCCTAGACTAGCCATGCAACCTGTTCTTCCTATGTTTTAGCCTCCAGTCCCCTAATCATCTTGGTTGCTCTTCTCTGCTCTTTCTGCTGAGAAAAATAGAAAAGCAGACTCAATGTAGAATTACACCAGTCTTTCAGAGGCATTGGGCAAATAGCACTGAATGCCTGCCTGACCATCAACTATCCTCCGTCTCGGCCAGTCAGCGGGTATCCTGAGATGTTATGCCTGGTCTGCTGGATTTGATGAGGCTTTTCTCAAACTTGGCAGCATCTCAAAGAAACTCGTGTTCACAACAGGTTGACCTCAGAATTCAAAGAACTGTCTGCCAAGAAGGTGTTGGCCAAGTCTCCCTTCATTTCCCATTTGCAAATGACCCCATCCTGGCCTGGCTCTCCTTCCCGTGAGAAGATGAAGCAGAATAGAATAACAGAGTTGGGAGGGACCTTGGAGGTCTGCTAGTCCAACCCCCTGCTTAGGCAGGAAACTCTCTACAACATTTCAGACAAATCGTTATCCAATCTCCTTGTTAAAAACTTCCAATGTTGGAGCATTCACAACTTCTGGAGGCAAGTTGTTCCACTGATTAATTGTTCTCGCTGTCAGAAATTTCTCCTGAGTTCTCCCTCTCCTAATCAAGGAGGGAACCAACCTTATTTCCTGGGCTGGTTCTCCCCTTGATTCGTTTCCATCTATTGAAGCAGTAAAAAGAGACCTCTGAGCCAAGGAGCAGTGAAAAATTGATTTTCATCTTCATAGTATAGTCTCCTGTATGTAATGTAACATCGATGTAAATAAAGATAAAGGTTTCCCCTGCCCAGTTCTGCTCAATTGTAGAGGGAGATGCTCATTTGTGTTGTTCAAAGATGGCCAGCATGACTATATGCTGAGGCACCTAAGTGCTGTTGCCTTTCCAATAAAATGGTACCTATTTATCTACTTGCATTGGCATGCTTTCAAACTGCTAGGTGGGCAGGAGCTGGAGCAAGAAACAGGAGCTCATCCCCTCATGCAGTGCTCAAGTCTCGAACCCGGCCTGCCAGCTGACAAGCTCAGCATTTTTAACCGCAGTAGACAAACTCAGAGAAGTAATGCAAGATCGGAAGATGTGGAGAGACCTGGCCCATAGAACCCACCCAAGAGCTGGACAGGACTGAATGGACATCATCATCATCATCATCATGAGCCACGATGGCACAGTGGTTGGAGCGCAGTACTGCATGCAGGCTAATTCTGCTGACTGCCGGCTACCTGCAATTTGGCAGTTCAAATCTCACCAGGCTCAAGGTTGGCTCAGCCTTCCATCCTTCCGAGGTGGGTAAAATGAGGATCCAGATTGTTGGGGGCAAGAGGCTGACTCTGTAAACTGCTTAGAGAGGGCTGGAAAGCACCGTGAAGTGCTATATAAGTCTAAGTGCTACTGCTATTCTTCTTCTTTCTTTCTTTCTTTCTTTCTTTCTTTCTTTCTTTCTTTCTTTCTTTCTTTCTTTCTTTCTTTCTTTCTTTCTTTCCTTCCTTCCTTCCTTCCTTCCTTCCTTCCTTCCTTCCTTCCTTCTTCCTTCCCTTCCTTCTCTCTGTGCCCTACCAGCAGTTCGATCCTGACTGGCTCAAGGTTGACTCAGCCTTCCATCTTTCTGAGGTGGGCAAAATGACGCCCCAGATTGTTGGGGGCCAAGAGGCTGACTCTGCAAACCACTTAGAGGGCTGTAAAGCACTGTGAAATGGTATATAAGTCTAAGTGCTATTGCTGTCATCATCATCCTCAATAGATAAACCCATCCACCCAACTGGGCACTCACAGTTCATTGGTGCAATTGCTGGGTTTGTCCATCCGATGCCCCTCTTTCAGCAGTTTGAACAGCTCCTCCACTGGCACTCCTGGGTACGGAGAGCCCCCCAGGGTGAAGATCTCCCACAAGAGGACCCCGAAGGACCACCTGGTTAGCATACAAGATACATCATGTCTTAGGCTGCAGCAGTTACAAGCAGGCTATTACTTAGTGCAGGGGTCCCAACCTTTGCAACTTTAAGTCTGAAGGACTTCAGCTCCCAGACTTCTCCAGCCAGCTTTGCTGGCTGGAGAATTCTGGGAGCTGAAGTCCTTCAGACTTAAAGTTGCAAAGGTTGGAGACCCCTGACTTAGTGGTAGGCGGCCTATGGGCGTATGGGGCTTTGGTAGGGTTTGTGTGCATGTGTGTTTGTGTGTGTAAACTTGCAGTGGTGTGTAAAGAAACACACCACAAGGGGGAGGCCCTGAAACTGGCAACCAGATGGAAGCCAAGAGCCAATTTTAGACCAGCCAACTCTCGCGGCAAACTAACACAGACTGAAAATACTGTTCTTGCCTAGAAAGATTAGCATTTCATTAAGCTGAGATGGATCACATCTGCAGTAGCCCACCTTTGGGAATAATTCTCAGCATACCAGCCTTAATTGAAAACGGTAGAAAATTTAAGGGAGCTGTGATCTGCAACCGAATTAATTTGGGGAGGGGAGAGGAGGGGGAGGGATGCTAGGAGGGAAGGGAGAATGTGGTTCTAATTAAACAGGCAGGGCTAGAAGCTTCAAGGAGAAGCCGTCAGCGTAATGAGACCTAAGTGAACACAGCGAGAGCCATAACGGCTGAATCAATGGAGGCAGGAAAAGTGATAAATGGAAGTGCAGCTTCCATCCATCCCTTGCGTCCCTCCCAAACTTCCTGTCTAGAGCCAGAGTCTCTGAAGGTGGAGTAGATGGACAGCCAACTCATAATGTCTTGTCCCAAAGGGGCTTTTTTTTCCCAAGAGGCAACTGGACTTTCTGGTTTTTTTTCTTTTGAAGGCGTTTCGCTTCTCATCCAAGAAGCTTCTTCAGCTCTGACTGGATGGTAGGGAAGGGAAGGATTTATACACCTTGCAGATAGTTGCTCATTTCATTGTAATTTTAGTATAATGACAATAAAGATGATTATTATTATTATTTGCATCCTTTTAGAGGGTGGTTGAGGCCACTTGGAGGATTATCTGTGTCCTCACGGTCACCTGAGTTTCTGGTCCCTGTAGTTTGCAATGTTTCCTCTAGAAATCCATCCCTCCCTCCTCCCACACCCTTCCAAGGGCCTTCATCCCCAATTGTAGGCTAAAGGTCTGTAGAGATTCTCAGTCATCCATGTTCATGGTTGGCCCAAAGGGGCTTTTTCAGGAGGCCATTGGACTTTCTTGGGTTTTTTTTTCTTTTAGGTTTAGGTTTATTGGTTTTTTATACCAATATGGTATTTTTTTATGGCTCGGGGCCTAGCTACATGCGAGACCGTCTCCTGCCCCATACATCCCTCCGACCGCTCCGCTCCCATAGAGAGGGCCTTCTCCAGGTGCCATCGGCCGGGCAATGCCGGTTGGTGACACCCAGGGGAAGGGCCTTCTCTGTGGCGGGCCCAACCCTCTGGAACGACCTGTCCCCTGAACTCCGCATTACCACGGACCTCCGCCTTTTCCGCCGGCGTCTTAAAACGCATTTATTCCAACAAGCTGGCCTAGCATAACCACCCGATATGGACTTTTTATTAGCTGTAAATTTTAATTAGAGGATTTTAAAATGTTTTTAGCACAGGGTAACTTAAGTTTAATAAGGTTTTTAATAATGGTGTATTTATGTATGTTTTGATTTTTAATTTTCCTGTGCGCCGCCCTGGGTCCTTTTGTAGGAGAAGGGCGGGGTATAAATTTAATAAAATAAAATAAATACCGCCCTACTCCCGAAGGACTCAGGGCGGTGTACATCCGAAATAAAAACAAATATGTAAAAGTTAAAACAAGCTTTTAAAAGACATAATTAAAATATTGGCTGAAACGTGGAAAAAACCCAAACTAACCCTAATTAAAATAATAAAAATGTAAATTTAAAAATGTTAAAATCATGCTTTATGCCAGCCTGGCTTGTTGGAAGAGAAAGGTTTTGAGACCGCGGCGGAAGGTGCGTAAGTCAGGGATAGTTCTTAATTCCAGGGGCCATTCGTTCCAGAGGACAGGGGCTCCCACGGAGAAGGCTCTCCCCCTGGGTGTCGCCAGTCGACATTGTCTAGCTGACGGCACCATGAGGAGACCCTCTCTATGGGAGCGTACTGGCCGGTGGGAGGCTCTCGGTGGCAGAAGGCGATCTCATAAGTACCCACGTCGTAAGCTATGGAGTGCTTTAAAGATGGTAACCAACACCTTGAATCGCACCCGGAAAACCACCGGAAGCTAGTGCAGCTCGCGCAGGAGGGGTGTTACATGGGAGTGTCACGTCGCCCCTATAATTACCCGTGCGGCCGCATTCTGGACCAGTTGAAGCCTCCGGGTGCTCTTCAAGGGGAGCCCCATGTAGAGAGCATTGCAGTAGAGAGCCTTCCACCGGCCCGTACGCTCCCATAGAGAGGGTCTCCTCATGCTGCCATCGGCTAGACAATGTTGACTGGCGACACCCAGGGGGAGAGCCTTTTAAAGATTGTTCTCTTCTCATCATCCAAGAAGCTTCTTCAGCTCTGACTGGATGGTAGGGAAGGGAAGGATTTATACTCTTTGCAGTCATTTGCATCCTTTTAGAGCTGTGTTTCTCAACCTTGTCCACTTGAAGATGTCCGGACTTCAACTCCTAGAATTCCCCAGCCAGCAAATGCTGGCTGGGGAATTCTAGGAGTTGAAGTCCGGACATCTTCAAATGGACAAGGTTGAGAAACACTGTTTTAGAGGGTTGTTGAGGCCACTTGGAGGTTTGTCTGTGTCCTCAGGGTCACCAGGTGGGGGCTGTTGGGGACAAGTCTATGTTGTCTACATCTCACACTGATGTGCAAACGGTCCCCACCCTCCAGTCAGCACTGAAGAAGCTTCTTGGCTGAGAAGCAAAAACGTCTTCAAAGAGAAACCAGAAACTCCAGTTGCCTCTTGAAAAAAAAAGCACCTTTAGGACATCCATGGATGGCTGAGAACACCCATAGACATGATTTCTTGTATTTATTGGTCACGCAGGTGATTCTACCTGCCACCTGTGTCTCTGCAGCTTGGAAAAGGATATTCAAGGAAGCAAAAGGGTGAAGTCATAAAACACAGGGACGTTTGCTGGTCTCTAGCAGAAACAATCCGATGCAGACATGTAGAGTTCAAGCCAACTACTTTATTATACTCTGCCTCTTGTACAGGAATCTCTCCAGACCGCCAGCCTTCACCTGAGAACAGGTAGATAAGGCTCTATGGAGATTAAGGAGGAGGTCAGATCTGGATCCTTAAAGGGGAAGGTGGGTCAGTTCTGGATCTCTTCTGGCTACGCAAGCATGTGAGGCTAATTCTGCATTTGAGATCTTCCCACAGGGCATTTCCCAATAGCTACCCAACTCGTGAGAGAGTATATGAGGGGCAGAGAATCAACAGAGAGGCTCAGTTGAAAATCTTTTCTAGTACTGCAGTTTAAGGAGCCAGAGATATACTCACACGTCACTCTGGTGGGTGTATATTCTATCAAACAAGGCTTCTGGGGCCATCCATTTGACTGGAAGACGACCCTAGAAAGCAGAAAAGAGACCATATGAATCCAGAACCAGGGCTGGGTTCCTGCCAGTTCTAAGCTCGTCTATAGAAGAGGTTCCACAAATCTACAGTGCCATTTAGAACCGGTTCCAGCTCCCTCCCCCCGTCTGTCCTCACATGATCAAGATGAAGACCGAGAGGAGGAATTCTGGGAGTTAAAGTCCACAAGTCTTAGAGCTGTCAAGTTTGAACACCCCTGGGGTTTTTCCCCCCTAAAGGGTTAGGGGTGCAAGGATCTTGTAACTTGACAGCTTTAAGACTTGCATGCTTCAAATGCCAGAGTTCCTGAGCCAACATTTTGGTTGCTAAGCAACAGCATTGTTAAGTGAGTTTCACCACATTTTACAAGCTGGCCATGCCCACCCAGTCACATGACCGTCAAGCCACTCCTGCTCAGTCACATGGCCGGCAAGCCACTCCCACCCAGTCACATGGCCAGCAAGCCACTCCCACAAAGCAGGCAACACCTACAGAAGAGGTTCTAATTTTTTTTAGATTTTATTGAACTTATATACCGTGGCCCTCTCCCATAAGGAGACCCACCACTGTCCAGAACCATGGGGAAGAGAGAAGCCATATATTAATCTTCTGGTAGGGACAGCAATGTGCAAGGGGGAACAATAACTAATTGGATTTCGTACCTAATTGGTTTGTTTGTTTGTTCGTTCCTCCCTCCCTTGTCTTGTCTTTAAGACATTTTTAGGTCTAGATCACTGAAGGTTTTTTAGCTCCAGGTCACCGAAGTTTTCTTCAAATCTCCATATCCGTTCTTACAGTTTCCTACTCAGCTTTTCTGCAATGTGTCATGCCTGCAGGCCATTGTTTCTTTTGGACTTCAGGCCTGCCATACTACCTACTGTCTATTTTCTATTGTGGGAAAATGGGAGAGGGGATTATACAGAGTTGGATGATACGTAGCCATAACAACATTCTTCTTAGGAAGCCAAGGTCATCTTTGTCTCTGCACCTGGCCGGAACTGGATGGGTGGAAGCTGCCAGCGTGGCAGTGGAAGATTGGACCGTGTGATAGACTTGTGGGTGGGGGTGGGGAGGGGGAAAGGATCTTGAACTTTCAACTCGGTGGGAAAACATGGAAGCTTTCAGATTCAGGTTTTCCCCGATGTGCCAACATGGCTTTTTTTAAATAATTTGAGGAATCCTTTGCCTCGGACTCTGATTTTAATTTTGGATGCTCTTTGGAACCCTGACACAAAGCTTGAAAATGGACTAATTTGAGCCCCCTTTGAGAGATGCCACTCACGTTGGTTGTCTTTTTGTAATAATCTATGTGGTGAATGTCTCGAGCCAGGCCAAAATCAGCAATCTTCATCACAATGTCTTCCGTTACCAACACATTCCTGGCCGCCAAATCTCGGTGAATACACTAAAGAGAAAAACACAGAGCGTAACAAGACTTCCGAACAATGGAGCAAAGTTTTCAGACTGAAGATCAGTAAATCCACGGTAGTGTTTGAAAGCATGGTTTATTTATGACCTGCCCTTGACGGTACTATATACTTCTAAACCAGTGGTAGTCAACCTGGTCCCTACCGCCCACTAGTGGGCGTTCCAGCTTTCATGGTGGGCGGGAGGGGTTTTGTCTGATACTGAAGCACTTTCCTTTTTTTAATTTAATTGACTTCCCGACTTAGGTACCTGCAAGACCGTCTCCTACCAAATACCTCCCTTCGACCAGTCCACTCCCACAGAGAGGGCCTCCTCAGAGTGCCGTCAGCCAGTCAATGTCGGCTGGCGACCCCCAGGGGGAGAGCCTTCTCTGTGGCAGCTCCTGCCCTCTGGAACGACCTGCCCCCCGACCTCCGCACAACTACGGACCTGCACCTGTTCCGCCGAGCCCTGAAGACCCATCTTTTTCATGCGGCCGGCCTGGTGTAGCTTTTAATCTGGTTTTATTGGGGTTTTATTGTACATTTTAGAGCAGGCCTAGAATTTAATTTATTTTTAGCATAAGTATTTATATTGATGTTTTTACTGTTGTTTTTATCATTGCCTGTTCACCGCCCTGAGTCCCGCAAGGGAGAAAGGGCGGTATACAAATTGGAATAAATTAAATTAAATTACTTTATAAATCACCATGACTGTGGAACTGGCAGGCGGTGAGAAAATCTTACTACTAACAGAGAGATAAAAGTGGGCGGTAGGTATAAAAAGGTTGACTACCCCTGTTCTAAACCATTTGAATCCTTTTTATGGATAATTGAGTGCACAGTAATAGTATTGGCTTTATTTTTGATTTGTTTAGTCATGATTTTATACTCGGGTTTTCTAGTTGCAAGTCACCAGGAGTACTACAACAAGTATAAAAAGGTGATAATAATTGGCACCATTAAGGAAAAAAAATCCCACCTGAGGGATCCTTCAGGCTCTCTAAGCTTCCTTGTTTTCTTGTAGATGTTTCAATACCCAAACTAGGTAACCATCATCAGTGCTAGGACTGAGAAGTAGGAAAAGCACTGGGGTTTTTTTAAAATCTTTTTTTTATATATATATTTTTATTTTTTTTAAGAACATAGATAAGGCATTGACAAGACAAAGCAAAACTACACAGATACAACTGGGAGTAACCCACCCCCTATATGTACACAGTATGTACACAGTTACCAAGTAACATCGTATATCATCTTACTACATTCCTAGATTGTCTATATCTTACATTTTAATTTAATTTAATTTAATTTAATTTATTTAGATTCATAGAACCGCCCTTCTCCATCGAAGTGGACTCAGGGCGGTGCACAGGGAATTAAAATCGATAAATAACAATAAATACAGAAGAATTAAGAATAAATTAAACTAAAAGCCTGTGCTAAAAATCCCAATTAAAATTCTAAAATGCATTTACTCATTGGCTAAGCTAGGCCGGCTTGATGGAACAGATAAGTCTTAAGTGAGCGGCGAAAGAGGGGAAGGTCTGTGATGGTCTGAAGTTCGGGGGGTAGGTCGTTCCAGAGGGATGGTCCAGCCACTGAGAAGGCCCTCCCCCTGGGCACCGCTAGTCGGCATTGGCCGGCGGATGGTACTCTGAGGAGGCCCTCCCTATGGGAGCGGATTGGACGGAGGGAGGTATGCGGCAGGAGATGGTCCCGCAAATAACTAGGCCCCGTGCCAAGGAGCGATTTAAAGATGGTTGACAAGCACATCGATCAATTCCCCATAGCTACCACTGCTCGATACATTCATTTTATTTACTATCTATATATCTACATTGTATATCCTTCCCTATCTCTCATCCCTTAGTCTCTTTAGAAAAGCACTTTTGATGTTACCTAATTTGGGGAAAGAAATGTGAGCAAGAAAACAACCGAGCTCAGAGAGCACCAAGGGCCCATCACTTCAACCTTCTCCTTCATTAAAATTTCACCTTTTCTCTGAGACATCTTCATCTGTGGTTTCCGGCACCCCGGTTCAGCCGGTTAAGTCCAACACTGGCCATTGGGGGGCGAAATATTGGCCCCCGTGGAGAGGGCGCGCAATTTGGGTGTCCTCCTGGATTCCTGGCTGTCCATGGAGGATCATGTGGCAGCCGTGGCCAGGGGGGCGTTTTACCAGGTACGCCTGGTACGCCAATTGCGCCCCTTACTGGATCGGGCTGCCCTCCGCACAGTCACTCAAGCACTCGTGACATCTAGGCTGGACTATTGTAACGCTCTCTACATGGGGCTCCCCTTGAGGTGCACTCGGAGGTTACAGCTAGTCCAGAACGATGCCGCGCGGGTGGTCATGGGAGCCACAAGGCAGTCCTACGTAACACCTCTCCTTTGCGAGCTGCACTGTCTACCTGTGGCCTTTCGGATGTGCTTCAAGGTGTTAATGACCATTTTTAAAGCGCTCCATGGCTCGGGGCCTAGTTACATGCAAAACCGTATCCTGCCCCATACATCCCTCCGACCGATCCGCTCCCATAGAGAGGGCTTTCTCCGGGTGCCGTCGGCCAGGCAATGCCGGTTGGCGACACCCAGGGGAAGAGTCTTCTCTGTGGCGGGCCCTACCCTCTGGAACGACCTGCCCCCGGAACTCCATACCACCACAGACCTCCGCCTTTTCCGCCGGCGTCTGAAAATGCCTTTATTCCAACAAGCCGGCCTAGGATAAACACCCGATCTGGACTTTTTAGTTATAAATTTTAATTAGAGAATTTTAAAATGTTTTAGCACGGGGTAATTTAATTTAATTGGATTTTAATAATTGATCTATTGATGTACGTTGTGTTTTAATTTACCTGTGCGCCGCCCTGGATCCTTTTGTAGGAGAAGGGTGGGGTATAAATTTAATAAAATAATAAAATAAATAAATAAATCTCTTCGATTTTGCATCCTAACTTATTCCTCTGGGGCTCTCAGACCTCACAAGCTGCTGGTCCTCTGCCCACCGCCGCTCAACGTCTATCATTCCTTCCTTTGGCAATTGCTCACCTTTTTGGATGCAAGGTATTCCATGCCCCTGGCCACTTGGTATGCACAGGATACCAGATCCTTGAAAGAGAGCTGTTCTTCTGGGATGTGAGTGGGGTTATAGCAGTATTCCATGCCAGGTGGGCGGCGGGCTTGCAGGTATTCCCTTAGGTTCCCCTTGGATGCATACTCCACTATCACGTAGAGCGGGCCTGGCATAGAGGAAGACAAGAAGCCTTAAGGTTGTGGCCTGTGGGTTGTCGGCCCCTCCAGCAGCCGAATCAGAGGAGGAGGCGTGGGAGTCAGGGTCAGCACCAAGGCAACCTGAGAACTCCGAGGGGGAAGAGGGAATGGAGCTGGCAGAGAGAGAGAGAAAGACAGAGGGGGAGCCTGGGTGGTCCGTCAGCCCTCAGATGGAGAGTCAACAGCCCCCAGGTCTGGAGGTGTGATGAGGAATAGGAGGAACAGTTGGGCCCAATGCCTGACGAGCAGAGGAGAGATGAGCAATGCAAATCTATGGGCTGGTCCTTGAGATAGAAGAGCCACCGCTGCAGGCAAAGCCCCATCCTACCTCTGGGGATAAAAGGCAGGGGGTGGACAGAGAGGGAGAGGGAGGAAGGGAAGAAGGAAGAGAGAGAGAGACACACACACACACACACAGAAAGACAGAGGGGGAGCCTGGGCAGTCCATCAGCCGTCAGATGGAGAGTCAACAGCCCCCAGGTCTGGAGGTGTGATGAGGAAGAGGAGAAGCAGCTGGGTCCAGTGTCTGACGCACAGGTGCAGAGGAGAGGAGAGCAGTGGAAATCTATGGGCGGAGTGGGGGGTGGCCAGTTGAAGATGCCTAAGAACGAACGTGATAACTTTTTCCTGCAAAGTCGGACTTCTGTCGTGGAGCGACTGCCTTCCACCTTAGAAGCCCTTACCATCCTGAGTACACGCTCCAAGGAGATTGATGATGTTCTTGTGTTTCCCAATCATCTTCATCATCTCCATCTCCGAGATCAAGTCCGACAGGTCTTTCTCAGTCGCGTCAGCTGGGGAGGAAAAAGATACCAAGTCCCGATTGAGTCAAGGATGCATTGAAGGCAGGTGAAGATACCAGAAGTCTCCTATTAATAGCACTAGCATTTAGACTGACATACCGCTTTATAGTGTTCTACAGCCCCCTCTAAGCAGTTTGTAAGAGTCAATGTATGGCCCCAACAATCTGGGTCCTCATTTTATTGGCCTTGGAAGGACGGAAGGCTAAGTCAACCTTGAGCCGGTCAGGATCGAACTGCTGAAAGTCAGAAATACCCTGCAATATTCCTGCATCTTCCTGCAATAACACCAAAGGAACTGCAAAAAACTGTGCTACTCAGAACATCTTATATTTTAAGAAGGTTCTTGGTTGATGCCTAGGATGCTGACAGCAAACCGTATCAACCATTAGCATCAGTCAATGGTAAGGCCACACTTGGAATACTGCATACAGTTTTGGTTGCCACGATGTAGAAAAGATGTGGAGACTCTGGAAAGAGTGCAGAGAAGAGCAACCAAGATGATTAGGGGACTGGAGGCTAAAACATATGAAGAACGGTTGCAGGAGCTGGGTATGTCTAGTTTGATGAAGAGAAGGACCAGGGGAGACATGATAGCAGTGTTCCGATATCTCAGAGGGTGCCACAAAGAAGAGGGAGTCAAACTATTCTCCAAGGCACCTGGGGGCAGAACAAGAAGCAATGGGTGGAAACTAATCAAGGAGAGAAGCAACTTAGAACTAAGGAGAAATTTCCTGACAGTTAGAACAATTAACCAGTGGAACAGAAGTTGCCTCCAGAAGTTGTGAATGCCCCAACCCTGGAAGTCTTTAAGATGATGTTAGATAGCCATTTGTCTGAAATGGTATAAGGTTCCTGCCCATGCAGGGGGTTGGACTAGAAGACCTACAAGGTCCCTTCCAACTCTGCTATTGTACTGTACTGTATTGTATTTGTGATGCATTTTTGAATGTTCAGTTGGCTGAGTTTCATGTTTAATGAATAAAGCAAATAATAAATTGGAGCCCTTGGAGCAAGTCCTAAAGGGCTACCTCGCTATTTGGAAATTCTAAATTTACCGGACTTGAACATCCTGATTTTACAAAAAACCACCCTACTTGGAACAGCTTATATCCTCTGACGTTACCTTGACGGTTCCTAGGTCCTTGGTTAGGACTCGAGCTGTTGAGCTACCAACCAGCCCCAAAGGCTGTGAATCTCACCAAAGATTAACCACAGAATAATAATAAGTCTTGCACATTATTCTTGCAAGAAGCTGTTATTATTATTATTTGTTTCATGCTTAATGAATAAAAGAAATAATAACAGCTTCTTGCAAGAAGCAAGACAAGGAGGGTTTTTTTGGGGTGGGGTGGGGACGACTTAAGAAACAAAACTGCAACCTGACTTACATTTTAGCATCTTGACTGCCACTTTAGTAACTCGGTTTGGCTTGTCTTTATCCAAGCCTATGGCTTCAGCGAGGACCACTTGCCCAAAGCAGCCTTCTCCCAGGGGTTTCCCTAGGATCAGCCTGGAATAAAAGCAAAGAAACACCGTTATTTAGCAGGGGGGCTGCTAATCTGTGCCGGGAATTAACTGAAGCTCAGCCGACAGGATTGAAGTGTTGAAGCCTTGCTTGGCTTTCTCTTCCGGGATGCGGTCTGTATTATTCAACAAATAGATCACTATTCCTCTCAGAGACTTTGTAGAACAGGGGTGCCAAACTCCATTTCATTGAGGGCTCCATCAGGGTTGTGTTTGACCTGGGGGGGGGAGAGGGTGGGCTGTGGCCAGGGTGGGCATGGCCAGTTCGACGTCACTCCTGTCGGGGGCACCTGTGGTGGCCCAAGCACTCTGCCAGCGAAAACAGTCTCCTGAAACTCAGTTTTTGGCTGCCGCAGCCTCCTGCAACCCTCTGCTAGCAAAAACAGAGTTGGGGAGGAATTCGCTTTCCCCAATGACACGGCTGTTTAAAAACCTCAGAAGTTTCTTACTCCTTTTTGTGTACAAATCCTTAATTATTCATATTTGGCCGTATATATCAGACGATCATATTACCTATATTATATTGTATATACGATATACTGTATTACCTATATTATATTGTAATATTTTCTTGCATTATCTTAACTTAATATTTCCTACCCCGTCGTATCTCTATATGCTAATTGTTCTAAGATATCTTAATTTGACATTTCCCAGTTTGTTATTTCTTGTTTCTATCTAACCATTTGTACCATTTCCCCCAAACTACCGTATTTTTCGGAGTATAAGACGCTCCGAAGTATAAGATGCACGTAGATTTTGGGAAGGAAAACGAGGGGAAAATATCTGCCTCTGCCTCCCAGCAATTTGCCTCCTTGCAACAAACAGTACAGCCAATATACACGGTTTGTAGTGTTATACTTGTACAGATGATGTTGAAATTGATGTACTTTCTAGAAGTGTAGTTATTCGCTGCTATTTAAAAGAAGATACAATAGCACAGGGCCTCTTCAAATCAAGCATTTATTTTTAAAAGCTTCTTCATTTTGTTAAGTTGTCTAGAGCAGGGGTCTGCAAAGTTGGCCCTTTTAAGACTGGTGGACTTCCAACTCCCAGAATTCCCCAGCTAGTCAGGCTGGCTGGGGAATTCTGGGAGTTGAAGTCCACCAGCCTTAAAAGAGCCAACTTTGCAGACCCCTGGTCTAGAATAATAATAAAGCAGCCTTTAAAAAAATAAGTCTAATAATTTGAACATTCTATACGCATTTATAATAATAATAATAATAATAATAATAATAATAATAATAATAATAATAATAATAATAATAATAATAATAATAATAATAATTTATTGCTTATAAACCGCACCCTCTCCCCACAGGGACTCGGGGCATTTATAGTTGTTGACTTACCTCCTTGCAGCAAACAGCCTGATTAGCACGAGAAAAATATATCTGCCCCCTAGCAATTTGCCATGTGGAGCAAACAGCAAGTTTCACTTTCAATTTCTCCCGATCATCAGCTGTTACAGGCTGCAGGGATTGCTATAGCTTATTGAAGCCTCCGCAAGCCCCCGTTTGCTGCAAAGAGGTAAATTGATGGGAGGGAGAGGCCAAAGGGTTGAGGCCGGTGGGTGGGTGGGGCTACATTCAGTGTATAAGACGCACCCAAATTTTCACCCTCTTTTAGGGTGGGAAAAGGTGCGTCTTATACTCCGAAAAATACGGTAAATTATATTCCAACTCCTCCTTTCCTTGTATTTCCTTTGGCAATTTGTCCATTTTCGCACATTCTAAGATTTTCCTTATCACCTCATCTTCTTTTGGGACTACTGTTTGTCCATTTTTGTGTGTTATGTTATTCTGGCGGCTGTTGTAACATGTAGGATTAGGTATAATATTTCTCTACTGCATTTTGTTGTAGTGAGCCCTAATAAGAATAGTTCTGGTTTCCAATCAATGCAGTTCCCCGTGATTTCCTCAAGCCACTTTTTGATCTTGGTCCAGGGGTAAGAAACAAGGTGACCACAAATGCAAAATTGAGATGTATAGGAGGGGAAACAGTAACGGTTAAGATTCACCGATACATAACTGCTAGAAGACGGAATATCCAGTTCCTGCCTTGTTTCAAGTTATGTGTTTGCCTTTGTTGATGTGATTTAAGTGTTTAAAATAAAAATAAAAATAATAAACTTCAGACATGCCTCCTTGGCTGAGCCCTTCCCAAATGAGGAGGAGAATTTGGTACCTGTCCCTGGGCAACTCCCAGCGAGGGTCTTCCGGCAGCTCGTATTCAGAGACCCCGGTCAGCATTGGGGTCCCACTGGAGGAGAGTCTTGAGGGGCGCACAAGCATCACACCAGAGTTCATGGAGGAACTGGAATCGGCCGACACCTGCACCAGAAGAAGTAGACAGTGGAGGTTACCTTTGTCAAAGTCTCCTTGAGAATAGTTCGATGGAGTTTGGTAGGGGAAGAATTGCCTGCCCTCCAACAAATCATATCACCTTTTTACTAGAAATGGGTGTCTTGGGGCTTTGGAGAAGACTCCTATATAGATGGTTGACCTTGGCTTTGCCAGCAGAAGGACCTACATTCAATCCCATGAATGGAGAAAACCCTAGAAAACCACCTGCCTGGTAATTCTGGAAAGCTACCACCAGCAAGTTTACACAGGACCTATCCTTAGACCAGGCGTCTCCAAACCTGGACATTTTAAGACTTGTGGACTTCAACTCCCAAGAATTCCTCAGCCAGCTGTGCTACAATACTACAGTAAGTACACTTGCTGATAAACTTGTAAACTTGCTGATGGCTATGTTGGCGGGGGAATTCTGAGAATTGAAATCCACAAGTCCTAAAGTTGCCAAGTTGTTTTTTGCCATTTGAAGCCTTCAGGGAAGCTCCTGAAGCCTCCGGAGGGTCTCCGGGGGGTGGGTGGGTGGGTGGGGAAGGCTGTTTTCACCCCAGGCTCCTATAAAGCCTCTGGATGGAGAACCTTTTTTGGCTCGTGTGCCAAAAGCGGGCGGAACGCAGGGGGTTGTGCTCAGGCGTGCCACACCCATAATGCTATGCTGGACTAGGGTCTAATTTGGAATGAAATGGCTCTAGTGAATCTCTCCAGAAATTGAGCATTCTATGGTCCTGACCCTAAGTAAGGCAGATACTTAGGGATGATTCACATCCTGGCCAGTATCCATTTTCACTTTTACCATCGGGCAGAAGACACCGAAGTACAGCCAGCCAGACAAACAGGTTTAAAGACAACTTCTACCCACAGGCTGTCAGACTTCTAAACACAATATAGCACCACAAACAGATTAATATGACGAATTTCACTGGTGCCAGTGTAGTGTGTAACATGTATATTCTGTGATACAAGATCATACACCAGAGTAATATGCGTGTCGCACGGAGTATGATGTACACATGGAAACGCATGACTAGTTTTTCCCCCTTAACTACTTGTTATAAGGATTAATCTTTATATCATTCTTGAATGGACTGCACCAGTAGAGGCTAAACCAATTTCGTTGTATGCATGATGTACAATGACAACAAAGGCTTTGACCACGTATCTTCCCCCCTCTCCATCACACTTATTGCTCGATAGGGCTGTGAAACCATCTGTGAAGGGACGCTTCATCGTGTGCTATCAGCAAAGGGTTCCTGTTCGACATCGTTCTGGGGAGCTTCTGGGAAGCCCAGCATGGCTGTTTGAAGACCATCTTCATGTCTCTCTGTCTCTCTCTGTGTTTGCGTGTGAATATCCCTTCATCGATAATCCTAACAAAAGCACCATCTGCGTATGTAACCCGAGAGAGCTTTTAAACCATCATGTACATTAATTCCCGCTTTAATGTAAGAGGAGCAAGATAGTTCTCTGAATCAGAAGATGTGAAAGAACTTCCAGACTGGTCCTTGTAAACTAGACGCTTGGTGTCAACAAGCAGAGCTTCAGGGTGGCCTGCAGAGATGAAAATTGCAATGATACAAGTGTTGTGCCCCCCCCCCTTCCAGCTGTCAGCAGGGCTGGCGGCAGACTCGGACGATGAGGAGGTTGGAGAGGAACTTGGGCCAGTTCTAGAGCCTGGGGAAGGCTCTGATGGATGCTCTGCGTCAGAAGCAGAGATAGAGCCAGGGCCATCCGACATTTCCCAGCCATCGGAGAGGCAGCTGCCTTCGGAGGCGGAGATAAGTGGGGAGGAAGAACAACCGGGGCCTGTTCCAGATGTGCCTATGCACAGAGCTGTTAGGAGAGGAGAACAATGGAGGATAAGGAGTTGACTCGGGAAGCAAGGCACACGTGGATGCTGAATGGCCCCTCCCTGGCTGGGGAATAAATAGAAGGAATGGGGAATGGTGGCTCGTAGGAGACAACAGTTCGGATTTCTGAAGATTTTGCTCAATGTGTTTCGTGCCACAAAGACTGCTTGCCGGAAATTAATTTGCAGCCTTTCATCTTGGAGCTCATGGCCTGGCAACTATCTCAAGAGATTGATAAGGTCTGTTACTGCAGGTAACTCTTTGAAGGATTATTGCCTAGACTTTTCGGTGCGTAAATGCCATCTTCATAAAACATATGAAGAACGGTTGCAGGAACTGGGTAGGTCTAGTTTAATGAAAAGAAGGACCAGGGGAGACAGGATAGCAGCGTTCCAACATCTCAGGGGCTGCCCCAAAGAAGAGGGAGTCAAGCTATTCTCCAAAGCACATGAGGGCAGAACAAGAAGCAACGGGCGGAAACTAATCAAGGAGAGAAGCAACTTAGAACTAAGGAGAAATTTCTGACAGTTAGAACAATTAATCAGTAGAACAACTTGCCTCCAGAAGTGGTGAATGCTCCAACATTGGAAGTCTTTAAGAGGATGCTGGATTGCCATTTGTCTGGAACCCTATACCAAATGGTGTAGGGTTCCTGCCTGGGCGGGATGTTGGACTAGAAGACCTCCAAGGTCCCTTCCAACTCTGCTATTGTATATTAATTCACAGGAGATAAATAAAGAGGGTGGTTGTTTTTTTTCGGGACAAGGAATCTGTTTTGTACTTTCTGCTAAGGCTGCGTCAGAACAATAAGATCAACACAGCCACCTCTCCTCTTTCCTAGTCTCTCCAAGCCTCCATGGCAAATTAGGGTGGAACTGTTTCGCGCTTCCCGTGAGCTGCCGTGATTGCATTACGGCTGGAAGAAGAGACAAGAACAAAGAGACAAGAACATCCTAACCCCCCCCCCCACCGGCTTCCTATCTCCGTTGCCTATCGAAACTTGTTCACAATGTCAGGCTCCCATTATTCCGAGTACAATGATCGCAGAGTCTCTGCAGAGCTGCACTGGCTGCCTGTGACCTTCCGGGTGCGTTGCAAGGTTGTGATGACCATCTTCAAGGTGCTCCATGGCACGGGGCCTAGCTACCTACGAGACCGTCTACTGCCCCATATGTCCCTATGATCGATACGCTCGCACAGAGAGGGTCTACTCCGGGTGCCGTCAACCAGGCAATGCCGGTTGGCGACGCCCAGGGGTAGAGCCTTCTCTGTGATGGGCCCAACCCTCTGGAACGCTCTCCCCCCTGAACTCCGTGTCATCTCGGACCTCCGCCTGTTCCGCCAGCGGTTAAAAACGCACTTCTTCCAACAAGCCGGCCTGGCATGATTTTACTCGAACACTGTACTGCCTTTAGTTACCAAAGTTTTAATTCAGGGGCTTTAATATGGGTTTTTAGCGCAGGGTGGATTAATTTAATTGAGTTTTAATGAACGTTTTATTTTGTATATCTATGTATTTATATTTTATATTCCCTGTGCGCCGCCCCGAGTCCCTATGTGGTGAGATGGGTGCGGCTTATAAATTTGAAAAATAAAATAAATAAATAAAATAAGAAAGACTTTTCGAGAAAAGGGGATAAAAATCCCAGCAACTGAACTCTTTGCCCGTCGCCAACCAACGTATCCCCAAGGTACAATGGGGCAAGAAACCTTTCTCCCCCAACCCCCCGAAGTTGTTTTTCTTAACCGCTTCTCGCAAAGTTTGCAGCTGGCTTTTTACGTAAGAATCTTTAGAATTTTATCACTCTGGGAACCGGCTCTTCTCTCCACTCTTGACAATCACCGAGGAGGCCTCTGGTTTAGAAGAGATCCATCGGAAGCCAGGGGGGTGGGGAGGTTTGGGGGGCCAGAAGCCTTGAATACATTAATATAAAACGGGCAACTAAATGAGGAAAAACACAAAGGAGAGGGGTCTGCCCCAGGCTCCAAATTCCAGAGGATGGCAGCCAGGTTTCTGCATCCTCATTTTGGCGGGGAGCCACCAATTAATTTAAGTGGCTTGGTGTAGTGTACAATAAAGATCTTTAATTAGCCGTGCCATGCGGAGGATCTGAATGGCTTTTGTCGCCAACGCAAGGAGGGATCCCCGATGCAGAATTCCCAAGGCAGGCTGGGAAGCTGGCTAGCCACCAAAACCGGCGATTCTCGCAGCCCCAAGATGAGACATTTGCAAGGTGAGAATTGTTCCACTGTATTATTTCCCCCTCCCCCCCAAATGAATTTGGGCTGAATGGATGCTCGTTGTGGCCTCCAAAGGGTTGATTTTCAGGGTTGATCGCTTTATCGTTTTTACTGACGGTTGTGATTCCCGAACCCCTCCGTGAGAAACAGGGATACCAAAAAGTAATACAATACAATGCAATGCAATGCAATACAATAGCAGAGTTGGAAGGGACCTTGGAGGTCTTCTAGTCCAACCCCCTGCCTAGGCAGGAAGCCCTATACCGTTTCAGACAAATGGCTACCCAACATCTTCTTAAAGACTTGCAGTGTTAGAGCATTCACAACTTCTGGAGGCAACTTCTGTTCCACTGATTAATTGTCCTAACTGTCAGGAAATTTCTCCTCCATTCTAAGTTGCTTCTCTCCTTGATGAGTTTCCACCCACTGCTTCTTGTCCTGCCCTCAGGTGCTTTGGAGAATAGCTTGACTCCCTCTTCTTTGTGGCAGCCCCTGAAATATTGGAAGACTGCTATCCTGTCTCCCCTGGTCCTTCCTTTCATTAAACTAGACATACCCAGTTCCTGCAACCGTTCTTCATATGTTTTAGCCTCCAGTCCCCTAATCCTCTTTGTTGCTCTTCTCTGCACTCTTTCTAGAGTCTCCACATCTTTTCTACATTGTGGCGACCAAAACTGAATGAAGTACAAATGAAATAACCTGGAAGAATAAACCTGGATATTTAAAATGGAGGCTCTTTGTGCAGTAGCTGTTGTAACGTAACACCCATCTTGATGGCTCACAAACTGTATGAGCTCTACTTTAGCGTCCTATGGATAGTCATTATCCTGGGCTGTTTTTCATCTCTGAGGCTTTCTCCTTCCTTCTCAGGTCAGGCCCAAAATCTCATTAACGAGACTTCCTGCACTATTTTAGGCCTGTGATGGCAAATGTATGGCACGCATGCCCAAAGTACCACCCAAAGCCATGGTGCCCGGCAGGCGGGGCATTGCTTGTTTGTTTTCTGGGTTTCTGGCGCACACGATTAGCTGTCCTTTGCGCGTGGGGCAGTGCCAAAAACCAGCATGCACATGCATGCCGGCCAGCTGATTGTTGGGTGCCCATGCGTGCCAGAACCTGGAAGTTCGGCTTTTTCAAAGCGCAACCCAACGAGTGCGTGAGCAGGCTTGATAGTGGGGTGTCAAACTGGAGGCGCATGGGCTGGATGCGTCATGCGTAGGTCACGCCCACGGAAAATGTCAGAAAACGTCGCAACAACGTGGCGCGGTGAGTTTGACACCCCTGAGCTGAAATGCTATTGGTCATTTATCCAACAAGGAACGCAGAGATGGTATTCTGCCAGTTCAGTCAGGTTCAACCCAAATTAGTAGCAGAAATCATGATTGAGCCCACCCATTTGTCCTGGCTCCATGCCATCCCATTAAGCATTAATTACAGCAGTGGCTTCAAGAAAGCCTCTGACCGGAAAGTCTCTGTCCGCTCCGCCTCAACTAAAGCCCGTCCAATTCCGCAACAGACGAAGATCACTACAATGCTACAAAAAGAAACTGCAGTAGAGGACACCCAAGGAACAACAACAGATGAAATGCTCCAAAGTATAATGTCAGCAATATTCTGAGCTACTGCCCAACTGCCTCTCCCAAGCTAATGGATGGGGGCCTTTTTATTCACAGTCCCTTGCCAGATGGAGCTCCTTTTCAAACTTCATGTTCCTTTGGGTAGCTTCTCCCTCCACACCGCCTTTGTTCCTGTTCTATTCAGATTTTATCCTGCTGGTGGACAAAGTATTAGAATTCTGCCTAATATCTGTTAAAATATTCATGACTTGGAGAGACATGGGAACAAGGTCAGCCAATGAATTGGCCTAGCAACTAAGTCAGACAATGGGAGCTTAAAGAGATCAGAGTCTGTGCAGAGAACTGAAACAGAAACTTAAGAAAGCAGTCTGCTGCTCTGAGAAGTAAACTAGCAGCCTGTCTGGGCTTGTCTGCTAAAATGAAACTAACTGCTTATGTTTGCCTGTAACTTTCCTGACTTGCGCTTACTTGGAAGAACCACCTGTTGGTATTGTACATTGATTCACCCATTCTTACGTATACAAAGAAGCTAACGAATCCAGCTACATCGGTTATCTGTGTGTGCTTTCTGGAAGTGATTTTCTGCAACAAACTCTGACAATATCTCCTTAACGTTCTCTTGTGTTGGAAGGAAGAACAGGTGCCTCTGATGGAGAGGCAGCCTGTTCTGCTGCGGTCTCAAAGGTGGGAAATCATAGGTTTCAATCAAACCCCCTATCTACTTTCTGTTACCTGTCTGCGCAAGGGGATGCTTTTGGCCAGTTTATGGACGGCCAACTGGCTGTTGAAGTCGGTCTTCTTGGTGGTGCTCTTCATCTTGTAAATGAGGACGGTCACGATCATGCAGGAGATGAGGAATCCCCCTGTGCAGTAAATGATGATCTCCAAGTACAAAGGGGAGGTCATCATCGCTGGTTTGTCTTCTATAGCTGAATCGGTATAAAGAAAGCATTAAGCACAGCAGACCTTCCGCTAGGGGCAGCTAGAAAAATCAGTAGGGTGCAAAGGACAGCTCATGCCAAGCTCAGAGTCTTAGTCCCAGCATGACATGTTTGGGAGTCTTGGGCTATGATTTAGTATAATACTTCAATCAGGGCACGAGTGATTGGTCAAGAAGTTATAATTTTGGCCGATGGATACGGCCGGTCATGTGTCCCAGCCCCCGCAATCTAGGTGGTCAGGGCTTACAGAGCCAGGGCCTGAGACTGATGTTATGCAATGCCAGGTCCGTTGTCAACAAAGCCCCCCTCATTAACGACTTGGTGTCGGAGGGGGAGCCGGACCTGGCAGGAATCACGGAGACCTAGCTGGGCAACGAGGGAGGTCTTCCTCTCGTGGAAATGTGCCCGCCAGGTTACCGTGCATTTCATCAGTCACGGGCCCTAGGCAGGGGTGGAGGGGTAGCGGTCATTGTGAGGGAAGGTCTTGAGCCGAGAGAGACCACTGTGCCACAGATAACCGGTTGTGAGTCCCTCTGCGTGAAGTGGGGCCCAGGGAGGCAGTTGGGCGCGCTGATTTTATACCCGGTCTAGAAGTCCAATAAATAATAATAATAAATAATAATAATAATTTTAAAAAGCTGGCTTAGTACAGGGTCTGTATCGTCTGTACAAAGGTGGGGTGGTATTTGTAGGCTTCTTCATGATCTTTAAATAAGAGGGAGAGGTGATACCAAATACTGTTCGCCTCTCAATCCAACCAGCATCGCCAATTCAGTTTCCAGAATGGAATCTTGCATGCTATGGTTGGGATCCATTCCTTTAAACCAGTGGTAGTCAACCTGGTCCCTACCGCCCACTAGTGGGCGTTCCAGCTTTCATGGTGGACGGTAGGGGTTTTGTCCGATACGGAAGCACTTTCCCTTTTTAAAATTTAATTGACTTCCCTACTTTATCAATCACCCTTATTATGGAACCGTTGGGCGGTGAGAAAAATTTACTACTAACAGAGATACAAAAGTGGGTGGTAGGTATAAAAAGGTTGACTACCCCTGCTTTAAACCAATAACTTCACATGTGGCTACTGAGACTAAAGAAAGTCCATTTATGTTTGATGTTATGGCAGTGCCTGTTTTCAAAGGAGGCTTCCTTTGAGCTTGGCCTGTGGAACAGGATGCTGGAGGGAGATGAAGTCCCCTCTGTTATAGTTTTCCCTCTCAAATGCCCATTCATAATAAATGCAGGAAAAAGATTTCCAGCTCCTTCATTTTGCTCTACTTTGAAAAAGTTGGCTGACTTGTGGGCCTCCATTATTCTGCCAAAGCAAACTATCCAGAATGATACTAGACCAGGTGGGCAAAGCAGATACATCAAGGAGGTCAAATGGTGTCCTCTTTTTCCTGTCGCACCAAACTGGAAAAGGTTTTGCTCAGAAACATTCTCAGCAGACAAGCAGCTTCTGAGATGGCACTGCCACCCCACCTGGCCTTTTCTAGCTGATGCCGCTGTAGCAACACCATTAAAGTTGAATATACATCATCTAGCTATAATAAAGTTAAAGGTTCTCCTTGCACATCTGTGCTAGTCATTCCTGACTCTGGGGGAGGCGGTGCTCATCTCCATTTCAAAGCCGAAGAGGCAGTGCTGTCCGGAGACATCTCCGGGGTCATGTGGCCGGCAGGACTCAACGCCGAAGGCGCACGGAACGCTGTTCCCTTCCCAGCAAAGGTGGTGCCTATTTTTCTACTTGCATTTTTTACATGCTTTCGAACTGCTAGGTTGGCAGAAGCTGGGACAAGTCACGGGAGCTCACTCCCTTATGCGGCGCTATGGATTCGAACCGCCAAACTTTCTGATCGATATGCTCAGCGTCTTAGCCACAACATTCTGAGTGTATGCGTAGAGATACAATGCTTTAAAAGGGGATGAAGCAAGAAATCAAAGTTTCTCCCCTCCCCAACCAACTTTCCTTTCCCAAAATAATAGTAATAAACAGAGAATGGCGGTGGGTTATGGGAGGAGGGTAGAGGAGATGTGATGAAAGAAAATTAACTGCCCTGTTATCATCTTTCCCATCAAAGATGGCAGGGCACTGAATGGGTGGAAATGAGACAAGGAGTGGAATGGTAAACCCTCATAACAGGATAGATGTGAGAAGGGGGCATGAATGCAATCTACAGCAATAGTCCATGCCTTTCTCCCTAGTCAGGTACTTGCTGCCCATCTACTGATGGCTGGAAAAAGAAGCCATCATCAAGTCAGCAGACCTATCTACCAAGAGAAACTCATGCAGGACTTTCTAGCCCCACAGAGAATGCAAGAGTCCAATTTACCAAGGCAAGATTCCATTCTTTAACAGATAACAGATTCACAGAGTTGGAAGGGACCTTGCAGGTCATCTAGTCCAACCCCCTGCCCAAGCAGGAGACCCTACATGTGCCTCGACTTAGAATCGAACTCACAACCTCCTGCTTGTGAGGCAAGAGCTCTACCTCTAGGCCACAGCAGCTTCATTCAAGGACGTGTAGGAACAAAGTCTTATTTTGGGTCTTGGGATTCTTCATTCTGGTAATCAGCTCTTTTGGGAGAGGACTAGGGACCACTAGGTCCCATCTTCTCCTGTGTCCTCTTGCATGGAGATCAACTGGAGAAGGGAAAAATGGATCTCCAGTTCTCCAAGAAGAATGGGACAATTTGCCATGGCCATTTCACCACGGCCAGCCCACCTTGGTCATCCCACTGTGGCCAACTTGCCATGGGACAACTCGTCTGGACAACTCTATGCAGGATAGCTCAGTGCCGTAAACCTTATCCATCACTGTTTCAGAAGGTTAACGTCATTGCCCAGAGGGTCATGGGTTGCCCTCTCCCCTGTTTGGAAGAGCTTTATAGCTTCTGCCGTTCAAAATGAACTTCAAAATGAAGTTCAAAACATCCTTAAAGATGGTTATGGTTATGGCTTATTTAATTTATATACTGCCCTTCTCCCTCTTGGGACTCAGGGCGGTGAACAGCTACAATAAAAAAACGATACAAAAATTAAAATAGAAGATTAATAAATATTAAATAGTTTGGCCTCTTAATTATAACACCCAATGCTAAAACCCAATTAAAAGACTATGCGAGGCCGGCTGCACAAAATAGATGTGTCTTCAGGGCCCGACAAAAGAGACGTAGATCTGTGATCGTGTGTAATTCAGGGGGGAGGTCATTCCAGAGGGCAGGAGCTGTCACGGAGAAGGCTCTGCCCCTGGGGGTTTCCAGCCGACATTGTCTGGCCGACGGCACCCTGACGAGGCCCTCTCTGTGGGAGTGGACTGGTCGGTGGGAGGTATTTGGCAGCAGGAGGCGGTCTTGCAGGTAACCAGGATCCATCTCATCCTGGGCACCCCTTTTTCTTGAACTATTACCATCTGGCAGACGGTACAGGACAATCAAAACAAGGACAAATAGGCTGAAAAACAGCTTCTATCCCAGGGTAGTAACTATATTGAATTCTACTGAAAAGTGCAATATTAAAGCAATATCAGGGCTTTTCCATTTCAATTATATAGCATGTGAAAGGTGTGTGTTTGTGTTTTGATTTTTATAATTATAATGTACACTGGAGATGGCATTTAATTTCGTTGTACGATGGGCAATGACAATAAACTAAACTAAAGAAAATCTTCGACATTATTTCCATTTTTGTCAATGGAAATAACGTCAAAGAAACAGGGGTGGATAATGTTTGTCCCATTGAGTTATCCCACATGAGACCATCTGTGACTATGGCAGGATGGCCGCAGCGAGTTGCCATAGACCTCTCTCCAAGTTGCATACATATATTGTTGTTTCCTTTGGAGGAGGTTTGTTCATGTGGATGCACATATGCAATGGTGAACAATTGTTGGGCTGTTGTGTTGACTTCTAAGTTGATGCGTTTGTGTATGTGGATCACACCTGGATTAAAAAGGGCAGCCACTGCCTCCTTAAGTTTACAACTGGCATTTTAACAGATTAACAGAGTTGGAAGAGACCTTATAGGTCATCTTGGCCAACCCCCCCTCAAGCAGGAGAACCTACACTCATGATGGCGAACCTATGGCACGCGTGCCAGAGGTGGCATGCAGAGCCCTCTCTGTGGGCACATACACTTTTGGTAGCTGGTCTTCATGTGCGCCAGCCAGCTGGACTTCCAGGCCTGAAGATGGCGCCCAAAATGGCCATTTTGCAAACTGTTTGGGGGCCTTTTGGAGGCCATTTTTGGGCCTGCAAAAAAGCCGAAAAATGACTTGAAAACAATTCGGAAAACCACCCAGAAATGGCCCCAAAACTGCCTGAAAACCAACCATTGAGCATTTACAGGTGTGTCTCCAATTTGGGGGAAAGTTGAGAATTCAAAGGATCTCAAGTGTTGCCCCTCTTTCTATCCTGCATTGCATGAGCCGCGGTGGCACAGTGGTTAGAGTGCAGTACTGCACTCTGCAAACTGCCAGCTGCCTGCAATTTGGCAGTTCGAATCTCACCAGGCTCAAGGTTGACTCAGCCTTCCATGCTTCCGAGGTGGGTAAAATGAGGACCCAGATTGTTGGGGGGCAATATGCTGACTTTGTAAACAGCTTAGAGAGGGTTGTAAAGCACTGTAAAGCGTTTATATAAGTCTAAGGGCTATTGCTATTTGGCTGGCCTCCTATCACCGCCAACTCCATCTCATATATCTCCTGGAATTGAACCTTTGGGCCCGGTGTGCCAACTCTGCCTTTTCTCTGCCAAAGGCAAAGCAAAGGACAGAAAGGGTGGCAGCCTTGCTTGAAAGAATGGAACCGGCCTATGAAAAATTTGGATCTAGCCTCTAGTTGAGTTCTAACTCAAATCAGAAATGCACAAGACCTTGGCCTGCGAGAGCCGCGATGGTGCTGTGGATTATCCCAATTTAGCGGACGAGGAAATAGGGCCAAATTGGAGGGGGTGGCTTGCCTGCAGGATGATAGGAACTACGGGGGCTGGCAGACATGTTTTGATTAACCATCCCATCCATTAAGAGGAAGCCAATTGGTGGGGGGCCTCTACCATTCCTCCTCCTCCTCCTCCTCCTCCTCCTCCTCCTCCTCCCCTACCTCCAAGTTGCCTGGCTCTTGCAAACCATGGCAAACTACTTCCCAAAAGAGACAGCAAGGAGACAGAGAAAGGAACAGAACCGGTATATACCTTCCAGAACCGTCAACCATGCAGAGTGATGGGAGATCCCAATAGAATTACCAGCCAAGCAAGTATACTGCCCAGCATCCTCAAAGGAGACATTCCTTAAGTGAAGGACTTCCATTTCTTTGTCAGTTGTGTTAACACCAGCTGTCTAGAAAGGGGGGGAAAAATGGAAGCAAAACAAAACAAAGCAAAACAAAAAAAGGAAAATAGGACGAGCAAATGTAAGACAAGTTGAAGGAAGAGGGAGGAGATAACATGCGTCTCGAGATCTCCTGAAGGACACAGAGACACCACTGTAGCCTTTGGGCAACCACCAGTCCAGGCTGGCTTAAAGCGGGCAGTGTTAAAAACAAACAATAAAACAACCCTTCACCATGTTGAATTTCCCAGCCCATCGACATGCTGGGGGATGGGCCACATGGAAAAATGGACCTTGGGAAGGAGAAGATCAGTTTGGTTTCACAGCATGGGAACAGGTCAAGGGATGGATGGAAGGGAGGAGGGGAAGAGAAGAGAGCAAGTCTGGAGGACAGAAGCCGACGAGACTCTTGAAAGAGAAGACGGAGCAGGGTTGCTTCCAACAGGAAGACACCCAAGAGGAGCCACCATTTTGTTTTGGCTGGAAAAGTGAAGACAGTTGCAGAATTCAAAATTAGACCCACTAAAAGTCTTGCATCACCGACAGCCAAGGTTAAAAGCAATGGGGCAAAGAGGGTAACACCCACACAAACCTGGCCTTCTTTTGAAGGAGGTTTTGATTTTCGCTGTCCCAAAAGGAGATCTAGGCAGAGATGGCGATACTGAAATATTTAATAATTCGGGAAGAAATGAGATCATTGTCACTATTCTTCTGAACAGCTTATGGCAGGGCCCCGATGGAGAGGGAAAAAAATAAGAACAACCCCACAATTTGGTGTTCAAGCAGAAGATTTTTAGGAATACTCTGTTTCCCTGAAAAATAAGACCTCCCTGGATAATAAGCCCAATCGGGCTTTTGAGTGCATGTGCTAAAATAAGCCCTCCCACGAAAATAAGCCCTCCTTGAAAATATTGCGACACAGCAGCTGCCATGAGGTGGCCACGCTCGCTGCATCCTGTACCTCAAAAATAATAAGACCTTCCCAAAAATAAGACCAAGTGCTTATTTCAGGGGTCAAAAGAAAATAACACCCTGTCTTATTTTTGGGGAAACACAGTAGTTTCTCACTTCTAGTTTGATTCATAAAGGAAGAGGATTAAGAATAGAATAGAATAGAATAGAATGGAATAGAATGGAATGGAATGGAATAGGAGTTGGAAGGCACCTTAGAGGTCTTCTAGTCCAACCCCCTGCTCAGGATGAATGAAACTGTTAGGAAGAGAAGAAGCGCATGAAACATAACTGATCAGCCGTTCCGAGGATTTTTCCATGGCTTTATGGCACCAGAAACAGAGGAGAAAGTTTCACAGGAGAGCCACCAAAGTTTCGGGGGTTTTTTCCACCGCTAAGAATCGCCCAAAGTGGCATTCTTCCCGTTTACCTTCAGCCACGGGTCTGGTGACGGTCAGCCACGCAGACTGGTTAGCCTCACCAATATAATTGGAAACCTTACAAACATACTCCCCGCTTTCAGCCTCTGTCACATTATAGAGGGTCAGGATTTCCGCATCAGAGCTATTTATTCCCGAGTGCTAGAACAAGACCAACAACACAGGAGTCACTGGGCAGCCAAGGATGGGCTTTGCAGCTCTGAGATAACACCGACAATCACATCCCCTGCCTCCCCTTGCCTCAATCCAAAACAAGGAGTGGAACACTCCCTGTTTGCGTCCCGCCCCCCCCCCCTTTGCTGGCATCTCTCATTTCCGAGAAAGCTCTAGGGCAGGGGTCCCCAACCTTTGCAACTTTAAGTCTGAAGGACTTCAGCTCCCAGAATTCTCCAGCCAGCAAAGCTGGCTGGAGAAGTCTGGGAGCTGAAGTCCTTCAGACTTAAAGTTGCAACGGTTGGGAACCCCTGCTCTAGGGCATGAGCGTGCCAACCTTGGCAATTTTAAGAGGCATGGACTTCAACTCCCAGAATTCCCCCAGGCGGTTGGGGAATTTTGGGAGTTGAGGTGAGGTCCACACGTCGGAAAATTGCCACGGTTGGGAAAGCCCTCTTTAGGGACACAAACTAGATCAGGGGTCACCAACCTTTTGGACCTCAGGGACCACTAAATTCAAATTTTAAATCCCGTGGACCACTAATATGAATTAGTGATGGGATGGGGTCCTTCAGGCATTTAGCTTGGCCACCTGTTAGCAGAGAGAAGCGCCCAGGGTCAACCCTAGGTTTGCTGTCCATTGCAGCTAGGAATCTCAAATATGGCCAAGAGGAGCCCGGCTGATGTTTTGCGCACCGCTCATTAAAGCTCCTGGACTCCCAGGGAGGGAGGGAGGGGAGGGCTGGAGCTACTAAACAGGCAGCCAAGCTAAGTGCCTGAAGGACCCCGCCCTGTCAGTGAGCAGGAGTAATTGTTTCAACGGGGTGTATCCAGCTTAGGGGCCATAGTTTGAGGACCCCTGATTTAGTACCATATAAAAAATGCAAAAATTTGCAAAATGACCACCAACATTTTTTCGTGGACCATCAGTTGGTGCCCGCTGAACTATATCATACCCCTGTCTTGCTGAAGATATACCTTGTAGCAGGCATCAATGACAATAAGAAGCTCCTGGACAGCAATTTTATTTCTAAACATAGCTTTGGTTGTGTCTAAAGATTAAAACTTCCAAACGGATTCCCTGCCCCTATTAAAATTTTCTCTGTGTTTACATTTCAAAAGACTTCGGTGGAAATCCGACATTTTGCATGGCACAGCAACGGTCCCAGATCAGCTTCATTAACCAAAAGTCTTTGAGGCCCTCCAGGGCTGTTGAGACCATTTCAGGCGACTAGTTTGTCCTTTTGATAAACAAACAGCGTTCGCCTGTGATACTCAGCGGCATAGCCCATTTTATTTATTTATTTATTACGTTTATATGCCGCTTTGTCAATGGTGAAGCCCTCAGTGGCGGCCATTTTGTGGAGGCATCACGCCACATGCTTCCAAAAGTCCACCCATGAACCTCAGCTGAAAGGCTTCCTCCCTAGCATATGCTAAAGGAACACGCATGTTCATTTTACAGCGGTGTGGCCCAGTTCAGTTCCACAGAGACAGCCTTTTTCCAGTATCTGGAATTAAAACTTTTCTTCGCATACAAGGATATTTAACACCATCTTAAACATTGGATGAGGAGATCCTCAAATAAAAGAAGTCCCAAGGCCAACTTGATGCTTGCCTTTGATTCTATTCATGGTCACAGACGTGAAGCACGGCATATGAGCTTCATCCAAGCAGATCTTCTTCAGATCCTGCTTCCCCTTGGCAGATTTTGCTAGAACTACCAACTTCCAAACTTTAGATGAGTTTGGCATAGTCTCTCTGATTGACCGGACCCATGTTACTTCTCCAATTCAAGCTACATGGCTTATGTTTCTGAGATGCATCATGAGCTTCCCCTCCTAAAATAAGCCCCAGATGAACTAAACGGTCACATCACCCAAGTGTGGAAAGGCCTTACCTTCAAGACTTGAACAAAAGGCAGGTTGTTTGGTCCAATCTTGCTTCCATTGACTTCAATGTGCTTCAGCCACTGGATGTGGGGCTGAGGGTCACTATAGACCTTGCACACAAATTCCACATTGCTACCTAGCGAAACCGTCTTGTTAGCTGGGAGCCCAGCTTGTAGGATGGGCCGGTGAGGAGATCTCTCTACAAAAGAAAGACACAGGAGAAGAGAGTTTCAAGCAGGTTGACCAACGGAAGAGAAGAAGAAATGAGTGGGAGAGTCCATACCACTCTGCCAATTTATTTCGGTGCCGCCTGTCAGTCAGGGGAGTTCAGAAAGAAAGAAAAATAAACATTACAAAGAAAACTAGAAGGCTAGCAAACCAAAAAGTAGATTACAATAAATGTTACGACTTAAAAAGAACTTAAGCGAGCAATCGAGTTTACCTCCTAGACCCGGGGTGGCAAACCTATGGCACGCGTGCCACAGGTGGCACGCAGAGCCATTTCTGAGGGCACATAAGGCATTGCCCTATGTCAGCTCCAGCACTCAGGCGTGCATTGGCCAGCTGGTTTTCAGCCTTCCAGAGGGCGAGGGGAGGCTGTTTTCGCCCTCCTCACGCTCCAGAAAAGCCTACGGAACCTGCAAATAGCGAAAAACGGGAAAACTTCCTTTTCTTGCTTTCTTCCCTCACTCCTTTCTCTTTCTTTCTCTTTCTTTCTTTCTTTTCTTTCTCTCTTTCTTTCCCTCTTTTTCCTTCCTCTTTCTTCCCTCCCTCCTTTCTCTTTCTCTTTCTTTCTCTTTCTTTCCCTCTTTCCTTTTTTCTTCTCTCCCTCCTTTCTCTTTCTTTCTTTCTTTCTTTCTTTCCCTCTTTTTCTTCCCTCCCTCCTTTCTCTTTCTTTCTTTCTCTCTTTCTTTCCCTCTTTTTCTTCCCTCCCTCCCTTTCTCTTTCTTTCTCTTTTTCTTTCCCTCAGTTCCCTTCCTTTTTTCTTCCCTCCCTCTCTCTCTCTTTCTCTCTTTCTTTCCCTCACTTTCCTTCCTTTTTTCTTCCCTCCCTCCTTCCTCTTTCTCTCTTTCTTTCCCTCTTTCCTTTTTTCTTCCCTCCCTCCTTCTCTCTCTTTCCTTCCTTTTTCCTTCCCTCCCTCCCTCCTTTCTTTCCCTCTTTCCTTCCCTCGCTCCTTTCTCTTTCTTTCCCTCTTTCCTTTTTTCTTCCTTCCCTCCTTTCTCTTTCTCTTTTTCTTTCTCTCTCTCTCCTTCTCTTCTCTCTCTCTCTCTGAAGGTATGAGCTGGGGGGTTCTTTCCATAAAGGGCCTTTTCAGGTGGCTCTTTACATAACCTTTTCGTGAATCCTCATTTCTCCAGGCAACCATTTTTTAAGTCTATGCCTCCAAGCAGATGAGAGAACCAAGCTGTAGCGTTTATGGCGTTAAAGGCAAAGATGCTGCTTAATAGGCTCCATTCTTGGTGATTCTATGGAAGCATCGATATTTTTTTGGCAATACAGAGCAGTGGCTGCCTTGCCCTTTTCCATTTGTTTTTTTTCTTTCTTTAAAGAAATCTTTTCAGTCTATCTTACAGCTCTGGTATTCTTTCACTGTCTCGCCATTCAAATGCTAACGAGGACGAATCCTACCGTCTTAGCTCAGGAAAGGTCAGCTAGGTAGGGCTACCTGCTGAGACTCTACAATACCTCGGCCTTAAATGAGCTTTATACTCTCCTTTGTGCAGGGGCAAATTTTGATTATTTGGAGAAGAGAAGAGCGAGATGCCCGCAAATTCGATGGCAAGAGAAGGTCACATGTGGGTCACTCCTATACTGAGGAGAAGTGCAGTTTTTTTTGATGAATCGGCTGGCCAGAAAGCTATAAAGCGGTTGAGCGAACCCCCTGCCCCCCCCCCTGCAGCTACTCAGATGCAGATCAGAAGTGGATTGTGCAACTCTTAGAAACAAAAGAGAATTACGACAGCTGGCTCAGAAACGGAAGAAAGCTTTTCTCGCCTGCCTTCTTCACATCTTCACTTCTGACGTGACAAAGCAGGGATTAGGGGGGAAAAACGTTTCCCCCTTAATTACAAGAAGCCAAGATTCCTCTTTTTAAAAAAAAATATATATAGCTTGTCATTTACTTAAAAATGGGAATAGGTCCTTGTGGCTGCTTGTTAAGAGTTCTTAGGGCAGGGGTCTCCAACCTTTGCAACTTTAAGTCTGAAGGACTTCAGCTCCCAGACTTCTCCAGCCATTCAATGACTATTCCTCTGAATCAGGGGTCTCCAACCTTTGCAACTTTAAGTCTGAAGGACCTCAGCTCCCAGAAGTCTGGGAGCTGAAGTCCTTCAGACTTAAAGTTGCAAAGGTTGGAGACCTCTGTCTTAGTGGATGTGCCCACGACTGTATTCTACAGTCAAATTTCACTTCAAGAAGGAAATCTATCACAGGACTAATTCTTTCTCTGCCAAAACCTGTGATTCTCTGCCAAAACCTGCCTGTACACGGCCCTGAGTCCTGGAAGGGAGAAGGGCGGTATAAAAATTTAATTAATAAATAAATAAGTAAATAAAAGGAAAAGTTTTCATGCATTTCTTTCACAGTAATTCATGCACCTTCTGGCATTTTAAATCAAATTTGTACATATTGCCGTCATCCTACCCCCATTCTCGTTTCATTGAGGTTTCTTTCCTCATAGTGCAGAGCGAGATTGAATGAGTTAACCCTTTTTCCACCTTCTAGTTAAGTTTTTTTCCCCACTTCAGTTCCTCACCATTTCCCCCCCCCCCTTTTTTTCTAACCTTTGATACCACAGCTCCCAATTCCCTCCCCCTCTTTGTGTTCATTTTTTCATAATTTAGATTAGGGGTCTCCAACCTTTGCAACTTTAAGTCTGAAGGACTTCAGCAGAGATGTTCTTACTGGTACACATGGTACATAGACCGGCACTCAGCACCGCAGTCAGGATAAAGAGCATTATACAAGGACTTCTTGGTAGGGCCTGGAGCTCATTTGTGTGTCTTTTAATGCAGGGGTCTCCAACCTTTGCAACTTTAAGTCTGAAGGACTTCAGCTCCCAGAATTCAGCTCCCAGCTTTGCTGGCTGGAGAATTCTGGGAGCTGAAGTCCTTCAGACTTAAAGTTGCAAAGGTTGGAGACCCCTGATTTAGATAACATATCTAATTCAGCACAATCAGTTATCTTATATATTAGGCTTTCTCCTGATGGAATGATATGGTCTTTCCACCTTTGCGCAAGGAGCATCCTTGCCGCAGTTAGCACATACGTGATCAAATGCTCGATTCTTTTACTCATTGGATCCGAAGCTTTCCTGGGAAAAACGAACAGGTTACAGCAGAAGTTCCAACAAATGTTTAATTTCTACCTGTGGATTGATAGTAATACTCTATATTCATTTCTCACTCCCTTTCCCCTTTCCTGTGCACACAACAGGACCTGAGATAATGCATTTTGTGGAACTGCAGTTGGGCTTCAAGGGGGCAGGGGAAGGTAGCAAACATGGCTACCTCTTCACTGGAAGTCAAAGGTCAAACAAATCTACCAAGGCCCTAGCGGACTAACAAAGGATCAGACACCATAGTGAGTGAGCATTAACCAGCTCCTTTGTTTTCCCCCTTGCCAACTATTTCTTTTAGTTTGCTCAGTGTAATCAAATTAAATTGCATTCTTAATGGTTCATTTAGTGGCATTTAGAGCAGCTCCACAAACGCCTGACATCAGCAAGCCTAGGTTGGGAATCGAGGCTAATAAGGAAATTAATTGGGGAGGCTGATGAGAAAAAAAAAGGTTCTTGTGTAGCCTCCGGAATTACCATAAATGTGACATGCAAGATGAGACAAAGCTTTGCGTTTGAGTGGTGGAGCCAGTCTTGTGAGTCCACCCACTGGAGAGCTAGTAGGGGTGACAATTTAAGAGGTAAATCCTTCGGAACAGCCTCTCTTTGGGAACAAAAACAATCCCGAGCCAAAATGCAGCTTTCATTTCTTCCATGGGAGATGTTTCGTGGAGAACCTCTGCCTAGACATTCTTAAGGCAGGGGCTGTTCCACCCTTGGCAGCTTTGAAGACTTGTGGACTTTCGTCTCTCAGAATTTCCCAGACAGCCGTTTCTGGGAGTCGACGTTCCTAAGCCGTAAAAGTTGCTCAGGGTTGGGCACTCCTGATCCAAAGACCTTCCCCCTGACATTAGAACGACCACGGAGCTCCGCTCCTTCCGCCAGAAACTCAAAACCCACCTGTTTCAACTAGCCGGCCTGGGCTAATTCCATGCTTCCTGCCTCAGTTTGTAATTTTAAATTATGTGATTAGGTTTTAAGGTTAAGTTTTAATTTTTATAAATTTGTACAGGGGATTATTTATTTCGATTTTAGTTTATATGTAATGTTGATGTCATAATTTTAATTTTTTACCTGTACACCGCCCCGAGTCCCTTCGGGGAGAGGGGGTGGTCTAGAAATCTAATAAACTAAACTAAACTAAAGACTTTCCAAAAACCAAAGGGAAAAAGGATACATTACAGAAAAGCAAGCAGAGCCGGAGGGTGGAGTTAAGTGTATCATCAGCTTAGAGTCATTACATGCCCACAAATGGTCTGGGAGGTTAATGTCAGCTGCAAAGGAGCAGGACCATACATAAAGTGGCAGTTCAGAAGATTTATTGCCCAAGGCTATACACTGGGGATGGCGAACCTTTTCGGCACCGAGTGCCAACAAGGGAGCACTATGTGCATGTGTGCGCATGTGTCAACCATGTGTGAACTGGAAAATGAACTTCCGGTTTCCGGTGTGCACATGTGCGCTGGCCAGCAAATCTTCCGGTTACTGCCGCGCATGCAAACACACAGGTCAGCTGACCGACGTACGTGCTTATGCCGGAAAATGGAAGACCAGCTCTTCCAGTTTCCGGCACTGCCACACGCATGAAGGCCAGCTGATCATCGCATGCGCATGTGTGCCAGAAACCCGGAAGAAGAACAGGGGACATCATGTGTGCCCTGTGACATGGCTCTGCATGCCACTATGGGCACATGTGCCATAGGTTGGTCATCACAACTATACACAATCTAGTCAAGTAAAATTCAGTGCTACGCTGGCACCAGGAAAGGGTTCAATGGAATTCAAAGAGGGTTGGACTTAGATTGTTTGTGGGAATGTCATGACTCTAAGCTAATGATGCGCTTAACTCCGGCCACCAGATCTGGTTTCTCTTCTCTTACCTAAACCACTCCATTACAAGGAGTTAAGAATCAATTTGAATCATCACAGAATCATCAATTCTTTTTCATTCAAAGCAGGAAATATTCTGGCTGCATCATCAAAGCAAAGATCTCTTTATCCGGAGAACTCTGAAGCTTCCAATGTCTCCTACATCAAGCATTCTCCTCTTCGTGTACAAATACAAACAAACACAGACTCCTACCCCAGAACATTACTGGTGCCAAAAATATATCGGTTGCAGAACGGATCTTCACATTATTTCACAGCCATTTTGCAGGACATCTAAAACTGTCAGTTATGAGCAGTCCAATCATGGATGGAGCTGTCCATGGTTTACACAGGAAACCAAATTTAGCTGTGTCCTGTCAGCCAGAGATAAAGTCCTGGTTTGCTGTTAGCTTGCTTGGCGCGATGTGCTGAATGAACCACAAACCAGGATTAGAGTGCAGCACCGCAGGTGACTTGCCTGCAATTTGGCAGTTTGAATCTCACTAGGTTTAAGGTGGACTCAGCCTTCCATCTTTCCGAGGTGGATAAAATGAGGACCCAGATTGTTGTGGGGGCAAGAGGCTGACTCTGTAAACCACTTAGAAGGGGCTGTAAAAGCACTGTGAAGCGGTATATAAGTCTAAGTGCTATTGCTATCTGTCACTGGTCAGCCAAGTCCACTTAAAAGATGAGCCAAATGTCACAAATTACCATACACTGTACAATTTACCCTAGTGATTCCCACACCCTTCTAAAGGTTCCCATTTCTTACCAACAACATCAAGGTGATAGGTGTGATTGATGGCTCCGTATTTATTCTCCACAATGCAAGTGTAGTTGCCTTTATCTGATGGGACCACAGAGTCCATGATGATGCTCCAAGTTGCATGGCGAACCTGTTGAAAGAGTATGAAATGACTCAGGGAGGCTACCTGTGGACTAAGTGGAAAAGGAGATGGTGGGCGTGACTGGGCTTTTGCCTTTTCATCTTAGAGCAAGACCTAAGGCCTCTTCCTCTACTGCTTGGTTTAGGCTGCACGTAACATCATCAATTTGTGGTTATGTTTTTCCCCTTCGAGCGTAGAGACTCGTAATTGCTGGCAGCTGCAGGGTTGACCACAGAGCCAACTACATCTGGAAATAGATGATTCTTGAAGAGTGGGATGAAGTTGCTTTGCCAGCACAGGAACCAGACCTGAAAGTACCTCCAGCTGTTTTCCTCCCACGAAGGATGGTTAGCTAGCCCCACGTTTCACCCAGAAACCACACAGTGCATAGATGTACACTTATTTGCAGAGCCTCCAAATCTGGACTCTGAAAGTGTGGACCACTTCTTCTTTCCCTGTGACTGTTTCTCCGCCCATCCTATTCCACCTTGCTAGTTGCACAACCTCGCCAAGCAACTGAGAAAACAAAGGCACTACGTCAAGCTAAGTAACAGGTATATAAGCTACAACCTATGCAAACAGGAAGCACTAAAATATAACCTTGTAAAGGTAAAGGTTATGGTTCCTCTTGCACATATGTGCTAGTTGTTTCCAACTCTAGGGGGCAGTGCTCATCTCGGTTTCAAAGCCGAAGAGCCAGCGCTGTCCGAAGACGTCTCCGTGGTCATGTGGCCAGCATGACTCAATGCCGAAGGCGCAGGGAACGCTGTTCCCTTCCTACCAAAGGTGGACCCTATTTTTCTACTTGCATTTTTACCTGCTTTCAAACTGCTAGTTTGGCAGAAGCTGGGACAAGTCACGGGCGCTCCCTGCGTTACATGGCATTAGACATTCGAATCAAATAGTGCCTGGAGAGAGTATTTTATAACTTTGATTTATTATTGGATACATTGATAAATTCAGCTTTGAAAGGCTTCCGCAGTGCTTCTTCTTTTCTATTTTATAATACAATAGGAGAGTTGGAAGGGACCTTGGAGGTCATCTAGTCCAACTCCCTGCCTAGGCAGGAAGCCCTATACCATTTCAGACAAATGGCTATGGTCCAAGGATTTTGGTCCAAGGAGTTTTATAATCTGAATCAGTTTTTTTTTAATCAAGGGTGTCCAAACATGTTGGCTGGGGAATTCTGGAAGTTGAGAGCCACAAGTCTTAAAGTTGCCAAGATTGAACACACTGGATATGAATAGCATAGAATAGAATAGAATAGCAGAGTTGGAAAGGACCTTGGAGGTCATCTAGTCCAACCCCCTGCCTAGGCAGAAAACCCCATACCGTTTCAGACAAATGGTTATCCAACAACTTCTTAAAGACTTCCAGTTGTATTCACAACTTCTGGAGGCAACTTCTGTTCCACTGATTAATTGTTCTAACTGTCAGGAAATTTCTCCTCAGTTCTAAGTTGCTTCTCTCCTTGATTCGTTTCCACCCGTTGCTTCTTGTCCTGCCCTCAGGTGCTTTGGAGAATAACCTGATCCCCACCTCTCTGTGGCAGCCCCTCAAATATTAGAACACTGCTATCGTGTCTGCCCTAGTCCTTCTTTTCATTAAACTAGACATACCCAGTTCCTGCAACCGTTCTTCATATGTTTTGGCCTCTAGCCCCCTAATCATGTTTGTTGCTTTTCTCTGCACTCTTTCCAGAGTCTGAAAAGAGCTAGTGTTTATTGAATCATTGTCTGAAATTGTAATTCAGAAGTATTGCAATAAGGTCAGGGTTATTTAGTTCAGTTTCAGACCTTCTAGAACTGTTTGGGGAATGGCAGAGGCTTCTAAACTGTTTAGATGCAGAATTTGTTTATTTAAAAGGCCCCCAGAATCTCTGATCAAGGGACAAAGCTCAAGTGAGAGATAATCTATTGTGTTAGAGTGAACTCTTTTTATACCCTTCATCTCTCACAGGATCCCATCCCTAGTCTCCACATCTCTTCTGCATCGTGGCGAACAAATTTCACTTTGCCCTTCCTTTAGCATCCTTTCTTTGATGCTTCTATTCCACCATTTCTTTGGTTCCCAAACTTGGAGTTAGTGCTGAATTGTGGTCTACAATTATGCTATTTTTTGTGTGTGGAAGGAAGCACTAAGATACAAAACTTTGACCCTGTTTTTTTTTTTTAAATGGGAAAAAACTGACCCCATTCGCACCACAGCTTTTCACCGAAATCGCACAATTCACAATTCTGTGGGTTTGTTTCCGTTTTCAGCCAGACTGTCCCACCCAAGAAAGAGTGAGATCAACAGAATGACAAACTGTGACATAATCTCCAGCATCTCCCAGGATTTTGATGAAAAATTGCCAATTGTGGGAGTTAATCCATCTACGCAAACTTCCTTCCTGATACACAGCAGCCTTCATGGTCACTGGACAAGAGATGCAGAAGTTGCTTATCCCCTTCAGGCCCTTAGGGACAGAGATAACTCATGCAATGGACGTTGCCCCCGATTGGATGAAGCTCTAGTTCTGTCCAACAACATCAGGCAAAATGTTGGGGTTGTTTCCTTTCTGCAAAATTCGACAACTTCAATAGCTTTTTCTCCTCAAAGAGAGAAGATGGGTTACCTTAGGTCTCTCTTTCTCTCTCACTCTCTGTCTCTCTGTCTCTCTCTTTCTCTCTCACTCTCTGTCTCTTTGTCTCTCTCTTTGTGTCTCTTTCTCACTCTCTCTTTCTCTCTCACTCTCTGTCTCTCTCTCTCTTTCTCCCTCATTCTCTGTCTTTCTCTCTCTCTGTCCTCACTCTCTATTTCTGTCTCTTTCTCTCTTTCTCTCTCTTTCTCTGTCTCTTTCCCTCTCTCTCTCTTTCTCTCTCACTCTGTCTCTCTCTCTTTCTCTTTCACTCTCTGTCTGTCTCTTTCTCTCACTGTCTCTTTGTCTCTCTTTCTCTGTCTCTTTCTCATTCTCTCTCTCTCTCTCTCTTTCTCCCTCACTCTGTCTCTTTTTCTCATTCTCTCTGTCTTTCTCTCTCATTCTCTCTTTCTCTCTCTTTCTCACTCTCTGTCTCTGCCTCTCTGTCTCTCTCTTTCTCTGTCTCTCACTCTCACTCTCTGTCTCTTTCTCTCTCTTTCTCTCTCAGTCCACTTCACAGGATTGTTGTTGTGAGGAAAACAGGAGAAGGAAGATGGGCTGGACATGTTTGCCACCTTGAGTTATTTGTAAAAATAATGAAGGCAGGAACTGGAGGAAGGGAGGAATGAGAGAGGGAGGGAGGAAGGAAGGAAGGGAGGAAGGAAGGAAGTGTTCTGACTGAGGCTTCCCAAGAGCATGAAGCAAACTCCTTGTCCCAACAAAAACCCCTTTTATTAATTTACTGTGAGTTCTGCTCATTCACATCCAGCAAAGTCTTTCAAGGGAGGATTTATAGTCACCGACCTTATCTGGCCTGGAGAGCTGCCAGGCCGATATCTGAAGAACTTGGCAAGGAGTCTCGGAGAAGCGAACTAATGGTCTCCTGCAAACTCCACTCCCCTTTTGCTCCTCTTTTATTCCCTCTGGGAGAGGCCATTCATCATCCACCTGTGGCCTTACTCCCAAGTAGACCTCTGTTCTTTAGCTGTTCCATTTGCTTGGCAACTCTGCACATGCGCACACTGGGAACAGGCTCCAGCTGTTCCTCTGCCCCACTGATGTCTGACTCTGAAGGCAGCTGATAACTGTCAGAGGGCTCTGGCCCCATATCTGCCTCCAACACAGAACCCTCATCAGAGCCTTCCCTAGACTCCAGGACTGGCCCATCTTCCTCCCCAACCCTCCTCACTGTCCAAATCTGCTACCAGTTCCACTGGCCACTGATGGGCCACAACAGGAAGGAAGGAAGGAAGGAAGGAAGGAAGGAAGGAAGGAAGGAAGGAAGGAAGGAAGGAAGGAAGGAAGGAAGATATCATCAGTGGTGGGAAAAGCATCCACTATCCAGAATGGGATGGATGACCTATGTTGCAACACCTCTCGTTATCCCCATTCCCCATATCTATGATCTTTTAAAGCAGTGGTAGTCAACCTGGCCCCTACCGCCCACTAGTGGACATTCCAGCTTTCATGGTGGGCGGTAGGAGTTTTGTCCGATACTGAAGCACTTTCCTTTTTTAAATTTAATTGACTTCCCTACTTTATAAATTACCATTACTGTGGAACCGGTGGGCGGTTAGAAAATTTTACTACTAACAGATTCAAAAGTGGGCGGTAGATATAAAAAGGTTGACTACCCCTGTTTTAAACAATGATTTCTATAGGCTCAACCACAGTAATAAACATTTACAGTCCTGAGATTTGAGCCTTTTTTAACTTTCAACGTAATGCAGGGCAAACCGCTTTTCTCTTTGCCAAGCTGCATGCAACCTCTGTCAAGACTATAGTCGGCTGCCAAGACCATCAACAGCTGCAAAGGGACAACCAGAACTGCCCAACCTTTTCTGGAACAAAAGGGTTTCACGTGGTTGTGGAAGTGACCAAGAGCTCAGCTAACCCAGTGCAGAAAGAAGGAGGAGGAGGAGGAGGAGGAGGAGGAGGAGGAGGAGGAGGAGGAGGAGGAGGAGGGAGGAGGAGGAGGAGGAGGAGGAGGAGGAGGAGGAGGAGGAGGGGGGGGGAGTCAAATTATTCTCAAAGGCACCAGGGGGCAGGACAAGAAGTAATGGGTGGAAACTAATCAAGGAGAGAAGCAACTTAGAACTAAGGAGAAATGTCCTGACAGTGAGAACAATTAACCAGTGGAACAGCTTGCCTCCAGAAGTTGTGAATGCACCAACCCTGGAAGTCTTTAAGAAGATGTTGGATAGCCATTTGTCTGAAATGGTATAAGGTTCCTGCCCACGCAGGGGGTTGGACTAGAAGACCTACAAGGTCCCTTCCAACTCTGCTATTGTATTATTATTGTATGAAGAAGGAGAAGGAGAAGGAGAAGGAGAAGGAGGAGAAGGAGAAGGAGAAGGAGAAGAAGAAGAAGAAGAAGAAGAAGAAGAAGAAGAAGAAGAAGAAGAAGAAGAAGAAGAAGAAGAAGAAGAAGAAGAAGAAGAAGAAGAAGACCACCCCACAGCACAACCGCCAGTGGCTGGCGATTCATTAAAGCCGGTATTGATTCTACGGGTGCAAACGTCTTCCATCAGCCATGGTGTTTTTTTTAAAGGAAAACACAAAACAGGATGCGCCTCTGGTCTGTCCCTGTGGCTGGTGCTCAAAGGAGCTTTATTATTAATTAACCCAGGAGCCTGGCGTGCCTTTGCAGTGGGAGGCCCGGAGAGGCCAGGCAAGGTGGTTGAGTCACTCCGGATGGAAATAAATTGTGCAATGGAGAGGGGAAAAGGATGATGAGACAGGCAAAGCAAGGGGCAAACCTGTGGCCAAAGCCCAGAATAACTCCTTGATGTCTGTTGTGCATTCGGCTAAATGTCTTCTGCGCATCCAGCCAAGCGCCTTCGTTTGAAAGGTATCTCAGGGGCGTGGAGGCTCTGCTTAGCCAGCTCCTGGATAGAAATACCCAGGACAGCAGCGGTGAATACAGTCCTTGGCGTACGACCACAAACGGGAAGAGAATTTCTGCTGCTAAGCAAAGCAGCCACGGAGTCAGTGGTGGGTTTCAATTTTTTTTAGAACCTACTCTCTAGGTGTGGCCTATTTTGTGGGCGTGGCTTGGCAGTCATGTGACAGGATGGGAGTGGCCAACTTGTAAAATGTGGTGAAACTCATTTAACAACGCTCTTGCTTAGCAACCAAAATTTTGGGCTCAATTGTGATGATAAATTCTTTCTTTCTTTCTTTCTTTCTTTCTTTCTTTCTTTCTTTCTTTCTTTCTTTCTTTCTTTCTTTCTTTCTTTCTTTCCCTTTCCTTTCCTTTCTGCTTTCCTTTCCTTCTCTTCTCCTTTCCTCCCTCCCTCCCTCCCTCCCTCCTTCCCTTCCCTTTCCTTTCCTTTCCTTTCCTTTCCTTTTCTTTCCTTTCTTCCTTTCTGCCTTCCTTTCCTTCCTATTGGGTTACCGGCAGCGGCAGGCCAGACTTACTTCTGGATCCGCTGGTGGAACCCCCTCTCACTGGCTCTCTAAATTTCACCATCCGGCTCTTGCGAGTAGGTGCGAGCCTGCAGAAACCCACCACTGCAAGAAGTGGAAGTGCACACGATTTTACGATGTATATGTATATCTGCTTTTGATATATATATATATTTGCTTTCGTAGATTTTCACGGGTGTAGGTATGCTGGCATTGCTTGCTTCGGGTATTTTCCCGTGTATAAGGCATGGAAATGTTATTGCAATGTTTCGACAAAATCTCACTTGTCATCGTCAGGCTTGTCATCGTCAGTCACAGACCAAAGCCTGACGATGACAAGTGAGATCTTGTCGAAACATTGCAATAACATTTCCATGCCTTATACACGGGAAAATACCCGAAGCAAGAAATGCCAGTATATATATATATTTCAATAGCTTCCATAATCATTCTCCTTATTATGGAAGCTATTGAAATAGAAAAACATCCCCAAAATATGAACAGACGCGATGATGCCTCCCGCCTGCCAGACATCTGGAAACCAGCTCTGGCCACTAAACGAGTCCCGGCCACTAAACAAACCCTGGCCACTAAACGAGTCCCAGCCACTAAACAAGTCCCGGCCACAAACACTGACACCATCATCAATCACTCTCAACAAACTCCAGCTACCAATCAGGATGTGGCAAATCAGCCAACCAATCGGTTTAAAAGTAGCAGAGCCAACATTCCAACCCCTCCCACCTCCACTTACAGAAAAACTGCCATTTCAAATGCAGTTCATTTGCAAAAGGCAGAAGCCAAAGCCTGATGATGATGGGGGTGATCCCATCGAAACGTTGCAAAAACACCTTTAATTTTACACGGGAAAAGACCCGAATAAACCAAAATCTACACACACATATATATATCTCTGGGTTTAAAACGGCTTAAAATGTTAAGGCTGTTGACCAAAAAAAAAAACCCCACACCTTTTTCTTATAATTTGAGATAATTGCAGATCCTGATCCCAGTACTGGTGGTCCTTGACAGTTAAGACCAGCTGTAGTCTTAATGGGAGCCCCTTCCTCTTTAAATCAAATAAAGAAGAAATCCCCCTCCATTGTAGAAACAGATATTTAAAAAGTAAGCCAAACACCACAGGCCTTCATGCTTTTACCTTGAATCCACCAATGCGATGATCAGGTCTGAATTCCCGGCCGTTCTTCAGCCAACGCAGCGAAGGGGTGGGCGTCCCACTAGAGGGGCATTTAAACTTCACAGTTTTGGCCGCAGGGACGGCATGGAGCTTCTTCTCCATCTTGTCCGGGTAGGTCCAGTAAGGTGGGATGGCTTCTGCAAGAGAACCAACAAAGAGGTGGCACGGTCGGCTAACATTCCACGCAACATTGGTCAAGAAACGTTGGTCAATAAATTGGTCAACATTGGTCAATAAATAAAGAGCACCTGTCATTTCAGATCCACCATGACAGCACCTGCTAGTGGGCAGCCTCTCACCTGCTGCCTGCCACGTCCCTCACCTTGTGTCCCTGCCGCATCACCAGCCGTCCCATTAAAGCAGGGGTCTCAAACTCAATTTACCTGGGGGGCGCTGGAGGCAGAGGCTGGGTGAGGCTGGGCCGCAGAAGGGATTCCACAGAGGTCCACTCCCCCTGCGGGCTGCACTAATATTATACTTTCATATCACAGTGGGGGCCACAAGATACCATCCTGCAGGCCGCAATTGGCCTGCAGGCCGCGAGAATGAGACCTCTGCATTAAAGTGGGGCTCCCCTTGAGGTGCACCCGAAGACTACAGCTAGTTCAGAATGCGGCCACGCGGGGAATTTTGGGAGCCTCGAGGCACTCCCAGGTAACACCGCTCCTACGCGAGCTGCACTGGCTGCCTGTGGCCTTTCGGGTGCGCTTCAAGGTGTTGATTACCATCTTTAAAGCGCTCCATGGCATGGAACCTAGCTATCTGCGAGATCGCATCCTGCCCCATACATCCCTCCGCCCGATCCGCTCCCACAGAGAGGGACTTCTCCGGGTGCCATCCACCAGGCAATGCCGGTTGGCGACGCCCAGGGGAAGGGCTTTCTCTGTGGCGGGCCCGACTCTCTGGAACGACCTTCCCCCCGAACTTAGAACGATCACGGACCTCCGCTCCTTCCGCCAACATCTCAAAACATACTTTTTTCACCTTGCCGGCCTGGCCTAATGCACACAACCAAGTTGAAGACTGAATACTAAATTGTTTTATTGGATTTTAAGGGTTAATGTTTAGGGGATTTTAGCGCAGGGTATTATATATTTAAATTTGTTTTTAGTACTTATTTATTATGATGTTGTATATTTTATTCTATTTCCCTGTGCACCGCCCGAGTCCCTTCGGGGAGAGTGGCGCGGTTTTTTTTAATAAATCTAATAAATAAATTAAATAAATAAATAGACTGGGACAGCTGCTCTTTCAAAATTATGATTTAAACCGAGTTGATTGAAAGCCTTTTTACTAGTGATTTAAACCATGACTTAAATCCCTAGTAAAAAAAAAGGCTTTCAATCAACTCAGCTTATGCTTTAAATCAGCTGGATTTAAATCAAATCCACCCTGTCCATGGGTCTAGTTTAGAGTCCCTGCAAAAAGAATAATAAATGTTTTACGCAAGATTCGGTTGGCTTGGGAAATGATCCCCAACTGTTTTTTTTTTTTGCAAGAGGTCATGGCTGATTTTTAAACAAGATCGGGAAGTGCTTCTACGTACGGTTCGGTTTGGAATTGTCTGCTTCTTTTTCCTCCGAAGAAGAATCATCATCGTCATCATCATCTTCTGCTGAGGGGAGAGCATCTACGGAGGACAGAAATAGTAAACATGAGTAGAGAAAATGAGCTTTTCACAAGGAGAGAAGACATTTCTCAACCTTGGGAACTTGAAGATAGGTGGACTTCAACTCCCAGAATTCCCCAGCCAGCGATGCTGGCTGGGGAATTCTGGGAGTTGAAGTCCACCTATCTTCAAGTTCCCAAGGTTGAAAAACACTGAATTCTGGGAGTTGAAGTCCACCTATCTTCCAGTTCCCAAGGTTGAAAACACTGAATTCTGGGAGTTGAAGTCCACCTATCTTCAAGTTCCCAAGGTTGAGAAACACTGAATTCTGGGAGTTGAAGTCCACCTATCTTCCAGTTCCCAAGGTTGAAAACACTGAATTCTGGGAGTTGAAGTCCACCTATCTTCAAGTTCCCAAGGTTGAGAAACACTGAATTCTGGGAGTTGAAGTCCACCTATCTTCAAGTTCCCAAGGTTGAAAAACACTGAATTCTGGGAGTTGAAGTCCACCTATCTTCAAGTTCCCAAGGTTGAAAACACTGAATTCTGGGAGTTGAAGTCCACCTATCTTCAGGTTCCCAAGGTTGAAAAACACTGAATTCTGGGAGTTGAAGTCCACCTATCTTCAGGTTCCCAAGGTTGAAAAACACTGAATTCTGGGAGTTGAAGTCCACCTATCTTCAGGTTCCCAAGGTTGAAAAACACTGAATTCTGGGAGTTGAAGTCCACCTATCTTCAGGTTCCCAAGGTTGAAAAACACTGAGTAAAAAAATGGGACAGAACTGTGTTCTTCTTTCTTACTGCCTTATTATATACAGGTAGTCTCGTTTAAGCGGTTAACTTAATTTACAACTACCTCTGAAAAGTTACTTATGGTCTGTCCTCAAAGTCAAACACACATATACAAACACACAAATTAAAAACTCACTTTTTCTGCTTGGCCGGCCTAGGTTAGTCTCTACCTCAGGGGTTAGGGAATGTTAATTTTAAAATGGGGATTTTAGTACAGGGACAGTTGATTTAATTTGTTTTTATTGTATTTATTTATGTATATATTTTATGCTGTTTTAATTTTCCCTGTGCACCGCTCCGAGTCCCCCTGGGGAGAGGACGCGGTATAGAAAAATAAAATCTATCTATCTATCTATCTACACAACATTTTGGGCAATTGGCTTGCATTTACAACCAGTTGCAGCAACCTGAGGTAAAATGACAACAATTTGTGCTTTTTTTTAAATGAGGGGGCTGGTTTTTGGCCAAAAATGCCCCTTTGGGAGAACGGAGTCACTCAACGAGCATGTGATCCACATAATAACCATGCTTTACCGCTGTTGTAAAAAGGATTGCACAGTTGAGTCGGGCTAAGTGGTTACCTGCCTAATGATCGTCACAACTTATGAGGGGAACCTCAGTTGTGGTTGTTAAGTGAAGACTACCTGTACTTGTGCATCTTGTAAGCCCCACCAACACATTCGCAGGAAATTTGTTCCTGAGTATTGTAAATAGCCGATTCCTCATAATGTGATATGATGAGGAATCGGATATTATGAGCCACGTTGGCACAGTGGTTAAAATGCAGTATTGCAAGCTAATTCTGCCGACTGTCAGCAGTTCGAATCTCACAGGCTTCAAAGTCTTCCCTCCTTCCGAAGACAGTAAAATGAGGACCCAGATTGTTGGGGGCGAATATGCTGACTTTGTAAACCGCTTAGAGAGGGCCGTAAAAGCACTACAAAGCGGTATATCAGTCTAAGTGCTATTGCTATTATTGCATGGGGTAACAAGAGGTGGGAATTGGAAGGGTAGACAAAGCCAATAGGAAACTAACATTGATTGCTTTGATCAGAAGAGTTCACACAAACATTTGCCACCGGCAAACGTGTTTCCTACAGTGATAAAGTCCAGCCTTACAAAAGAGCAGGAAATCTCGCTCATTCCATGCTGAACTTCTGGGATGTTATTGTTAAGCAAGCTTTCTTCGGATTCAGCGAAGCAAGGAAGAGCTCTTGTCCTCAGACAACTGTTGGACCCTGGAGATATCATATGTTCCAGATGTCACTATTACTATCCTTAGATTGTTCTCCTGAGAGAGGCAGAGCTGATGACAAGCAATCATGTTGGCTGTCTCCGAAAGCATGTGGATGTTTGTCATTAAGTCAGCCATTTGGCCAGCCTGTAAGGAATTCCCTGTCTGTCACTTAGTATGGATTAGTTCTTCCATCAACAGCTCATCACCAGACAGGACTGCGCCTGGACCAAAGCATTTCAGAGTGCGACCATAAACACACAATGAAAAGCTTTGCTCCATCGGAGAAAAGACAACTAAAACCTCAGGAGGCCTCCTACATCCTTCTTCTTATCTGAATTATCAGAAGTAGCAGACTCCCCGGAAAGCCCTTTGTCCATTCATAAATGGTTGGCTTGATAGAAACTCAGAATCCCAAACGGAGTGGCCAAGAAGTGGGTCTTCCCAGTTGTCCATTAAGATAGGGGTGGATCATGAAGTTTGGCACCTAGGCCAATTTAGCAGATTAGGAACTATTGATGGGGGACATCAGAAGATCTTGCAAGGTGCTAATGCTTCTATTTTCAGCTGCTGGAAATTTCAGCCATTTAGATTTTTTTCAGAATCTTCTTGTCTTTTGAATGAAAATCAAGTTTTCCATCCATCCATCCATCCATCCATCCATCCATCCATCCATCCATCCATCCATCCATCCATCCATCCATCTTTTCCAGATTACAAGAGATAGTCACCCAACAGAGGAAGCTCTGCTAAGCTGAAAATGGCCATCATATTTTCTGTCATTCTTTCCCCATCCACCCATATCACCTCTAAACAAAATGAATTTGTCATGGGGCTTTCAAACTGGGAACATCAAATCGAATGCATCCTCAAACTTTCCCCCCCTCTACCTACAGGTAGCCAAATAAGGGCCAACGGGCCCATGAAATGAAGGTGGTCCACCAAAATTTTCCATGGATTCCTTCTTACCTTCATCAACCACCTGGCTAATAAAAATTTAAAATAGCAATTCAGAAACAAAAGTTATGTGATAGCTTGCTCCAAATAAAGCAGAACAGCATTGATTTTCTCCAACAATAAAAAAAAAACCTGAAAGAGCACCACCTTATCCATATCACCAGAGCTCACTTCGAATCCTGGTCCATTTTCGCCCTAGGGCTGAGCATATGAGGAATGTCTGAAGACATGACTCTTTTAAAACAGGTAGACCATGCTTTTTTAAAAAAATGAACAACTGGAGAGAATTTTCTAGCGGTGTCCCCTTGTGCATCGCACTGTATAGACCAGGGGCGTCAAACTCAATTTCACGGGGGGCCACATCAGGATTGTGTTTGGCCTCGGGGGGGGGGGGGCAGGATGGGTGTGGCCAGCGTGACATCACTCGTGTCAGGGGCATTTGTAGTGGCCCGAGTGATCCGCCAGCGAAAACGGACTCCTGAGCTCAGTTTTCAGCCGCGACAGCCTCCTGCTGCCCTCTGCCAATGAAAAAAAAGCTCGGGGGCACACACGCCTCCAAGCTCCATTTTCACTGGCTGAAGGTGGCAGGAGGCCGTCGCAGCTGACAACAGAGCCTGGGAGGGCTGTGTGTGGCCCGCTTTTGCTGGCAGAGGCATCGCGGCCTAGTCTTTTGCTATTTCCAGGGTGACCCTGCAGGCCAGATCTAAACACCACGTGGGCTAAATCCAGGCCCTGGGCCTTGAGTTTGACACCCCTTGTATAGACTGAATCCTGGTCTCCCGGTCTTCTGCAGTTGGCAGTTAAAGTTGGGAAATAAAACCCAGTTAAGCTGACAAAAGGCCATTCAAAACTGTCTTTTCCAGCAGCTCCCCATCATCCGGGCGGGTAGCCTGCTACAAACCTGAGACGTTCACGGAGAAATAGGTGGTCTCGCTTCCCGAGGGGCTGTTGGTCATGCAGGCGTAAAGGCCCGAGTCCTCGGGCACCGCGTCCCTGACCTCTACCTCCTCCCCTGTGATGCGCGTCCGGTTGTTCTCGGATAGCTGCACCCCGTCTCGTACCCAGTTGATGCTCTGAACATCGTCCCGCAGGCGGCAGCGCAACTGGAGGAGGTCGCCAGGGTGAGCCGAGTAAGACTCCACTTCGAGGCTTGTTTGGGGGAGAACTGGAAATGTTAGGGGAGAAAAAAGAGAGAGAGAGGGAGGGAGGGGAGGGAAGCAAGGTGGTGAGAATGCTTTATTGCAGATGCATTCCGCCGGCAGCATGCAAACGTTGGCGAGGGGACGCCCTCCCAACAGATTTTAAGCCTTGCGCTTCAGCTGCCATGCAGGTCTCTTGAAGAGCAGGGCAAGCGAAGATCTGCAACATAGCTTTTCATTTCAATTACCGCTCCGGCACGATCAATGAACGCAGAACTATTTTTATATAAATGTGTCTCTTTTTAAAATCGCGTTATTAGGAACCAAGAACGAAGAGGGCTGAAACGAGCAAGGAGCTGAGCCAAAACAAATGGCAAGACATTATGGGCAAATCCAGCGGGAGCAGACGGCTCGGTGTGAACTTCAGGCACAGGGAAGCAGGCTGCCATCCGGCCTTCAGAGCAGGGAAGGGCAAAGAGGAGCCAAGGGTTAAAAGCTGTTGTAGGAGAACGAGACCTCTCTTCTCTCTTTCACTGCATGATCTGTTCTTCTGTAGGGCTCCTTTATTAGGTCATCACTAGAGCATTGCTTGTTAACATAGAGCGGCAGTGGCGCAGTGGTGAGACTACAGTACTGCGGGCTGCTTCTGCTGACTGCCATCTGCCAGCAGTTTGGCAGTTCGAATCTCACCAAGCACAAGGTTGACTCAGCCTTCCATCCTCCCGAGGTGGGTCAAATGAGGACCCAGATTGTTGGGGGCAAGAGGCTGACTCTGTAAACTGCTTAGAGAGGGCTATAAAGCACTGAAGTGTTATATAAGTCTAAGTGCCATAACTATTGTCCTTCCTTCCTTCCTTCCTTCCTTCCTTCCTTCCTTCCTTCCTTCCTTCCTTCCTTCCTTCCTTCCTTCCTTCCTTCCTTCCTTCCTCCTAAAGGTTGACTCAGCCCTCCATCCTTCCAAAGTGGGTAAAATGAGGACCCCGATTGTTGGGGGCAAGAGGCTGATTCGGTAAACCGCTTAGAGAGGGCTGTAAAGCACCATGAAGCGCTATATAAGTCTAAGTGCTACTGCTATATTGACCATGCTTTGAGGGCTCCTTGGTGCTCTGTGAGCTGGCTTGATTTCTTAAAGCCATTTCATTACCCAAACTAAATAACATTATCAGTGCTAGCATGATGACGACATTACCTACTTTGGGTATCCCAAACTAGGATAATACCATCATCATCAGAATATCAGAGCTGAAGAAGCTTCTTGGATGAGAAGTGGAACCAGCTGTCTCTTGAGAAAGCAGCTTTGGGACAACCATGATCTGGATGATTGAGAATCTCCATAGATAACTAGTTTGGGTAATGAAACATCTGCAAGAGAACAACCAAGCTCACAGAACACCAAGAACCCCTCATGGCAATCCTGATCTATAGATATTCCCCCTTATCTTGACCCTGCTTGGAATGGCCTCTACAAGGCTAACCATCCATTGAGTGAATCCTTCACCATGCCATGTCAGTATGCCAGGGGGAAGGACAGAATGAGCTGGTTTAATTTTTGCTTCTTATTTTTTTATGTTTTCTTTGTTTCTATTACTTTCCATTTCCATCAAACAGTGTGTGATCTGGCTACAGTTGTTTGAACAGTCATAACCCACATATTTGTTGTTATGTTCATCACAATAACATTAATAATATAACTATATAGTAATATAATTACAATAACACGTAACATTTTCATCTTCAAATTCTCTCCACATTAACATTTCCTCTTTTTATATCTCCTCCTTTCTAACTTCTGTTTCTGTTTTCAAACCATTGATAAAAAACATCCCACGTCAAAAAATATTCCGTTTCTTCTTTATCCTTAATAGTAAGCATTAGTCTGTCATTTCTGCACATTCTAGTATTTTCTTAATTACATTCTCATCTGACAGAATCTCATCATTTCTCCATTGTTGTGCAAATACAATTCTAGCTGCAGTTAGTATATGTAAAACCAGATATATAGTCTTTTAATCATATTTTTCCAGTAGGATATCCAATAAAAATATCTCTGGTTGCAAGTCTATATGCTGCTTTATCATTTTTTCCAACCAAGTATGTATTTTCATCCATTATTTTTAAGCTTTTGGGCAAGTTCACCACATATGATAGTATGAACCCAATAGTTGATTACACTTCCAAAATTTAGCAGATCTATCTTTGTACTTTTTAGCCAATCTTGTCGGTGCAAAATGCCATCTATAAAACATTGTATACAAATTTTCTTTATAACATGGGCCGGCCCCTTACATTTTCCACGGGCCTGATCCAACCACATCACGGCCGGATCCAGCCCACGGGCCTTGTGTTTGACACCCCTGGATTAATTGTTCTATCACGAAACATGGCCAAGTTCTTTTTTGAGATTCTTTACCCAGTACTATTCATACTCTGATCCCAAAAACACAGTGCAAAATGGGGGGAAATTAATAAATGGGAGGAATCTGCCAGTGATAGTTTCGTTCTTAATCTTTCTTTCCATCAAAAAGGAGAGAGAGAGAGAGAGAGAGAGAGAAAGAGAGAGAGAGAGAGAGAAAGAGAAAGAGAGAGAGAGAGAAAGACAGAGAAAGAGAAAGAGAGAAAGAGAAAGAGAGTGAAAGAGAGTGAAAGAGCACGAGAGAAAGAGAGAGAGAAAGAGAGAGAGAGAGAGAAAGAGAAAGACAGAGAAAGAGAAAGAGAAAGAGAGAAAGAGAGTGAAAGAGCACGAGAGAAAGAGAAAGAGAGAGAGAGAAAGAGAAAGACAGAGAAAGAGAAAGAGAGAAAGAGAGTGAAAGAGAGTGAAAGAGCACGAGAGAGAGAGAGAGAAAGAGAAAGAGAGAGAAAAACAGAGAAAGAGAAAGAGAGAAAGAGAGAGTGAGAGAGTGAAAGAGCGCAAGAGAAAGAGAGAGAGAGAGAAAGAGAGAGAGAAAGAGAGAGAAAGAGAAAGGGAGAGAAAGAGAGACAGAGAAACTGAGAGAGAGAAAGAGAGAGAAAGAAAGAGTGAGAGAGAGAGAAAGACAAAGAGAAAGAGAGAGAGAGAAAGAGTGAGAGTGAAAGAGCGCGAGAGAAAGAGAGAGAGAGAGAGAGAAAGAGAGAGAGAAAGAGAAAGAGAGAGTGAAAGAGAGAGAGAGAGAAAGAGAGAGAGAGAAAGAGAGAGAAAGAGAAAGAGAGAAAGAGAAAGAAAGAGAGTTAAAGAGAGTGAAAGAGCACGGGAGAAAGAGAGAGAGAGAGAGAGAAAGAGAGACAGAGAGAAAGAGAGAGTGAGAGAGAGAGAAAGAAAGAGAAAGAGCGAAAGAGAAAGAAAGAGAGTGAAAAAGAGTGAAAGAGCGTGGGAGAAAGAGAGAGAGAGAGAGAACGAGAGAGAAAGAGAAAGAGAGAGAGAGAAGAATTTGCAATGGACTTGTTCCCTTTCAATTCCCATATATTTCAGACTGAAATATCTTCTGAATTGTCAACTCTTGCTCCTCCTTTATCCCCGGCTGCTGGAAACCAGAATTAGTGTGATTCAACTTGCGAGACCTTCCCACCCTCCGAAATCTTTTGGAGGGGGGAGGTTTTTTGTTTTTTTTATTATCTCAGCTGACGAGAAGCCTGGACAATGCTGGCCATTCAAAACCACCCACAACAGGATTGCAGTCGGGAGTTACAAACCCTTCAACAAAGAAAAGTCTTCATCAGCTTCAAGAAAACCTCCAGTTATTAAAATGCTGTCCGGAGAATCTCAGCCTCCAAAATACACTCAAGAGAAAAGGAAAGAAAAGCAGCTGCCACAAAACCAAACATTTGTTTGGAGAGCACAAAGATCCTTTTCCTCCCCACCTCCTTTTTTTTCTTTTTTTGGCTTCCCCGGTTCTCCAATTCGATGAGCTCCATTATTCCCTTAATTAAGCAATTCGTTTCTCGAAAATCAGAAAGAAAAACAAGCGACGGGCAAAGGGTTAGCTTGGTGATACTGCTGGGTGTGGATTATGGGGACTGTAGTTCGACCTGCCTTTACAGGACGAGTTTCTACTTTGCTCACAACTTTTTTTCGTTGTAAAAAGTTTTTTTATTTCTCCTTTCAAATTCACACTTTGATATACATTCTTAGAATTGCGATTTAACATTTTTCAATTCATCTCATTTTTCCGCCTGTATATTCACATTTTTTACATGTTAATCGTGTGTCATCTGAGATACTTATTTCATGTTTTGTTCCTTTTTCTTTCTATTTATATCTTTTTTTCGAACCACTCATAAAACAGCCCGCATGTCCTGTAGTGCCCTGAATCCTCCTTGTCTTTTATTCGCAATGTTAACCTGTTCATTTCTGCACAGTCTAATATCTTCTTTATTACCTCCCCTTCAAATGGGATTTTGTCTGTTTTCCAATTTTGTGCAAATACAATTCTAGCTGCTGTTATTATTTGTACCTAATTTGCTCACAACTTCAACGTTGCACTTATTCTGTGCAGGAAGTTTATTTATTTTTTATTTATAAAATTTATTAGCCACCCACAAGGTAAGTTTCTATTGAGGGTCAAAAAAAGTTCAAAAAGATGAGTTTCTGAATTTCTGCTAAATTCCCTGTTCAGTTCTTGTTTTAAAACCTAACCGAATCTTTGTCGTCTTATGTTCCTTTCACCTCTCCTCCAAAAGTGTCATCAACCTTCATCAAATGCAAACCATGATTCTGAATGTTGTTAACTTCTCCTCAGTGGCTGGCGTTATGGTATGCTCGGATTCAATTACAGTAGAATAATCAGTGATTGTTTATTTCCAGTTCCAATGGATGGCTGTGAAAGTTGGACCATAAGGAAGGCTGAGTGCCAAAGAATGGAGGCCTTTGAACTCTGGGGCTGGAGAAGACTCCTGCATTGAGTCCCTTGGACTGCAAGGCCATCCAACCGGTCAGTCCTAGAGGAGATCCACCCTGACTGCTCTTTAGAAGGCCAGATCCTGAAGAGGGAACTCAAAGACTCCAAAGGCCACCTGATGAGAAGGAAGAAGGACTCCCTGCAGAAGAGCCTCATGCTGGGAACGATGAAGGGCAAAAGAAGAAGGGAATGAGGTGGCTGGATGGAGTCACCAAAGCAGTCGGCATGAGCTTCAATGGACTCCAGAGGATGGGAGAGGACAGTAAGGCCTGGAGGAATGTGGTCCATGGGGTCGCGATGGGTTGGACACAACTTTGCAACTAACAACAACAACAATAATCAGCAATTGGTAAATCACAGATACAACAGAAACAACAAAAGCCCATAAACACAGAAATTGTGTTTTTTTAAATAAAACTAAACATTCTAGAACGAAAACAGATTTCAAAACTGTTAAGAGAACCTGTAACTTAATAGTGTTGATCTAAAGCCTGCTCATTAATTACCAATTGAACTGAACATCAGAAGAAGTCTGATAGCACCTTTTTAGATTAACAAATGTTATTCAAAGGCAGAAGCTTCTGTGGCCTGGGCTGTTCAACCTGTCTCCTACAGCAGGGGTCTCCAACCTTTGCAACTTTAAGTCTGAAGGACTTCAGCTCCCAGAATTCTCCAGCCAGCAAAGCTGGCTGGAGAAGTCTGGGAGCTGAAGTCCTTCAGACTTAAAGTTGCAAAGGTTGGAGACCCCTGTCCTACAGAACCCAAAGCGTTCATGAGAACATGATGGGATCCTGTGAGAGATGAAGGGTATAAAAAGAGTTCACTCTTAACACAATAGATTATCTCTCACTAGAACTTTGTCCCTTGATCAGAGATTCTGGGGGCCTTTTAAATAAACAAATTCTGCATCTAAACAGTTTAGAAGCCTCTGCCATTCCCCAAACAGTGCTACAAGGTCTGAAACTGAACTAAATAACCCTGACCCTTATTGCAATACTTCTGAATTACAACTTCAGACAATGATTCAATAAACACTAGCTCTTGATATATACATTTTTTTCAGACTCTGGAAAGAGTGCAGAGAAAAGCAACAAAGAGGATTAGGGGGCTGGAGTCCAAAACATATGAGGAACTGGGTAGGTCTAGTTTAATGAAAAGAAGGACTAGGGGAGACATGATAGCAGTGTTCCAATATTTGAGGGGCTGCCACAGAGAGGAGGGGATCAAGTTATTCTCCAAAGCACCTGAGGGCAGGACAAGAAGCAATGGGTGGAAACGAATCAAGGAGAGAAGCAACTTAGAACTGAGGAGAAATTTCCTGACAGTTAGAACTATTAACCAGTGGAACAGCTTGCCTCCAGAAGTTGTGAATGCCCCAACACTGGAAGTTTTTAAGGAGATGTTGGATAACCATTTGTCTGAAGTGGTGTACGGTTTCCTGCCTAAGCAGGGGGTTGGACTAGAAGACCTCCAAGGTCCCTTCCAACTCTGTTATTCTATTCTACTCCTATTCTATTCTATTCTATTCTATTCATATCCAGTGTGTTCAATCTTGGCAACTTTAAGACTTGTGGCTCTTAACTTCCAGAATTCCCCAGCCAACAAGTTTGGACACCCTTGATTTAAAAGAAACTGATTCAGATTATAAAACTCCTTGGACCAAAATCCTTGGACCATAGCCATTTGTCTGAAATGGTATAGGGCAGGGGTCTGCAAAGTCGGCTCTTTTAAGACTGCTGGACTTCAACTCCCAGAATTCCCCAGCCAGCATGGCTGGCTGGGGAATTCTGGGAGTTGAAGTCCACCAGGCTTAAAAGAGCCAACTTTGCAGACCCCTGGTATAGGGCTTCCTGCCTAGGCAGGGAGTTGGACTAGATGACCTCCAAGGTACCTTCCAACTCTCCTATTGTATTATAAAATAGAAAAGAAGAAGCACTACAGAAGCCTTTCAAAGCTGAATTTATCAATGTATCCAATAATAAATCAAAGTTATAAAATACTCTCTCCAGGCACTATTTGATTCATGCAAAAATTGATGAATGTTTATCTGTGCAAATGTCACCTCCCTAATCAACACAGACAACCATCAAGCATGCTTTATAGTGGCCATCCATATAACACATTTGTTGGATAGATCTCAAGTGTGCGTATTTTACAGATGCGGCTTAAAAATGTTCTGCCTTATCTTACTCTAATAATCTCCAGCCGACCGGAAATGTAATCATAATTCTACATTCAGAATCCCCAGATGTAAAGCTAACGTATATTACCATCGTAATCGTTATTAGCGTCGTTATTTTAAATTCATTAACTGCCCAATTCAAATGGAATCTTGGACTGTCTAGAAAAGTCACAAAAGCAACTAAAAATCCAAAATGAGGTAGATAACCTAGATTAAAATAATTTAGAAAGCAGCAAAATCAACCAAAACAAAACGCTATAGGGCAGTTTCTCAACCTTGGGGACTTTTAAGTCCTGTGGGCTTCAATAGCTGACTGGGGAATTCTGGGAGTTGAAGCCCACAGGACTTAAAAGTCCCCAAGGTTGAGAAACAATGCGATAGGGTCTCCTGCTTCAGGTCCCTTAGAACTGTTAATCTCTTAATCTACAACAAGATGGCTGAAAAAACAAAACATGTTGCCTCATGCACTAAGAAACATCACTGTAAGAACTAGAAGAGCACAAAGCCAAATAAGTAGACCCACCACTAAGCTGAAAGAATTGCAAGAACATTCATCGTCATCAAGTACAGCAGGGGTCTCAAACCATGGCAACTTTAAAGACTTGTGGACTTCAACTCCTAGAACTCTTGGGAGTTGAAGTTCACAAATCTTGTATAGGTGGTACCTTGCTCAATAGTAGCAACTGTGAGAGGGATTTTGGAATCCTAGTGGACAACCATTTAAATAGGAGCCAGCAGTGTGCAGCAGCTGCCAAAAAAGCCAACACAGTTCTAGGCTGCATCAACAGAGGGATAGAATCTAGATCACGTGAAGTGTTAATGCCACTGTATAGTGCCTTGGTAAGGCCACACTTGAAATACTGCATACAGTTTTGGTCGCCACGATGTAGAGAAGATGTGGAGACTCTGGAAAGAGTGCAGAGAAGAGCAACCAAGATGATTAGGGGACTGGAGACTAAAACATATGAAGAACGGTTGCAGGAGCTGGGTATGTCTAGTTTGATGAAGGGAAGGACCAGGGGAGACATGATAGCAGTGTTCTGATATCTCAGAGGGTGCCACAAAGAAGTCAAACTATTCTCCAAGGCACCTGGGGGCAGGACAAGAAGCAATGGGTGGAAACTAATCAAGGAGAGAAGCAACTTAGAACTAAGGAGAAATTTCCTGACAGTTAGAACAATTAACCTCTGGAACAGCTTGCCTCCAGAAGTTGTGAATACCCCAACCCTGGAAGTCTTTAAGATGTTAGATAGCCATTTGTCTGAAATGGTATAAGGTTCCTGCCCACGCAGGGGGTTGGACTAGAAGACCTCCAAGGTCCCTTCCAACTCTGCTATTGTATTGTATTAAAGTTGCCAAGGTTGGAGACCCCTAAAGCATGACTGAAGCAAGAAGTGGCACAGTCAGAGAGATCCTGTGATGGAACTATGGAAGGGCACGGGACCTTCTGATACACTGATATAGACCCATGTGCTTTATTTCATGCAATCGGCACATTCCTTGAAGTTTCGGGCCCTGATTTCAGTAGATCAAGATTAGGTTGTAAGCTCCTACTTAATCCAATAATAATGACTTCCAAATGCGTGCACATAGGATGGCAATGTTAATGTTCTCATAATTGAGTTTAATGGATATCTTTGCATGGATGAAAAGAAGAAACGAAAAAGGGAAAAACCTGGGTGGTCTCAGAACCTTTATAATCCTGAAATTGGGAAGTGCTCCCTGACTGCAAACTTTTGGATTACATTCCTAAACTCAGTTTAGTTCTAAATAAAGGTAAACGTAAAGGTTCCCCTCGCACATATGTGATAGCCGTTCCTGACTCTAGGGGACGGTGCTCATCTCCGTTTCAAAGCAGAAGAGCCAGCGCTGTCCGAAGACGTCTCTGTGGTCATGTGGCCGGCATGACTAAATGCCAAAGGTGCACGGCACGCTGTTCCCTTCCCACCAAAAGTGGTCCCTACTTGCATTTTTTACGTGCTTTGGAACTGCTAGGCTGGCAGAAGCTGGGACAAGAAACAGGAGCTCACTCCATTACGCAGCGCTAGGGATTCGAACTGCTGAACTGCCAACCTTCTAATCGACAAGATCAGCGTCTTATCCAATGAGCCACCCTTAGTTCTAAATACTTTTTGACTATTAGAGTTGCCACCTTGTAGCTCCGCTTGCTTGGAGATTCAGCAGATCATCATGCAGAAATTAGACAAAGGCATTTGTCTTTTCTCATTCATTCATTTTCATTCATTTATTAAATTTATAAACCGCACCACTCTCCGCAGAGGGACTCGGGGCGGTGCACAGGAAGTTAAACAGACAAAATACAAACATAACAATAAATAATACTAAAAAATAGATTAAATCCCAATAACCTGTGCTAAAAAATCCTAAAACCTTAAAATCCTAAAACTCTACCCTTAAAATCTGAATTAAAACAATTTAAACTTCAGTCTACAGCTTGATGGTGTGGATTAGGCCAGGCCGGCGAAATGGAAGAAGTGCGTCTTCAAACTTTGGCGGAAGGAGCGGAGGTCCGTGATAGTTCTATGTTCGGGGGGTAGGTCGTTCCAGAGGGTCGGGCCTGCCACAGAGAAGGCCCTTCCCCTGGGCGTCGCCCGCTGGCACTGCCTAGTGGACGGCACCCGGAGAAGTCCCTCTCTGTGGGAGCGAATCGGCCGAAGGGATGTGTGGGGTAGGATACGATCCCGCAGATAACTAGGTCCCGTGCCATTCTCGCCGTTCAAGATTGTTATGATTTGAAGCCGAGTCACTAAAAATCATTTAATTCCTGCCCATTGTGACACTGTGCAATGTGGGAAGGATTGGAGGATTAAGCAGGGGGGGATGTTTAAGAAACTAATTCCAGACGACAGTCAGTTGTTCCAACAACTGGTGTCTCCAGACACATGTGCCCTGTCTCACTAGTCACCCAAGGGACCTCATCAGGCAGAATGTGCTTCTTTAATGTGTGTTAGAAAGAAACATGAATGCGCTAGAAGGCTGGAAAAGAAAAGAGAAATGCAGAAGGCTGCATCCTTATAGAAGTTGGTATTATTTAAACCAGGGGTCTTCCATCCATGGACTGCAGATTGGTGCTGGTCCATGGCTGTTAGGAACAAGGCCACACAGGTGGAGGTGAGCAATGGGTGAGCGAAACTGTGCATGCACAGGCTCTAACTTGCATGCTTCCTCCCCCCCACCCCGTTTCCTCTGGTCCATGGAAAAACTGTCTTCTACGAAACCAGCCCTTGATGTCAAAAAGGCCAGGGACCTCTGATCTAAACCACATGTTGTAAACATGGAGTAAGTTGGTCCAGCCCAAGATCTAACCTTTCTTCTAAAATTTACCGTATTTTTCAGAGTATAAGATGCACTTTATTGCCCTCTAAAAGAGGATGAAAATTTGGTTGCGTCTTATACACCAAATGTAGCCAAAAGCGTGAGGCACAGAGGAGGCAATGGGCTGTGGCAATCCCTGCAGTCTGGAACAGCTGATTGGGGGTATTTCGGGAGGCCGATCCACCCGCCAATCAGCTGCTCCTGTTGAATCATGCTGCAACAATGTGCTGAAGCTGACCTGGCTGTTTGCTATTTGCTGCAAGGATGTGTCAAGAGTTTGCAGCAGCAATCACATTCAGAAAGCACAAACAAATAACTGATTCAGCAGGATTCAATAACTTCTCTTTATGTATAATATAACACATTAAGTAAATCTCCAATACCAAAAGCAGGTAGTTCAGTGGAGAAGTTTCACTTTCAATTTTAGTTTCAGATATCAGCACAGCATGCAGCTTTAGTACAGAACAAGCCACGCCCAGGCTCCTTGCTGTCTCCTTCCTTGTTGCTCACACAGCAAATACTGTTTGTTTTCAAAGAGCCCTCAACTCTCTCACACACTGACAGGACGCTAGCCAGATGAATACCATGGATGCTGGTAGGCCGAGGCAGAATATTTTTTTTTCTTATTTTCCTTCCCAAAAACTAAGGTGTGTCTTATACTTTGGAGCCTCTTATACTATGAAAAATATGGTATTTCTTCATTGATTTCTTCCTCTTTACTGGACTGTCTTGAAAAGGGGGAAAGCAGATTACCAGCCACGTTTCAAGTACCTTGTTCGAAAACCATGAAAAATCCTCTTTTTGACCCGGCTTTACAATCCGTTTCACTCCGAGAGGGTGGTTGATTATTCTTTCTTGCTGGGTTTAATTTGAATGATGTGCTTTTAGTCTACGTCTGCCTTTAAATAAATGTTTCCACTTAGGCACTGCAAGGAAGAGCTTCCCCCTTCCCTCCCCCCACCCCGACCCTCATATAGCGTAGCAGATGAATGCGGTGGAATAAATGAATAAATGAACGTGCATTTCCATGAGGGCGAAATGATGAAGCTAGTTAGCATTTCAGACTAGGAATCCCAAAAGGCCTTTTGCAAATCGTGGCACTCCATGGAGGGTGGGAGGATGACCCGGAGCAGAAAGGAAAAAATACGTGCTCTGTTTGTTATATGACCGGAGCAAGGGAAGGCAGATCCCTTCAGCTCAACTCCGCTCTTCTATTGTGCAGCCAGCAATTCAAACAGCAGAGTTCAAACTAACAAGGAGGAAGGAAACGAGGGGAAGGAAGGACACCGTGGCCAAGCGGGCAGCAGAGAAGAAAGCAGGCAAAAAAAGAACGGAGCATGGAGAAATAATGACCAAAGAAAGGGACCGATTAAAATAATCCCCGGGCAATTAAAAAAAATGTCAAAACTCAGCTCTGGGGAACAGGCTGGAAGATGCAAAAAGCAACAGGCAGTGACTCAAAAACAGTCAGCTACACGTCATCATCGGTGATGCGGAGCCCATATTCTATGAATTTAGTGGAATAGATGTTTGGTTATGTGGCTTAACTTATTTCCTGCTGTTACTCAGAACGTGACGTGAGTGATGACCGCCTCTCTGCCCTGCATCATCCTATAAAGGAACCTGAGATGTTGATTTGACATTTAAAGGCCATCCAGGACTGGTTCTAGTTCGGGTTTGGGTCCACAAAGAGAGTTGGATGAGAGTTGGCCAAGTCAGCCCTGGGAAGAAGATGGCCAGGGCTTCTCTAGGTAGCCCCCGTGAGTCAAGATGGAGCCAAAGCTCCTGTCCTCCACCTCTGCATTGTGTTTTTCTTGGTCTGAATCAACAAAGAGTCTGACTGGTAAAAAGGAGAGGGAGGGAGGGAAGGAAGGAAGGGGAAAGAAGAGGGAGGGTGGGAGGGAGGAAGGAAGAAGAGGGAAGGAGGAAGGAAGGAGGGAGAAATAAGAGGGAGGGAGGGAGGGTGGGAGGAAGGAAGGAAGAAGGAAGGAAGGAAGGAAGGAGAGAGAAATAAGAGGGAGGGAAGGTGGGAGGAAGGAAGGAAGGAAGGAAGAAGAGGGAAGAAGGAAGGAGGGAGAAATAAGAGGGAGGGAAGGTGGGAGGAAGGAAGGAAGGAAGAAGAGGGAAGGAAGGAGAAATAAGAGGGAGGGAGGGTGGGAGGAAGGAAGGAAGGAAGAAGAGGGAAGGAAGGAGGGAGGGGGAAGAAATAAGAGGAAGGGAGGGTGGGTGGGAGGAAGGAAGGAAGAAGAGGGAAGGAAGGAAGGAAGGAAGGAAGAAGAGGGAAGGCAGGCAGACAGGCAGGAGAGATAAGAGGAAGGGAAGGTGGGAGGAAGGAAGAGGAGGGAAGGAAGGAAGGTAGGTAAACAGGCACCCGTAATCTACAGTATATACTGTATTTTATTCCATGCCAATCCTCCAAATATTTGTTCCTGTCATGCCATCCCATCCCATGTAGTACCTCCTACCTCTTTCTCTCCCTCTATTTCTCTGACAATTTGTTTTTTCTTAGTTTTCAATCTTTCTTTTTAAAAATGCAGTTAAAATTCTCTCTCTCTCTCTCTCCATGTGTGTGTAAGAGGAACTGAAAAGAGGAACGTCCATCCATCATCTAGAGTTAATTCTTATCACCTTTCTGTTTATATGATGGGCTACCAAGAGATTTCCCTTATCTCTCATGAGTGCTTTGTCTCCTTCTACCTTTTACAGTGTCATCAACACTTCTGAGCTGCAAGCCTGAAGTTTCAAGGCTGGATGGGGCTCCCCGAAACTGTCGCTGAAGATCCAACCTGCCCCTCCAAAAGTCAGCCCCACCCTGGCAATTTTTAATGGACAAAATAATTCAACGTTCAACGTGAATACAAATCACGATAACTACCGCTTTACAAAGCCTTCGTAAGACCTCACTCGGAATACTGTGCCCAGTTCTGGTCACCACAATACAAAAATATATTGAGACTCTGGAAAGCGTGCAGAGAAGAGCAACAATGATGGTTAGAGAGGGATGGAGGCTAAAACATATGAAGAACGGTTGCAGGAATTGGGTATGTCTAGTCTAATGAAGAGAAGGACTAGGGGAGACATGATAGCAGACATTTGAGGGGCTGCTACGAAGAAGAGGGGGTGCCAACCTATTGTCTAAAGCACAAGAGACAATGTATGGAAACCAACCAAGGAGATGAGCAACCTAGAACTAGGGAGAAATTTCCTCAACAGTGATAACAATTGTGATAGCAGCTGGCCTTCAGGAGTTGTGGGTGCTCCAACAATGGAGATTTTTAAGAAGAAACTGGACATCTACTTATCTGGAATAGTATCAGGGCTCCTGCTTGAGCAAGAGTTTGGACTGGAAGAACTCTGAGGTCCATTCCAATTCCGTTATTCTGTGTTCTGTGATGATGATGTGATGCAACTTAGGCATCCTCCTAGATACTCGGCTGTCTATGGAAGAACATGTGATGGCCGTGGCCAAGGGGGCATTCTGCCAGGTTCGCCTGGTACGCCAGTTGCAGCCCCTATTGGACCGGGACGCCGTTCGCACAGACACTCATGCGCTCGTGACTTCCCGACTACTGTAACCCTCTCTACATGGGGCTCCCCTTGAGGTGCACCCGACTACAGCTAGTCCAGAATACGGCCGCGCGGGTAATTATGGGTACCACCAGGTACTCCCACGTAGCACCGCTCCTGCGCGAGCTGCACTGGCTACCTGTGGTCTTTCGGGTGCGCTTCAAGGTGTTGATTACCATCTTTAAAGCGCTCCATGGCACGGGTCCTAGCTATCTGCGTGATCGTATCCTACCCCACACATCCCTTCGACCGATTCGCTCACACAGAGAGGGACTTCTCCAGGTGCCGTCCTCCTGGCAATGCCAACAGACGGCTCCCAGGGGAAGGTCCTTCTCTGTGGCGGGCCCAACCCTCTGGAATGACCTACCCCCCGAGCTTAGATCTACTACGGACCTCCGCTCCTTCCGTCAACAATTAAAGACCCATCTTTTCCAGCAGGCCGGCCTGGCCTAACCTAATCTACCGTACCAGCGAGATATTTTAACACAGGGTAAAACATTTAATTTAGTTTTATTATTTATAATTGTTATATATGTATATGCTCTTAAATTCTTGTACACCGCCCCGAGTCTCTTCGGAGAGAGGGGGCGGTCAATAAATCCAAATAAATAAATAAATAAATAAATAAATAAATAAATGATGATACACCTTCAGTCATGGCCAAGTCTTGGCGATTAGATCTCTCCACATCTCTCAATCCTGCATTGCTTTTTTGAGTCTTTCAAAGCTCCAGCCGGGGTTAACTTTGATGATGTCCAGTCTTTGCGTTCTTTGCCAGCCCAGTTTCCATTCACCACTAACTCTTCCAAGTGTAATTGCTTTCTCCAATGAATTTCTCCCCCCCCCCCCCACATGTCATGGCCAATATAAGTGAGACGAATACTGTACACTCATACAGCTAATGTTAACTGCAGGAAACTGTGAATGCAATGCCATCAATTTTAATTTATGATCCATTTCTCATTCTACTCTTATCTTCTGGAATGTAGTGCCCAGCACACAACTCAAAAAGGGAGATTGGACGTCCCTCTTCTAAGCTAATGCTTTGGTGCTCCCCAGTGCTACTTTAATTAGGTGGGATCTCACCATCCCCCTACCCTTGCAATCCTTCTATTTGCCTTGGGCCCCTAGGAGGGAGAGAGAGAGAGAGAGAGAGAGAGAGAGAGAGACAGACAGACAGACAGACAGAGAGACAGAGAGACTAGAGACAGAGAGAGACAGGCAGTCAGAGAGAGAGAGAGAGAGAAACACAAACACACACACACACACAGAAAGAGACAGAGGAAAAGACAGAGAGAGAGAGAGAAAGACACAGAGAGACAGAAACAGAGAAAAACAGACAGACAGAAAGACACACACACACACAGAAAGACAGAGCGAGAGAGAGAGAGAGAAAGACAGACAGAGAAAGAGAGAGAGAGAAAGAGAGAGAGAGAGAAAGACAGACAGAGAGAGAAAGAGAGAGAGAGAGAGAGAGAGAGAAAGACACAGAAAGACAGGCAGAGAGAGAAAGACAGACAGAGAGACAGAGAGGGAGGGAGGGAGGAAGCATTTTTTGTAGACATCGGCTCAAAGCCCCTGGTCCGGGTCATCTCATTTCAAAGTCAATAACAGCTCCCCTTCCCAGCACTGTTCTGCATTCAATTGCCATGACCAATGAGATCTCCGAGGGCAGAGATGCTTTTCTCCCCATGATGGACAAGCTTTCCCTCCCAGCCCCAGCTGATGAGAGAAGGGAGTCAGAGGGCAAAGACAGGCTGCTGGCCATTGGTCACCCGGAGCACAAGTTGGTAAATAGGCCTGGTGGGAACGCCGAGCGGTGCCATTCACAGGCTAATGACCATATCCAGCTTCATTAGCTTTTCCAGGAAAGGGGAGACCCGACCTATGCAAGCTAAAGGATGGAGCATGGCCTCTACATGTCTTCCAATGATTAGTGGTCCACTCCCCCCCAAAAAAACCCCATAACATCATTGTCCTAGCTGAAAGGAGTTGCAAAACCTTGGCTATGTGCAGGGGTGATATCCAGCAGATTCTGACAGGTTCTGGAGAACCGGTAGCAAAATTTTTGAGGAGTTTGGAGAACCAGCAGTGGAAATTTTGAGGAGTTTGGAGAACCAGCAGTGGAAATTATGAGGAGTTTGGAGAACCAGCAGTAGAAATTTTGAGGAGTTTGGAGAACCAGCAGTGGAAATTTTGAGGAGTTTGGAGAAGCAGTAGTGGAAATTTTGAGTAGTTCGGAGAACCGGTAGCAGACATTTTGAGTAGTTTGGAGAACCAGCAGTGGAAATTTTGAGGAGTTTGGAGAACCAGCAGTGGAAATTTTGAGGAGTTTGGAGAACCAGCAGTGGAAATTTTGAGTAGTTCGGAGAACCGGTAGCAGACATTTTGAGTAGTTTGGAGAACTGGTAGTGGAAATTTTGAGTAGTTTGGAGAACTGGTAGTGGAAATTTCAGAGAAACGGTACTAGAAATTTTGAGTACTTTGGAGAACCGGTAGCAAAAATTTTGAGTAGTTTGGAGAACCAGCAGTGGAAATTTTGAGTAGTTCGGAGAACCGGTAGCAGACATTTTGAGTAGTTCAAACAACCGATAGCGGAAATTTTGAGTAGTTTGGAGAAGCAGCAGTGGAAATTTTGAGGAGTTTGGAGAACCAGTAGTGGAAATTTTGAGGAGTTTGGAGAACCAGCAGTGGAAATTTTGAGGAGTTTGGAGAAGCAGTAGTGGAAATTTTGAGTAGTTCGGAGAACCAGTAGCAGACATTTTGAGTAGTTTGGAGAACTGGTAGTGGAAATTTTGAGTAGTTTGGAGAACTGGTAGTGGAAATTTCAGAGAAACGGTACTAGAAATTTTGAGTAGTTTGGAGAACCGGTAGCAAAAATTTTGAGTAGTTTGGAGAACCAGCAGTGGAAATTTTGAGTAGTTCGGAGAACCGGTAGCAGACATTTTGAGTAGTTCAAACAACCGATAGCGGAAATTTTGAGTAGTTTGGAGAACTGACAGCAGAAATTTTGAGTAGTTTGGAGAACTGGCAATGGAAATTTCGGAGAAACGGTACTGGAAATTTTGAGTAGTTCAAAAAACCAGCAAATGTCACCTCTGGCTGACCCCAGAGTGGGGAGGGAATGAGGATTTTGCAGTATCCTTCCCCTGCCATGCCCACCAAGCCACACCCACCAAGCCATACCACATCCACCAAGCCACGCCCCCAGAACTGGTAGTAAAAAAAATTGAATTTCACCACTGCGTCAGGGCCCTCCAACCCTTGGCCCATAGGCCGAGACGGGTCCCTGCCCTGTTAGGAACCGGGCTGCCCAAACGAGGCTTCATCTGTGCATGGGCAAGATTTAAGTTGGGTGTGAGACCCTCCCCTACTTCTCTTTCAGTCCACGAAAGGCCATTTTTCTTTTGAAACTGGTCCCTGGTGCCAGGAAGGTTGGGGAGGCTGCTGCATTACATCACTGGGAGTTTTAAAGCACATCCACTGATTAAAAAGCAAGGCATGGACTACGATGCGCTTTCAGGGGCATTGGCTGGGAAGCTGCTGGATGTCAGCTACCGTCCATCACTCATTTCTCCCAAGGAGCCTGGATTTTGAAGGGAAGCTATTTAGATCTCCTCTCCATGCATTTAGCCGGAGAATCTTCCCATCCCCTGCTGGGGTATCGTCACCTTTTTTCAGGCACCTGGCGATCCCCAATCTCCTCAAGGCAGTGTTTCTCAACCTTGGCGCCTTGAAGTCCTGTGGACTTCAACTCCCAGAACCCCCCAGCCAGCTATGCTGGCTGGGGGATTCTGGGAGTTGAGGTCCACAGGACTTCAAGGCGCCAAGGTTGAGAAACACTGCCTTAAGAGTTCCACTGGAGTACCTGCCAGGGATTACAACCCAATTGTAAACCATTTTGAGCCTTGTTTTGAGATTCTAAGAGGCAGGGAAAGGAGTTGGCTGTTGCAGGCACTGTATAGCACTGCGATGACGAAACTATGCATGCGCCGGTGAACATGCAGGGGGCCACAAAACGAAATGCACAGGTACAGTATAGGTGGTACCTTGCTCAATAGTAGCAACTGTGAGAGGGATGTTGGAGTTCCTAGTGGACAACCATTGAAATAGGAGCCAGCCGTGGGCAGCAGCTGCCAAGAAAGCCAACCCAGTTCTAGGCTGCATCAACAGAGGGATAGAATCAAGATCACGTGAAGTGTTAATACCACTTTATAAGGCCTTGTTAAAGGCCACACTTGGAATACGGCATTCAGTTTTGGTCGCCACGATGTAGAAAAGATCTGGAGACTCTAGAAAGAGTGCAGAGAAGAGCAACCAGGATGATGAGGGGACTGGAGACTAAAACATATGAAGAACGGTTGCAGGAACTGGGTAGGTCTAGTTTAATGAAAAGAAGGACCAGGGGAGACATGATAGCAGTCTTCCGATATCTCAGGGGTTGCCACAAAGAAGAGGGAGTCAAGCTATTCTCCAAGGCAGCTGAGGGCAGAACAAGAAGCAATGGGTGGAAACTCATCAAGGAGAGAAGCAACTGAGAACTAAGGAGAAATTTCCTGACAGAACAATTAATCAGTGGAACAACTTGCCTCAAGAGGTTGTGGATGCTCCAACACTGGAAGTTTTTAAGAAGAGATTGGACAACCACTTGCCTGAAGTGGTGTAGGGTTTCCTCTCCAGGCAGGGGGTTGGATTAGAAGACCTCCAAGGTCCCTTCCAACTCTGTTATTCTATTCTATTCCCATGCCTGGGGGATGGGACACATGTCCAGGGGCTGTGCGCGCATTGCATTTTGGGAGTTCGGGCGTATGCATGTGAATGTGTGCACCTCCGCATGCTTTGGTCTCCCTTGATAAGCAAGGGCTGGATGTGCGATCTATTCCTTCTACAGCCCACTACAATCTCCTTGGTCTTATTGGCGTTAAGGGCCAAGTTATGGTCTCCACAGCATTAAAGCACCAACTGGCCCGCCTCTTATCGGGCTCAAAGGATCCCAGCAAGCCAACCTCGGTGCTTATGAAGAGGCCACTGCAGTTGGAGTGCAGCTCAGCCAATAGATGGGCTGAGATTCCAGGAGGAGGAGTACCCAGGGCATCTCTCGAAGGAGACTGACCTCCCTTCACCCACCTATCCACCCAGTCTCCCTTTTCCCAGTTTGAACAAATGTTTAATAAGCCAGATTATCCTTGCGGCTCTTTGTGTCGGCTCTCATTGTGCAAAGGATGCGGTAGTGGCCTGGGGCAGTTCCAGCTTTGGAAAGAAAGGAGTAATTCCTTAATAGAGCCTCCCATCCTCAGGGCCAGGGAATTTCCATAACAGTGGCTCGCAATGCAGGACCCCTCTCTCATTCCCAGATTTATATCTGCTTTTTATTTTTGGGTCCGAGGAAGTGAGAGAAGGAGAAGGTTTCTCAGTGGTTTCTTTCTTTCTTTCTTTCTTTCTTTCTTTCTTTCTTTCTTTCTTTCTTTCTTTCTTTCTTTCTTTCTTTCTTTCTTTCTTTCTTTCTTTCTTTCTTTCTTTCTTTCTTTCTTTCTTTCTTTCTTTCTTTCTTCCTTCCTTCCTTCCTTCCTTCCTTCCTTCCTTCTTTCTCTTTCTTTCTTTCTTTTTCTTTCTTTCTCTCTCTCTCTCTCTCTCTCTCTCTCTCTCTCTCTCTCTCTCTCTCTCTCTCTCTCTTCCTTCCTTCCTTCTTTTTTTTTAGCCATCTGCATGACATCACTTGTCATCATTTGTGATATAGCTCCTACCAATTAGTAAATGGACGTTGGGTTTTATTGGGAATTTTAGCACAGGCTTCTAATTTAATTCTTCTTAACTATATTTATTGTATTTTCTATTATTTATTGGTTTTAATTTCCTGTGCACCGCCCTGGGTCCATCTTGATGGAAAAGGTGCGGTACATAAATCGAAATAAACTCAAACTAAACTTAAACTCAAATCACCGCTACCATTCAGGGCGAATAAGAGGACCAAACCTATTACTCTGCTGGAAATAATAATAAATGGAATTGTCCTTTCATTCGGCCTCTTCTTGTGCTCCCCATCCACACAGCTGCCTAGAGCAAGGGTCACCAACCTTTCGGACCTCAGGGACCACTACATTCATAATTTTGAATCCCGAAGACCACTAATGTGATCTGCCTAATGACCGGCTGGGTGGGCGTGGCTAGGTGGTCATGTGACTGGGTGGGCATGGCCAACTCGATGTCACTCATGTCAAAAGGCGCCTCGCTGGCCTTTACTTGCCCCTCCCCTCCCAGCCACTCCTCCCCTGCCTGCCCGGGCGCCTTAGGGCCCCAACAGGGAGCAGTTGCTGGAGCTAAGAAGCCACCAGGAGAAAGAGTTGGCAAAACAGCTCAGTTCAAATTGGATCTGACCCAGAAGGCAGAAGCACCTCACTGAGGACTAGGAGCATAGGCTTTCCAAGCAGAGGGAAGACCTGCGGGAGTGCAAGGCCAGGTGCCGGTGCCTGGAGGCTCAGTGGGCTGAGATGATCAGCCAGTTCCAGGCCATGATGCAGCCCCACTGGAACGAGGCCCTCCGGCTCTTTGCCACCAGCGTTAAAGGACAATCTTTAAAATCCATGGCCACAAAAGGTCCTGGGATTCCCAATTGTATAAACAAAACACCAAGAACATTTGTCCTGGGCAAACAAGAAGCCTGACTATGCATGGTTTGGTGACAGAGCCCTGGAAAAAAAAGATTGATGGCCAACCGCAGAAACCTCTGCATGGTGTCCCTCCAGAGGTTTGGAAAAGAGTGTCTCTAATATCTTGCACTTGAGGCTGTAATCTGAGAATCTCAGTCTGGAGTGAGCCAAGGAGAGGGGGCGGGAGGGGGTGTCCCAGAGGGTTTCAGTGCGCAGGAGAAGGAGCTGCTCCTGCCAGGAGCATTACATAATGGTTTATGAAACCAGGCTGAAAATCATAAGTGCGATGATGTAACATCCCAAAAGTTCTTCGCCAGACTTTGGGCAATTATTAAATTTTTTTTAATGCATCTTTGAAATGAAATGAAAACCCCAAATTTAGCTAGGGACAAAGTGCAAACCTACAGGTTCTTAAGAGTTGGGCAGGGAGTAGGGGATAGGTAATAGGGGGGAGGAGGGGGAGGAGGAAGAAGAGGAGGAGGAGAGGAGGAAGAGGAGAGGTAGGAGGAGGAGGAGCAGAAGAAGAAGAAGATGAAGGAAGACCCCTAGAAGAAACATCAGAAGCAGCAACAGAAGGAGGAGGAACAGAAGAAGAAGAAGAAGAAGAAGAAGAAGAAGAAGAAGAAGAAGAAGAAGAAGAAGAAGAAGAAGAAGAAGAAGAAGAAGAAGAAGAAGAAGAAGAAGAAGAAGAAGAAAAAGAAAAAGAACGAAGAGAAGAAGAAGCATCAGAAGCAGCAACAGAAGGAGGAGGAACAGAAGAAGAAGAAGAAGAAGAAGAAGAAGAAGAAGAAGAAGAAGAAGAAGAAGAAGAAGAAGAAGAAGAAGAAGAAGAAGCAACAGAAACAGCAACAGAAGGAGGAGGAGGAGAAGTAGAAGGAGGAGGAACAGAAGAAGAAGAAGAAGAAAAAGAAGGAAGAGAAGAAGAAGAAACAGAAGAAGCAACAGAAGGAGGAGGAGGAGGAGCAGAAGAAGCAAAAATAGAAGAAATATCAGAAGCAACAGAAGGAGGAGGACGAGGAGGAGGAAAAGAAGAAGAAGGAGAAGAAGAAGGAGAAGGAGGAGGAGGACTTCTTTTCTTCTCCTTCCTGCTTGCCAAAGCCCAGCTCCAGGTGGACACAAGGAGCTGGCCTTTGGAGCAGGAAATCTGGACGTGGGAGGAGGGGAAGAAGCAGCTGGATTAACCTTTACTGGTTGGCTGTTCAGAGGGGTCTCTCAATGGAGGGAGGGGGAGGCATTATAGCATGCAAACAGTCCTGGGCGGGAGGAGTCCCTCTGAAAGTTTGCTTGCTTCTTCTTTTTTTAAAAAATAAATAAATTTAAATTTGCATTGAGAGCCTTTCCCCTGAAGGGCAAATGCTACTTATTGGCCAGCCCTGTGGATGCAGAGCCACAAAAGGGAGCCCAGCACAATAATTTAAAAAAAAAAGAAAAACCTGAATGAGTTGAGATCAGCAGGTCCCCTCTGCAGTTGCCATAGAAACACCACCAGGGCTTACTAAAGGTATTTCCTGGAGAGAGAGAGAGAGAGAGAGAGAGAGAAAATGATGTGCATCCGTGCGCATGTACACACAGCTACCCCAGATCCCTTAATCCCAACAGGAAGTGCTTAGCTGGGCCTCTGGGGATCAGTCTCTTTTTATCTGGGGTGGGGGAAGAGGAAAAGGAGGAGGGGGGGAAAACCCCTTTCTAATTGGCCTTTCTTGAAGGCTGGGGAGGATCAGTTCTGCCAGGGCGATGCGCTGAAGGTATTCGCCATCGCTTTCCCTCCATCCTGGCTGCACGGAAGCTGCGTGCAAAACGTCTGTTTCTTATTTTGGCAAACAGTCTCAGCGGCTGAACTCGGACCGCTGAGCGGCTGGGAGGGGTAGCGGTGGACAGCAGCTAAACATTGCTGCTTCTTCCTTCTCTAAGCAACGGCGCTCCCTTCATCCTCCCAAACTGGGACTCTAACCCAGTCCAAGTTTTCCCCCCCAGCTTATTCAAGCCAAAAGTTAACAAAGACGTCCGATGCCTTCACATGTACACGGAGGGGGCAACCTCCCATCGGAAGATGGCGATCGCTGGACCAGAATGAAAGCTACAAGTACAGTTGGACGAGGGCGATTCAGACAGCGGTAACAATTTCACTTAAGATCAACAGGTTAACAGAGTTGGAAGGGACCTTGTGGATCATCTAGTCCAACTCAAGCTCAAGCAGGAGACCCTACACCATTCCTGACAAATGGCACTTCCAGTCTCTTCTTGAAAGTCTCAAGTGATGAAGCTCCCACAACTTCTGAAGGCAGCTTCTGTTCCATGGGTTGATTGTTCTCACTGTCAGAAAGTTCCTCCTTATTTCTAGTCTGAATCTCTCCTTGATCAGTTTCCATCCATTGTTCCTTGTCTGGCCTTTGGGTGTTTTGGACAATAGCTTGACCCCTTCCTCTCTGGGGCAGCCTCTCAAAGTATTGGAAGGCTGCTCTCATGCCTCCCCTGGTCCTTCTTTTCACTAGACCAGCCATGGCGAGTACTTGCAACCGTTCATCATATGTTTTAGTATTTACACAGTTGGAACAAATTAACAGAGTTGGAAGGGACCTTGTAGATCATCTAGTCCAACTCAAGCTCAAGCAGGAGACCCTACACCATTTCTGACCGATGGCAGTCCAGTCTCTTCTTGAAGGCCTCCAGGGATGAAGCTCCCACAACTTCCGAAGGCAACTTCTGTTCCATGGGTTGATGGCTCTCACTGTCCTTATTTCTAGGTTGAATCTCTCCTTGGTCAGTTTCCATCCCTTATTCCTTATCTGGCCTTCGGGTCCTTTGGAAAATAGCTTGACCTAACACACAAAAAGACCATTCTCTCTCTACACCATTAACGTAGGTGGCCCTCGGCCTGCTCCTGCAGGTGAGCCCAAAATTTCCGTCGGTGAGCAAGACAGTTGCTAAGGGAGTTTTGCCTCACTTTAAGACCTTTCTTGCCACAGCTGTTAAGTGAATCACTGCAGCGGTTAACTCCTTAATAGAGTTGTTAGGAGATTCTGGAGTCCCCATTGGCTTTGCTTGCCAGAGGTGGCCAAAGGTGATCCCATGACCCCAGGATACTGCCACCATCATAAAAAACATGCCATTTGCCAAGCATCCAAATTCTGATCATGTGACATTGGGATGCTGCAACAGTTGTATGAAAAATGGACATGTTAGTCCCAAAAGTGCTTTTTCAGGAAGCTACTGGCCTTTCTTGGTTTTTTTCTTTGAAGACGTTTTTGCTTCTCATCCAAGAAGCTACTTCAGCTCTGACTGGAGGGTGGGGAAGGGAAGGATTTATACTCCTTGAAGATAGCTGGTCATTTGCATCCTTTTAGAGGGTCATTGAGGCCACTAGGAGGATTACCTGTGTCCTTAGGGTCACCTGAGTGGTGCAAATGGTTCCTGTAGTTTGCAATTTTCCCTCTGGAAATCCATCCCTCCTCCCACACCACTCAAAGGGTGTCCATCCCGAATTGCATAGTTAAACATCTGTAGAGATTCTCAGTCATCCAAGGTCCTGGTTGTCCCAAAGGGGCTTTTTTTCAGGAGGCAACTGGACTTTCTTGTTTTTTTTCTTTTGAAGAGGTTTCGCTTCTCATCCAAGAAGCTTCTTCAGCTCTGACAGGATAGTGGAGAATGGAAGGATTTATATTCCTTGCAGACAGCTGGTCCTTTGCATCCTTTTAGAGGGTCGTTGAGGCCACTTGGAGGCTTATCTGTGTCCTCAGGGTCACCTGAGTGGCGCTCCTGGTTCCTGTAGTTTGCAATTTCCCCTCTGGAAATCCATCCCTCCTCCCACACTACTCAAAGGGTCTTCGTCCCAAATTGTATAGCTAAAAGTCTGTAGAGATTCTCTGTCATCCAGGTCATGGTTGTCCCAAAGGAGCTTTTTCAGGAGGCAACTGTGTTAGGAGTAGATTCCTAGTGTTGGGTAGGCAATATATAATACCATGATAACAAATGGTCTTTGTTGCTTTAAGATGTTTGAATGCAATTAGACACTGTAATTATCTCGGCAATAAGAGGAAGTCAGGAGAGCGCATCCTCTCTCTCTCTGCTGATTGCTCTCTGCTTGCTGTGACTGACTGAAGGAAGAAGGAAGAATCGTAAATTGCAACTGTAAGCAATTGTTTGTTTGTTAAGGACTTTGTTTGACTCACTATCTACTATCACTGCTTGTGAAGCTGTAGTTTAGTTTTACAACACCAGGAAAGCTACTTATTTTTACTAGCAGTGTCTGGGATACTATTTGTGTGTTTACTAGCAATGTTTCTCTAGCTGCACATTCCGCTGCACAACTTTTCTGTCTCCCAACAGAGATATCCTCAACAAACTCGACTTCTCATTTTTTTCATTGAAGACGTTTCCCTTCTCATCGAAGAAACTGCAGAGCTGAAGAAGCTTCTTAGATGAGAAGTGAAAGTTCTTCAAAAGGAAAAACAAGAAAGTCCAACTGCCTCCTGAAAAACCACCTTTGGGACAACCATCCCCTGGATACCTACGTTCTACATACATACGTTCACATCACTTTTTTTTCCCAGTTGCCGCTGCAACTTTGAACAGTCGCTCAGTGAATGGTCGTAACTTGAGGACTTCCTGTATTCTGAACCATCATCTTTTACAGAAACAGAGACAGAAGGGGGAAAAAATACCCCTCATATAACAAACGTTCCATATTTCAACGCTTCCAGCAGAAAAAATGCTCGGCCGTCAAACTGAGGGAAAATCGTTAGGCCTCATAACTACAAACAAATCAAAACATAACTTGATATGGGGGACTCTAAATCCCTCGACTTTGGGAAGACTTTTATTTATGGTGACCTGCGTCTTGTATGATGGTCATTTCATCCTGTGCTTTCGACTGATTTATTGTATGGAATTCTTTATTTACTGTTATGTTAGCGTAGGACAGCCTGTTCTGAAGGCCTCTGAGCTGGAAAAAAAAAACCTGAACAAAAGCTGGGTTCATGGCAACGTTGGAAAAAGAGAATTTGGTTTGGCAAGAACGGAATAGTTGAGAATAATTTACTACCATGAGTACTACTTGATAGACAACAATACGTACCCTTAGTAATAAAGACATTATCCAGATCTTTGGCATCCTTAAATTCCTTAAATTTCTCATTGGGATCATATTAAACCAAAGGCCACAATGGATCGTTTCAATCATTTGTAGATATTGGAATTTTATTTTACGATATAGGTTTTTTTTTCTTTACAGTGTGATTTATATAACGATTTATGACATTGAGATATGTAAACATTAGTTTACTAAATTGGTAAAGAAAAGGTTCCAGAATTTGAAGTGGCTTGTATGATTTCAACGGACTAAAACGTGCTTTAAAATTCGTTTTGAAGTCCTAACTCTTGTTTTTCATTTTATGTACGAGTTTCAATTCTGGGAAAAATAAATCTAAAATGTGGTACATTTCTGTAGCCCATTCTCACTCCAGGACAGAAGGTGTGAATGATCCAGGGTCTGAACTTGGCATTTTCATTTGTTGCCACTCATGCATGTAATCCTAAATTATAGTTTACTGTTACATGCGTGTACTTGTCGCCTGATTCACTGTACACAATATCATCTCATACCTAAGCAGTAGGTTTCCATGTAGTTTAATTACAGCATTTTAATTAAAGCTTCCACCTTTAGCAAACAGATGCTGAAAAAATCAGTAAATATTTATAATCTAAAAAGCCTAAAATTGATTGATGGAGAAGGGGACAAAAAGCAATCACACATACTATTGTAAGGAAAGGTAAAGGTTCCCCTTGCACATAGGTGCTAGTTGTTCTCAACTCTAGGGGGCGCTGCTCATCTCCATTTCAAAGCCGAAGAACCACCGATGTCCGCAAACATCTCCATGGTCATGTGGCCGGCATGACTAAACACCGAAGGCGCACGGAACGCTGTTACCTTCCCACCAAAGATGGGCCCTATTTTTCTACTTGCATTTGTACATGCTTTCAAAGCGCTAGGTTGGCAGAAGCTGGGACAAGTAACAGGAGAAGACCAGCTGGCCAATGTGCATGCATGCGCCGGAAACTGGAATATCAGTTTCTAGATATTCTAGATAGATAACTAGATGGTGCTAGATTTCTGGAAGCACAGAGAGGAACCTGCCCCACTGTATATCGAGGGGGGCTGTGTGGAGAGGGTTTCCTCTTTTAAATTCTTAGGAGTGCTTATTAGCCAAGATCTCACCTGGAAGAACAACACGTCTCTGGTGATTGGAAAAGCCCAACAGACTTCATTTCCTTAGAGTCCTGCGGAAAAATCAGGTGGAACAATGGCTGATGACCTCTTTCTATCAGTCCACCATAGAAAGTGTCCTCACATATTGTATCACAGTGTGGTATGCTGGTTTAACAGTTGCAGAGAGGAAGGCACTACAGAGAGTGATCAATTCGGCACAAGAAACCATCGGTTGCCCTCTGACATCACTGGATGACATCGCCAGATCTCCCTGCTTTAGCAGAGCAAGGAAGATTCTCAAAGATGATTCACACCCTGGTTGGTATCTCTTTGCATGTCTACCATCAGGCAGAAGATATCAAAGTATAGCCAGCCGAACAAACAGGTTTAAAGGTAGCTTCTATCCTTGGGCTGTGAGATTTTTAAATTCAACCACAATCACTCCATGCACATGCTAGTTTTTTCTTTTTTCTTTTCTCTCTTTTTTTTTGTTTCTGTTATAATTTTGCACCAGTGAAGTTAAAACCAATTTCATTATAATTTTAGTACAATGACAATAAAGATGATGACGATGATATTATTATTGTTGTTGTTGTTGTTGTTGTTGTTGTTGTTGTTGTTGTTGTTGTTGTTGTTATCCTTCCGGGTGGCTGCTCTTCCAGTTTGTGCATGTGCTCCCATTTCAGCACTTGGTGCCGAAAAGATTCGCCAACGCTGCTATATGAGGTTCCCTTGAGGTAGGAGACACTAGGGCAGCATTGATGCTTTCTTGCAGACTCCATCCTGAATTCCAGTTTAGAAGGCAAAAACAGCAGGCTCTTTAACTAAGCCACGGCCTGTCCACTTTCAGATTTAGCATTAACAGCAGGATGCTATTTTAATAAGCAACCCTCGGGTTTTGGAAACAGCGAGGTCTCTAATGATTTGTGGGCGAGAATTAGAGAGATTTGGGAACATCGAGTTATCCAGGGACAAGGCCCAGCAAAATCAGCTCCCTGGCACTGAGGAGCCTGCCAGGCTCCACACAGTCTCAGTTTTCCAGTCGGAGAGGATGTTGCCTTTCAGTTCAAATAATCATCCTTTAGCCCGCATTCCTTTTTGGGTGTGGAGGGGAGAGAGATTTGAGCGTTGGTCCTACCTGAATGCTGTTTCTCCTCCTCCAACGGGGAGAGAGAAAGCGAATATTCCTCAATTATCTTTGACCAGGTCTTGGTGCAGCAATATTTGTACCTTGGAAAAGTTTGGCAACGAAATCCCTCAATTTGAAATGTACTTATTTAGTATAGCTTTTATTGTCATCGTATATCATGTAGGCCACGAAATTGGTTGTAGCCTCACTGGGGCAATCCATGACCAAAAAAAAAAAAATACAAACAACATAAATAGTACAAAGAATAATCCATATGCAAGTAATTAGGGGAAAAGAAGAAAGAAAGAAAGAAAGAAAGAAAGAAAGAAAGAAAGAAAGAAAGAAAGAAAGAAAGAAAGAAAGAAAGAAAGAAACAAACAAACAAACAAACAAACTACGCTTCCACGCGTGCATGGAGTGATTGTGGACAGCCCAAGAATAAAGGTAAAGGTTCCCCTCGCACATATGGGCTAGTCGTTCCTGACTCTAGGGGGCGGTGCTCATCTCCGTTTCAAAGCTGAAGAGCCAGCGCTGTCTGAAGATGTCTCCGTGGTCATGTGGCCGGTATGACTAAATTCAGAAGGAGCACGGAACTGCCCAAGGATAGAAGCTATTTGTAAACCTATTTGTTCAGCTGGCAATGCTTTGATGTCTTCTGCCCGATGGTAGAAGTGCAAAGAGACACTGACCAGGGTGTGAAGCATCTCTGAGTATCTTCCTTACTCTGCTAAAGCAGGGAGATCTGGCGATGTCATCCAGTGGTGTCAGAGGGCAACCGATGGTTTCTTGTGCCGAATTGATCACTCTCTATAGGGCCTTCCTGCCCACAGCTGTTCAACCAGCATACCATATTGTCATGCAGTACGTTGCAGTACAGTTGTCTTTGCATGATTCATCCAAGGCTAATTTAAGCAGTTGTCCCTAGTTTAACTAATCAATCCAATTTTCTAAAAGTGTATTGCATATCAAATCATCATAATGCCCAAGAGCCACTCAACTAAAAAACGGTTGGCTCTTCAGAATTCAATGGATGGAGGGAACAGACGTTGAATGTAAAACCTGTAAATCTTACCAAACCCCCCCCAAGTCCCACCCCTCCCAGTGACTTCCTTAATTTCTCAGTAATTGAAGGTTCTGAAAAAGGGTTACTGCCCTCAGAGAGACTGTATAGGAGAGTACTATCTGCACTCTGGAGTTAAGGTATACAGGTGTGTGTTGTGGCCCAGCCGGCTCCGGATGAGCTGCTGATGCATTCCTCTAGTGAGGAGTCCTATGAGTCTGCTCTAGAGGAGTAGGAGGCCGAGAGTGAGAGAGCAGAGAGCCCGGCTAGGCATCAGGAGGCACCTGGGGCTTGGTGTAGTGGGGAGGAGCAAACCCAGTTTGTCCCTGATGTCAGGCTAAGAAGGATTGAGAGGAGGCAATTAGCAGAACGACGCCATTGGAGATAATTAGTATCAGCTGCCTAATTGCCTGGCCCTTCCCAAGAGGCTTTAAAAGAAATCCTCTGTGAAGAGTAGGTTTGCAGGAAACAACAGAGAAGCTACAGAGTCGGAGAATTGTGTCGTGTAATCTATTCAGTCTAGTTCAGGTTAGTTCAGGCAAGCTGTCAAGTAGCAGTCTGTCTAGTTAATTATCTTGTGAAGGGAGGGAGTCAGAACAGGTGTGTATCCAAAAAACCCACTACAGCTGCAATTCTGGGTTCAGTATCATTTGAGGGCACTCCAACATCTCTGGATGGGCTGAATAAACCAGGCAGAATGAACTAGAGGTAATTATATATAGTGATACCTCAGTACTCATTGTGAATTGGTTCTGGGACAAGTGATGAGCACCAAAAATGAATTTTCCCGTAAGGAATAATGAAGTGAGTCACAAGGCATGTAGCGTACCAAACAAACAATGAGTACTGGGACATTTTGCCATCAAAATATGCTGAGTACCAAATTTGATGAGTTTCAAAGCAGTGGAGTACAAGGTAAAAGGTAACGATTCCCTCGCACATGCATGCTAGTCGTTCCCAACTCTAGGGGGCGGTGCTCATCTCTGTTTCAAAGCCAAAGAGCCAGCGCTGTCCAAAGACGTCTTTGAGGTCATGTAGCCGGCATGACTCAATGCCAAATGCCCAGGGAGTGCTGTTACCTTCCCACCAAAGGTGGTCCCTATTTTTCTACTTGTATTTTTACATCTTTTCAACTGCTAAGTTGGCAGAAGCTGGGACAAGTAACGGGAGCTCACTCCGTTATGTGGCACTAGGGATTTGAACGGCTGAACTGCTGATCTTCTGATTGACAAGCTCAGCGTCTTAGCCCCTGAGTCACCACGTCCCTTGTTGAGTACCAAGTTACCTCTATAATCATAAAATCCTAGGGATGGAAGGGACCTTGCAGGTCCTCTATTCCGGCCCCCTGCCCATGGCAGGAGTTCTTATGAAATCCCAGAGAAATGGCTGTTCAGTCTTGTCTTGAAAACCTCCAGGGATGAAGCATCCACAACTGCAGGAAGCAACCTGCTCCACTGGTTAATTGTTCTCACAGCCAGGAAATTCCTCCTTAATTCTAGGTTGGTTCGCCCCTCCTTGATTAATTTCCATCCATTGCTTTTTGTCCTGCCCTCAGGTGCTTTGGAGACTAAATTGTTGTTGTTGGTTGAGAAGCCATGTCCGACATATCATGACCCCATGGACAATGTTCCTCCAGGCCTTCCTGCCCTCTACCATCCTCTGGAGTCCATTGAAGCTCACGTTGACTGCTTCGGTGACTCCATCCAGCCACGTCCTTCTCTGCCGTCCCCTTCTTCTTCTTTTGCCCTCCATCGTTCCCAGCATGAGGCTCTTCTCCAGGGAGTCCTTCCTTCTCATCAGGTGGCCAAAGTCTTTGCGTTTCCTCTTCAGGCTCTGGCCTCCTAAAGAGTAGCCAGGGTTGATCTTTTCTAGGACTGACCGCTTGGATCGCCTTGCAGTCCAAGGGACTTATGGGAGTCTTCTCCAGCATCATAATTCAAAAGCATCATATTTTTGTGTGTGCTCGGAGACTAAATCAATGCCTCTTTTCTGTGACAGCCCCTCAAGTATTGGAAGATGCTATCATGCCTCCGTAAGCCTTCTCTGTTGGCCAGATAAATCAGACTCAACATTGGGCCATCAAAAAATTAGACCAGAGGAAAGAGGCCTTATTTGAGATGTGGTTTTGGAGAAGATTCCGGCAGATTCCACAAAGGTAGCAATCCAGCAAATATCGGAGCATATAAAGCCAGTCATATCGCCGGAAGGCAAACCCCCCACAAAATTCCACCTTACTTATTTCCGCCATGTTATGCGATCAAACTTACTGGAAAAGCTAGTTGTGCTCGGAATAGTCAGCGGTAAAAGGCAGCACCCCTCAGCCAGAAGATAAAACAACTCAAAGAAGCTGTAAAGATTGGGGAAATGTGGAGAGAAATATACCTGCAGAATTGGGGACAATTGGACATGATTGAATGGATAGCACCAACATCTTCATCACGGTCTAGGGACAGCCAAAAAATTGGCCTGCACAGATTCTTAATAATGCCTTAAACAAAATCCTCAGCAGAGATGCAGGAAACCTTAGCTAGCTAATTGGCTCGTTCATTTTCACCTTGATAGGCTGCATTCTTTTTCTATTTGTATTTTGTATTTGTATTTATTAGTTTGTCTAAGACAGGGGTGTCCAAACTTGGGAATTTTAAGGCTTGTGGACTTCAACTCCCAGAATTCCCCAGCCAGCATGGCTGGCTAGGGAATTCTGGGAATTGAAGTCCACAACTCTTAAAGTTTCCAAGTTTGGACACCTCTGGTCTAAGATATACGAGATAGCAGGTATTAATATAAACATGAAGGAAAGATATGAATACAATTAAATAGGGACAGTAGGACAGGGACCGAAGGCTTATGCATGCCCCTTTTACGAACCTCTTAGGAAAGGGATGAGGTTCACGGTAGACAGTTTGGTGGAGAATCTCACCTGGTCCCTCAACATTGGTTCTATAACAAGGAAGGCTCAGCGCCATCTTTACTTTCTGAGGAAACTGAGGAAGGCACAGCTTCCACCGCACGTCCTTACAACCTTCTCCAGAGGGACCATCGAGAGCACCCTGAGCAGCTGCATCACCACCACCTGGTTTGGGAATCGCACCCTTTCGGATCGCAAGACCCTACAGCGAATAGTGAGGATGGCAGAGAAGATCATCGGGGCTGTTCTTCCCTCTGCCATGGACACAGACGCTACACGCTGCATTTGTAAAGCCAGCGTAAAGCCAGAAACATTGTGACTGACTACACACACACCCCTCATACACGCTCTTGACTTTCCTGCCATCTGGAAAAAGGTACAGAAGCATTCGGGCCGCACAAACGGTCTGTGTAAAAGTTTCTTTCCACAAGCCATCAGACTCCTAAAAGTTTTTTGTTTTACAGCTGTATGTAGTTTTGTGTCCTGCTCTGTTTTTTAAATCTATGCTGTCTGATGTCCTGGGGAAATGTTGTTTTGTCTCACTGTGTACTGTACTGTATATTGCAGAAATGACAATAAAACCTACTTGACCTGACTTGACTTGAAGCTATGGGGGGTTTGAGGATGTAACAACGGAGTCAGGTAAAGCCTTCCAGGCGTTGACCCCTCTGTTGCTGAAGTCCTATTTTCTGCAGTCGAGTTTGGAGCGGTTTACCGGATTGTTTGTACGGCCTTCCCTCTTCCTCCTCAATCTCACCCCCCTCTTCCGTAGTTTGGGCAAAAGTTGGCAATCCATCTTTCCGCAGATTGGATGTTTTCAAGCTTAAATCGGTCCTGTTGTCGCTCAGGAGTTATTTTTAATGGGGGTGGGTGGGTGGGTGGGAGGGAGAGACTACGCCAGAGAGTAGGAGTGGGGGGGGGCTCTCCTTTGTTTGCAAGGCTGGAGCCGGGGTGGAAAATGCAATACTTCTGCTCCCCCCCCTCCAGGAAAAGGAGTTGTAAAAACATGCCCCAGCTGCTACGCATGACCTCTGACCCCCTGGTAGTTCAGTAACTGCTTTCTTCTCTATGCATCTCCCTCGGACCACAGGCTAGTAATTAATCACAGCATCAAACAAATCGGCCGGTCGCCGATGCTCTCTGGTCCCTCGGCCCAACTTATCCACGCCCCTCAGCTGAGCTGAATCCCTCCCATCCTTAGATTTCATGTGCCGCGTGAGGCTCAGTTTGCAAAAGACCCCAACCAAACAGCAGCCCCCTCCCCCCCAATGCATGCTCGACACAAAAACCTACCTAAGACAGACTGGCAAGTGAATCTCTGCCATTGTTTATTTGCATTTCATTTATTCTCTTACCTCGTCGTTATTCCTTACAGCCGCCCATCTCAGAAAATCTGACTCAGGGTGGCACGCCATAAGAAGGGTTCCATAAAAAGAAACAGAACCAATTCTACAATGAAAAACATCAGCGCTCTTATCGAAGAGAGTGGTGCGGTGGCCTAGAGGGGGAAGCGCTTGCCTGACGGTCAGGAGGCTGTGAGTTCGATCCTAGGTAGAGGCAGATATTTCTCTCTCTGGCACAATGAGATTATATTAGCTGAACAAAACTCCGTATTGGTGACAGGGAGGGCATCAGACCAGTAAAAACTCGGCTCTGTTCCGTTGCCCAGACTCCACCCCACAAAGGGATTATGGGGTAGTTAAAAGAAGAAGAAGAAGAAGAAGAAGAAGAAGAAGAAGAAGAAGAAGAAGAAGAAGAAGAAGAAGAAGAAGAAGAAGAAGAAGAAGAAGAAGAAGAGTGTTGCTATTGAAAAGACTAGGAGAGAGGGTTCAATGTTTTACAGGCAATGAGGCCACCACTATTTCCTTTAGATTCCCACATGTGTTGGCACAAGCATGTTTTGGTGGACATCTAGAAGGATTTCAAGGCTGGGACCCATCCTCAGTCTCTTTCTTTAGCTACCCATAAGACATTCACAGATTTCACACAACAACAAAACCAGGTTGAACCTAACGATAGCTTGTTGACAATGCCACATTTGCCCAAATAAATGCAACATGCCAACTGAAATCAAATGGAACGCATTATAGCCACATGCAGCTCTCCAACAAAGGAAAAAAAATATGGATCACAGGGGTTGTACCACTCACTTTGGGCAACAAACCCACCCTTTTTTTGGGGGGGGGGTTATGCAATTATTTCAAACTATGCCTTGTTATGGCTTTCCTGAGCCAATCTATAAATATAAAAGCAAAATACCACTCATGCATCATCACAAAATCTCCAGAACCCTAATGCCTACAAACTTCAACCCACCACTGACACATACTCATACTATACTCATAAGAAGATTGTGATGAATGTCAATCGCTAATAGATAAATGTTAAGAGTATTTACAAGAATGTATATTTGCGAATGTATATGAAAGGTAAAAATAAAATTTTATGAAGGAAAAAAATAAGAATTGGTGGAAAGAGTCAACCAGACTGCGGATATCATCCAATAGAGGTGTTCAGATCCCAGAGACTAATTTTATTATGCGACCGCCTCCTGCCCCATACATCCCTTCGACCGATCCGCTCCCACAGAGAGGGCCTTCTCCGGGTACCGTCGGCCGGGCAATGCCGGTTGGCGATGCCCAGGGGAAGAGCCTTCTCTGTGGCGGGCCCGACCCTCTGAAACGACCTACCCCCCGATTTACGCACCATTGGGGACCTCCGCCTCTTCCGCCAACGTCTTAAAACTCATTTATTCCAACAAGCCGGCCTAGCATAACCCCCGTTTCTGACTTTTATAGGGAAAATTTTAAATTTTAGAGTTTTATTAGTTTTAGCACAGGGAAAGTTTAATAGTTTTTAATAATTATGTATTTTTGTATGGTTTTAATAACGCCTGTGCGCTGCCCTGGGTCCTTTTTTAGGAGAAGGGTGGGGTATAAATTTAAATAAATAAATAAATAAAATTTGGGGAGCTACAGTGATCGGTCTCTTGTCAGTGTTTCTCAACCTTGTGGTCTTTGTGATGTGTGGACTTCAACACCCAGAATTCTCCAGCCAGCCATGAAGAGAATTCTGGGAGCTGAAGTTTCTGAAAGCTCCCAAGGTTGAGAAACGTTGGTCTAATTCAGTCCTTGTTATTCTCTGACCTTAATTGGAATGAATCCAAAGCTTTGCGAATCACAAGTACCAACAAGAGTTAACCCTGAGCTATATAGACTTTGTACTGATATGAAAAAAAAAATAGCTTGATGTGCAAACACTTTAAAAAGATTTTTTTCTAACCTGCCTCAGAAAACTACGCACCATCTAGGCACATTCAAGTCACCTGTAAAAACAAAGTCACTTATGGGGTGCTAAGAATATAACAATACATCGATGCAGTTAAAAAACAACTCTGTTACAAGAGAAATGACTCAGGTTCGAAAATCCAGCTAATACCGGCACAGTACAGAAAGAGGTGAGCCTGCCCTTGAATCATACCTGTGATTGAGATATGGGGAAAATAATTGCCATTCTCTTCGGTTTCTAACCTTTGGGCTAATTTCCTTATCAAGCTATGTGAACGAGTGGAAACTTGTTAAAGAGATCACAATTTCCTGACAATTAATCAATGTGTTGCGGCCCAGCAGAGCTGGCAACAGATTCGGACAGTGAGGAGGTTGGGGAGGAAGATGGGCCAGTCCTGGAGTCTGGGGAAGGCTCAAGAGATTTCACAACTACAGACCTTGATCAGGCTTGGAGAGCTGCCAGGCCGATATCTTCCAAACGCCATGCTGTAGCAGCAATTATTTGGTAAGAAGTCAGGAGCAGATCTTCACCCTCATGAATTGAACTCATGGCCTCCTGCAAACTCCACTCCCCTTTCGCTCCTCTTTATTCTCTATGGGAGGGGCCAGTCAATGTCCACCTGTGGCTTTACTCTTGAGTTGGCCCTTGTCCCTTAGCTGTTACTTTCTCCTGGCAGTTCTGCGCATGCGCACACTGGGAACAGACTCCAACTGTTGTTCTGCCTCATTGATATCCAACTCTGAAGGCAGCTGATAACTGTCGGACGGCCCCTGGCCCCATCTCTGCCTCCGATGCAGAGCCCTCATTAGAGTCTTCCCCAGACTCCAGGACTGGCCCATGTTCCTCCCCAACCTCCTCACTGTCTGAGTCTGTCACCAACTCCGCTGGCCACTGTTGGGCCATAACAACAATCAATTCAGATGTCTCGGCCTGCGAATTCTTGTCCCTTAGAGCAGGGGTCCCCAACCTTTGCAACTTTAAGTCTGAAGGGCTTCAGCTTTGCTGGCTGGAGAAATTCTGGGAGCTGAAGTCCTTCAGACTTAAAGTTGCAAAGGTTGGGGACCCCTGCCTTAGAGTCAACATTTAAAGTTTTCGCGTGGACATCAGGTAGAATTGGGTGCACAGGCGCTAAATTCTGTGATTGCCAAAGACTATCATAGGCCATAATAAATTCGTGGTTGGGCCCTTCAATCAAGCTGAGTCAATGTCTAATGAACGAAGCACCAGCCAGATTCTCTTAGCTCTGCTGGAGGGCAAAATTGCAAAGCAGCTAATTTGCCATTTCCATAAAAGCTGAAGGTTAACCACAGGAGGTGACGAAGCTCAGCCTTTGGGGACGAAGCATGCAGGCTTCCCCTCCTCCCTCTCTCCATTGTTAAGTGTTCACATCTTGAAACCTACCTAAATAGGTCCATCGCAGAATTTTAATGTAGAGAACTTTTGTATTCACGATCCTGTTAAGATTAGTTGCGTTCCCTGTCCTTCTCTAACTGAAGTAAAGGGGTAAAAGGTACCCCTCACACATATGTGCTAGTTGTTTTCTGACTCTAGGGGTCGGTGCGCATCTCCGTTTCAAAGCCGAAGAGCCAGCACTGTCTGAAGACGTCTCCGTGGTCATGTGGCCAGCATGACCTGGCTACTTGCGGGACCGCCTCCTACCACATACCTCCCTTAGACCTGTCCGCTCTCACAAAGTGGGCCTCCTCAGGGTGCCATCCGCCGGACAATGCCGACTGGTGGCCCCCAGGGGGAGAGCCTTCTCTGTGGCGGGGCCCGCCCTCTGGAACGACCTACCCCCCGACCTTCGGATCATCACGGACCTACGCCTCTTCCGCCGGGCATTAAAGACACATCTATTTCAAGAGGCCAGCCTGGCATAGTTTTAATGGGTAAAGTTTTAATTGATTTTAATCTTTTTTAATCCAAATGTTTAGCATAGACCCTAATTTAATTCATTTTAAATTGTTTGGTATTGTATTTGTTTTTATATTTCTGTGCACCGCCCTGAGTCCCCTCGGGGAGATAGGGCGGTATATGAATTTGAATAAATAAATAAATAAATAAAATAAATGACTCAATGCCAAAGGCGCACGGAACGCTGTGACCTTCCCACCAAAGGTGTTCCCTATTTTTCTACTTGCATTTTGACATGCTTTCGAACTGCTAGGTTGGCAGAAGCTGGGACAAGCAACGGGAGCTCACTCCGTTATGTGGCGCTAGGGATTCGAACTGCCCACCTTCTTTTCGACAAGCTCAGCATCTTAGCTACTGAGCCACTGCATCCCACGTAAAGAAAGGCGCCCCTTCGGATGTCCCTCTGGGATTGCGCAATCCACCCAGGAAAAAGCAAAACAACTTTTGCTGCCTTCTGTACTTAAAATGTTAGCAGGATCCGGTCTGAGTCGGTCACCAGGACCAAGGGTGGATTCTTCCAAGCTTTGGGGGTTGTGCTGAAGCCCATCCTCAAGGAACTTCTCTCCAGGTTTTGTGTGCCGTTCGTGTTTCGTTTATATGGATTTCTGGGTGTGTGTAGCTTTTAGGTGTTGCTTAGAGTGTCAGTGGTTGGATCCTGCAACGTTATCCTGGGACACTTATGTTTACCTTCATTGCAGTGGTGAAATTCAAAGATTTTCCCTACCAGTTCTGTGGGCGTGGCTTGGTGGTCATGTGACTGAGCAGGCATGGCTTGGTGGTCGTGTGACCGGGTGGGCGTGGCTGCACAACTGTCTCACACACAATGTAAAAGCAGCTGGACTTCACACAAAAATATTCCCTGCAACAAGCAGGCACCTCACAGGGTCACAGAGAGCTCAAAACCCAACAGCCACACTTTACACAAAAATAACACCAAAGTTGCACAATTGACTCACACACAACGTAACAGCTGCTGGGCTTCACACAAAATGGCCCCCTGCAACAAGCAGGAACCTCACAGACAATCAGGCACAGCTGACTGTCACACAGCTAATTGTTGGAACATTATTATTATTATTTTTACTTTTTTAAAGCATTTTTTTAAACTACAGCAGGGGTTCCCAAAGTTGGCAACTTTAAGACTTGTGGATTTCAACTCCCAGAATTCTCCAGCCAGCTATGCTGGCTGGAGAATTCTGGGAGTTGAAGTCCACAAGTCTTAAAGTTGCCAACTTTGGGAACCCCTGAACTACAGGTTCAGGCAAACGGTAGCATTTTTTTACTACGAGTTGGGGCAAACCGGCCCAAACCGGTAGCATTTCATCCCTGAACTTCATTCCTGCAAAATATTAGGCCGACCCTGGGAACAAAATAACATTTTTCATAAGGGAGAGGTTGATAAAAGACATGGGACAAACTTTCCTCTTAAAACTTCGTTCTCCTAGTTATCTTTCAGTAACTGCTGGTGAGCTGCAACTTCCCTGTTTCTTTTCCAGTTTAATGAACACTGCTTTACCAATCCAGTGTAGATTACCCCTTTCGAAAGCATTAACAGATTGCTTTGGGCGATAAGGAGCTCGGCCAATTAATCATTCAAAGCCTGCCTTTTTTATGTTTTGATAAGCTAATGGGGAATGCTGCCTGGAGCTCAAACGTGCTTTCAAGATCCTGAGGTTTGTTTTTTCATTTTTGCAGTGGCCATGAGAAAATGTCCTCCTTTTTTTTTTTTTGCAGGTTGGCGGAAAGCTGCTGCAGCCAAAAGGACAGGGGCTAAATAATACCGAGACAGCCCTTCATGTGCTTCAAATAATAGAAAAGAATACAGATGTGCAAGATGATTCCACATCAGGGCGATACCTTTGAAGTACAAATAAAAGAAACTCGTGCCCTGCCTTGGTTGGATCAAAAGAACAGCAACTTTTGGCTTGCTTCTGATCTAGCCACCAGCTTCAACTTGAAAGAGTATTTATTCTAGTTCATAATTTGCAGCTTTAACCTTCTTCTGGCACCTTGGAATGATTGTCTCTTGTACTTTTATTTATTTATTTATTTTTATTCAATTGATATCCCGCCCTTCTCCAAAAGGACCCAGGGCGGCGCACCGGAATCTTAAAACAGTATACAAAAATAATACAAAATACATAAATTTAAAAAGCTATTAAATAACACAAAACCTGCGCTAAAACCAAATTAAAATCCCTCATTTAAAACTGTCTAGTATTAGTCCCAGCGGAGGCTATGTTAGGCCGGCTTGATGAAATAGGTGTGTTTTTAAACACTGGCGGAAGAGGCGGAGGTCGGTGATAGTGCGGAGTTCAGGGGGTAGGTCGTTCCACAGGGCAGGGCCCGCCACAGAGAAGGCTCTTCCCCTGGGTGTCGCCAGCCGGCATTGTCCGGCCGATGGCACCCGGAGCAGGCCCTCTCTGTGGGAGCGTATCGGTCTAAGCTGTATGCCATCTAATAATATGCCATCTGTGGCCAGCTTCTGACATAAATTCTGACAGAATCTTGCTCAATTGTTCCACACCTAAGGTGACCAGATTTTTAAATTGGTAAAGCGGGACACCATTGAGCGGGGGGGGGGGGGGGGGGGAGAGAGACTGTCTGCAGTTCTGCTCGCTCCGCCTCCCACTCGGCTCTCTCGGCCCCACTCGTGCTGCAGGAAATGCAGGATGCCAGGGACACTGTACTGAGCCCGCGCTGCAGAGGCCAGAGCTGGCCCTGCCGAAGCGCTGCCAGTGGCTGCCGCCACTGCCACCACTGCCACTTCTCCAGACTCCAAGCCCGGCCCAGCCCGGCCAGCCTGCTCATCCATGGCTGGAGCCGTCGTCGCGGGTGGGAGGGACCCCCGGCAGCTACCGGGCCTCGCTGGAGTCAATTCCAAAACCGCGTTCAGCGCTTGGAGGACCTGAGGCATCTTGGGAAATGCAGTTCCCTATCGGAAAGAATGGAGTAAAAAAGTCCCATAAATCGGGACTTTTTAAAAATGCCACAGGACGCGGGACAAATTGTTAGAAATTGGGACTGTCCCGACAAAAGCGGGACGTCTGGTCACCTTATCCAAACCATAAATGGGACATACAAGGCAGGTGCAAGGCTACAAGTGAAAATTGAGTTTGATGTTTTGTGAACCGGTAGGTTGTGAGAATGAGCGGCGTGGTAGCCTAGCGTTGAAGCTAATCGCCTCCCGTTCAGAAGGTTGAGAGTTCAATCCTGGATAGCGGCTGGTATTTCTCTCTCTCTCTCAGGGCACAAAGAAAAAAAAATGTCTGCTGCGAACTCCACGTGGCATCAGGAAGGGCAGTCAGTCAGTAAGCGCTCAGCTCCATCCAGTCACCCCAACTCTACCCCAAATTACTTAAGGGATGAGAGTCGTAAAAGGGGATCGGTTGTGAGAAAGTAGCCATGGTCTTAGCATGCTACATGGATCAGGCCATCACCAAAAACCTGGATTATTTGTTTGGATATGGCAGTGATGGCTAATCTTTGTTTCCTCAGGTGCTGAAAGTGGGCACTTTCCTGGACCCTGGGGAGGGTTGGGGACCCCTGGCCTATAGTGAGAATCATAGAATCATAGTTATGGTGTAGTATGATTTGGAAGCCAAATCACCTTTGATGAGGTAGACTCTAGCTAGTGATGGCGAACCATTTTGTTGTTGGGTGCCAAAAATGCGAGGGCACATTTATTTATTTATTTATTTATTTATTTATTCGAATTTATACCCCACCCTTCTCCTTGTTAGGACTCAGGGTGGCGCACAGGCATGATTTAAAACCACAATAAATACAATATACATCATTAAAATATATTAAATTATTTAACCCGTGCTAAAACCCATTTAAAAACCCTACCAAATTATAATTTAAGTATAAAAAGTCAGAAACGGGGGGCTATCCTAGGCCGGCTTGTTGGAATAAATGCGTCTTAAGACGTTGGCGGAAGAGGCGGAGGTCCGAGGTAGTGCGAAGGTCGGGGGGTAGGTCGTTCCAGAAGGCCGGGCCCGCCACAGAGAAGGCCCTTCCCCTGGGTGTCGCCAACCGGCATTGCCCAGCCGACGGTACCCGGAGAAGGCCCTCTCTGTGGGAGCGGATCGGACGAAGGGATGTATGGGGCAGGAGGCGGTCTCGTATATAGCTAGGCCTAGTAATAGCACGTGTACATGCCAGCACTCATAATACAAAGAGCCCCTCCACCTGCACATGTGTGCACAACCTCCCACACACTCCCCCCCCCAAATGTGCCACAATGCTCGCCTCCAAGCTGAGCTTGGTATTTTCCTCCGGGGAGGGCCGGGGGAGGCCATTTTCACCCTCCTCAGACTCCAGGAAAGCCTCCAGAAACGAACTTCCGGTAGGTGTTTTTGCCCTCCCCGGGGTCCGGAGGCTTTCCTGAAGGCTGGGGAGGGCGAAAACAGCTTCCCCTGGCCCTCTGGAAGGCTAAAAATCAACTGGCTAGCATGCACATCTACGCTGGAGCTGATGGCTTTGGTGTTCCAGCAGATACGGTTCCGCGTGCCACCTGTGGCGCCCGTGCCATAAGTTCACTATCACGGAGCTAGAGTTTGTGCTTACGTGAACCCAGATCCGTAGTGTCCCTGGGAAAGACACCTGACTGTGCAAACAGACGGCCTGTTATGAGTAGCAGGGTATCAAGAGAGCTCTGCAATAGCGCCTTCCTCCAAATGTTGGGCTTGATTTAGTGAGGAGTAGCAAAAGAAATCAAGATAATGACTTTAATTACACACTATTGACTGTCATCAGTTCTACATCAGTTCTACACCTCCATAACTGTCTGGTTTGGCTCTGCAATCCAACAAGACAGACAGAGACTCAGAACTGCAGAAAAAATAATTACTAACAACCTGCCTTCCATTGAGGACGTGTACACTGCACATACACCAGTCAAAAAGAGGGATGTGAGAATATCTACCGACCCCTCACATCCTGGACATAAATTGTTTCAGCTTCTACCCTCAAAATGATGCTACAGGGCACTGCACACCAAGACAACTAGACACAAGGACAGTTTTTCCCCCGTGCCATCCCTCTGCTAAACAACTAATTCCCACAACACTGTCAAATTATTTACTAACAGTCGTGTTACTATTCTTCTTCTTATCTTTCTATTCCTATCTCCTCCCAGACTATAACCATGTTGCTTGTATCTTTATTATTTACATTGTTTTATTTAGTTTCCTAGTATGATTTGAATGCTTATTTAGTATCCTATGACTGTCACTAAGTGTTGCATCTTATGGTTCTTGTATTTTTATGTACACTGAGAGCTTATGCGCCAAAAGACAAATTCCTTGTGTGTCCAATCACACTTGGCCAATAAAGAATTCTATTCTATTCGACTGTGTTTCTTTTGATCCCCTGAAATAAGCGCATGGCCTTATTTTCAGGGAGGTCTTATTATTTTTGAGGTGCAGGAGGTGGCGACAAATTTCTTCTGTGTCCAATCACACTTGGCCATTCTTGTTCTGTTCTGTTCTGTTCTGTGCTGTGCTGTGCTATGCTATGCTACTCTACTCTATTAAATGCATTCTGTTCTATGTGTTCTATTTCATTCTGTTATTCTATTCTGTTCTATTCTATTTTATTCTATTCTATTCTATTCTGGACTTTCTAGTTTTTCTTTAAAGATGTTTTCCTTCTCCTCCAAGAAGCTTCTTCAGCTTTGACTGGATGGTGGGGAATGGAAGGATTTCTACTCCTTGCAGACAGCTGGTCATTTGCATCCTTTTAGTGAGTCCTTGAGGCCACTTGGAGGTTTATCTGTGTCCTCAGGTGATCCTCAGGATTTATATTCCTTGCAGACAGCTGGTCATTTGCATCCTTTTTAGAAAGTCATTGAGGCCACTTGGAGGGGGTCACCTCATGGCTGCTGCTGTGTTGCAATATTTCCAGGGAGGGCTTATTTTAGTGCATGCGCTCAAAAGCCCTACTGCGTTTATTATCTAAAGAGGTCTTATTTTTTGGGAAACAGGGTATCCTATCCCATCCCATCCCATCCCATTCTTATTTTGCATCCTCTCCTCTCCTCTCCTCTCCTTATTATTCTTGATACCTCTGCCCCCCCCAACCCTCTTTCTTCAATTTGAAAATTTGCAAATGCTGGAGAAACAAGCTTCCCTGTACATTTGACATGGCCAATTCTGCACAGGCCACCCGGCCAGTAAAGAACACACCAAGAGGAAAGTAGCTTTCTACCAGGTTTCATGAAGGAGAGTGGAAGAAGAGATCGCTCCCCACCCCCACACTCTCTGGTGAAGAAAATACCTTGGACTGATATACTATAACACACACACACACAACGAAATATTGTTCCTGATGAGAAATTACGGCCGTTCTATTCAGTTCTTCTGGGAATATCTTTGGCAGAAAACTACTCTGGTAAGATTCTTCCCATTAGCCAAAACCAGGGGTAGTCAACCTTTTTATACCTACCGCCCACTTTTGTATCTCTGTTAGTAGTAAAATTTTCTAACCGCCCACCGGTTCCACAGTAAGGGTGATTTATAAAGTAAATTAAATTTAAAAAAAAGGAAAGTGCTTCAGTATGGGACAAAACCCCTACCGCCCACCATGAAAGCTGGAACGCCCACTAGTGGGCGGTAGGGACCAGGTTGACTACCACCGGCCAAAACCATGTCTGTAGAACACGTAAGAATGGAAACAAATCAATGAACACGGAAAATGCAGAGGATGCTCCTACCTTGCTCTGGCAGGGTTTGCGCTGGTCTTGCAGTGGACAGTGTGGCTATGACCAGCACAGCCCCCAAGATAAGACACTTCCACATAAACATCCCACTTCTCCAGCTACTGGTCAGCAACAGAGTTCTCAGAATCCATGAGGGCTTCTGCTGGCCAACACAGCGTTTTTTCCTTCTTCTTTGAAGTTCTGGCCTTCAGCTACTCTAAAGAGGAGGAGAGGGGCGAGAGAGAGAGAGAGAGAAATAAGGTAAATGCACCAGAAATGTTTTTTTAAAAAAAAAAATCAAAATGTAATACTTCCAATATTTCAATTAGGGCCCCAAATTTTAAGATCCTTTGTGTCCTGCGTGTTGTTATGGATTAACAAATGTTTTGTAGGCACAACACCAGCTTCTTAGATACTTTCCTTTATTGCCATTGCACCTCGTGCAATGAGATTAAATGCCACTTTCAGTGTACATTGTAACTATAAAAATGAAAACACAAACACACATCCTTCACAATCTATACAATTGAATTGAAAACCCCTGATATTGCATTAATATTGCACTACACCATAGAATTCAATAAGATTACTGCCCTGGGATAGAAACTTGTTTTTCAGCTATTTGTCCTTGTTTTTATTATCCTGTACCGTCTGCCAGATGGTAATAATTTAAAAAAAAAAGGCTGCTTAGGATGAGATGGATCTTTAAGAACTTTCTTAAGGCAGCAGGAGCTATAAAGCAACCCATGACCCTCTGGGCAATGACGTTGACCCTCTGGAGCGCTCTCCTACCTGCCACTGTGCAATTGGCAAACCAGACACAGGTGCACTAAGTTAAAATACTCTCTGTGGTGCAACACTATTCAGATACTCATTGACTTATCTTATCTTATACTCGACCTGTCCGCTCCCATGGGGAGGGCCTCCTTAGAGTGCAGTCCGCTGGACAATGCTGCCTGGCGACGCCCAGGAGAAGAGCCTTCTCTGTGGCAGGTCCCGCCCTTTGAAATGACCTCCCCCCAGACCTCCGGACTATCACCGACTTTCGCCTCTTCCGCCGGACTTTAAAAACCTATTTCTTCCATATGGCCGGCCTGGCATAGCTGCTACAACCTGGGTTTTAAATTAACTGTCTCTTTTTAGCACAGGTTAAATTGTTTAATAGTAGTTTTAAATTTTGTAGAATTTGTACTATTTGTAATGTTGGATTTTAAGTTCCTGTGCGCCGCCCTGAGTCCCTTTTTTGGGAGATAGGGCGGGATAGAAATTTAATAATAAATATATTATCATTCAATGACTGTTCTAAGTTACAATGGCACTAAAAATATTGACTTATGACCTCTACAGCATCCCTGCAATCACATGATCAAATTCAGGTACTTGGCCACAGGTAGCTATTTACAACAGCCTTAGCTTCCTAAGGTCATTTTTGACCTTTCCAGACAACTTCTTTTTTTTTAATCTTTGTTTTATTATATATATATATTTGTAAGAAATATTTATTTTTAACATAAAAGCAAATAAAAAACATCTCATGCTTTGTACAACATGTCGTTCGGGCAAACGTTCTGTGCATCATTGCTTAAAGTCACAAACATATTTATCGATTTTCCTTTCATTACATATATATCACCTTTGTTTCACATAATAACATTATCATTTATCAAGTCAATCTTTTCCCCACCTTTATTCAATGTATAAGAAGGATATTAAAAAAAAAAATATTCCCATTTTATAACATTGTTCTCAATTGTCTCTAGGAGTTACTTTCCCATTATAAAATAAAATATTTTCATTTTCTAAAGACAAGAATTTATCCAAGTTTTATAATAATATAATTTGTATATTATATCCCTTAGGTTTTCCTTTTTTCCAACCATTGATGAAACTTATTCCAAATTTCGTAAAATTGTTCGTTCTCCTGCTCTCTAATTTCAAATGTTAATCTGTTCATCTCTGCACATTCCATGATTTTACGAATAACTACTTCTTGTAAAGGCAATTTCTCGTTTCTCAATTAGAATCACGCCCGTATCTTTAAAATTAATCACAATCGTTCAGGAAATAACTGGATGGATGGATGGATGGATGGATGGATGGAAGGATGGAAGGAAGGAAGGAAGGAAGGAAGGAAGGAAGGAAGGAAGGAAGGAAGGAAGTGACCTAGGTCAGGGGTCCCCAACCTTTGCAACTTTAAGTCTGAAGGACTTCAGCTCCCAGAATTCTCCAGCCAGCAAAGCTGGCTGGAGAAGTCTGGGAGCTGAAGTCCTTCAGACTTAAAGTTGCAAAGGTTGGGGACCCCTGACCTAGGCTTTACAAAATCACAAAGCAGGCTCCTTCTCCCGAGAAAACCCCTTTTTATGAAGCTAATGCAGGGGTGGGCAAACTTTGCAACTTTAAGTCTGAAGGACTTCAGCTCCCAGAATTCTCCAGCCAGCAAAGCTGGGAGCTGAATTCTGGGAGCTGAAGTCCTTCAGACTTAAAGTTGCAAGGTTTGCCCACCCCTGAGCTAATGTGAATTCCTCTCATTCACAACCAGCAAAGTCTGGGCAAACAGTCTTTCAAGGGTGGATTTGCAACCACAGACCTTATCTGGCTTGGAGAGCTGCCAGGTCAATATAGTCCAAAGGCCACGCTGTCCAGGAAAAAACTTGGGAAGGAGTCTCGGAGAGTCACAAACAAATGTTCACTCTAATTAAGCAAACTAATTGTCTCCTGCAAACTCCACCCCCCCTTTTACTCCTCCTTATTCCCTATGGGAGGGGGCCATTCAGTCCACCTGTGGTTTTACTTCTGAGTCAGCCCTTGTTCCTTAGCTGTTCCCTTCGTCTGGCAATTCTGTGCATGCATACACTGGGAACAGTCTCCAACTGTTCTTCTGCCCCACTAATGTCTGACTCTGAAGGCAGCTGATAACTCTCAGATGGCCCTGGCCCCCACTCTGCCTCCGATGCAGAGCCCTCCTCAGAGCCTTCCCCAGACTCCAGGACTGGTCCATCTTCCTCCCCAAACTCCTCACTCTCTGAATCTGCTGCCAGCTCTGCTAGCCACTGGCGGGTCACAACAGGAAGGAAGGAAGGAAGGAAGGAAGGAAGGAAGGAAGGAAGGAAGGAAGGAAGGAAGGAGAGATAAGAGGGAAGAGGTGGGAGGAAGAAAGAGGAGGGAAGGGAGGGAGGAGAGGGAAGGAAGGAAGGAGAGATAAGGGGGAAAGGAAGGAAGGAAGGAAAAAGGAAGGAAGGACCCTATATCCAACCCCATAATTCTAAATTCTACGGAAAATGGAAAAGCAACAGTGAGTTTCTGAGTCACACATCCAGAGCCTCGTCTTCATAGTTAGGTCAACTATTTCAAAAATGTATTGTTCGGGCTCCTGCCTGGTGCCAGTTTTGCTGAAGTGCCCGGCTTTGTTCCATGGCACCAGGGCTTTTGATAAGCCAGTGGAATTTGATCCAGGGAGCCAAGAACGACTGAAAAGCTGTCAGTATTTTTTTTCCAAAAGTGATCCCTCCCACTCCAAATGGTTTTGTTTACCCACATACCACTCCAGAGGGAGCCAAATTAGGAGAAGGGGGTGGTTTTGCTCCTGTAGGGAGTACAATACAATACAATAGCAGAGTTGGAAGGGACCTTGTAGGTCTTCTAGTCCAACCCCCTGCATGGGCAGGAACCTTATACCATTTCAGACAAATGGCTGTCTAACATCTTCTTAAAGACTTGCAGTGTTGGGGCATTCATAACTTCTGGAGGCAAGCTGTTCCAGACGTTAATTGTTCTAACTGTCAGGGAATTCCTCCTCAGTTCTAAGTTGCTTCTCTCCTTGATTAGTTTCCACCCATTGCTTCTTGTCCTGACCCCAGGTGCCTTGGAGAATAGTTTGACTCCCTCCTCTTCATGGCAGCCCCTGAGATACTGGAAGACTGCTATCATGTCTCCCCTGGTCCTTCTCTTCATCAAACTAGACATACCCAGTTCCTGCAGCCGTTCTTCATATGTTTCAGCCTCCAGTGAGTACCCACCCCTCTCCCAGAAGGAGGAAAGATTCTAGGAAAGATTAAAAAGGCAGAATATTATACCTCCCTGGATGAGAAAAGGAGGAACATGCTCTTGCAAAGCAACCCCCATTTTTGCTAATACCCCCAGAAAGATTGGGCCGCCTTATCTACAACACAAAAGACCCACAGCTCCAGGGTGATAGGATTAGCCCTCACTCAAGATCCAAACCAGGACAAAGACATTAAACCGTAAGAGGAATTGCCCAAAGCTCCTTCATTACTGTATTTTTCGGCGTATAAGAGGTTCCAAAGTATAAGACGCACCTAGATTTTGGGGAGGAAAACAAGGGGAAAAAATATCTGCCTCTGTCTCCCAGCAATCTGCCTCCTTGCAACAAACAGCAAGCAATATAGACGATATACACCAGGGATTCCCAAACTTGGCAACTTTAAGACTTGGGGACTTCAACTCCCAGAATTCTGGGAGTTGAAGTCCACAAGTCTTAAAGTTGCCAAGTTTGGGAACCCCTGATATACACTGTTAGTAGTGTTATATTTCAGACTATACTTGTACAGATGCTGTTAAAATTGATGTGCTTTCTGGAAGTATACTTATTCTCTGCTATTTAAAAGAACAGCACCTTTTAAAACAATAGCACAGGGCCTCTTCAGATCAAGCGTTTATTTTAAAAAGCTTCTTCATTTTGTTACGTTGTCTTGATTAATAATATGGCAATCTTTAAAAAATAAGTCTAATAATTTGAACATTCTACAGGCATTTATAGTCATTGACTTGCCTCCTTGCAGCAAACAGCCTGATTAGCACAAGAAAAAACAAAACTGCCTCCCAGCAATTTGCCTGTGGAGCAAACAGCAAGTTTCACTTTCAATTTCTCCCGATCATCAGCTGTTACAGGCTGCAGGGATTGCTGTAGCTTATTGAAGCCTCCGCAAGCCCCCGTTTGCTGCAAAGAGGTAAATTGATGGGAGGCAGAGGCCAAAGGGTTGGGGCCAATGGGTGGGTGGGGCTACATTCAATGTATAAGACACACCCAAATTTTCACCCTTTTTTGGGGGGGAAAGGTGCATCTTATACTCCAAAAAATACGGTACATCAGCACTCAACAAGAACCTACAAAGTTACCCCTGCATGACCCCATGGGAGTCTGACCACCAGAGTACATTTCTTACACAGGAACAGGAAGCTCCAAGGCGGGGCCCAAGAGAGGGTATAAATGTGTGTGTTTTTCTGCCCAGGACCTCAAACCATGTGGTCCTGTCCACCATTAAACCATCTTTCCAAGCAGTCTCCAAGTTTCCAGTGTTTTTCTTCCCACTTGGAACTGAACCCAGATGGACATTTCTTCCAACACTCTCATGACCCTTTTCTTAAAGAATGCTGGTAGGTGAGACCAAAGGAAATAAGACAGAATGTAGAATAATAGTGTTGTAATGGATCTTGGAGATCATCTAGTCCAACCCCCTGCTCATAACAGGAGACATTCTAGACAAACGGCTGCCCAGTCTCTTCTTGAAAACCTCCAGTGATGGAGCACCCACAACTTCTGAAGGCCAAGATGTTCCACCGATCGATTGTTCTCACCATCAGGAGGGTTTCTCCTTAGTTCTAAGTTGCTTCTGTCCTTGATTAGTTTCCATCTATTGCTTCTTGTCCTGCCCTCAGGTGGACTCGAAAATACATTGACTCCTTCTTCTCTTTGACAGCCCCCTGAGTATTGGAAGGCATCAACCCATGAACAGAAGTTGCCTTCAGAAGTTGTGGGAGCTTCTTCACTGGAAGCGTTCAAAAATGGTGTAGGATCTCCTGCTTGGGCAGGGGTTGGGCTAGATGACCTACAAGGTCCCTTCCAACTCTGTTAATCGGTATCTGTATGTCACCCCTAGTCCTTCTCTTCACTAGACTACACATACGTAGTTCCCTCAACCGTTCTTCATATGTTTCAGCCTCCAGTCCCCTTATCTTCTTCATTGCTCCTCTCTACTCTCCTTCTAAGGTCCCAACCCCTGTTTTATATTGTGGTGACCAGAATTGTTTCAAGTGGGCTTTCACCAGTGAAGCATAAATCAGGGCTGTCACTTCACATCAAAGAGAAACTCTAATGAATGAAAACCGGCTGTAGCCCCTGAATTTTTCTTCCCTTAGACACCTCAAAAGTTGGCTCTGGAAAAGCCATGGGGAAACCCATCCTGGTTTCACTTGAGTGCCAGCTTCGTGGTTCCAGCATGATTCGTAAGGTTGAGTCACATGAGTTGATGTGCTGTCCTTCAGGCATGGAAAAAAAGGCCCAGGAGCACGGAAGTGGAGTCAGAAGAAAAACATGCAGTCCGAAGCCAAATTCAACTGCAAGATTTGGAAGAGAAGGAAGGGGGGAAAAACCACCGTCTCCTTGAAAATTGTGAGTCGAAAAAAAGGCAACAGGTTCCAGTTTTTAAATGTGACGAAAAGAGGCTGTGAATCCTAGGTTGCGAACATTGCACAGAAGTGGCAAAACACATAAAACTAATCCAAGAACATTAAAGAGAAGCATCGGCACCACAGCCTGGGACCACACTTAGCTAAGCTATGATGTAATTTGTTTTAATTCTTGCTTGCTGTGTTTCGTGGAGGACTCGGGAGACGATAAATCATGACCTATTGTATAGTTGTTTCCCGCTGTTCTCTCCAGCTATTATTAATGCTTTCTACCATCCAAGCGTGTGTGTGTGTGTGTGTGTGTGTGTGTGTGTGTGTGTTAGAGAGAGAGAGAGTTACTGTACATGACAATGCAACACAAAGTTATCCTGAAGTAATCTGGAAAATAACAATAACCCTAAAGTTTGCATGATATCATTTCTGGGTCTCCCTCCCTCCCTCTATATGTGTGTGTGTGTGTAAATTATCCTAAAAATACAGGTGGGAGGCAGGTGGATGGGCCTATCATGCGCACAAAGGCCAAATTGATTAACAGTGTATAAAGGCAGATATCTCTTCAATGGTTTTTACACTCTGACGATGTTAGCAGAGGCTAAAGAAAGCTAAGTGGGGAATATATTTTAAAATTCCAGAGATTGCAATGTCTGTTTCTTCTTTTATACGTGTGTACGCACACACACGTGCACATGTGTGCATGCACACACACACACACTCCTCGATTGAAGACCATTTGTTTAATGGCTGCTCAAAGTTACGATGGCACTGACAAAAATGAGACTGATAACCAGTCCTCACACTTACAACAATTGCATGCCAATGAAGCGAACTAATGATCTCCTGCAAACTCCACTCCCCTTTCGCTCCTCTTTTATTTATTTCCTCTGGGAGGGGCCATTCATCATCCACCTGTGGCCTTACTCCCAAGTCGACCCGTTATTTAACCGTTCCCTTCATCTGGCAACTCTGTGCATGTGCACACTGGCAACAGGCGCCAGCTGTTCATCTGCCCCACTGATGTCTGACTCTGGAGGCAGCACATAACTCCTAGAGGAGCGACAGGGGAGTGGAGTTTGCAGGAGATCATTAGTTCGCTTCATTGGTTTGTGACTCTCCGAGGCTCCTTGTCAAGTTCTGCAGAGATCAGCCTGGCAGCTCTCCAAGCCAGATAAGGTCTGTGACTGTAAATCCTCCCTCGAAAGACTTGGCTGGATGTGAATGAGCAGAATTCACAGTCAATTAGTAAAAGGGATTTTTGTTAAGACAAGGCATTTACTTCAGGCTCTTTGGAAGCCTCGGTCACAACAGATATGATGCCCCCTAACAGGCTGATGTGGTATAAACTAGCAGCTTCTTTCAGGACACAATGATGGATGGATGTGACAATAGACATCACCTTAAAAAGGAATGTTTATTTAAGATGGATGGGGCTTCTATACTTAAACTTAAGAAGAGACTAAAACTCCCTGCAGTAAAACTCCTGCTGACGTCAGGGCCACAAAGTTTGTCTAGCAACATATGGAAGGAATTTGACCTTGTTTTTGATCGGAGATGTTTTTCAACATTTTAATCTAACTCTACTGCCGCGGGATTTCCTGGTCTTCTCCCAACCAACAAAAGAACAGGTCTGATCCTGCTTAGCTTTTTTCAGTCGACTATCGTTAGTTAGTTGCTGATGGGGATACTATAATATTGATGCTAAGTTAAAATTCCATTTGCTGCTCTTGATAGGAAGCAGGGACACTGTTGTGCTACTGCCGGCTCACAAATTCCAGATGTGAAGGATTGCTGCTTCCCGGGTTCCCATCTATCCTTCCTAAGCTGTGCTCCACAGATGTGTTGAAAATCTAGTCCTCATGGATGGTGACCAGGAGAATTGGGAATTAGCAGTCCCAACCCATCTGGAAGACACCAATTTGAGGAAGGTTCATCTAACCCAGTCTTTTCAGAATTTGGTGATCATAAGATGTATGGACGTCAACATCTGGAATCTTCCAGTTGCCAAGGTTGAAAAACACTGATTTAATCTATTTGCTGACCAAACATGGTGATACAGGTTATAAGGAAGGCTGAGCCCTGAAGAACTGATGTTTTCCAATTGTGGTGTTGGATAAGACTCTTGAGAGTCCCTTGGCTTGCAAGGAGATCAAACTAGTCTATCATCTATCTATCTATCTATCTATCTATCTATCTATCTATCTATCTATCTATCTATCTATCTATCTATCTATCTATCTATCTATCTATCTATCTATCTACCTACCTACCTACCTACCTACCTACCTACCTACCTACCTACCTACCCACCCACCCACCCACCCACCCACCCAAGGAATGCCTCCTTGAGCTATTTCAACCAAACTTGGTACACAGATAACTTAACCTCTGGAAAAAAAATACTGTGGGGGTAAGACACCTAACACCCCTTGTGGTGTGTATGTGTGTGTGTGTAGTGTATTGCAGCATAACTCCAGAATGCCTGGGCTGCTGAAATGAAAGGGAATGAATTATAACTAGAGTGTGAAATCACTGTATTTTTGACAGTGATAGTGTACATTTTGGATTCAAGTTCTGTTACAGATACAGCCTGTTGTGCCTTAAAATGGCTTCTACTGTACAGCACAGTAGAGTTAACATGGCAACAGCTTCACAGTACTCCACAAGGGGGCTTCCTCTGGTAAGGGGCATTGGTTCTTAAACAAAAAACCACCCTAGGCCCTCAGCTTCATGCAAAAAAGGCAAGTCTTGGGGGAAGTGCCTGCTAATACAGATAATCACCTCAAAGGCTGTTCCCTGTAGTTTTGGACACTACAGATATAATTCATTCCTTTTCCTGTCTAATAAAGGATTGAGATAAATAAATACCCGGTCAATATCGGGTTATCAGCTAGTCCTAAATAAAATCAATCCTGATTGAAATCAATCCTATTGTTCTTTGGAAGGACAAATATGGAAGCGGAAGTTCAAGTTCATCTTGGCCACCCAATGAGAAGCAAGGACTACCTGTAGTCCATGTCGTTGCAAAGAGTCAGAACACAACTTAGTGACTCAACAACAACAACAACAACTTGTTTTGATTTGCTTTTCCTTTTCTCTCTCTTTCTTTTAAAGCAGGGATGTCCAAACTTGGGAACTTTAAGACTTGTGGACTTCAACTCCCAGAATTCCCCAGCCAGCCTGGCTGGGGAATTCTGGGAGTTGAAGTCCACAAGTCTTAAAGTTCCCAAGTTTGGACATCCCTGTTTTAAAGCATAGCAATTAAAGTATTGAAGCGGGCAAGAGACGATGGGTAGATGATTTCCCTTTTTTTGTTGCTGTTTTGATTTGCTTTTCCTCTTTTAGGTGGATGACATGATTAGAAATTAGACAGGATGGAAAGAAAAAGTGTTCTAATAAAGGGTGACCCGATTAAAAGCTAGACTAAGTGGTAGGAATAAGAGAAGGGGGAATATTAGTGTACACATTTCTATATAATAAAAGTAATCAGGGAAAACATGGAATAATTGGATAATTATATAATAATAATAACAACAACAATAATAACAACATATAATTATATAATTAAAATCAACAACAACAACAACAACATCATCAATATTACACACATGACCGAAGAGTGTTTCAAATAGGAACACAACTCCCTTATGTGTTATTTACTTCTTCCTCACGCATGTGCTGCAGGGAAAACGAAATATTGCATTTCCACTTTTTAGCTGTGAAGAAGCAATTGAACTCAAAGAATATAAAGACTCAGCTCTTCTTGGTATTTACACAGACGCTGTATAAATTTGAACAACCTTCCTGCTCATTAGACAAGGATGGAAAGCAAACAGTCTCATTTTTCAGTTCCTTCCTTCCTTCCCAACGGCGGGGACTTATTCACCTCCAGTTTGGTTCCCCACCCACCTTCAAAACATCCTCTGGGGCGTTTATGCTTAAGATTTTAGCACATCTCCAAATCTAGTCTATCTTTCTTCTATATACATAAAAACGGCTGTGTGTGTGTGTGTGTGTGTGTGTTCCAGCATAACTCTAGAACATCTCGAGCAATTTTAACCAAACTTGGTACACAGATGATTTTCTCTATAGAAACAAATACTGGGTGGGGAGGGGGGGGGTAAGACACCCCTAACACCCCTCGGAGTGTGTGTTCTGTTAAGATACAGTCTGTTGTGCCTTAAAATGGCTTCTAGTGTACTGCTGTAAAATGGCTTCTACTATACAGCCATTGTAACAGATTCACAGTACTCCACAAGGGAGCTCCTTCTGGTAAGGGGAAAAATCCAACATTATGTTTGGTCCATTTTTCTACTATAAATAAATACCTGGACAACTCCGGGTTATCGACTAATACTGTATTTTTCCGAAAATAAGACATATTGTTTTTAAGCCACTAAATATGCCTTGGTCTTATAATTTGGGGGGGGGGGTGACCATGCTTGCAAGCAGCAGCAACCCCCCCCCCTTTCCAGCCATGCAGAGGTAGGGGCATTCCGAAGGCACCGAGCCTCAGGAGCGCCTGTTCACCGCCCTCCGGCTCTCGCGGCTTGGCACCTTCGGAATGCCTCTCCCTCTGCATGTCTGGAGAAAATGTGCGGTGGGGGGGTGATTGGTTGGGGGCATCTGGGGGCTCTTCCCATCCACCCAGATCAAGAGGTGGGTGCCAAAGTCCAGGAGCTCGGCATTGAGGACCTGCCGCGTGGACAGGTCGCTCCGTCAGGCCAGGAAGGGAGCGGGCTTGCTGGCGCCAAGGGCCGCCCTCCTTGTCAAAAGGGCCGCACCACCTCCAGAGGTGGCCCAGAGCAGCAGCTGCGGTGCCAGCAGTGAGACCCGTCTGTGGCTGCTGGCCCCGGCTCCCTGCGTGTGGCACCCACCGGGCCACCCCAAAAAGCAGCCCTGCAGTTCAGGACGAGGAGGAACAGCCGCCGCCGCTGCCGCCTTCTCCCGCCACCGCCGCTGCCATCCTTAAACACTGAGAGGAGCCTGAGGGCGCTGGGCCACCACAATAACAATCCTCCACCAGCACCTCCAGCCCGCGGTGCGAGGCAGCCTGGGAGTGCGAGTCCCACACCGGGCAGGTGTGCCCTGAGAGAAAGGGTGCGGGACTCGCACTCCTAGGCTGCCTCGCGCTGTGTCACCATCCAGCAGATGCATGAATTCTGATAAATTATAGCCGTTCCAGAAAGATCCACAGAAAATACAAGGAACTAGTTGAGCCAAAAGAGAAAGATATGGACACAAAGATTTTCCTAAGCACCAAAAGACAAAATAAGAAACAATGGATAGAAAGGAACCAGTGGTGGGGTTCAATTTTTTTTACTAGTGGTTCTGTGGGTGTGGCTTGGTGAGGGTGGCACCCCACTCCAGGGGAAGGATACTGTAACATCTCCATTAAACTTTGGGGAGAATTGGTCAAACTTTGCAACTTTAAGTCTGAAAGACTTCAGCTTCCAGACTTCTCCAGCCAGCAAAGCTGAAGTCCTTCAGACTTAAAGTTGCAAAGTTTGCCCACCCCTGTCCTACACCAATGCCATTTCAGAAAAATGGCTGTCCAGTCTCTTCTTAAAAGTTGTGCACCCACAACGTTTGAAGGCAACCCGGTTAATTGTTCTCACTACTACGAAATTTCTCCTAGTTTAGGCTGCTTCCCTCCTTCTTTAGTTTCCATCCATTGTTTCTTCTCTTAACTTCTGGTGCTTTGGAAAACAGCTTGACCCCCCTCCTCTTTGTGGTAGCTTCTCAAATATCATGTCTTCCCTAGTCCTTCTTTTCACCAGACTAGACATACCCAATAGGGACGTGGTGGCTCAGTGCCTAAGACGCTGAGCTCGTCCGTCAGAAAGTTCAGCAGTTTGATGGTTCGAATCCCTAGCGCTGCGTAACAGAGTGAGCTCCCGTGACTTGTCCCAGCTTCTGCCAACCTAGCAGTTTGAAAGCACGTAAAAAATGCAAGTAGAAAAATAGGAACCACCTTTGGTGGGAAGGGAACAGCGTTCCGTGCACCTTTGGTGTTGAGTCATGCTGGCCACATGACCATGGAGACGTCTTCGGACAGCGCTGGCTCTTCGGCTTTGAAACGGAGATGAGCAGCGCCCCCTAGAATCAGGAACAACTAGAGGGGAACCTTTACCTTTAGACATACCCAATCCCTGCAATCATTCTTCATATGTTTTAGTCTCCAGTTCCCTAATAATCTCTGTCAATCTTCTAGGCTAGTAGGTTAATGGCAGAGGTGAATCTAGTTCATCATAGCTCAGGCTCATTATCATCATATGTCAAGCCAGCTCTCTCTGGCAGCAATACAGTGATTCCTACATTCCAGAAGAAGTGACGAAGAGCAAAGTCTAGTGGTCCAATTTCATTCCTTGAGGCTTAATAATTGGAGATCTCTACGTCAGTTACGACATTCTAAATATTAGACCCTTAAAATAAACAACACAGCACTATTTTAAATCAATACACAGGAAATACACAAGTATACCCAATCCACTACACCAGGGCTCATTGGGCACAAAACCTAATGACTGATTTATAACATTATAGAAGTAACTGCAAGAGAAATGTCTTTTTCTGGGGCAAGGAACATGTTTGCATGGTAGCCAGCATGCTCCCCGTCTAGGAATGTGTTTCTCAACTTGGCAGCTTCCCGATAGATGCGTGTCAATTCCCAGAATTAAAAGTCAACCGGACAATTGTTGAGAATTCTGGGAGTTGTATACATCTGCGACTTGCCAAGATTAAGAAGGATGATTTAAACCATTACTCACAGATATGTGTTTGTCATCTACCCACTGACATCATATCAACCAACAGATCTTATAATTCAACACGGTGTCTCACTCCCAGTAGTTAACAACAGTTAAGTAAAGATCATTAGCACTTTGTTAAGATGGTTTTTAAAGAAATCCCTGCCACGGCTGGCTTTGTATTATTAGTTTCTCCTAATCTTGGTGTTTTCACACGTAAAATGGAGTGAATAACAGTCATTGCTTCTTAATTGACATTCATGATAGCATTTTCCCAGAAGAGTACATGAAAGTCACAATATAATTTAAAAAACAACATCATCAAAACTGGCTGATCCCAATATGGATTTGGGTAGTTTTGCCTCCCAGTTGGAAAGTTGTTGGATTCAAATCTGTGATGGGGCGGGCAAGAGACGGTCTCCAGATATTATGGAACTCTAACACCCATTAGATGTCAATATGTCAATGGTCCATTGACAACATCTGGAAGAAAACCACATCTAATCTGCAACTGAGTTAAATTTGTACTTAATCTTGATCAAGAATCATAGCCGAAGAAGTAACAATATTCTAAGGCATTGTTACTCCACCTTGGGCATTTTAAACTGTGTGGATCTCAACTCCCAGAATCCTACCCATTGGCTGGGGAATTCTGGGAATCTAAGTCTACAAAGTTTAAAGTTGAGAAACACTGGTGTAAGGGCATAGGGAGGGATCTCTTGACTACATCACTCATACTCTGGGTCAGGGGTCTCCAACCTTTGCAACTTTAAGTCTGAAGGACTTCAGCTCCCAGAATTCTCCAGCCAGCAAAGCTGAAGCCCTTCAGACTTAAAGTTGCAAAGGTTGGAGACCCCTGCTCTAGGTCACTACCTCTTGGAATTTCTACTAGCATCCATTTGTAAACATACAGAAACAATATACAGTCATGATAAAACAGAGGCTATGATCATGCAGAAAATCCTATAAGCAAATACGAAATTCCTTTTTCACTGCATTTTATATATAGTATGTTTACCGTTGCCTTTCCATGGGTTCAGATATCTTATTCAGACCTAGCAAATATGCACCCTGCCCTCCTTCCGTTATATTTCAAGCCTTTTTCTAAAAACCCAGACAATTTATCCTTATTCTGTCTTCTCCTTGTTATGTCAGGCTGACCGAAAATTATCTGGGATACAGGCTGTTGATTTTGGGTGCTGTTAAAGGGCAGACTGTTAATTGTTGAATGTAACATTGCTGCTAAGTTACTGCCTGGCAGACGAGCTGCTGACATAGTTTTCTGTCCCAGGAGCCAAACTAACATGGCTAGCCAAGGAAACATTGTCTTTGGTGAAATAGGATGCTCTTAAGAGAACAATGGCAAATCTAGGCAGCATACTAAAAAGCAGAGGCATCACCCAAGTGCTTACAGTCAAGGCTATGGTTTTCCCAGTTGCAATGGATGGCTGTGAAGGTTGGACCATAAGAAAGACTGAGCGCCAAAGAATGGAGGCCTTTGAACTCTGGTGCTGGAGAAGACTCCTGCGAGTCTCTTGGACTGCAAGACGATCAGTCCTAGAGGAGATCAACCCTGACTGCTCTTTAGAAGGCCAGATCCTGAAGGGGAAACTCAAGCCCTTTGGCCACCTAAGGAGAAGGAAGAAGGACTCCCTGGAGAAGAGCCTCATGTTGGGAACGATGGAGGTCAAAAGAAGAAGGGGACGACAGAGAATGAGATGGCTGGATGGAGTCACCGAAGCAGTCGGCATGAGCTTCAATGGACTCCAGAGGATGGTAGAGGACAGGAAGACCTGGAGGAACGTTGTCCAAGGGGTTGCAATGATCAGACACAACTTCACAACCAACAACAACAAGAGAACAAAATGTAGGGTGTGAGCTCCACTAACAGGGAAGATATGACAACAGCAAAAGGTCGACACTACTCAGGAGCACTGGAAAACAGAAAAGCAGATCCCTGGTGTGCATGCATGCGCCAAGAAGCTGAATCTCTGGTTTCCAGCAGACGTGCTGACCAGCTGGTCTTCATGCATGCATGTGCACAGAAACTGGAAGACCAGTTTGACATGCGTGCAGCAGGGAGCCGCTCTTCCGGTTTCCGGTGCTCCCCTCCCCCACGTACACGCTCCTGTTTTGGCACTCGGTGCCGAAAAGATTCGCCAACACTGTCTCAGGTCATCTGACCATTTTCCGTGCTTTGCTGCCTAAAGTTTTGCTGAAGTACGAGCTACAAAGTGGCTCCCAGAAAGTTTAAAACGCGCGCTACAGAGGCACAAAAAGTACCGTCTGAGAATATCCTAGGGAGGAAATAAAAGAGAATCAGAGTCAAGAGGCACATCAGCAAATAACAACTGGATCCCCACCACCAAGGCTAAAATCTGCTGCTCGTCACCCGCCCATAACCTAGCAAAACCTTGGAATATTTCCAAAGGAAAACAAACCATGCCCTTGCGTAGAATTCACACCCCCTTCGCATCAGAGGAGATCCAATCAATCATTCTAAAGCAATACAATACAATAGCAGAGTTGGAAGGGACCTTGTAGGTCTTCTAGTCCAACCCCCTGCGTAGGCAGGAACCTTATACCATTTCAGACAAATGGCTATCTAACATCTTCTTAAAGACTTCCAGGGTTGGGGCATTCACAACTTCTGGAGGCAAGCTGTTCCAGAGGTTAATTGTTCTAACTGTCAGGAAATTTCTCCTTAGTTCTAAGTTGCTTCTCTCCTTGATTAGTTTCCACCCATTGCTTCTTGTCCTGCCCCCAGGTGCCTTGGAGAATAGTTTGACTCCCTCTTCTTTGTGGCACCCTCTGAGATATCGGAACACTGCTATCATGTCTCCCCTGGTCCTTCTCTTCATCAAACTAGACATACCCAGTTCCTGCAACCGTTCTTCATATGTTTTAGCCTCCAGTCCCCTAATCATCTTGGTTGCTCTTCTCTGCACTCTTTCCAGAGTCTCCACGTCTTTTCTACATTGTGGTGACCAAAACTGCATTCGCTGCCTGGGGAATTCTGGGAGTTGAAGTCCAGACATCTTCAAGTGGACAAGGTTGAGAAACACTGCTCTAAAGGGAACCAACCCTGACCCTCCTTTGGAAGGACAGAGGCCGAAGCTGGAGCTCAAGTACTACGAGGAGAAAGGACCCCTTGGAGAAGACCCCCGGTGTTGGGAAAGGCGGAAGGCAGAAGGCGACGGCAGAGGATGAGATAGTTGGATAATCTCATTGACCTAATGTGTTCAGGCCTGGAAGCCATTTTGGTCATTGGATTATCAGGCGTGCCACATTTAGTGCTGTGGGAAACCGGGAGGGGGGAGTTGTAGGGAGCTGGGGAGATGTAGAGCCACAACAACATTCCTTTCTCTGTGAGGCAAGGACATCCTGCCTGGCACCTGGAGGGGTGTGACTGGGAGGCATTTCCAGTTGGGACGGTGCATGGATTGGACCATATGATGGACATGTGGGTGCTGGGCAGGGACTTGGACTTTCGTTTGGGTGGGCAAAATCCGCAAAATTTCAGATTCGGGTTTTCCCAGATGTGCCAATAGGACACCTCTAATAAAACGGGACTTTGAGGAACTTCTAGCCTCGGAGTTTTATTTCGTCCAGGGTGTTACATGGGACCCTGACACAACAAACATCGGCAGATAGTGGAGCACAGGAGGGCTTAACATGCTGTGGTCTAGGGGGCCCTGGAGTGACAGGCACAACCTAGCGAACAAACAAACCACAACAACATCTGAACACACATATTTCATGATATGTGTCCCAGGATCCAACCTGGGTTGGTCACCAGGGCCAGAGGTTTTGTCTTCTGAGCTTTCGGAGCCCATCCTCTGGGAATTTCTAGAATCTTCAGGGATCTTCTAGAACAGAGAGGGCGAACCTTTTTCAAAAGGTGTGCCAAAACTGTGGGTGCAAGCTCCCCCCCCACCTGTGCATGCGTGAGTGACCCTCCCCTGCATGTGTGAGTGACCTGTGCATGCGTATGGGGGAATTTTCACCCTTCCAAGGCTCCGGAGGCTTTCCTGAAGCCTGGGCTGGGTGAAAACTGCCTCCCCCAGACCTCTGTTTTCGCCCTCCCCGGGCTTCAGGAAAGCCTCCGGAGCCTGGAGAGGGTGAAAAACAGGCCCAACGGGCCAACTGGAGTTATGCTGGCTGGGGGATTCTGGGCGTTGAAGTCCACAGGACTTAAAGTCGCCAAGGTTGAGAAACACTGTGTTAAAGAGTACACCCAATTTTTTTTTGTTTCCTAGGCTAGGTCTGAGCAATTTTCTTGAAGGGAAGGCCGCATTTAATACTGCAATGCTCTCTACATGGGGCTCCCCTTGAGGTGCACCCGAGGACTGCAGCTTGTCCAGAATGCGGCCGCGCGGGCAGTTATGGGAACCTCTAGGTTTGCCCATGTAACACCACTCCTGCGCGAGCTGCACTGGCTGCCTGTTGTCTTTCGGGTGCACTTCAAGGTGTTGGTTATCATCTTTAAAGCGCTCCATGGCTCGGGACCTAGCTATTTGCGGGATCGCATCCTGCCCCATACATCCCTTCGGCCGATTCGCTCCCACAGAGAGGGACTTCTCCGGGTGCCGTCCACTAGGCTATGCCAGCGGGCGACGCCCAGGGGAAGGGCCTTCTCTGTGGCGGGCCCGACCCTCTGGAACGACCTTCCCCCCGAAATTAAAACAACTACGGACCTCCGCTCCTTCCGTCAAAAACTAAAAACGCACTTCTTCTGCCTGGCCGGCTTGGGTTAATTAGCTGAATATTTCAAACTGTTTTAATAGGGATTTTTAGGGGTATTAGTTTTAGTTAGCTTGGGATTTTAGCGCAGGGTCTAGATTTAATTCATTTTAAATTGTATTATAATGTTTGTTGTTTGTATATGTCTTTTAAATTCCTTGTGCCCCGCCTCGAGTCCCTTCGGGGAGAGAGAGAGCGGTTTACAAATTAAATTATTTGTTTATTTATTTATTTTTGAGCATCCCCCCGCCCCACCTCAAAAAAAGAGCCATAGGCAGTGACTGTTTCAGCTGCTGAGATTAAGTCATCCATTTGCCACAAAAATACTCCTGGGAAAGATGAAGCCCGGAGGAAAATTGTAAGAGCTCCTATTTCTCTTCCGATAGATTTCCTCGGAACATGGATGTTCTTTATTAGGGGTCCCAATGGGGGAGCATCACCGTGGACGTGGTTGATTGAGTAACAACAGATTCCCACCTCCCCTCATTCCGCTACTGCCCTCCTCATTTGTAATTGGATTTTAGCAGTTGGCATTAACTTATTCCCATTTGTGTGTATGTATGTGTGATTGTAAATCACCCAGAGTTACCCTGTGGTAAGATAAGTGACCAATAAATTTTATAAATAAATAGATTAGCAAACTATCCCTCAGCCAGTTCACAGCCTATTAGTCTCACATGTGGATAATGCACTAAACTCCTTAACCACAGCCAGAATTAAGAGAGGGGGAAAATCTTACCATTTAGATTAGAGGAGAGTGGAAGATTGAATCGAGAACTGATAAGACTGAGTAGCTTTTGAGATAAGAAAGTTGTTTACTGCTCCAGGTGAGATTTGCATTCTCAGGGGGATCAAATAGGATTAGGAAAATCTGAATTTAAATCCCAGCTTGAAGAGGGAATGGGTGATTTTAGGAAAAGTTACCGACTTCCAAACCTTAGAATCAGAATAGAGCTGGAAGGGACCTTGGAGGTCTTCTAGCCCAGCCTGCTGCTCAAACAGGAGATCCTAAACCTGGGGCCTGCAAAGTTGGCTCTTTTAAGACTGGTGGACTTCAACTCCCAGAATATGCTGGCTGGGGAATTCTGGGAGTTGAAGTCCACCAGTCTTAAAAGAGCCAACTTTGCAGACCCCTGTCCTAAACCATTTCAGACAAGTCCAGTCTCCTCTGAAAAACTTCCAGTGATGAAGCATCCACAACTTCTGGAGACAAACTGTTCCACTGGTTAATTGTCCTCACTGTTTGGATGTTTCTCCTTAATTCCAGGTTGCTTCACCCCTTGATTAGATTCCATCCATTGTTTGGTTTGTTTTTTCCTGTCCTCTGGTGCTTAGCCTGCTTCACCAGATTATTATTGTCAGGGGAAGCAATTCTAAGGAAAAATACCGAGTACGCATCTCAGATTTTAGAAAGAAAAAATATCCATATGACCTTGCTTTAATTTAATTTAATTTCAACTAAACTAAACTTTTAATCTTAACTTTTATATTACTTTTTTACTGTTGGCTGTACACCCTGAGTCCCGAAAGGGAGATAGGGCGGCATATAAATGCAATAAATCTTAATCTTAATCTTAAACACTCGGTGGTTGTAGCTTTAGTGCTGGTGTTTCTTCCTGCAATGCTTCAGGGAGGGAGCTGAAGATAAGATGAAGAACAGCTTGCCTCCAGAAGCCTCCAGAAGTTGTCAATGCCCCAACACTGGAAGTCTTTAAGAGGATGTTGGATAGCCATTTGTCTGAAACGGTATAAGGTTCCTGCCTAGGCGGGGGGGGGGGGGGAGGGTTGGACTAGAAGACCTCCAAGGTCCCTTCCAACTCTGCTATTGTATAAGGCAGACAGTTTTTCTATCTCCTCAAAACATCAAGGTAAAGGTTCTCCTCGCACATGTGTGCTAGTCAGTGGTAGGTTTCCATTTTCTTTACTACCGTTTTGCTTATGCGCGTGTGACACTTCTACACATGCGCAGAAGCATCCAGATGGGTGGGCGGAGCCTCCCGCCACTGCCACTACCAGTTCAATCAATCCAGGCCGAACCAGAAGCAACCTCGGTACTCATTGTGAATTGGTTCTGGGACAAGTGATGAGCACCAAAAATGAATTTTCCCGTAAGGAATAATGAGGTGAGTCACAAGGCATGTAGCGTACCAAACAAACAATGAGTACTGGGACATTTTGCCATCAAAATATGCTGAGTACCAAATTTGATGAGTTTCAAAGCAGTGGAGTACAAGGTAAAAGGTAACGATTCCCTCGCACATGCATGCTAGTCGTTCCCAACTCTAGGGGGCGGTGCTCATCTCCATTTCAAAGCGGAAGAGCCAGCGCTGTCCGAATATGTCTCCGTGGTCATGTGGCCGGCATGACTCAACACCAAAGGCCCACGGAACACTGTGACCTTCCCACCAAAGGTGGCCCCTATTTTTCTACTTGCATTTTTTATGTGCTTTTGAACTGCCAGGTTGGCAGAAGCTAGGGCAAGTCGCGGGAGCTCACTCTGTTACGTGGCGCTGGGGGATTCGAACCGCTAAACTGCCGACCTTTCTGATTGACAAGCTCAGCGTCTTCACCCCTGAGCCACCATGTCAAATTGGACATCAAATTGAACATGAAATTGGACCCCAAATCCACAGCGTTGCCTAGCCATGGAGAAGGATCTCAGCACCCACAATCGCCCCATTCAACATGGGAGATCCAACATGGGAAACGTCATCTATATACCTTTCAAGAGAAGAATGCCACAAGTCCATTTTAATAGCTCTGAGTAATCCCTTACTCCTACTTTAGTGCATACAATTACCAAGTCTGTCAACAAACCTTAACTGCATTTCCAGTGTTCAAAGGATGTAATTCATTGTAATCATTATCTCACCTTTAATAAGCAGGTCCATATTCTCCAGACAGAAAATGTGGACTGGGAAGGTTTAGTCTAGGAAAGAACATAAGGGCTGAAGGCCTCTTAATTACTATGTTCATCATCATATCAAGCCATAGTATGGGGAATAGAGCTGGAAGGGACCGTGGAGATCTTCTAGTCCAACCCCCTGCTCAAGCAGGGGATCCTATACCCTTTCAGACATGTGGCGATCCAATCTCTTCTTAAGCCCCAGTGATGAAGGCCCTACAACTGTGATGGCGAACCTATGGCACACATGCCACAGGTGGCACGTGGAGCCATTTGTCAGGGCACGCGAAGCATTGCCCTGTCAGCTGATTTCAGCCTTTTGAGGCCATTTTTCGCCCTCCGGGGGCTTCCTTGAAGCCTCCGAAGCATGAAAAACAGGCCCCACAGGCAAACCGGAAGTTTGGAAACTGGTTGTTTGCACTGGGGTTTTGTGCAAAGCATTATGGGTATGGCACGCCTGCAGATGACACCCCCCGCGCTCCCCCTGCTTTTGGCACGCGAGCCAAAAAAGGTTCGCCATCTCTGCCCTACAACTTCTGAAGGCAGCTTCTGTTCCACTGGGGAAGACAGAAGGTAAAATCTTGGGAGTTATTCCCAGCCAAAGAAAAGACATTTTCAGCTGCCAAACTAGGTGCCCAGAAATTTCAGCTGAACTGGAAAGAAATGGACTCAGCTCCTTAACAGAAACAAGGTCAAGTGGCTGGCTCTCTCCCTTTGTACTTTTCAGGCTGATCATTAAACATAAAACCAGCAGGTGTTTTGGGCTCTACATGCCATAATGCCCAGCATGCATCATCCCAGCTCAGCTCTGCCGCGCATGCATGTACGCCTTCCGCTTGCCAGATGGTCTTCAGGTCTCTGCCGCGCATGCATGGGAGATGGGGTGCATGCGAGAGGCGCATGTGGGGGCCACAGGCACGGGGGAAAGAGCACATGCAGGGACACACACACAAATGTGCAGGGTGGGAAGCATGTGGCAGAACGTATGTGCATGCGCTGGGGTGGGGTGTATACATGGGTTCCATTTGTGCATTGATATTTCAGGGGTTTGGCACGCTTTGGGCACTTGGTCTGGAAAAGGTTTGCCATCACTGCCATATGCTATAATATTCAGTTTGCTCCTTCTCTTTAATTGCAAGTGTTAGCCTATTCGTTTCTGCTCATTCAAATATTTTCCTAATCACCTTCTCATCCGTAGGAATCCCTTCACTTTTCCAGTGTTGTGCAAATACAATCCTTGCTGCTGTTATTACATGGATAATCAAATATATATTTTCTTTACTGTAAGTTTCTGGTAAGATCCCCAGCAAAAATATTCCGGGTTTCAAATCAATAGATTGTTGTATCATTTTCTCCAACCACCTATGTATTTTTGTCCAATATCTTTTGGCTTCTACACATGTCCACCACATATGATAGTACGACCCAGGTGTCTGATGGCATTTCCAACATTTAGCCGATTTATCTTTAAACATCTTTGCCATGAAGAACTTCCATTTAGAATGGAATGGAATGGAATGGAATGGAGTGGAGTGGAGTGGAGTGGAGTGGAGTGGAGTGGAGTGGAGTGGAGTAGAGTAGAGTAGAGTAGAGTAGAGTAGAGTAGAGTAGAGTAGAGTAGAGTAGAGTAGAGTAGAATAGAATTCTTTACTGGCCAAATGTGATTGGATACACAAGGAATTTGTCTTTGGTCCATAATAATATATACTCATCAAGAATCATAAGATACAACACTTAGGGGTGATAGTCATAGGTTACTAATAAGCAATCAAGTATACTAATAAAACAATATAAACAATATAAGATACAAGCGACATGGTTATAGTCATAAGTGGAAAGAGATGAATACTAGTAAGGAAGAGAATAATAATAATAATGCAGTCTTGGTAAATACTTTGACAGTGTTGTGGGAATTAGTTGTTTAGCAGAGTGATGGCATTCAGGGGGAAAACTGTCCTTGTGTTTAGTTGTACTAGTGTGCAATGCCCCTTAGCGTTGTTTTGAGGGTAGAAGTTGAAACCATTTGTGTCCAGGATGCATTTTCCCAGCCCTCTTTTTGACCCGTGCAGTGTACAGGTCCTCAATGGAAGGCAGGTTGGTGGTCAATGTTTTTTTCTGCAGTTCTGATTATCCGTTGAAGTTCTTGTCTGTCTTGTTGGGTTGCAGAACCAAACCAGACAGTGATGGAGGTGCAGGCGACAGGCTCAATCATTCCTCTGTAGAACCGAATCAGCATCTCTTCGGGCAGTTTGGGCTTCCTGAGCTGGCGCAGAAAGAACATTCTTCGTTGTTGTGCTTTTCTGATGGCGTTTTTGATCTTGGGTGTCCATTTTAAGTCTTGAGGTATGATAGAACCTAGAAACCTGAAGGTCTCTACTGTTGATACCGTGTTGTCAAGGATTGTAAGAGGTGGTAGCATGGGAGGGTTTCTCCTAAAATCCACCCCCATTTCTACGGTTTTGAGTGCATTTAGCTCAAGATTGTTCTGGTTATTGATGATGGCCATTCCACAACAAAGGCCCTCTGAATCCGATGCTGCAAATATTACTCAAAATGTCTACCTGACTTGGAAAGGTCACAATTTAACTTTTGGGTCCCACATGGTTTATTTCCAAAGGAAGGCGCACCTGAGGGTTAAACCTAAGCAGCAAATTGCTCCTGAATCTCCCAGAAAGCCAGGGAGTCCTCTTCATCGCCAGTCCTACGTGCCTGCACTTCTTATTATGTTCAGACAAAGACAACTTGCTGTAAAGGGACTTCTTTTTTTTCTTTCTTTCTTTCATTCTTCCCCCTCTAGCCAATGTCTCGTTCCCAAGCTGGAGCTTCTTTCTATTCCAGTCAGAGACGGTCTTGATGCTTTTTAATCCTCTCCGAAGACGACAATGGAGGGGTCTTGCCAGCCACCCCTGAGATTACGGAAGGAAAGAGCTTGTGCGCGCTGGGGAGGAATGGCCGCCTGCCAGAGAAAATGCAGTGACAGGCCCCGACAGAGCTCAGCTTTGGCGGGCTTCCTCTCTGTGCGTGATTATTTACACCGGGGCTAGGCTGGGAGAAGCAACAAAGACTGCAGGAATCCATCTGCTCAACTCTGAATATTCATCGGTAGCCCTCTTCCCTTCCCTTCCCTTCCCTCCTCCTCCTCCCCCTGATCCTGGGCCGCTTCTGCTATGACTGCAAACAAAGTCAGATTTATCGTATGTATTTAGGGTATCCATAAGTCATTCCCCTTGGCCGAAGGGTGACATCTGAAAACAGGAAACGGTCATAGAAATGCCAATTCACTCAACCTTCTTCCCTTTGCAAGATTCCTCCTCCCCCCCCCAAAAAAATCACTGTGATAGGAAGATTTTGGAAAGGGGGAAAAAAGGAGGGGAAATGGTGCCTTCCCTAAGGGTTGGGGGTGGGTGGGAAGGAAGAGGAAGATAGTTTCTCCCCCTCCCCAGAAGTGGTGGTGATGGTGGCTTCGCCAAGGGCCCAAAAACTTACAACAGGGGTGTCCAAACTTGGGAACTTTAAGAGTTGTGGACTTCAACTCCCAGAATTCCCCAGCCAGCATGGCTGGCTGGGGAATTCTGGGAGTTGAAGTCCACAACTCTTAAAGTTCCCAAGTTTGGACATCCCTGACTTACAACATCAAACCGGATCAACAAATATCAAATCCTGGTATCCAGCAAGCTTGGCATCATCTTGAGGTCCTTTTAAAGACATTATTCTGGGTCTAAAGTAATTCTTCAGTCTTAATTTGTAAATAAGGAACTGGTTTTCTCCTTGGGTTTTTTTTTTAAATAGCACATTTAAATGTTTTCTAAATCTGAGGCCCCAAAGAAGTTCTTTTTCATTCAAATCTGGGATGAGAAGGGATGACCATCCTAGAAGGCATCAGTTAGTTAGAAGAAGCATGGTAACTTTCTTTGTTTCAGAACTCTACCAGGCTGGGTGTCAAAATTCACAATCGTCACATTGTCTTCAATGCCTAACTCCTACTTGTTCAGATACGTTTAAGGGCAAACAAAGATCTCTAAGGAACCTTTAAGGAAATGTTTGATTTAGTCAAACAAAACAGAAACCATTTCCCATTTTTCAAAGCGGAAAATAAAAAAAGAAGAGTTTTAAAGAAGCAGGAAATCGATTTGTACAGATCTCAGATGCTTGTTAGGGCTTCTAAGGAATGCCTCTTTGAAGCAGAAACTTTAAGAAAACTTAGCCACTTATTAACATTTGATTCGCGGCCAACATTCCACAATCGAAATACACTTTGTCTTTCGAATTCCACAGCACCTACTTTCAGGCTATATTTTAATCATTAGGGCCAAGTGATACTTTGATAACCGGTCAAAGAACTAAGAAAAGAAACGGAGAACTGCAGTCTGATCATAGGAACGCAGAGAAAATTTTCACTGAGCTCCATAGATCCTTCTTCCAAGTAAATGCAAATGACACTGTAACCTACAGTTCTCAAAATGGTGGGGAGAATTCATCGGAAGATCATTTAATTAAAAGAATTGGGGAGCTGGCTGGCAATAAGAAGTTTGGGCTGAAAAAAAATAATCCCCAGGACCAGTTAGAAAACACAATTCTGGAACAAACAGAGCATTTAACTTGGCATGGCGAATTCCTACATATCCTACATTTCCACCCGAAGCTCAAGATGAGTATGATAAAAGCCCTAGGATTCTCCCTGGGATGGCTCAATTAGCACAGGAGTTACTATCTTGATGTAACCCATCAAGCAGTGAAGACAGGAGTGTAAATCAACCACTTGCAAGAGAAGGAAAATGGACTTAAAACATGGATTGTATCTTCTGTGAATGGGCTCACTCTGAACCAACCAGGGAGCAAAATAATCTATCTGGGCGCTCTCTTTCTCTCTCTCCCTCCATTTCTCTCCTTTTCTCTCTCTCTCTCTCTCCCTTTCTCTCTCTCTCTCTCTTTCTTTCTCTTTCTCTCTCCCTCTTTCTCTCTCTCCCGCTCTCCCTCCCTCCATTTCTCTCCCTTTCTCTCTCTCTCTCTTTCTTTCTTTCTCTCTCTCTTTCTCTTGCCCTTTCTCTCTCTCCCTTTCTCTCTCTCTCTTTCTTTCTCTCTGTGTTTCTCTCTGCTTTTCTCTCTCTTTCTCTTGCCCTTTCCCTCTCTCCCTTTCTCTCTCTTTCTTTCTCTTATTTATTTATTTTATTTATTTTATTAAATTTATACCCCGCCCTTCTCCTTGTTAGGACCCAGGGCGGCGCACAGGCATTATTAAAACCACAAAATACAATAAATATCAATTAAAATATATTAAATTAGTTAACCTGTGCTAAAACCCATGTTAAAAACCTTCCCAAATTATAATTTATTTTTAAAAAGTCAGAAACGGGGGGCTATCCTAGGCCGGCTTGCTGAAATAAATACGTCTTTCTCTCTCTCTTTCTCTCTCTGTCTCCCTTTGTCTCTCTCTCTCTCTCTCTCTCTCTCTCTCTCTCTCTCTCTCTCTCTCTCTCTCTCTCTCTCTCTCACACACACACACACACACACACACACACACACACACACACACACACCAATTTCATGATGTTTAGATACCATTCCCATATCTTAAGGTCCATTCATTTCTTGGCTCCTCTTCACACATGCTAATACCTCTGGAATAAGCTTAGCTTATGCCATTTTTCACTCCCTGATCCTTAGAAACACTGGGGAGATGATCTAAGGTTGTTTTCACTCCAACTGCTATCAAAACACAAAGAAGAAGGAGAACCCCCGAGGGGCCAACCAATGTTCTCTCCAACAAACAAATGGGAATGTGTCAAAATGGACCCCTCCCCATCACAGTTGCTGGTTTGGTGCTTTGTAAAAGAAGAGTCATCCATCATGGCAACATCACCCAACTTCCAATTTAAAAGAATGCTGCCTGGTGAATGAGTTGTGTCCAGCGTGGACTTCAATCAGAATAGAGCTGGAAGGGACCGTGGAGGTCTTCTAGTCCAACCCCCTGCTCAAGCAGGGGAACCCACACCATTTCAGACATGTGGCTATCCAATCTCTTCTTAAGCCCCAGTGATGAAGCCCCTACAACTTCTGAAGGCAACTTCTGTTCCACCAGGGCAGACACAAGGTGAAATCTTGGGAGTTATTCCCACCCAAAGAGAAGACATTTTCAGCTGTCGAACTAGGCGCCCGGGAATTTCAGCTGAACTGGAGAGAAATTGACTCAGCTCCTGAACCGAAACAAGGCCCAGTGATCACACTGGTGCCTATAGGCGTTTGGAGCAGAACCAATGCCACCTATGGAATCTAATCCCCAAGAAAAGAATGAAGGGCGTCATACAAATGGAAGACCTTGGGATTTAATAATAAAAGGGTCTCTAACACCATTTTCCTAATAGGCATTGGAAGCAGTTCTGCCCTCTTCTACAATTTTATTTGTAGAATCTACACTCTCCTCTTCCACTATGAAAGACTATCCAAAAGTAAAAGACAGAATGCAAATATTTATCATATTTTTCGGAGTATAAGACGCACCAAGATTTTGAAGAGCCAAATTGGGAAAAAAAACACAGTTTTTGCACTCTGCAGACTTTCCAAAAATGGCATTTTTCATGAAAATGGGGCTGTTTTTTGTCAGAAGAAGAGCATGCATAGCCTTTAGAAGGCTTATAGAGTGCTCCTGGGACTGTGGGGGCAAAAATGAGCAAAAAACAGCCCACTTTTCAGTCATTTCTGCCCTCTCCAGCCCCCAGGAGCACTCTGGAAGCCTCCTAAAGGCTATGCATGGCTATTTTGGTGAAGGAGATGGGGTTTCGGGAGGCCAAAAATGCTGTATTCAGTGTATAAGATGCACCTAGATTTTCAGCCTCTTTTTTGAGAGAAAAAGGTGCGTCTTATACTCTGAAAAATAGGGTAATTAAAATAAATCAAATATAAAAGCAATCCATTAAAGTACATCATACAGAAAGAGAGAAGAGAGAGAGAAAGAGAGACAGAGACAGAGACAAAGAGAGAGACAGAGACAAAGAGAGAGACAGAGACAAAGAGAGAGAGAGAAGCTTTAATGATGAAAGAACAACCGAAGATGGAATTAGTCTACTTGCTCATTTGGGAATCCTGACGTTCTCTGTAAAGAAAGCGATGTGCTTCTTGATCTAGCAAAATGTTCTTTAATTGTCGTAGGGCAGAAGGACTTGTGCTAGAAGGTCTACTTTCACATGAAATACACAGAAGTCCCTATGTTTGTTTTTTAAGAGGGGGGAAACTTTAATCAATAACACGCAACATAGTATCTCTGCCATCAGAATCCTCAAACAGGTCCATTGGTGGCAAATAATTCTTGGATTCCAGGTGTGGGTGGGTGGGTGGGGGATAGCAAAACCAATGTATTCCAGTTAGGAAAGCAAAAAATAATGTAAAAAGAAAGAAAGAAAGAAAGAGAGAGAGAGAGAGAGAGAGAGAGAGAGAGAGAGAGAGAGAGAAAGGAGGGAGGGAGGGAGGGAGGGAGAAAAAAGAAAGAAAGAAAGAAGGGAGGGTGGGAGAAAAAAGAAAGAAAGAAAGAAGGGAGGGTGGGAGGGAGGGAGGGAAGGGAATGAAAGAAAGGAGGGAAGGGGGAGAGAGAGAAAGAAAGAAAGGAGGGAGGGAGGGGAAAGAAAGAAAGAAAGAGGGAAAGAAAGAAAGAAAGGAGAGAGGGAGGGAGGGAGAGAGAAAGAAAGAAAGAAAGAAAGAAGGGAGGAAAGAAAGAAAGAGTAGAGAAGGAAGGAAGCAAGGAAGGAAGGAAGGAAGGAGGGAGCGAGGGAGGGCAGGCTCTGACTCCCAGAAAATCTAAAAAAAACGTTTCCATACTTTTTATTGGACTGCTGCATGCTAATAAAACAAGGAAACCTTTGAATTCTCTCAAGAATTTCATCTGGCTACACAAAAAAAGCACTGTATAGCAGATTGCTGGTGCACGCAGGACATCGAAACAGACCCGAAATGTAAGCTGGAAAAATGCAATATATCCCTACTTACTTTCCTTGCTAAACAGGAATGCCAAATTAACACTTAAAACACTTTCAAAGATGACAGCTCAGCCTTCTCCGGGTGTTTATTGGGAATGCCATTGTTCCTTCTTACTTCAAAAGGAACACTTGAATTTTTAAAACAAGAAAATGTCTTATTTAATTCATCAACTTAAATCCCTTCTCAACTGCTCTAAAACAGCATCCGAAAGAAAGTAACCCAGTAGAAGTTGCCTTGTCTATCATCAAAGTTTCCTTATGAGCCTTTTATTGTTCCACCCAAGATAAGGACGGAGGATGAGATCTGTTTAGCAAACCATCAGCCCTTAATCTGTCTTAATTCCCTGGATTTAAGACTGCAGATTTAAGACTGCAGGAAAAAGTGTAGAACTTTATTTCCCTTTTATGATGGGACCAATGTAATCTCCAGAGAATCTGCATTTCTCTTCTTTTACTGATCCTCTTTACATTTTGTAGCAAACCATTCCTTTCTGAACTGTTGTTATTGAATAAATCATAACAGGTGGGATTTAGATGCAAAGGTTCCTCTTTCACATTTGTGCTAGTCGTTCCTGACTCTAGGGGGCGGTGCTCATCTCCGTTTCAAAGCTGAAGAACCAGCGCTGTCCGAAGACATCTCCGTGGTCATGTGGCCGGCATGACTCAACGGCAAAGGTGCATGGAACGCTGTTCCCTTCCCACCAAAGGTGGCTCCTATTTTTCTACTTGCATTTTTTACTTGCTTTCAAACCGCTAGGTTGGCAGAAGCTGGGACAAGTCACGGGAGCTCACTCTGATATGTGGCGCTAGGGATTCGAACCGCTGGAGCCCTGACCTTCTGATCGACAAGCTCAGCGTTTTAGCCACATAACCTAGCCGTGCAAAACCAAGCGCTCTTATGATTTAACATCATATACAGTTCTAACCCAGCCTGAGAAACATGCATTCTGTCCTGCAGCTCATATATTAGCCACCATACAGCCATAATCCAAAGCCAGAACATTGTTGAAGTTGCACATAATTAAGTCTTTCAAAATATCCTGGATGGCAAATCCCCTGATGTCAAGGTTCACTACCATGGTTTCTATTTATTTATTTATTGGAAAATAGCTACAATACTTTTTGAAGGTGTTCTTTCAGTTAATGATGGGGAGAGGAGCTTTCATTTGGAATAAAGTACCTAAAAGATATTCAGTTCTCTAAAAAATATCTTCTATGGGCTCTGATACTGTTGGATATTAGCTACTGCACACACCAAAGTGAATCTGGAGGAATAAGAGTGATTAACCAGCCCCCAAAGTATCAAAGGCAGACACAGTTGGCTTCAAAGTTGATTCTAAACGGCCCTTAAGGCGTATGTTTTATAAATATTTGTATGCTTATAAATGGGAATATGAAGATATTATTCCCTCCTCAACTGGCAATTAATCACGAAGAGGCAGCTATGGGTCTGGAGCATAAGACAACATGAAAACACCTGCAGGACCCTTGCAGGGATCCTGTTCCAGAGCATAACATCTGATTTTATGGCTATATTGCAATGACCTTGGTGAACCAACAAAGCACTCTTTTGCACCTGTATTTGCACAACACGTAGCTGTACCTGATCTCGGTGTGGAGGCACACCCACCCATGACAGCACCCAATGACCTTTCCCTTATCTTGCATACCTTGGAGCAAGAAGGAGACATGTCACAGGCCTAACCGTCTGTTTAAAACGTCCAAGCTCTGGAGGCCCATGGCTTATCTCCTCTCCAAGCAAGAGAGACAGAGAAAGAGAGGAAGAGAGAGACAGACAGAGAGAGACAGACAGAGACACACACAGAGAGAAATACAGAGAGAGAGAGAGAGAGAGAGAGAGAGAGAGAGAGAGAGAGAAACAGAGAAAGAGAGAGAAATACAGAGAAATACAGAGACAGACAGACAGACAGAGACAAAGACAAAGAGAAAGAGAGATAGACACAGAGAGAGAGAGAGACAGACAGACAGAGAAAGACAGAGAAAGAAAGAGAGAGCAACACACGCACACAGAAATACAGAGAGAGAGACAGACAGAGAAAGGCAGAGAGAAAGAGAGAGAGAAATACAAAAAGAGAGAGGGAAATACACAAAGAGAGAGAGAGACAGAGACAAAGACAAGAGAGAAAGAGAGAGGCACACACACAGAGAGAAATACAGAGAGATAGACAGACACAGACAGAAAGACAGAGAGACACAGAGAGAAATACAGAGAGAGAGAGACAGACAGAGACAGAGAAATACAGAGAGAGAAAGAGAGACACAGAGAGAAATACAGAGAGAGACAGAGAAAGAGAGACAGAGAGAGACAGAGAAATACAGAGAGACAGACAGACAGAAAAAGACAGAGAGAAAGAAAGAGACACACACAGAGAGAGAAATACAGAGAGAAAGAGAGAGACAGAGACAAAGACAAAGAGAGAGACAGAGAGACAAACACACAGAGAGAAAAAGAGAGAGAGACAGACAGACACACAGAGAGACAGAGACTGAGAGAAAGAGAGAGAAAGACAGAGAGACAGAGAGAGATGCTTCCAAGGGATAGCATTCAGTACCAGATACTTTGAACGGTCACTAAATGAACTGTGGTAAGTCAAGGACTTCCTGTACTAGCTGAGACTAGGCTCTAGTCCAGGGGCATCCAACCTTGGCGACTTGAAGACTTGTGGACTTCAACTCCCGGAATTCTGGCTGGGGAATGTAGACCTGTGCATTTCAACTCCTTTTAGCTTCCCCGGGGAATGCTGGGAGTTGAAGTCCACAGGTCTTAAAAGTCGCCAAGGGGTGGACGCCACTGCTGCAGTCCACGGGAAATGACATCACGGTCCACTCTTAATGATGTCACAGGACTCTGCTCCAAAACCGGCGCCTACCAGCCAACGCAGCAGTCAGCTTGCTAGTCCTTTATGGCAAGGGGTATTCAAACTTGAGAACTTGAAGAATTGTGGACTTCAACTCCCAGAATTCCCCAGCCAGCCATGCTGGCTGGGGAATTCTGGGAGTTGAAGTCCACAAGTCTTCAAGTTCCCAAGTTTGGACACCCCTGCTTTATGGAAACCAGCCGTAAGCAAAGGGACAGACTTGATAGTCAACCCTTCCAGAAGAAAGTCAACACAGGGGAGGCCCCTTCAAGCCAATTTACACATACATTGCACTGTTGCCTTGTAAACACTCTTTCCTCCCCCCCCCCCAATTCTTGCCACCTCATCAAATAGGTTTTAAACAGGTGGCCAATATGCCCCAGCTCCATTTGTTGAGTCAATACTAACAAAATACACAGGCAGAAGCACTTTGGCATGGTGGCAATGCATTCGTGTTTTTTTTCCTGGAAGGAGCTTCACCAATGAGGAGAGCCTGTGCCCAGCCCCTCCTCACCAGCCTTCTGTCCCTCCATCCCCTGCTTTGGCTTCGACTTGGCAACCCAGCAGATGGTTTGTGGGTTTTTTTGTGCCATCATTTGTTAACCCAGGGGTCTGCAAAGTTGGCTCTTTGAAGACTGGTGGACTTCAACTCCCAGAATTCCCCAACCAACATGGCTGGCTGGGGAATTCTGGGATTTGAAGTCCACCAGTCTTCAAAGAGCCAACTTTGCAGACCCCTGGGTTAACCGAATCACTGCAGTTGTTAAGCGAGTGCCTGCTTTCCCTGAAAATAAGACCTCCCTGGATAATAAGCCCAATTGGGCTTTTGAGCGCATGCACTAAAATAAGTCCTCCCTTGAAAATGAGCCCTCCCTCCCCAAAAATATTGCAACACAGCAGCTGCCATGGGGTCACCACATTCGCTGCCTCCTGCACCTCAAAAATAATAAGACCTCCCCGAAAATAAGACCAAGCGTTTATTTTGAGGGTGAAAAGAAAATAAGACCGTTACTGGAGGGATACAGGATGATGAAATGAAATGTTACAATAAAAATTAAGTTAAACTTAGAGCATTGTGTATAAAATAAAGTAACAATAGTTATAGCTAAATAAATGATTAACAATGATAATAATGCATATATATATATATATAATATATATATGTGTGTGTGTGTGTGTGTGTTAGTTTTATGAGCTGATCAATAAATTAAATTAGAGAGAGACCAGGATAGATAGATAGATAGATAAGATAGATAGATAGATAGTTAGATAGTTAGATAGTTAGTTAGATAGATAGATAGATAGATAGATAGATAGATAGATAGATAGATAGATAGATAGATAGATAGATAGATAGATAGATAGATAGATAGATAGATAGATAGATAGATATAATTGTTTCACAACACCCTGTTAGAGCCCCATTAAGGGAGGAGACATACTGTTTCCTTTTCTGCCTTTCGGCTCATCACCAGAGACCATCTAGACAGAAAGCCATGAGTTCCGTTGTGTTAATTTTTTAAATATGTGTGTTACATCAGCTCATAAAACTAACACACACACACACGATTGATAATACGAAGTTTTACACAAATTGTAAGTGAGGACTATGGAGAGGATGTTGAAAAGCTTTGTTATTAAAGGTAAACACTTCTATATCGAATAGAATATAAAGACTCTTGGATGATTTCAGGATGATGTAATGAAATGCCATAATATACATGTATTTTAAATTTAGAATATTTTACATAAAAAGGTCAAAAAGGTCACTGTAAGTAATTGGGGAAGGATTTTTATTTTGTGTGTGTTTATGTTTGTTTGTTTTATGTTGGCCTAAAAATAAAAACTTTTCAAAAAAAGAGAAAATAAGACCCTGTCTTATTTTGGGGGAAACACGGTTAAGTGAATCTGGTTCCCTCATTGATTTTGGTTGACCAAAGGTCACAAAAAGGGGGGGGTCCCATGAAGATGGGGGGGGGTGTTCCTCTCCAGTTGCTGGCTTGTCACCTCAACTCATTCCTGCCATATGAAGAAACAAACAGACAGCTGGCCCAGTACAGATAGACCTCGAATTCCGACCACCAAACTGACACCGAAGTTTCTGAGAGATTTGTTTCGCCCCATTTTATCTTGCCACTGTTGTTAAGTGAATCAAGTGATTGTTACGTGAATCTGGCTTCCCCATTGATTTTGGCTTGTCAAAAGGGGGATCGTGTGACACTGGGACACAGCAACGGTCGTAAGTATGAACCAGTTGCCAAGTATCTGAATTTCGATCATGTAATCCCGGGGAATGCCACAAAGGTTGACGCTGTGACAAATGGTCACAAGTGAATATTTTCAGTACTGCCGTAACTTTGAACGGTCACTAAATGAGCTGTTATAAGCCAAGCACTACCTGTAACAGATCTCTAAACTACCTGGCCTTATCAGTGAACCAAAAGTCATCGCTACTTGTACAGTACCAGCTTTTCCCCAAAAGTGTGTTTTTCCCCCCAAAAGACAACTGGACTTTCTTGAAGACTCCCCCCCCCCCCCCCAAGAAGCTTTTTCAGAACTGAACTGAACTGAGAAGTGAAGAAGCTCCTTGGATGAGAAGCAAAATGTTTTTCAAAAGAAAATAAAAAAAGGAAGACCATTGCCTTTTGCTTTAAAAAAGCACCTTTGAGACAACCAAGACCTGGATGATGGAACATCTCCATAGACAGAACTCTGCTGGGCTACAGCAGAGCCCACCAATCTTTCGGATCTCAGAGACCACTAAATTCATAATTTTAAATCCCACGGACCACGAATATGATTTTTTTTTTTACAAAAAGAGATAAATAGTATTTAGTGCAATATAAAAAATGCAAATGATTTTTCTGTGGACCAGCAAACTTTTCTCACAGACCACCAGTGGGGTGACCACTGGGCTACAGAATCCAGGCAAACTGGGAATTCTAGGGTGCTGGATCCAAGGAGGGTACCAAATCAAAGGATTTACAAGAGTTCCATCCATGTGCTTGGCACACCACCAAATTCCATCGCCAAACAAAGCAACACCCTTTTCGGGGTTGGGGTGGGTGAGTGAGGAGCCCCCACTGCAAATTTCGAAAGCAGAGGAGGAAAAAAGCAAGGGATACCAATCAAGGAAGGAGCGATTTCTACTTTGGGAGGGAGAAAGCTTAGATTCTTGATGGATGTATTTTACTTTTCTTGATGTTACACATGTCCAACCACACTTGGCCAATAAAGAATTCTGTTCTGTTCTGGATGAGTATGATAAAAGCCCTCGGATCCTCCCTGGGATGGCTCAATTAGCACAGGAGTTACTATCTTGATGTCACCCATCAAGCAGTGAAGACGAGAGTGTAAATCAACCACTTGCAAGAGAAGGAAAATGGACTTAAAACATGGGTTGTATCTTCTGTGAATGGACTCACTCTGAACAAAACAAGGGAGCAAAACAATCAATCTGCTCCTTCTCTCTCTCTCTCTCTCTCTCTCTCTCTCTCTCTCTCTCTCTCTCTCCTTTCTCTCTCTCTTTTTCTCTTTCTCTCTCTTTCTGTCTCTTTTCTTTCTTTCTCTCCTTTCTCTCCCTCTCTCTCTCCTTTCTCTCTCTCTCTCTCTCCTTTCTCTCTCTCTTTTTCTCTTTCTCTCTTTCTGTCTTTTCTTTCTTTCTCTCCTTTCTCTCTCTCTTTCTCTCTCTCTCCTTTCTCTCTCTCTCTCTCTCTCTTTCTCTCCTTTCTCTCTCTTTTTCTCTTTCTCTCTCTTTCTGTCTCTTTTCTTTCTTTCTCTCCTTTCTCTTTCTCTTTCTCTCTCTCTCCTTTCTCTCTCTCTCTCTCTTTCTCTCCTTTCTCTCTCTCTTTTTCTCTTTCTCTCTTTCTGTCTCTTTTCTTTCTTTCTCTCCTTTCTCTCTCTTTCTCTCTCTCTCCTTTCTCTCACTCTCTCTCTCTGTGTCTCTCTTTCTGTCTCCTTTCTTTCTCTCTCTCCTTCTTTCTCTTTTTCTCCTTCTCTCTCTCTCTCTCACACATACACAATTTTCAGGATGTTTAGATTTCTATTCTAAAGCTTAAAGTAAAACAGACAAGGCACGATAGCTCCAAACGATGGCCTTAAAAAAATCTGAAGCCGTGTCTGAGATCCCGGGTACATTCGACACCCCCTCCCTCCCCCCACATACGAGTTAAGGGACTCTCAGGAGTAACTCAGAGGATACACACACACCCTCCTTCATTTCAGAGATTTCCAACCACCTTCTTGGGAGTCCAGGAGGAGAGAAATCAAGCCGCTCTCCAGCTCGGAAAAACAGCGTCCGCCCGCCTTGCAAACCCCACGCACGTCTGTATGTGCTTCTCCGCGATGCTCGCTTGTTCCCGTTGCGTGCGTTGAGCGGGGACACGAGCGACTGCACCAAAAGCCAAGCGGGATCGCGGCCAACAACCCCCCCCCACGCCCCCAGCCCCTCTTCCCGATTTCCCCACCGACCCAGCTTTGGAAAGAAACCAAACAAACCCGCCGCCCTTTTCCTTCGGCCCCCGCATATCCGCAGCCGGTAAGCGCCCCTCCGCGGGGCCTCCGTCCGTCTCTTTTCTCCCCCCTACCCCCGTCTCGCACCTCCGGGGGGACATCGGCGGGGAAGGGTTCCCAGCCTTGCCCCCTCCACCCGTCCCCCGTTCTCCCCCCCCAAAGCCGTTGCACTGCCGGGCGCCAAACGCCGGGGGCGATGGAGAAGCCCTCCCCCCCTCCACCCGGCTCAGCTGAATACCAGCGGGAACTTTGCCAATGGCAAACACCCCCCTCTTCCCTTTACGCCTCCGGGGGGGAAAGTACACCCCCCACCCCCCCAAAAAAGAAATGGGGATCGGGACCCCGGGAAACGGCTCCCTCTTGGGTCCCGAAGGCCGCGCTCGCAGAGCCCCCCCTCCCCCTTTGGGAAAAAAAGGGAAAGTTTAGGCAAACTTTCTCCCTCCCTCCAGCCCAGGGCCAACTTACCGCTCGGACGAGGGGAGGGGAGGGGGGCCCTCCCGGGCGCAGGCGAGCCTTTCAATGGGGGGGGGGGGTCGGGGGAGGAAGCCCCCGCGAGGCCGGCGGTCCCAGGTGTCCCCTCCGCAGGACCCAGCCCGACTCCGGCGCCGCTGGGAAACAATAGGCGAGCCACGCGCGCTCCGCCTCGTTCTGGGCTCAGAGTCCGGGCTCCATCGGCGGCGAAGGCAGCCCAGCGGCGGCGGCGGCTGCAACTCCGCCTTCCCGGCGGCCGCGGAGGAGGGCAGGCAAGGCAAGGCAAGGCAAGGCAGGTGGCGGCGCTCCGGAAGGGCTCTCCGGGCAGAGAGGGAGGGAGGGAGGGAAGCGGCGGCGGCTGCTTCTTCCTGGCGCTCCGCAGAACGGCCGGTGCTGGAGGCGACTCACTCGGGCGCTCGCCCCAGTCCGTGCGGCGGAGAGCAGCCGTGGCGAGTGAGTCACTCCCAGCCCGCCTGCCCGCCCGGCCGCCCGGCTCCGCCCCGTCCGCCAGCCCCTCCTGCTGGGGTCTCCGTCAACTCCGGCGCTTGCTTCGGGCCAAGGCGAGGCGAGGCGAGGCGAGCCGCCCACCGGGGCTGCCTTCCCACCCGGAGGAGCTGCTGGGGCAGGAAAACCCCAGCAGGCTTCCCGGCTTTTGCGAAGCTGCCTGGCCTGCGGGTGGATTCGATCCGCCGTGGTTCCTTTCAGCCCCCTCCTCCCCCCCCCCAGTGGGGAGATGGTGGGGAGGGGGCGAGCCTCTTCCGCCTTAAATCCCTGCCGGATTCCGGGCTACAGGTAGTCCTCGACTTACAACGGTTCGTTTAGTGACCTAGAGAGGGGCGAGCCTCTTCCGCCTTAAATCCCTGCCGGATTCCGGGCTACAGGTAGTCCTCGACTTACAACGGTTCGTTTAGTGACCTAGAGAGGGGCGAGCCTCTTCCGCCTTAAATCCCTGCCGGATTCCGGGCTACAGGTAGTCCTCGACTTACAACGGTTCGTTTAGTGACCTAGAGAGGGGCGAGCCTCTTCTGCCTTGAATCCCTGCCGGATTCCGGGCTACAGATAGTCCTCGACTTAACAATGGTTCGTTTAGTGACCTAGAGAGGGGCGAGCCTCTTCTGCCTTGAATTCCTGTCAGATTCCGGGCTACAGGTAGTCCTCGACTTACAACGGTTCGTTTAGTGACCTAGAGAGGGGCGAGCCTCTTCTGCCTTGAATTCCTGTCGGATTCCGGGCTACAGGTAGTCCTCGACTTAACAACGGTTCGTTTAGTGACCTAGAGAGGGGCGAGCCTCTTCTGCCTTGAATCCCTGTCGGATTCCGGGCTACAGGTAGTCCTCGACTTACAACCGTTCCAAAGTCTTGGAAGGTTTGGAAAGTGACTTCCTGGGATACACAGATTAAAGTCTTTTTTATGTATATAAAAGGTGTTTTTTTTAAACAAACTTAGACAAACAAAACATCAAACCATGTTCCATTACATACAATGTGTCGATTGGTTACAAGGATTTTGTGCATCCCTTCCATAATCATCACTTGCAATTTAGTATATAAAAATCACATATTATCAACTCAAATATATTTGTATACATTGTACTTCATTTGTTTCTCTATCACTATTATGCCTTCATTTTAAATGAGATAATACTAGATATTGGGTTCATTTATATTATTTATAACAGGAGGTGACACAGCTTCATGTAACCTTGTAGGGCAGGGGTCTGCAAAGTTGGCTCTTTTAAGACTGGCGGACTTCAACTCCCATAGCTGGCTGGGGAACTCTGGGAGTTGAAGTCCACCAGTCTTAAAAGAGCCAACTTTGCAGACCCCTGTTGTAGGGGAATGGCTGTATCTGAAATCCTGGCTTCTTTAAACCAGAGTTGTGACTTAGGTAAAACTCTTAAGCTACAATGAGGTGTGCTTGATTGACTGCATTATGCAGAGCCATGGTGATGGCTTATTCAACCAGAAACCATAGCTATGAGCCACGGCTGAGCAAACTGTGGTTTGAAAGAGTGAGTTTAATCATGCACAGTGGCTCACTTTGGCCCTAACACTAAGCCACAAACTATGCTTTACAAACCGGGAGCTATGAGTCAGCCATATATTCAGCTTAGTGAATGGGTCAATCAAGCCAATGAATAGTTCATGTGCAAGTACAATACAATACAATACAATAGCAGAGTTGGAAGGGACCTTGTAGATCTTCTAGTCCAACCCCCTGCGTGGGCAGGAACCTTATACCATTTCAGACAAATGGCTATCTAACATCTTTTTAAAGGCTTCCAGGGTTGGGGCATTCACAACTTCTGGAGGCAAGCTGTTCCAGAGGTTAACTGTTCTAACTGTCAGGAAATTTCTCCTTAGTTCTAAGTTGCTTCTCTCCTTGATTAGTTTCCACCCATTACTTCTTATCCTACCCCCAGGTGTCTTGGAGAATAGTTTGGCTCCCTCTTCTTTGTGGCACCCTCTGAGATATCGGAACACTGCTATCATGTCTCCCCTGGTCCTTCTCTTCATCAAACTAGACATACCCAGCTCCTGCAGCCGTTCTTCATATGTTTTAGTCTCCAGTTCCCTAATCATCTTGGTTGCTCTTCTCTGCACTCTTTCCAGAGTCTCCACGTCTTTTCCAGTTTTACAATGAATTTCATCAGGAGCAAACCAAAATGCATTGCTAAACCAGGGGTCCACAAACCATTTACTAGCCACAAACCAGTATCAGTCTGTGTTCTGTACTGGTCCTTAACCAGTGAAGAACTGGGTTTCACAGCAGTAGGTCAGCAGCAGGTGAGCAAGTGAAGCTCCATCTGTACAGGTAGTCATGGATATACGACCACAACTGAGCCCAAAATGTCTGTTGTGAAGTGAGACATTTGTTGAGTCTCACTTAACGACAACGACTTTTCTTGCCACCGTTGTTAAATGAATCACTGCGGTTGATAAGTTAGTAACCCAGCTGTTAAGTGAATCTGGTTTGCCCATTGACTTGGCTTGCCAGAAGGTCGCAAAAGGGGATCCTGTGACCTTGGGACACAGCAGCGGTCATAAATATGAATCAGTGGCCAAGTTATCTGAATTTTGATTACATGTTCCGGGGGATACTGCAATTGGTCGTTACTGTGAAGAATGTTCGTAAGTCACTTTTTCAGTGTCGTGGACCAGTGTCCTAAACCATCTTTTCAATCGTTCATGTTAGATTTCCCAGCAACTAAGCTACGTTGGCCTGTTTACTCAACTCGCAAAATCTTTGCTTTCTTTGGTTTGGGTTAAAGTTGTGCAAACTCAAGTGATTATGGCTTACTAGTTGATAACCCAGCATTGTCCGGGTAGGTATTCATCCTAATCCTGTATTACACAGGAGAAGCCCGGATTTTGGCGACAATTAAATACATTACACATCTTTTCCCTGTGATCCCATAAGTGGTAAGAAAAGTGATACCACCTTAATTTCTAATGTTGGATTTTTCCCCTTACCAGAGGGAGACCCCTTGTGGAGAACTGTGAAGCCGTTACCATGGCAACTCCACTGTGCTGCACAGTAGAAGCCATTTTATGGCAGTACAGTAGAAACCTTTGTAAGACACAACAGGCTGTATCTTAGCAGAAGCAGCAAGGGGTGTTAGTGGTGTCTTATCCCCACAGTATTTGTTTCCAGAGAGTAAGTCATCTGTGTACCAAATTTGGTTGAAATTGCTCGAGGCCTTCCAGAGTTATGCTGGAACATATATATCAGCAAAGCATGATTAAACTGGGGATGATGAACCAGTCTAACAGGGTTAATTGAATGAGCCACGACTAGCTAAATTTACACTTTAAGTCATAACACGGTTATTAGACGTGGTGTTAACGTGAACACCAAGGAAGTTAGGAGCAGTTGTGAGCCTAGACCAGGGAGGTCTCCAACCTTGGCAACTTTAAGCCTGGAGGACTTCAGTTCCCAGAATTCCCCAGCCAGCAAAGCTGAGAGTTGAATTCTGGGAGTTGAAATCCTCCAGGCTTAAAGTTGCCAAGGTTGGAGACCTCCCTGGTCTAGACAACATGTTCTGGAAGAACATAGAACACAGAATAATAGTCTTGGAATGCCAGGGAATTCCACAGGTGTTCCAAATGAAGTTAGAGATGCTGACATGAACTTGTAATTTTTATATAAACATATTTAACTTCTATATTTACAGCAGGCAAGATAGGAACATCGTGAGGTAAATCACATACAGAGCACATGGAAGAAAAAGGCGGGAAAAGGGGAACCTCCCCCTTTACATCTACAGCAACCAATCATAGCGTAGAATACCTCATGCAGGAGCCATCAGTCTCCCGTCAATCAAGTACAACTGTGTTTTCTGGCCCGTTGCACACTTCTCTGATGCACCTACTAAGTTTAAATACCCAAATATTGGAGGTCTTCTAGTCCACCCCTCTGCTCAAGGGTGTGCTTCAACCATTCTTCTAATGTTTATGCCTCTTGGGGTCTGCCAACACTTCTCTATCTCTCAAAGTGTTCCAAAGCTGGCTCACACATCGTGCTACACATCAGCTTGTTTTAACTAGGGTTTGACTAAACGACCGGACTTACGTCACATCTGTGCCATTAAACGACAGAATGGAAGAATCTGTACAATCTGTCCAAAGCCACAATCTGGATTCCTAAATACACACCCCTCAACCCAGCTTAGTAAATTGTGTTATAAGCACACAGCCTGGTCTCCTTTTCTTTTTAATTTTTCTACCAAAAAAGTTTGAAGGACCTTGCAAAGTTGCAAGTGCTCCTGACGTCTTCTTTTCTTCAAAATGCCCTCTAGGGAATGAAAGGAAAAACAGGAAGGAAGGAAAGAAGGAAAGAAGGAAGGAAGGAAGGAAGGAAGGAAGGAAGGAAGGAAAGAAGGCAGGCAGGCAGGCAGGCAGGCAGGCAGCCAGGCAGGCAGGCAGGAAGGAAGGAAGGAAGGAAGGAAGGAAGGAAGGAAGGAGGAAAAGCCTCCATTAATTGTTGTTTTTCTTGGGAAGCCAAGTTGCACCCCAGGCAAGAGATGCTTTTAACCTGCTGAGCTAAGTTTAGGATGAACTTTTCATCAGGAAAAATTACTGTATGGGAACAAATTGGGCAGAGCTCTTGAGAATCTCTGTATTAGCAGGCCTAATATTTAACACCAGCATTTACACTGTATACAGCCCATCTAGTTAAACTACCTACTTCGTCAATTCTTATTCATTGCAGTATCCTTCCCCTGGAGCGAGTAGGGAATGGGGATTTTGCAGTTTTTGCGGATTTTTCTTATTGGTATTATTCACCAATATCTGAATTAAACATATAATATTGCTTCAGTTGTTACTATTCGGTTGTTCCCGTATCCAATTATATCACCTCTTCCACGAGTTATAGAATTCTGAATCCTTTTTCCCTTTAATTAATTTTGTTAATCTATCCGACTCTGCGCATTTAATTTCCTGTGCACCGTCCCAAGTCCCTTCGGGGAGAGTGGCGCGGTTTATAAATTTAATAAAATAAATAAATAAAATAAATAAAGTGGAAGAAGTGCTGTCTGAAGATGTCTCTGTGGTCATGTGGCCAGCTTGACTAAACGCCGAAGACGCACGGAACGCTTTTATCTTCCAACCAAAGGTGGTTCCTATTTTTCTACTTGCATTTTTTCGAACTGCTTGGTTGGCAAGGAAGCTGGGACAAGTAACGTGAGCTCACTCCGTTACGCGGTGCTGGGGATTCGAACCGCCGCACTGCTGACCTTTCTGATCGACAAGCTCTGCGTCTTAGCCACTGAGCCACCGCATCCCTTCTGTTGGCTGCACAGCTATTAAAACACAACAGAAAGAAAAGCAGCATTGCAATGTGGTCTTCTTGTCCAAAAATAGTTCCCCATTGGGAATTCCTTAGCTGATATCTATCACACTTGACCAATAATTGGGTAGAGGAAGTAGATGGTTAAAAGGGGTTGCTGAGCCAAGACTGCAGCCCTTTTCTCTGGCATGCTGTACCGGAGTTCCTTTCTTCCATATAGAATGTAAAATCAATAGTTGTAAATCAGACGAGCTGGCTATAAAAAGCTGCTTCTGATATTTCCCGTCTTTAAACACTAAGGATGATCTCTGTGCAGTTTGGTTTTCTCTGCTTGTCTAGTGTTCAGTGAATCCTACAGCCATACTGGGGCAAATGCAGAGTTTAATTGTTTTGCTAATTATTTAGTATTTTTTGAATTTCTAAACCGCCCCCTCTCCCCGAAGGGACTTGCTTGGAGGTGGCCCAAATATGAGAGGTCTGTTTTTCAGGGGAGAATTGGTTGTCCTGCCATACCACGTAAGTCTCTAAAGCAGAGTTTCTCAACCTCAACCAGCATTCGCTGGCTGGAGAATTCTGGGAGTTGAAATCCAGACCTCTTCAAGTTGACAAGGTTGAGAAACACTGCTCTAAAGACAGAAGGACATTAGATTTCTCTCCCCACCCTTCCCTCGTTGTGGGGAAAGCAACAACAGGAGAAGCAGAGAGTCTAAACCACTCTTCTTCCCCACTTTAGCAAGGCTGCCTAGTTGTGATCCAACAACCAGAGGCAAATAAGGCGATATGAAAAAAGATGATAATCATATCATTTTTTAAAAAATGATAATCATATCATTTTTAACATTAGCAATAGCCCTTAGACTTATATACCGCTTCACAGTGCTTTACAGCCCTCTGTAAGCGGTTTACAGGGTCGGCCTCTTGGCCCCAACAATTTGGGTCCTCATTTTACCGACCTCAGAAGAATGGAAAATTGAGTTAACCTTGAGCCAGTCAGGATCGAACTGCAGGTAGTGGGCAGAGGGAAGGAAGGGAAGGGAAGGGGAGGAGGAAGGAAGGAAGGGCAACAGCAGTAGCACTTAGATTTATATACTGCTTCCTAGTGCTTTTACAGCCCTCTCTAAGCCGTTTACAGAATCAGCCTCTTGCCCCCTAACAATCTGGGTCCTCATTTGACCCACCTCAGAAGGATGAACGACGGAGTCAACCTTGAGGCTGGTGAGATTTGAACCGCCAAATTGCAGACAGACAGCAGTCAACAGAAGTAGCCTGCAGTACTGCACTCTAACCACTGTGCCACCGTGGTTCATTTGTTCACCATTAGTTCCCCATAGAACTGAAAGCTGTCAGAGTCCATAGGCCCATGCTGGCCATGCATTTAATGAAGGGGAAAAAGTCCGGATACATCCAGGAGTTGTATTCACTTTCCTTCCCTACCGGTTTGCAAATGTGATCACGCATGCCCTGTCTGGGCATGCACTCTGTCTAAAAAAGTGCTTGAATGGGATGCCACAGAGTTGGGGTGGGCGGGCGGGGCCAGCCACGATTTCCGCTACCAGCTTGGGCAAACTGGTCCAAACTGGCAGAATACCACCTATGGATATGCCATGAGACATTGCCGTGATGACACAAGATTGACACCCCTGGTCAAGACCAACCATTCCCTTCCCTCTAAACCTAGGATAAGTATATTTCCAAGACTGTAGCCTGGTTGTTACAGAAGGCTAAGGTATAATATAGTTTAGTTTCAGCTTAATAGTTTACTAGCCATTCTGGCCAAGAAACTCTGGTACCTGAAGTCCACACATCTGACCACTGTGTCCAAGGTTGGGAAGATGTGTTTACTTTATTACATAAACCCGGTCAATTTCAACATATTGAATAAATCTTGGCTCAACGAACCAAAGCTTAATTCAATCTATAAACCTACTCTAAAAGATACTTAGCTCCTGGGCATTAAATTACGTTTTTACTTGAGGTGGGTTGCCAATTTCATTACTACCATTTCGGTCATCCTCCAGCGCGTGCAACTCTTCTGTGTGTGCACAGAAAAATCTGGGCAGGTGGACGGAGCTGCCCACCACTGCTACTACCAGTTCAGCCATTCTGGGTCAAACCAATAGAATACCACCTCTGGATATATCATGTGACACTACCGTGATGATACGAGTTTGACACCCCTGGTCAAGACCAACTATTCCCTTCCCTCTAAACCTAGGACAAGTCTGTTTCCAAGACTGTAGCCTGGTTGTTACAGAAGGATAAGGTATAATATAGTTTAGTTTCAGCTTAATATTTTACTAGCCATTCTGGCCAAGAAACTCTAGTACCTGAAGTTCCCACATCTGACCACTGTGTCCAAGGTTGGGAAGATGTGTTTACTTTATTACATAAACCCGGTCAATTGCAACATCTTGAATAAATCTTGGCTCAACGAACCAAAGCTTAATCTAATCTATAAACCTACTCTAAAAAGATACTTTCCTGGGCATTAAATTACGTTTTTACTTGAGGTGGATTGCCAATTTCTTTATTACCATTTCAGGCATGCTTCCCCCATATGCAACAGTTCTATGTGTACGCAAAAACATCCGGGTGTGTGGGCAGAGCCTCTCACCACCGCTACTACTGGTTCCGCCGATCCGGGCTGAACCAGCAGAATACCCTCTCTGGATACGTCATGTGACATCACTGTAACAACACGAGTTTGACACCCCTAGTCAAGACCAACCATTCCCTTCCCTCTTAACCTAGGATAAGTATATTTCCAAGACTGTAGCCTGGTTATTACAAAAGGCTAAGGTATAATATAGTTTAGTTTCAGCTTAATATTTTACTAGCCATTCTGGTCCAGAAATTCTGGAACTTGAAGTCCACACATCTGACCACTGTCCAAGGTCAGAAAGACGTGTTTCCTTTATTACATGAACCCGGTCAATTGCAACATATTGAATACATCTTGGCTCAAGGAATGAAAGCTTAATCTAACCTATAAACCTAGTCTAAAAGATACTTAGCTCCTGGGCATTAAATGACATTTTTACTAGAGGTAGGTTGCCAATTTCTTTACTACCCACCTCCGATTTCTATTTTCAAATTATTTTGCCTGCTGTACAACTAGATAAATCCAGGTGATGTTTCCACGCTGTAGAAGGCCAGTTGCTTAACGGGGCAAAGAAATATAGATCAACCCACTTGTTTAGGATGGAGGAACAAGCAGATAAAAGCAAATAAACACTGTAAGAAAAGGTTGCAAGAGTAAACCCAATAATGTAAGTCTTTCAGTCCTAAGAGTCAGGGTTCTTGCTTAAACTAGACCTGTGGTTTAGCTCATCTGCAGTCTTGGCAGGAGCAAAAGCCAAGGGGGTTATACAGTTTTCAGGTAGGGAGGATAATTTTGACCGGCTTATCTTTTCTTTGGCCCAGACCTACTAGGAAAAGAACCATGATGGGTGGTGGGGGAGAAGGACGAAGTCATCTCCAAACTGAAGGTGGTGGTGAGGGGGAGAAAGTGGCCAATTTCCCATCCATTTTTTTTGCGTATTTGCAGAGAGACGTTGGCTGAGAAGGAAGGAGGAAATGGAACACATATAGTGATCCAGCTCCTGTTTGTTTAGCAAGGCTGGGATAGAAAAACATGCTGGGGTTAGTGAAAAAAGATATAGTTTGGATTTAGAGTAGACCACAAGTCCTATATTCCAGGGGTCTCCAACCTTTGCAACTTTAAGTCTGAAGGACTTCAGCTCCCAGAATTCTCCAGCCAGCTTTGCTGGCTGGAGAATTCTGGGAGCTGAAGTCCTTCAGACTTAAAGTTGCAAAGGTTGGAGACCCCTGCTATATTGGTTTCAATTAGGTCGCTATTTTTATTTACTGGATTGAATGCTGCTTGGGCAGAAATCAAATATATAGATGGCAAGGGTTAAGTTTGGCTTGTGACTTGAATTAACTGTGAATTAACTTGAAACAACTGTGGCAAGAAAGGTTGTAAGATGGAATAAAACCCACTGAACAACTGTCTCAGTTAGCAAAAGACCTTTGGGCTTCGTACCTATGACCATCAGAGCATCCGTAATGGTGACATGATCGTGATTTGGGTGCTTGCCAATTGTTGCACATTTATAAGAGTTGCAGCCATGGCCATTGATGACTTTCCCAGCCAGCTTTCAAAAAGCCAAAATATTGGGAAAGCCAGCAGGGAAAGTCTCAAGTCATGATGATCACAGGAGGTCTCAACGAGCATGGCAATTGGCTTAATGACCATGGTTAAAAAAAGATGACCCATTTAATGACTATCATTCAATGACTATTCCTCTGAATCAGGAGTCTCCAACCTTTGCAACTTTAAGTCTGAAGGACTTCAGCTCCCAGACTTCTCCAGCCAGCAAATGACTATTCCTCTGAATCAGGGGTCTCCAACCTTTGCAACTTTAAGTCAGCAAAGCTGGCTGGAGAATTCTGGGAGCTGAAGTCCTTCAGATTTAAAGTTGCAAAGGTTGGAGACCCCTGATTCAGAGGAATAGTCATTGAATGGCTGGAGAAGTCTGGGAGCTGAAGAAGTCTGGCTGGAGAAGTCTGGGAGCTGAAGTCCTTCAGACTTAAAGTTGCAAAGGTTGGAGACCCCTGCTATATTGGTTTCAATTAGGTCGCCATTTTTATTTACTGGATTGAATGCTGCTTGGGCAGAAATCAAATATATAGATGGCAAGGGTTAAGCTTGGCTTGTGACTTGAATTAATCTTGTGGTCATTTCCTTTCTCCAAAGAAGCCTAGGGACTCTGTGTTCTGACCGAGGCTTCCCAAGAGCCTGAAGCAGGAACTCCTGGTCCCGACAAAAACCCCTTGTATTAATTTGCTGTGAATTCTGCTCATTCACATCCAGCAAAGACTTTCAAGGGAGGATTTACAGTCACAGACCTTATCTGGCTTGGAGAGCTGCCAGGCCGACATCTGCAGAACTTGGCAAGGAGGCTCGGAGAGTCACGAACCAATGAAGTGAACTAATTATCTCCTGCAAACTCCACTCCCCTTTCGCTCCTCTTTTATTTCCTCTGGGAGGGGCTATTCATCGTCCACCTGTGGCCTTACTCCCAAGTCGACCCCTGTTCTTTAGCTGTTCATCTGGCAACTCTGCGCATGCGCATACTGGGAATAGGCTCCAGCTGTTTGTCTGCCTCATTGATGTCTGACTCTGAAGGCAGCTGATCACTGGCATACGGCTCTGGCCTCATCTCTGCCTCCAACACAGAGCCCTCCTCAGAGCCTTCCTCAGACTCCAGGACTGGCCCAGGTTCCTCCCCAACCTCCTCACTGTCCGAATCTGCTGCCAGCTCTGCTGGCCACTGGTGGGCCACAGCAATATCTTTGAAGTCTGCCCAGCTTCCTTCTCATAAATACCTCCTTTATGAGAAAGAGAAGGTTTGATCCTGTCTTGGACTTGACATAAAAATTCCAAATACACCTCAAGGGTTTTATTTTTGTGTTGCTTTATGGAAGGGGTTTCAAACCCGATTTCATTGAGGTCCACATTAAGGTTGTGTTTGACCTCGGGGGGGGGGGGGGAGTGGGTGTGACCAGTGTGGATGTGGCTAACTCAACATCACTGGTGTTGGGTGTGCCGAGCTTTCTGCCAGCATAGCACGTAAAAATGCAAGTAGAAAAATAGCGAACAGAAGGGACGCAGTGGCTCAGTGGCTAAGACGCAGAGCTTGTCGATCCGAAATGTCAGCAGTGCGGTGGTTCGAATCCCGAGCACCGCATAACGGAGTGAGCTCCATTACTTGTCCCAGCTTCTGCCAACCTAGCAGTTCGAAAGCAAATGCTAGCAGAAAAATAGGGACCACCTTTGGTGGGAAGGTAACAGTGTCCCTTCCACCTTCAGCGTTGAGTCATGCTGGCCACATGACCACGGAGACGTCTTAGGACAGCGCTGGCTCTTCGGCTTTGAAGCGGAGATGAGCACTGCCCTCTAGAGTCAGGAACGACTAGCACATATGTGCGAAGGGAACCTTTACCTTTACCTTAACCTATATGATAAGAAATAGACCTGTAATCATGTTGATGCTCACTCCGTTCTAGAGGAAAAGTGCTCATGGAAGTTAGTTGCACGCTCCTTGGGTCAACCTGAGCCAAAAGCAACGGCATATCAAGAAGGGGAAGAGCTGTTGCATGTAAGCTTTTCCCTTCCAACATGTGGACAGCAGCAGTTTTTCAACCCCTTCCCAACGAAGCGCGACCTGACAAATTATAATAACACTCAGAAGAAACAGAGAACTTGGAGGCAACAGGCAGACCATTAAAACGACTGATCCCTGCAGTGCATTGAGAGCTCCATATAAAAATCCTCGAAAAACAGATTTCCAATTCTCTGCTGCTGAAGCGCACATAGACAATTAGTCCCCACTGGAAACTACATAATCACATGAAAAGTCAATTTCCTCCATATATTTTCCTAGTTATGAATGCCTACTCTTCTGTGAACCAGCAGGAGACCAGATAAGCCACATTTCATTGGAGGAAGGATGGAAACAGAACTGGTGGATGAGAGAAAGCCATATAATATCTGGCACTCTCTCTTGGTTGTTTTCTTGCAGGCTTTTCATTACCCCAAAATAGGTAACGTTATTAGCACTTTATGTGCTTATTATTATTCCAACCAGTTGGATGTGGGCAACTGCCGTATTTTTCAGAGTATAAGACGCACCTTTCCCCCACAAAATAGAGGCTGAAAATCTAGGCGCGTCTTATACACCGAATACAGCATTTTTTTGCCTCCCGAAACCCTACCCCCTTCACCAAAATGCATTGCCATTAGGCTTTGAGAGAGCTCCTGGGGGCTGGGGAGGCAGAAATGAGCAAAAACAGGCTTTTATTTTGCTCAATTCCCCCCCCCCCAGCCCCCAGGAGCACTCTATAAGCCTCCTAAAGGCTATCCATGCCCTTGTTTTGACAAAAATTGGATAGTTTTTTGCTTGCTTTTGGCCTCCCCACCTCCCACTCTACAAGCCCCCCACTCTACAAGCCTCCTAAATGCTCTCCATGCCCTTTTTTGGACAATGAATGGGCCAGAATCTAGGGATAGAATCTAGATCAGGTGAAATGTCAATGCCACTGTATAGTGCCTTGGTAAGGCCACACTTGGAATACTGCATACAGTTTTGGTCGCCACGATGTAGAAAAGACGTAGAGACTCTGGAAAAAGTGCAGAGAAGGGCAACCAAGATGATTAGGGGACTGGAGACTAAAACATATGAAGAACGGTTGCAGGAGCTGGGTATGTCTAGTTTGATGAAGAGAAGGACCAGGGGAGACATGATAGCAGTGTTCCGATATCTCACAGGGTGCCACAGAGAAGAGGGAGTCAAACTATTCTCCAAGGCACCTGGGGGCACGACAAGAAGCAATGGGTGGAAACTAATCAAGGAGAGAAGCAACTTAGAACTAAGGAGAAATTTCCTGACAGTTAGAACAATTAACCTCTGGAACATCTTGCCTCTAGAAGTTGTGAATGCCCCAACCCTGGAAGTCTTTAAGAAAATGTTAGATAGCCATTTGTCTGAAATAGTATAGGGTTCCTGCCCACGCAGGGGGTTGGACTAGAAGACCTACAAGGTCCCTTCCAACTCTGCTATTGTATTGTATTATTGTATTTGGGGGAGGTTTGCAGAGTGCAAAAACTTATTTTTTTAATTTGCCTCCTCAAAACCTTGGTACATTCTATGGATGATTGATGATATTATCTATTATTGGAAGTAGTGATGTACAACATGAATCTATGGAAAAATTCTTTTATTAGGTAAGAACAATCGAACGAGAGAAGTGATTTTATAAAGATGTATTGTTACTAAATTGATAATTAAGGATTTAAGGAAAGAAATGTTTTGTTTGAAGTAAAGGGATATTCATTGTAATCGATCACATAATGCTCAGTGATAGTGATGTACTTAGCTAAGCTCCATGGATAACCAGTGAGTGTATATGTAATTGTAAAGATTGATGCACAAAGGCATGCTTTACAAAATTGAGGAAGGTTTTGTATGTTTTATTTGTTGTTGTATGTTTAAAAATAAAATAAAAATCTATTAAAAAACCCTTGGTGCATCTTATACTCCAGTGCATCTTATACTCCAAAAATGAGGTATTTGTCTGAAATGGTGTACGGTTTCCTGTTTCTTGAGCAGGGGTGGGGGTGGACTAGAACAGGGGTCTCCAACCTTTGCAACTTTAAGTCTGAAGGACTTCAGCTCCCAGACTTCTCCAGCCAGCTTTGCTGGCTGGAGAAGTCTGGGACCTCAAGTCCTTCAGACTTAAAATTGCAAAGGTTGGAGACCCCTGGACTAGAAGACCTCCAAGGATCCCTTCCAACTCTGTGATTCTGTTCAAAGCTATTTCAGTAAAAAAAAGGATAGTCAAGGGAGTTGATCTAACTTGACTGCAGAAGCAGCTGAGGCTTGTCGCAACATCCAAATCTCTTTTCCAAGGCCCTCATTGCTAGGTTATCAAGACCTTGGAACTCTCTGAGGCTGCTTGTTTACAGGCAGATGTTTCATTATCCAAACTAGATAACGTCATCAGCACCAAGGACCCCCCCACCTCCTTTTAACCCTGAGCGACAAATATTCTTTATCAATAGCCTATATAGCAATAGCACTTAGACTTACTGTGTTTTTCAGACTATAAGACGTAATCATGATTTTGAAGAGGTAAATTTGGTGTGTGTGTGTGGGGGGGGGAGTTTTTGCAGTCTGCAGACCTCTTAAAGTCTCTGCATGCCTTGTTTTTTGCAAAAAAAGGGAGCATGCAGAGGCGTTGGGAGGTTTGTAGAGTGCTCCTGGGGGCTGGGGGGGGGCAAAAATAACCTGGGGTTTTTTGCTTTTTTTTTTTTCTCTTCCCAGCCCTCAGGAGCACTTTACAAGCCTCCCAAACCGTCTGCACGTCCATTTTTGCAAAGGGGGCAGGGTTTCGGTAGGCCAAAAATACTGTATTCAGTGTATAAGATGCACCCAGATGTCCCCCGTCTTTTTTAAGGGAAAAAGGTGCATCTTAACTCCAAAAATGTGGTTTATACTGCGGCACAGTGCGTTACAGCCCTCTCTAAGCAGTTTACAGAGTCAGCCTCTTGCCCCCAAGAATCTGGGTCCTCATTTTACCAACCTCAGAAGGATGGAAGGCTGAGTCAACCTTGAGCCAGTGAGAATCGAACTGCTGACCGTCAGCAGAGTTAGCCTGCAATACTGCATTCTAACCACTGCGCCACCATGGCTCCATAGCCCAGTTTTAAAGACACAAGAGACTCCAGGTTACACATTGACTAACGTAGCAGCCCCTTAAGGGCAAGCTAGCTAGAAGGCATTTGAGAGTACTACATCCCCCCAAAGTAAAAGGCATGGGCGAGATGCAATCGCCATTCAAATGGTCATAAATTGCAATAATCTCTAGTTCGTGTTAACCAGAGTATGAGGCTCAAAGTCTGGGTGTGTTCCAGAGGTGGGTTGCTACTGGTTCGGCCTGGTTCAGCCAAACCGGTAGTGATATGCCGGCCTGGGTGGCAGAACCCCAAGTGACCCAGGCTGGCCACACCCCCGAACTGCTTCCCCAGTCGCCCTCACCACCATCTTTCTTTTTAGTTCTGCGCATGCGCAGAACAATTTCCATTGAATTGCACATGCGTGCGCAGTGCACACACAAGTAAACTGGCAATAACGCCAGCTGAATCCCAGCCCTGGTGTGTACATCATGCTGAGCTATCATAAGGCTTTATTTTGGCTTTGTGGGTGATGTAAACCAAAGCATTGTGGTTTATGAAACCACAATTTCTGGCTCGATGGTGTAGGCTTTTCATCAGCCTCGGGCCCTTGGCAGGGGCGGTGGGGTAGCGGTTATTGTAAAGGAAAGTCTTGAGCCGAGAGAGACCACTGTGCCACAGACTACCGGTTGTGAGTCCCTCTGCGTGAAGTGGGGCCTAGGGAGGCAGTTGGGCGTGCTGGTTATATACCTGGCTCCCCGCTATGTAGCAGCAGCCCTGCCCGAGCTCCTTGAGGTGATCGCTACGGTGGCAGTGGAGACCCCCAGACTTTTAGTCATGGGGGACTTTAATCTGCCATCGGTGGGCGAATCATCCGGGGTAGCTCGGGAGTTCATGGCTTCTATGACGGCCATGGACCTGACCCAACTAATTTTAGGCCCCACCCACGAGGGTGGACATACACCGGATCTTATCTTTGTCTCTGGCCAGTGGAAGAGTGATCTGGGTTTAGGGGATATAGTCATCACGCCCTTGTCATGGTCAGACCACTCACTTCTCCGGCTCGACTTTCCAACCGCCACCCCCCTCCGCGGGGAGGCGGAACCCGGGTCTCCAATTTGGTTCCGCCCCAGGCGCCTGATGGACCCGGATGGGTTCCAGACGGCGCTTGGGCCATTTCCTGTACCCCCGACCCGCGCCCCGATCGAGGACCTTGTGGTCGCATGGAATATTGCGACCACGGGAGCCTTGGATCGGGTCGCGCCCTTGCGGCCTCTCTTGCGGCCGCGAGTCACCACGGCTCCCTGGTTTACCGAGGAGCTGAGGGTGATGAAACGCCGCAAGAGATGCCTAGAGAGAAGATGGAGGAATACCCGTTCTGAATCTGACCGAACACAGGTAAGAGCCCATTTACGGACTTACATTGTGGCGCTGAGAGTGGCCAAACGTCATCATTGTGCCACCCTCATAGCATCCGCAGAAAACCGCCCTGCCGCCCTGTTTAGGGTGACCCGCTCCCTCCTTCAACAGAGGGTGCGGGAAGCCCCGCTACAGGGTAGAGCAGAGGAATTTGTGATTTTTCTGCAGGAGAAAATCGCTCAGATACAGAACGGGCTATCCTCCATTGATGGCCCAGTGAGATGCCACGAGACAGATCTTGTTTGGGAGGAGTTTGACTCCGTTACTTCCGAGGATATGGACAGGTTACGTGGGCGACTGCGAGCCACCACATGTTTATTGGACCCGTGTCCCTCCTGGCTTGTACTGGCATCCTGGGAGGTGACACGAGGCTGGCTCCAAGAGGTTATCAACGCATCCTTGAGTGAGGGTTCCTTGCCTGCCTCCCTAAAAGAGGCTATGGTGAGGCCCCTCCTCAAGAAGCCCTCTTTGGATCCAGCTCTTTTGAACAACTATCGTCCAGTCTCCAACCTTCCCTTTTTGGCGAAGGTTGTTGAGAGTGTGGTGGCACAACAGTTTCCCCGTCACCTGGAGGAAGTTGAGTATCTAGATCCGCGCCAGTCCGGCTTTCGGCCCGGGCATAGCACCGAGACGGCATTGGTCGCGTTGGTCGATGATCTCTGGAGGGCCAAGGATGGGGGTTGTTCCTCCATCCTGGTCCTATTAGACCTCTCAGCGGCTTTCGATACCATCGACCATGGTATCCTATTGCATCGGTTGGGGGGGTTGGGGGTGGGAGGCACCGTTTTACGGTGGTTCTCCTCCTACCTCTCTGGCCGATCGCAATTTGTGTTGGCAGGAGAGCAGAGGTCGACCTCGAGACCCCTCACATGTGGGGTTCCTCAGGGGTCGGTCCTCTCGCCTCTCCTGTTCAACACATACATGAAGCCGCTGGGCGAGATCATCCGTGGTTTTGGGGTAGAGTATCATCTCTACGCTGATGATACGCAGCTGTATATATCTACCCCAAACCACCCCAACGATGCCGTAGCGGTGATGTGCCAGTGCCTGGAAGCCGTACGGATCTGGATGGGAAGTAACGGACTCAGACTCAACCCGACCAAGACCGAGTGGCTGTGGTTTCCGGCTGCCCGATTCAACCAGCTAACTCCATCGCTGGCCATAGGGGGCGAACATCTTGCCCCTGTGGATGGGGCGCGCAACTTGGGTGTCCTCCTAGATGCCCGGCTGTCCATGGAAGATCAAGTGACAGCCGTGGCTAGGAGGGCGTTTTACCAGGTTCGCCTGGTTCGCCAGTTGCGCCCCCTATTGGATCGGGACGCCCTTCGCACAGTCACTCATGCTCTCGTGACATCTCGACTGGACTATTGTAACTCTCTCTACATGGGGCTTCCCTTGAGGTGCACCCGGAGACTGCAGATGGTCCAGAACGCAGCCGCGCGGGCAATCCTGGGTACCTCTAGGTTTACCCATGTAACACCTCTCCTGCGCGAGCTGCACTGGCTGCCTGTCGTCTTCCGGGTGCGCTTCAAGGTACTAATTATCATCTTTAAAGCGCTCCATGGCTCGGGACCTAGCTATTTGCGGGATCGGATCCTGCCCCATACTTCCTCACGGCCGATTCGCTCCCACAGAGAGGGACTTCTCCGGGTGCCGTCCACTAGACTTTGTCAGCGGGCGACGCCCAGGGGAAGGGCTCTCTCTGTGGCGGGCCCTGCCCTCTGGAATGACCTTCCCCCCGACATTAGAACGACCACGGACCTCCGCTCCTTCCGTCTGAAATTAAAAACATATTTTTTCTGCTTGGCCGGTCTGGGATAGTCTCTCTCTATGGGGTTTTAGTGTATAGTGGGAATTTTAGTTCAGATTGGGTATTTTAGCACAGGTACTATTTAATTTGTTTTTAAGATGTTTTTGATTGTATATTTATGGTTTTTAGTTTCCCTGTGCACCGCTCCGAGTCCCTATGGGGAGAGGAGCGGTCAAGAAATTAAACTATTATTATTATTATTATTTAGGAGCTCAGCCATCGGCTTAATCCACAAAGTAACCTTGCTCGGGAGAACTTCCTGTTGATCATTCCCAACAAGACAACTTGCCACCTTTCTCATCCCGAGGTGTTATTCAGCTGGTTTGGGCCAGTTTGCCTAAATCGGTAGTGGAAATCACGGGTGGCCCTGCCCCCACCCCCACCAAAGCTCTATGCCATCCTATATAGGCAGGTTTTTGAGGCCGGGCAGATGTGTGGAAGGTGCATGTGTGAACAAAGCCAGGCACATGCACCAAACCAGTAGCAACAAAACGGTTGCAGGAACTGGGTATGTCTAGTTTAAAGAAAAGAAGGACTAGGGGAGACATGATAGCAGTCTTCCAATATCTCAGAGGGTGCCACAAAGAAGAGGGAGTCAAACTATTCTCCAAGGCACCTGGGGGCAGGACAAGAAGCAATGGGTGGAAACTAATCAAAGAGAGAAGCAACTTAGAACTGAGGAGAAATTTCCTGACAGTGAGAACAATGAATCAGTGGAACAGAAGTTGCCTCCAGAAGTTGTGAATGCCCCAACACTGCAAGACTTCAAGAAGATGTTGGATAGCCATTTGTCTAAAATAGTATAGGGCTTCCTGCCTAGGCAGGGAGTTGGACTAGATGACCTCCAAGGCCGCTTCCAACTCTGCTATTGTATTATTGTAAATGTGAAACCCACCGCTGTTCTCATCTGAGGCAAAAGCTTCAAATAACCTTCCAGATTCTAGAATCTAGAAGAATGTCCTCTGTGTCTCGTAATAATTCCATGCGAGATCGTTGACTGTTATAGCAATCAACCCCGACCCTTGTGCTCTTCAATCCTGACACCAAAGGAAGAGAGAAGAAAAAGGCGACTTGTCAAGCTCTTACAACAAACAGCTGTCACACAGCTGTAATGCTCTAATGCAACCGGAAGTTGTTTGTATTCCTATCATCACCAGCTGGGATGGAAGCAATTCAGAAAGAAAGCTAACAGACAGGGGTTCGGTCTTTCTGCCTTAGAATGGAAAGCCGGCCCAAAAGACACTCAATCCACAGAGGGGAAAATCTTGATGGCATCCGTTTCTATGATCCGGATAAAGGAAGAAGCTGAATGGAAGAATGTAGCTGCAGGCAAGCAAGAGTTTGTTGCATTCTCCTGCTCCAAAGTGGGGATTGGCAAAATTTTGAAAAATGATCTATCTGCATCCGATGAAGATCAGTCTACGTTGTTAGCAATAGTTTTCCATCTGATTAACGGTGTGGGTGATGATTTATGGAGAAACTCTGATAGTAGCAGAGTACATTTGGATGGATCTCCATAAACAATATATTTCATTGCTATGAGGATTACCGTATTTTTTCGAGTATAAGATCCACCAAAGTATAAGACGCACCAAATTTTTGAAGACACAAATTTTAAAAAGTAGGTAGGTAGATAGAGAGAGATAGAGAGAGAAATACAGTATGTAGATAGGGAGAGAGAGTAGGTAGGTAGGTAGATAGAGGGGGGGGAGAGAGAAATACAGTAGATAGGTGGGGGAGAGAGATTAGGTAGGTATATAGGTAGATAGAGGGAGAGGGGGAGAGAGAGAGGGATAAATACAGTAGGTAGGTAGGGGGATAGAGAGAGAGAGGGAGAAATACAGTAGGTAAGTAGGTAGGTAGAGGGATAGAGAAGGAGAGAGGGAGAAATACAATAGGTAGGTAGAGAGACAGAAAGAGTAGGTAGGTAGGTATATGTTTCCAGGTGTACTTATCCATGTGCTGGAGAAGGAAATTGCTGACAATCTGCAGCACCTAACTTCCTGCTGGCACAGCACTTGATCAATGTAATCAGTTAAAGAGCTTTCCAAAAGGAAAAAACAACCCCTTTTTGCACTCTGCAAACCTCCCCAAAACGGTCCGTTTTTTGTGAAAATGGGCCCATTTTTTTCCAAATAAAAGGCATGAATAGACTGGGGTGGTGGTGGCTTGCAGAGTACTCCTAGGGTGGGGTAGGGAAAAAAAGAGCAAAAAAGGCCCACTTTTCGCAAAAACTCAAAATAAATACATACATAGCCTTATGGAGGCTTATAGAATGCTGCTGGGGGTTGGGGTGGGGAAACCAAAAAACGGCCCATTTTTTGCTCGTTTCTGCCCTCCCCAGGCCCCAGGAGGTCTCTGAAAGCCTCCATAAGGCTAGACATGGCCATTCTGGTGAAGGGGTGAGGTTTCAGGAGGCAAAAAATGCTGTATTCGATGTATAAGACTCACCCAGATTTTCAGCCTCTTTTTAGAGGAAAAAAGGTGCGTCTTGTACTCCGAAAAATACGGTACTCATAAAACACCCACTGAAAGTCCAATCTGTCTTTGTGATGGATGGAATCATTCAAATGTTATCCTTACTTCTTTGGATTGAGAATATACAGATGTGGTACTGTTAGTTCTGTCTGAAGGTGGAAAGGTTTGCTATATGTTTCATACTGTATGTAGCCAGGGGTTTTCTTTTATGAGGAAAAAGTTTTATTGGTTTTTACAAAATTTTAAAAACAGGAAAAAGGTATAAGGTGTTAAAGAGATATTTTGAGGACATCTATGTCGGAGGTGTCAGCCCCCTCTGAGGCTTCATACAGAAAAAAAAAGGTAGTACAATAAATATTTCATTTCCCTACAAAGTGGAAAGCGATACAGATATACATTTTATATTCATGCAATCAATCATTGGTTTCTATAAACATCCAAATAAAGGTTACACTATATAAAGGAAAGTCATTTGTGAGATCTGAGTCTTTTAGCAATTGTATCTTCCTCTCCCTGACCTCCAGTGGGCGGAGCCGTGGCCTCCCCCGTTCCCCCATTTTCATCCTTCAGGATTGGGGAATGTTTTTTAAGAAAGGTTTCCGCCTCTGCAATTGTTTTAATTCTTACTCTCCCCCCCTCCCAGAACACTAACATTCCCTCAGGCATCAACCACTTGAACCAGACCCCCTTTTTATATAATCTTTTTGATAAGAAGGAATATTTCCTTCTTAGCCAGGGGTTTTCTATCAGAGTTACAAAACTGAGGCTGGGTAGAACAGTTTGACATAGAAAGCAATAGCAATAGCACTTAGACTTGTATATCGCTTTGCAGTGGTTCACAGCCCTCTCTAAGCGGTTTACAGAGTCAACATATTGCCCCCCACAATCTGGGTCCTCATTTTTACCCACCTCGGAAGGATGGAAGGATGAGTCAACCTTGAGCCGGTCAGGATTGAACCCCTGCAATTCTGCATTCTAACCACTGAGCCACCAAGGGAGGGAGGGAAAGAGGGAGGAGGAACAGCAATAGCCCTTAGACTTATATACCACTTTACAGTGCTTTACAGCCCTCTCTAAGCGGCTTACAGAGTCAGCATATCATCCCTCAACAATCTGGGTCCTCATTTTACCCACCTCGGAAGGATGGAAGGATGAGTCAACCTTGAGCCTGGTGAGATTTGAATTGCTAAATTGCAGTCAGCTGGCAGCAGAAGGAGCCTTCAGTCCTGCACTCTAACCCCTGTGCCACCGTGGCTCATAAATTGTGAAAACGTCAAGCTGTTGTGAAATTGATTGAGAATGGACAAAGTGCTTACAGCAAAAATGGCCATTGCAAATAAGTGCCTTTTTGTGTTGTTGTGTTGACACCCACAGGTAGTGTGTGTATGTGTGTAAAAAAGTAAAGATGACAACTGTGACAGTGTAATCAAAGCCACACACCCGTTTAAATGTGCACTGCATGCAACATATGTCAAAGTAGCAGAGTCTTTGATCACAGAATCTCAGCTGTCAGCTTCACTTTTTTGATCCCCCACAGATGCCTCTGGGTCACAAATTTTGCACACACAAAGACAGATTGCCAGGAGAATTGGCTTTCAGCCTGCGTAGACAAAGCACAGTGTTGGGATTTTCTATGGGTGCTGCTACCAGGAAGAAATATTGATTCAAAATAAGTATGGACTTAAAAATTAGATTGCTTGATAATTCTACACATAACCACGGCAGCGAGAATTTAATTTGCACAGAATTGGAAAAATAAATACATACCAACAGAAGAAAATGTAGTAAAAAAAAATATTGGACTGTGCCGAGATGGATAGAATTAAAGATTTCTATCCTTATGAAAGAATTAAAAGCGAAAGAAGAATCTGAATATGACTCAGTATGGAACTTGTGGTGTAATTGGCAAGAGGAAAGAGGAAAAAAAATAGGAAAGCAATAAAGAAAAGAAAAAAGATCAAGAAATCAAAAAACAATTACAAAACCGGAAAATGAATAAAAGGTAGATACACAAAATAGACTGTAGATAATAAATAGTAGGAAATGAATATAAGATGATTTAAATGTATATAAAAGTTGTTATATATAGAACGAATAGAAAAGATATACGAAATAAAATGTATGTGTATATATATCTAGATAGATAGATAGATAGATAGATAGACAGACACAGATAGATAGATAGATAGATAGATAGATAGATAGATAGATAGATAGATAGATAGATAGATAGATAGACAGACAGAGATAGATAGATAGACAGACAGACAGACAGACACAGATAGATAGATAGATAGATAGATAGATAGATAGATAGATAGATAGATAGATAGACAGACAGACAGACAGACACAGATAGATAGATAGATAGATAGATAGATAGATAGATAGATAGATAGATAGATAGATAGATAGACAGAGATAGATAGATAGATAGATAGATAGACATAGATAGATAGATAGATAGATAGATGATAGATAGATAGATAGATAGATAGATAGATAGATAGATAGATAGATAGATAGATAGATAGATAGATAGATAGACAGACACAGATAGATAGACAGACAGACAGAGATAGATAGATAGATAGATAGATAGATAGATAGATAGATAGATAGATAGATAGATAGATAGATAGAGTTATAAGATTTATATGTACAGATAAAGGAATCACAACAGATATGTAAAAGACGTGTAATGTGTTGAATGTTATGTTTCTATAAACAAAATAAGTTTTTTTAAAGTTAGATTGGCTCAGAGGTACACCTAAATATTACGGATTATGCAAAGCTAAAGAAAAATGAATCTCATTAAAATATGATTTTTGAATCCACTATTTTATTGTTTATTTCCAATGAGCTGTTTTCTTTTATCAAGTTGAAAGATCCGTATTTAATCATTAAAATTTAATTTTTAAGAGTAAGGTTATATCCCTTTATGGATGGAAGACAAGAGTGATTTGGGTTAGGTTTTTTTTTTATTAAAAAAAACCACTGCTCTTTAGTGATTTTTCTAGAGTTTTTCAATCTCTAAGTGGTAGCCCTTGATTGAATGCATTTCTGGGACTTAATCAGATATCTGAGAATGGCATAGAGCAGGGGTCCCTAAACTTGGCAACATTAAGACTTGTGAACTTCAACTCCCAAAATTCTCCCGCCAGTGGTTCTGGTTTTTTGTAGAGTTTTAAATTTTAGTTTATACGGTTCTAATATTGTAATTATTTGTCCAGTGCTCTTTGCTAATCTGTAAACTGCCCAGTCGCCTTATAATTTCATAAGTAAATAAAATTACAGGTGAATTTTGCAAGCTTGAAAGGGAAGAATAACAGCTCCAAGTTGGTCTCTGAGTGAAAAACCCACTGTTTTTTCCCATTATTTCCAATTTTAGCTGTATTACTTTTCTTCTCATATTTTCCAAGTTCTAATTTTTTACATATATATAAACATCATTTTTCCCTTCTCTTTAAAAATAAATCAACTTATCATTTCCTTTCTATCTATTTACTATTAGCGACATATGTCAAGTTCAATTTATTTTTATAGTAAACATTTAACATAATTACACTTTTTAAAGAATTCGTATGGTTCACGCACATCCTAATTAGGTACACCCTATTACCATGTTTACAATATTTCATTTCATTCTACTAGTTCGTATCATTCTACTAATCTCCTATTCCTAGATTTTCTTTTCTCTTTTTCTTCTTTTTATATTACCCTGTATCTTTTCTTCTGAATTTTTTTCCATTGCTTCTCCATAGATTGTTTGGATATCTCTCCCCCAAGTTTCTCGTTTCCACCTCCCATTATTTCTCTCTTTCTTTTTTGGCTAATTCCTTTTTCGGGTACTATTTTTCCATTAATGGAAATATAATGTAAAATGAATGATGTGTTTGTGGAAATGTTACAGGGGGAAATCCGGACAACCCTCGGTTCACAAAAGAATGTAATAAAAATAAAATAAAAGACTTTGTATGAAAAAGAAAAAGAAAAAAGAAGATATTCGGGGGGACATTGATTTGATTTATAGAATTAATTCAGCATATGCCAGAATAAATGAAGTACCCAGAGAGATACATATTACATTTGTAAGAAGGTCGACAAGGGATGATATCCTAAGAGCACAGAGAGACGGTCCCTTGATATATCAACAGAGTGAAGTTGCCATTCTGAAACAGATCCCGAAAAAGATTTGAGAGATAAGAAGGAAGTACTCCTTCTTATCCAAAAGATTATATAAAAAAGGGGTGTGGTTCAGGTGGTCGATGCCCGAAGGAATGTTAGTGTTCTGGGAGGGGGGGGAGAGTAAGAATTAAAACAATTGCAGAGGCGGAAGCCTTTCTTAAAAAACATTCCTCAATCCTGGAGGATAAAAATGGGGGAGCTGGGGGGGCGCACGACTCCACCCACTGGCAGCAGGGGAGAAGAGGATACAATAGCTAAAAGACTCAGATCTCACAAATGACTTTCTATTATATAGTAACTCTTATCTGGATGTTTATAGAAATAAATGATCGATTGCATGAAGTTGAGAAATGATATGTAAATGATATGATTTGTAGAGAAATGGAAAAATTATTGTATTGTTGTTGTTGTTTTTGTATGAAGCCTCGGAGGGGGCCGACACCTCCGACATGGATGTCCTCAAAATGTCTTAATAATACCTTATACCCTTTTCCTACAAACATTTTTTGTAAAAACCAATAAAACCTTTTTTGATCAAAAGAAAAAGAAAGAAAGCAGTTGTGTGTGTTTTTTTAAAAAGGGGGCAGGTATCAGCTGCGCTGTGCGGGAGATGAGCCGCCTGCTTGAAGGAGAATGACTAGCCTGCAATTGTCACATAGCAAGGAGCTCATTAAGGAAGGTCACGTGATGGTTTATTGTCTTCAGACAACAATCAAGCCAGACAGTTGCACAGTGGTTTTTGCAACCAGAGCAACACTTAACGCTCTTCTCTAAGTCTGAAGTGCTCAAGAAGGGAGCCACTTATTATACTGTTGTTTTCTCCTTCCATGGCAGCGTCAAATGTTCATTATCCCTCACTGCACTCATCAAGAAGGCATCTCGGCTCAGGACAGGGGGTTGATTTAGCACGCCAACCCACAGTGCTGTGGACTAGATTCACGTCTTCGTTTTGCAGACTTCCACGTCTGAGATCTTTAGGTGTCTTCGTGCTTTTGGAAAAAACAGCAGCTCCTTCAGTTTCAGGCAGGAGGATAGAGGGAGAAAACATCAACAATGATTCTTAAATAGCATGCTAGTATTAGCCCTTTACCCAACTGACCACATGGCATTCAACCAAACCGGGACTCAGCCTAGAGAGTTGCCCCTACATGGCCCCATGTGAGTCTGACAGCCAATCAGAATACATTTCTTACACAGGAACAGGAAACAGATAGGTGGGGCCAAACAGATTATAAAAAGCCTAGAAAGCCCCTCCCTCAGCCCTTCTTCTTCTTCTTCTTCTTCTTCTTCTTCTTCTTCTTCTTCTTCTTCTTCTTCTTCTTCTTCTTCTTCTTCTTCTTCCTCTTCCTCCTCCTCCTCCTCCTCCTCCTCCTCTTCTTCTTCTTCATCATCATCATCATCATCATCATCATCATCATCATCATCATCATCTTCATCACCCAACACCTGGGAGCATCTGATCACCCTTTCCCCCAGGACCTCAAGCCATGTGGTCCTGTCCACCATTCAACCATCTTTCTAAGCAGCCTCCATGTCTCCAGTGACTTTTTCCCACTGGGAACTGAACCCCAGAAGGACATTTCTTCCAACAATAGTCCTCAGGACTATTCATCCAAAGGCTCTTGGTGTTTATCCCCTACCCCCCTCCAAGTCTGGCAATTCGCCATACATTATTTTTCCTCTTGGGTCAATACAATTGATCACTTCTATTAAAAGATTTCCAGCAATGACTTTATTCCCATTTGGGCAGCGTTTCAGATCCAGACGAAGAAAAGAGAGGGGGGAAAAAAAGCAAGCAAGAGGTGATCAATACAAGAGGTTAGGCTTGGCTCTTATTGAGGGTGCCTACTTAAAAATAAATTTTGCAGGCTTCAACTGCTCCTTAAAGAATAAGCATTGGTCGAGCTTTTGCTCCTAACATTCCCGGGTAGCCATTGTCCCAAATTATTGGAAGGGGGGAAAATAAAGGCAGACTTGATTTACAACCACAATTGAGTCTAAAATTTCTGGCGCTAAGCAATTTAATTTAATTTTATTATATTTCTATACCGCCCTCTCTCCTCAATGGGACTCAGGGCGGTGCACAGGAATAATAAAAGCAGAAGTCATAAATGCAATCACATATAATTAAAATAAATTAAATCAAGTTAAGAACCCGTGCTAAAAATTCATAATTAAAACCCAAGTTAAAAATCACTAATAAAGGACTATGCCAGGCCGGCCACATGAAAAAAGTATGTCTTTAAAGCCCGCCGAAAGAGGCGAAGGTCCGTGATTGTACGGAGGTCGGGGTGCAAGTCATTCCAGAGGGCGGGGCCTGCCACAGAGAAGGCGCTTCTCCTGGGAGTTGCCAGCCGGCATTGACCGGTCGACGGCACCCTCAGGAGGCCCTCCCTGTGGGAGCGGACAGGTCGAAGGGAGGTATGTGGTAGGAGGCGGTCCCGCAAATAACCAGGGCCAATGCCATGGAGCGCTTTAAAGATGGCCTTTAAAGCAAGACAGTTCTTAAGTGAATTCTGCCTGTCTTGCCACATTCTTTAATGCCACATTAAAGAATAAGCATTGGTCGAGCTTTTGCTCCTGACATTCCCAGGTAGCCATTGTCCCAAATTATTGGAAGGGGAAAAAATATAGGTAGTCTTGATTTACAACCACAATTGAGTCTAAAATTTCTGGCGCTAAGCAAGACAGCTCTTAAGTGAGTTCTGCCTGTCTCGCCACATTTCTTAAATGAATCCCTGCAGTTGTGAATGACATTTACTGTAAGTGAATCTGGCTTCCTCATTGACCTTGCTCATTAGAAAGTCACAAAAGAGGATCGCATGACCCCAGGGCACTGCAACCGTCATGTAGACATGCCAGTTGCCGAGCATCCAAATTTTGATCACGTGACCCTGGAGATGCGGCAAGCAGTCGTAAGTGCAATAAACGGTCGTAAGTCCATTTTTTAAGTGCCATCGTAACTTTGAACCATCACTAAATGGATGGTTATAAGAGAAGGACTCCTGTATAATGATCATAATATAGCATGATGATTAATCAGCGGGTCCAATTGAACTGTGCACCCATTTTAACATTGCCGGGTTAAAGTTCTAGCAGTTTTCAGAATGTGAAAGATCGAAGTCCAAAGGGACAACATGAATAGGGTTCTCAGCCTCCTCCTGGCCCTATAGAGCTTGTAGGGACTTGGAGGTCTTTACCATTCATTTCATTTCATTCATTTCATTTGTTCGACTTATTAACTGCCCCCTCTCCCCGAAGGGACTCAGGGCGGTGCACAGGAAAATATAAAAATACAATACATCACAATAAATACATAAATACATTAAAACTATATTAAATTACACCCTGTGCTGAAAACTACCCCATTAAAAATCCCTAAAGCCCAATATAAAATTTCTCTACTAAACAACTGAGGCTAAAAACGGTAGGTTAGGCCAGGCCGGCCTGTTGGAAAAAGTAGGTTTTTAGTTGCTGGCGGAAGGAGTGGAGGTCCGTGATAGATCTAAGTTCAGGGGGAAGGTCGTTCCAGAGGGTCGGGCCCGCCACAGAAAAGGCCCTTCCCCTGGGCGTCACCCGCTGGCATTGCCTAGTGGATGGCACCCGGAGAAGTCCCTCTCTGTGGGAGCGAATCGGCTGAAGGGATGTATGGGGTAGGATGCGATCCCGCAGATAACTAGGTCCCATGATAACCATCTCAGACAAGTGACTGTCAAGCCTCCAGTGATGAAGCCTACAACTTCTGAGGGCAAGCTGTTCCACTGGTTAATTGTCCTCACTGTTACGAAGTTTCTCCTTAATTCCAGGTTGCTTCTCTCTTTGTTTAGTTTCCAACCGTTATTTCTTGTCCTGCCCTCTGGTGCTTTGGGGAATAACTAAACCTTCTTTTCTTTGTGGCAACCCCTCAAATATAGAAATGCTGCTATCATGTCACCCCTCATTCTTCTTTTCTAGCCAAACCCAAATCCTGCAGCTGTTCTTCACATGTTTCAGTCTCCAGGCCTTTGATCCTCTTAGTTGCTCTTCTTTGAACTTTTCCCAACGTCTCAACATCTTTTTTGTAGCACGGTGACCAAAATTGGCGGCAATATTCCCAGTGTGGTCTTACTAGGGTTTTGTAAAGCGGTACTAATATTTCACCTGATCTTGATTCTATGTCTCTGTTTATACAAGCCAGGATTGTCTTAGCTTTCAAAGGAAGCAAATGAAACATCACAGGAAATGCGGATGCTACAATTCAGGATTAAAAACGAGCGAAAAACAACCTTTCATAGACTATCTCTATGACCCACTTCAAATACTGAAATACTGTTATCATGTCACCCCTAATCAGCGGTGGGTTGCTCCCAGTTCAGCCCGGTTCAGCCAAATCGGTAGTGGTATTTTGGCCTGAGTCGCAAAACTGGCAGCAACACAGGCTGGCCATGCCCCTTAACCGATTCCCTGTGTGTTGCTGCCGTTGCTGGCATATTGTTTAGTAATGGGCGCGCATGCGCAGTTTACTATAAGTTGTTCTGCCCCTGCACGAAGAACAATTTACATTGAACTGCGCGTGCACACACAAAGTGCGTGCAAAGCAGTGGTGGGTTTCTGCAGGCTCGCACCTACTCGCGAGAGCCGGTTGGTGAAATTTAGAGAACCGGGGAGAGGGGGTTCCACCGGCGTACCTGGAAGCAAATCTGGCCCGCCGCTGCCAGTGACCCAACGGGAAGGAAAGGAAAGGAAAGGAAGGAAGAAAGGAAAGAAAGAAAGAAAGAATTTATTATCACAATTGAGTCCAGAATTTTGGTTGCTAAGCAAGAGCGTTGTTAAATGAGTTTCACCACATTTTGAAAGGTGGCCACTCCCACCCTGTCACATGACTGCCAAGCCACGCCCACAAAATAGGCTACACCTACAGAGTAGGCTCTAAAAAATTTGAAACCCACCACTGGTGCAAAGTGTAGCAGTAGTAAAACCAGGAGCAATCCACCTCTGCCTCTACTTCTTCTGTTCTTTTGACTAGCCAGATCCAAAACCTGCAGCCGTTCTTCACAGGGTTTAGTCTCCAGCCCTTTGATCATTATCGGAACAGCAGTGTTCCGATATCTCAGAGGGTGCCACAGAGAAGAGGGAGTCAAACTATTCTCCAAAGCACCTGGGGGCAGGACAAGAAGCAATGGGTGGAAACTAATCAAGGAGAGAGGCAACTTAGAACTAAGAAGAAATTTCCTGACAGTTAGAACAATTAACCTCTGGAACAGCTTGCCTCCAGAAGTTGTGAATGCCCCAACCCTGGAAGTCTTTAAGAAGATGTTGGATAAGCATTTGTCTGAAATGGTATAGGGTTCCTCCCATGCAGGGGGTTGGACTAGAAGACCTACAAGGTCCCTTCCAACTCTGCTATTGTATTGTATTGTATTGTATCTTCTATCTATCTATAAGATGATGGTATAGCCTCATTACTGTAAGCAGGAATTCAGGGGGTTGAGCTAAGCCCATCTCCCTCCAGCCCACAGCTGTGCTGAGCACCCTAGGAATCCATTTAATTTGCTCTGAGGTTAGCAGCGATCACGCAGATACACGCTCTGTGACATCCTTGGGGATAATTATTCACTGCAGTGTACTTTCTGCATGAGATGAATCTGACTTCTGGCCTCTCATTGATTCACTGAGATAATTAATTGTGGCAAGAACCAGCTTTGATGGATGGATGGTGTAAGCTCTCTTAACTTCTTACACATCGACCCACCTTATTATTCTGTGGTTAATCTTTGGTGAGATTCACAGCCTTTGGGGCTGGTTGGTAGCTCAACAGCTCGAGTCCTAACCAAGGACCTAGGCACTGTCAAGGTAACGTCGGAGGATAGAAGCTGTTCCAAGTAGGGTGGTTTTTTGTAGACTCAGAATGTTCAAGTCCGGTAAATTTAGAATTTCCAAATAGCGAGGTAGCCCTTTAGGTCTTGCTCCCAGGGCTCCAATCACAATCGGGACAACACACAATTTCTTTTTCCACAGTCGCTCAACTTCAATTTGCAAGTCCCGGTATTTTGTGATTTTTTTCTTGCTGCTTATTTTCAATTTGTGCATCACCAGGTATTGCAGTGTCAACGAACCATACTTTTTTTCTTTTCAACGATTGTTATATCAGGCGTGTTGTAGGCCAAGTGCCTTCAGTCTGAATTCTGAAGTCCCACAAGATCTTGATTTTCTCATTCTCTAAAACTTTCTCAACCTGATGTTCCCAGTGGTTTTTGCTCTACTCAAATCCAAACTTCTGGGACAATTTCCAGTGAATGATCTTAGCAACGCGGTCATGGCGTTGTAGGTAGTCAAATTTTGTAGTTGTGAAATTTTGCTGCACCCATTGATCAGGTGGTCGACTGTCTCATCTTTGTCATTACAGAGGCGACATTTGCTGTTGGTAGTAACATGTTGAATTTTTGCCTTCATGCAGTTTGTGGCTAAACTGCTTGTTCTTGAGCTGCCAAAATAAAGCCTTCTGTTTCTTTTTTCAATACTCCTGATCTTAACCAGTTCCAAGTTAGTTTTTGGTCAGCTTTGCTTTCAATACTTTTCAAGTATTGGTTATGCATAGCTTTGCTTTTCCAATTTTTAGCTCGCTTCTCAATTACTTCTTCCTTATATTCAGTTTTTGATGATGATGATGATGATGATTTTAAGAGGTGGAGTTTTGCTTGAAGGAGCAGCTCACCTTTTGCTGCTCCTCAAATCCTCCTTCCTTAATCCGAAAATCTACAGAGAGCGGAAATTAAGAAGGATTAAAAAGGGAGAGGAAAGGATAAAATGGCAATTACTCTATGGACAGAAAGAGGGAAATCAACAGGCTTTCCCCACTTTCCTCTTTTTCTTATTTCCCATTTTTTTTCTTTTTCTTATTTTTGTTTTTAGGTTCGGCACTTCTACAATACTCTTATTGTATTGGCAGGCAGGCAGTCAGAGATAGAATATAGATAGGGAGGGAGGGAGGGAGGGAGGGAGGTACGTAGGTAGACAGACAGACAGAGTAGATAGATAGATAGATAGATAGATAGATAAATAGATGGATGGATGGATGGATGGATGGATGGATGGATGGATGGATGGATGGGTAGGTAGGCAGGCAGGCAGGCAGGCAGAGATAGAATATAGGGAGGGAGGGAGGTACGTAGACAGACAGACAGACAGACAGAGTAGATAGATAGATGGATGGATGGATGGATGGATGGATGGATGGATGGATGGATGGATGGGTAGGTAGGCAGGCAGGCAGGCAGGCAGAGATAGAATATAGATAGGGAGGGAGGGAGAGAGGTACGTAGGTAGACAGACAGACAGACGGATGGACGGACGGATGGATGGATGGATGGGTAGGTAGGCAGGCAGGCAGGCAGTCAGAGATAGAATATAGGGAGGGAGGGAGGGAGGGAGGTACGTAGGTAGACAGACAGAGTAGATAGATAGATAGATAGATAGATAGATAGATAGATAGATAGATAGATAGATAGATAGATAGATAGATAGGGATGGATGGATGGATGGATGGATGGATGGATAGGTAGGCAGGCAGTCAGTCAGTCAGAGATAGAATATAGATAGGGAGGGAGGGAGGGAGGTAGACAGACAGAGATGATAGATAGATAGATAGATAGATAGATAGATAGATAGATAGATAGATAGATGGATGGATGGATGGATGGATGGATGGATGGATGGATGGATGGATGGATGGATGGATGGATGGATGGGTAGGCAGGCAGGCAGGCAGGCAGAGATAGAATATAGATAGGGAGGTCGGTCAGTACGTAGGTAGACAGACACAGAGACAGGCAGACAGAGATGACAGGCAGGCAGGCAGAAAAAGGCAGACAGAGATGATAGAATATAGGTAGGTAGACACAGAGCCAGACAGACAGAGTTGATAAGGCAGACATATAGCCAGAGATGAATGATAGATGATAGACAGACATACAGAACAAAAAGACAGACAGAAAGACAAAGATGATGGAATATAGGTAGGTAGGTATGTAGGTAGGTAGACAGACAGACACAGAGACAGACAGAAAGAGAGATAGACATAATAAGGCAGACATAGAGATCGAGATGATAGATCGATCAATAGATAGATAGATAGATAGATAGATAGATAGATAGATAGATAGATAGATAGATAGATAGATAGATCTATTAGTCCTGATGGAATAGCTTGGTCTACAAATTGAAAACACAGAACTGCAATTAAATTCCAAACAGGCCAACGTTTACCTGAATACTATCATACTGTATTGCACAGCAGTCTTTCTCAAGCATGGCGACTTTAAGATATGCGGACTTCAACTCCCAGAATTCAAGGACAAGCAAGGCTGGCTGGGGGATTCTGGGAGTTGGAATCTGCACACCTTAAAGTTGCTAAGGTTGAGAAACACTGCAATACAGCTAGACTTGATAACTATAGGGACTAATCTCATCACTGCGCACCTGTTTTTTTTTTTAGGGCTTCGTGGCCTCTTCTGCCATTTGATTGTCCAAAAAGAAGATCCATTTAGAGTTTCATCCCTTTCATAGCTTTCTTGAATGATTTACCCAGCATTCAATAGCATACAGGCTTGGAGTAAATATATTCCAAAGCACTTTTGGCTTCAGTCTGTGTGCTTGGCGATGGAATTAACCTTTTTTCCCCTCTCATTTCACACTGCTGTAAACCAGCCAACGAGGTAACCAAGGTTAACGTGCTGTGCAAATACCAGGTGCAAGGTTCCGAAGTCTGTTGCGCATGTTGTGTTAAATATTTGATTTTTTTTAACCTGCATTGGGAGCTACAGCCTGCCAAGGAAAATTCTCGGTCCCCTCATCTGTGATCTACGGAAGCCAAAGGGCTTGGACTGAAACTCCGTTTAGCTCCGTTGCAAGCAATGAAGTCAGCATTGATTTGCCTGGTGTTTGCTCATTCCTTCTTGCAGGCACGCTGCCAGGAACCTTAATGGAAAAGGGATACAAATAATAAATATCACGACAATCTCTCTCTCTATATATATATATATCTATCTATCAGGCAACGGTCCAGTGACACATCAGCAATTTCAAAGAGGAGGCAATAAACTCCCAATCGCTCTAGATGGGAAGATCCGCTCGACATGACATCTTTGTCTGCCTTAAACCAAAGAGATGGAGATGGAGGGGTTCCCCCCACCCCACCCAAACATATATCCATTTTTCACGCCTATATTCATCCATTTGCCGTTTCTGCACTGCTCTGCAGTTTTGGGAATTGTTTCCCGCCCCAAAAGCCCATCTGCCCTATTGCAATCATTTCTGGATGCAATATCTTTCTATACCGTACTTTCTTTTTCTATTTCTTTTTGCAAAACAGCTTCACTGACTGTACGCAAATAATGTGTCTTCTTTTTGGGGTGGGCAGGGGGTGTTTGCCAATTTTTTTTCGGTTCAGGAATGAGGTGGAAAGCAGCTTCTTCAGCCACACCAGCTTTCTCAAAGTCATGGCGCCATTGAATCTCCGTTAATGGGAGGAAAGGCTTACTGTTGCAAATGGATGGGATTTGTGCCATGTCAAAGCCGTAACACCACCAAGTAAATAACAACATCAACAACGCTGGGAAGCTTGCAACCATCTAAGAAATTACAATAAAATCAATAAAAGGTAGAAGCGGGCAAGCGCAACGAAGGGAGAGGGCTCCCCTCCCCATCCTGGGCACACAGCCAGGTCTTCAAGGCTCTTCTGAAAAACAGGAGGGGAGAGGGTCATTCAGATATGGGAGGGGGGGTACCCCCTTCCAGAAGGCAAGCAGTGCTTCAGACAAGACAGAGTTCCCAGGTTCTAAGAATTTTAGCTTAGGAGGGTTTCTATTTTAATGTTCTTAAATTTTAGTACAGGTTAATTTAATTCGTTTTTAACTTTGTATATATTGTATGTTTTTATATGGTTTTTTAATTTTTTCCTGTACACCGCCCCGAGTCCCTTCGGGGAGAGGGGGCGGTTTATAAGTCTAATAATTAAAATTAAATTAAATTAAGAGACGACCGTGTTTAAGGAACAGCATCAAAGGAACAGTGCGGGATCCAAACAGCTGGGCAGATGGTGAGGGAGACTGGTGGTCCCTCAAATAGCCAGGCCCTATGCGTTCGCACTTCAAATGCATGTAAAAAAATGCAAGTAGAAAAATGGGAACCCCCTTTGGTGGGAGAGTAACAAGTTGCCTTCAGAAGTTGTGGGAGCTTCATCCTCGGAGGCTTTCAAGAAGAGACTGGATTGCCGTCTGTCAGAAATGGTGTAGGGTCTCCTGGTTGGGTTGGACTAGATCAGTGTTTGTCAACCACTGTGCTGTGGCACACTAGTGTGCCGTGAGATATTGTCTGGTGTGCCGTGGGAAAAATTCCTGCCAGAATATCAGCTTTGTGTTCAGCCAAACAGGCCCAGGTTTCGCACTGAGTAAGTAAACAGAAATATGAACAATTATAAAATACTTTATTATTTCATAATAAAGTAATTATAAAATAATTTCTTTGTGTTTATTTGATTCCTATTCAAGAGAATTACTTTATATATAGTCAATATAGGCACAGAGTTAAAAATTTTAAACATTTTCTAATGGTGGTGGTGTGCCTCGTGATTTTTTTCATGAAAAAACTGTGCCTTTGTACAAAAAAGGATGAAAAACACTGGACTAGATGACCTACAAGGCCCCTTCCAACTCTGGTAATCTGTAATCACATGGTTGCTAAAGGAATCTGGTTCCCCCGTTGACTTTGCTTGTCAGAAGGGCGTAAAACAGGATCACATGAGCCCGGCAGAGTGCAACCGTCATAAATATGGGGCGGTTGCCAAATGTCTGAATTTTAATCACCTGACCATGGGGATGCTGTAATGGTTATAAGGCTGAAAAGTCATGTCACTTTTTTCAGGGCTATTTGTAACTCTGAACAGTCACTAAATAAACCGACAAGCTCAGTGGCTAAGACGCTGGGCTTGTCAATCAGAAAAGTCGGCAGTTCAGCGGTTCGAATCCCCAGCGCCGCGTAATGGAGTGAGCTCCCGTGACTTGTCCCAGCTTCTGCCAACCGAGCAGTTCGAAAGCACATAAAAAATGCAAGTAGAAAAATAGGAACCACCTTTGGTGGGAAAGGAACAGCGTTCCGTGCGCCTTTGGCGTTGAGTCATGCCGGCCACATGACCATGGAGACGTCTTCGGACAGCGCTGGCTCTTCGGCTTTGAAACGGAGATGAGCACATAGAGTTGGGAAAAACTAGCACCTATGTTTTAGGGGAACCTTTACTTTTACTTTAAGATAAAATAATATACCAGGGCGAAAACCAATTTCGTTGTATTTATTTTGTACAATGACCATAAAGACTATACTAAACTCCCGCCACCCCCCACCCCCGCCGTGGGGCAGGAGACCCAGCATGGCCATGCCCTTGGGCAAAGAACCAGTTGCTAAAATAGTGGAAGCCCACCCCTGGGTTTAGGGGTAGACCCGCAGATGTTGGAAGTGGACCAAACGTTGAAAGGTGAGAAGTAGAAATGTTGTAGATGGTTTAAAGCAGGGGTCTCCAACCTTTGCAACTTTAAGTCTGAAGGACCTCAGCTCCCAGAATTCAATCAGGCAATTCCAAGGTCTTTTGCGGACACATTTTCATACCACAAGAAGGAGAAGGAGAAGAAAAAGAAGGAGGAGAACAGGGAGAAGGAGAAGGAGGAAAAGGAGAAGGAAAAGGAAGACAGAGAAAGAGAAGGAGATTGCAAAAATCAGCTTCACTTGGAGCAGCTTATATCCTGCAATGATTCCTTCAATGCAGGGATCTCCAACCTTTGCAACTTTAAGTCTGAAGGATTTCAGCTCCCAGAATTCTCCAGCCAGCTTTGCTTTGCTGGCTGGAGAATTCTGGGAGCTGAAGTCCTTCAGACTTAAAGTTGCAAAGGTTGGAGACCCCTGCGTTCAATGCCATCAAACAACAATATCTGTCTATGCCAACTCCTGGAAAGGACTCAATAGGTGGATAAAAATACCAAACCCAGCCTGAGCATCTGGCTGTGACCAACCATAATAATAATAATAGTTTCAAAACATCTGGAGCATCGCTTGAACTCTATTGGCATTGACAAATAAAATACCAACATCTGCGAGCTGATGTCCTTCAGACTTAAAGTTGCAAAGGTTGGAGGCAACGTAGGTAATCCAAATTGATGGGAAAAGTCCCGTTCGCTAAAATTCAGGCAATTCCAAGCATTTCTGTTGCTGCAAAAAAATAAAAAAATAAAAAAATTCCATTACGTGAGAAGCTGATAATAGCCTTTTCGCTATGTTGTCATTTTTGGAGTTCAACTGGTTATTCCTTTCATAGGAGAAAGACTTTAATTACAGGCCTTTGGCCTGGGGATATGATTTCTCTCCCACTTGGTAGGAGAAGTGAGCTGCTTTTTTTTTGGTTTGTTTTTAAATTCTCTCCCCCACCCCTCCTTCTCTTTCTAACCACACATGGGTATTTATAGTGGAAAAACCACAACTCAACAACGCAAACCATTGGAGGATGGCCTTTTACTCTGGACAGTTAGGGCAATAAGATGGAGGCTTCCCAGTTCTATGGAATTTTGGGAGCCTTTTCAGTTGGACTGGCTGGAAATTCCACTCCTGGAGGAGGTGCAACAGATGGCAACCTTATTTCCTTCCTACCCAAAGTAATACAATAATACAATGGTAGAGTAGGAAGGGACCTTGGAGGTCTTCTAGTCCAACCCCCTGCTTAGGCAGGAAACCCTATACCATTTCAGACAATTGGCTATCCAACATCTTCTTAAAGACTTCCAGTGTTGGAGCATTCACAACTTCTGGAGGCAAGGAGTTCCACTGATTAATTGTTCTAACTGTCAGGAAATTTCTCCTCAATTCTAAGTTGCTTCTTTCCTTGACCCACTGCTTCTTGTTCTACTCTCAGGTGCCTTGGAGAATAGCTTGACTCCCTCTTCTTTGTGGCAGCCCCTGAGATATCGGAACAGTGCTACCAAGTCTCCCCTAGTCCTTCTTTTCATTAAACTAGACCTACCCAGTTCCTGCAACCGTTCTTCATATGTTTTAGTCTCCAGTCCCCTAATCTCCACATCTTTTCTACATCGTAGCGACCAAAACTGAATGCAGTATTCCAAGTGTGGCCTTACCAAGGCCTTATAAAGTGGTATTAACACTCCTCGTGATCTTGATTCTATCCCTCTATTTATGCAGCCTAGAACTGGGTTGGCTTTTTTTGCAGCTGCTGCACATTGCTGACTCATATCTAAATGGTTGTCCACTAGGACTGCAAGATCCCTTTCATACCTCTGAATCATACCTCTGCATTTTTACAGAACTGTGAACATCCTGACGGTTTGAGTTCATCAGGTAGAGCATCTATGCCAGAGGTCTGCATTGCTGGCTGGGGAATTCTGGGAGTTGAATTCCACAAGTCTTAAAGTTGCCAGGTTTGGGGACTCCTGATCTACGCAGATTGTCCTTGACTTATAATTAACAGAATAACAGACTTTGGAAGGGACTTCAGAGGTCTTCCAATCCAACCCAGTGGTGAAATGTAAAAAAAATTGCCACTGGTTCTGTAGGCATGGCTTGGTGGGCGTGGCTTGGTGTGGGAAGTGTCATGTGATGGGGTGGGCGTGGCCAACTTTAACAAACTTTTAAAGCATTTTTTGCTATCTATTTGCTCGAACCGTTAGTAAAAAACGCTTTAAGAAGTGGGGGGGGGAAAGATTCGGCTGTGCTGTGCGATTGTGGGAACCTTATCCCCCCCCCTTTTTTAAAGCATCTTTTCCCAGCCGATTCGGGCGAACAGGCAGGAAAAAAATGCTTTAAAAAGTGGGGGGGGGAAAGGTTCCCACGATCGCGTGTGACTCACAGGTGATCCATGGGATCATCAAAAGCTCTTTTTTTTTATTAAAAAAAAGCATTTTTTTCCTGCTGGTTCGGGCAAATAGGCAAGAAAAAAATGCTTTAAAAAACAGGGGAGAAATCTGAGCCACGCGGTCCTCTGAAGTTTGTTTTTATTACCAGTTTGCAGAACCATTTTGACGACCATCTTTAAATCGCTCCATGGCTCAGGGCCTAGTTATATGCGAGACCGTCTCCTGCCCCATACATCCCTTCGGCCGATCCGCTCCCACAGAGAGGGTGGGAGGTGCCGTCGGCCGGGCAATGCCGTCTGGCGACACCCAGGGGAAGAGCCTTCTCTGTGGCAGGCCCTGCCCTTTGGAACGACCTCCCCCCTGTACCATCTCGGACCTCCGCCTCTTCCGCCAGTGTCTAAAGACACATCTTTTTCAGCAAGCCGGCCTAGCCTAACCTCCCGCTGGGGCTATTTTAAATTGGGGTTTTTAATCTGGTTTTTAGCATAGGATTGTTTCTAGTAATTTAATATGCTTTTAAATTTTGTATATTCTGTTTTATATGCTTTTAAATTCCTGTGCGCTGCCCTGGGTCCCTCGTGGAGAAGGGCGGGATATAAATCGAATTAAAAACAAAACAAAAACCCAATGACAATCGTCCCTACCGCTTCATGTGAACTGGTGCAAACCGGTAGCATTTCACCCCTAGCCCAACCCCCTGCTCCAACAGGAAACCCTAGACCGGGTGTCAGCAACACTGAGGATAGGGCCGCCACCTATCAACGGACGGTATTGGGGGGACAGACCCTTGTCTAGTCCTTCCTGGAGGGACTCCTGAATCTGGGCTACCGACACAGCCATGGGAATAATGCTTGTCCTGCAGCACCAGCTCCAAAAGGCCTTCCAAGGGCTCTTCAATTAACACACTTGTATAAATCCCACTGAAAGCCAGTTTGGTGAAGAGCTGGAAGTGCTGAGTGAGAAACTAGGAGGGGTTCTAATCTTCCCTTAGGCATGAAAGTTGGCTGGGTGGCTTTCAGCCAGTCACTCTCTCTCGGCCCAACTCACTTCGCAAGGTTGCTGTTGTTGTCGGGAAATAAGAATGGGCGGATCCCTACGAGGACTGCATAATGCCGCCTTGAGTTGCCCCAGATAAAAGCAGGATATAAATCTTGTAAATAAAATTAGGTCGCAGGAGAAAATAGGGCAGGCAGATCTTGACTTAAAGGTAAAATTTCCCTTGCACATATGTGCTAGTTGTTCCCGACTCTAGGGGGCGCTGCTCATCTCCGTTTCAAAGCCAAAGAGCCAGCGCTGTCCGAAGACGTCTCCGTGGTCATGTGGCCAGCATGACTCAATGCCAAAAGTGCACGGAACGCTCTTCCCTTCCCACCAAAGGTGGCTCCTATTTATCTACTTGCATTTTTTACGTGCTTTCGAACTGCTAGGTTGGCAGAAGCTGGGACAAGTCACGGGAGCTCCCTCCGTTACGGGGTGCTAGGGATACGAACCACTGAACTGCCGACCTTTCTGATCGACAAGCTCAGCATCTTAGCCACTGATCTTGTCGATTTATTTAGTGACTGTTCAGAGTTACAACAGCCCTGAAAAAAGTGACTTACGAGTCTGCTTTTCATGCTTATAACCATTACAGCATCCCCATGGTCATGTGATCAAAATTCAATCATTTGGCAACTGTCTCATATTTATGACAGTTGCACTATCCCAGGCTCATGTGATCCTCTTTTGCGACCTTCTGACAAGCAAAGTCAACCAGGAAACCAGATTCACTTAATGACCATGTTATTACAGATTACAGATTAACAGAGTTGGAAGGGGCCTTGTATGTCATCTAGTCCAACCCCCAGCTCAAGGAGACCCTACACCATTTCTGACTGATGGCAGTCCAGTCTCTTCTTGAAAGCCTCCAGGGATGAAGCTCTCACAACTTCCGAAGGCAACTTCTGTTCCATGGGTTGATTGTTCTTACTGTCAGAAAATTCCTCCTTATTTCCAGGTTGAATCTCTCCTTGATCTGTTCCCATCCATTGGTCTTTGTCTGGCCTTCAGGTGCTTTGGACAATAGTTTGACCCCCCTCCTCTCTGTGGCAGCCCCTCAAATATTGGAAGACTGCTATCCTGTCTCCCCTGGTCCTTCTCTTCACTAGACTAGCCAGGCCCAGTTCCTGCAATCATTCATCGTATGTTTTGGCCTCCAGTCCCCTCGTCATCTTGGTTGCTCTTCTCTGCATTCTTTCTAGAGTCTCATCATTTTTTGTTTTATAGTGTGGCAACCAAATTAATTTCAGAAGAGCAGAGATTCCCTTAACTGCGGTGGCGAGAAAGTCATAAAAGAGGGCAAAATTCACTTAACAAAGGTCTCGCTTAGCAACAGGAATTTTGGGCTCAACTGTGGTTGTAGGACTACCTAAACTGTGCGCTTAAAGGGGCCTCGTTGTAGAGCAAGCGATGTGAACAAAGGAGCCGTGACCCTTGGAATACAGCTGTGTCCCCCTGGAAGGCAGGGGCCAGCCCTTTCTGAGGACTTTCCTTGGGCGACTGTGCGCGTCCTTGCGCAGATCGCACAATCGCTGGGGCTTGCTGGTGGTGTGAACGAAGCAGGTGTGCACGCAAACAGACACGTGACCCTCAGGCCGCTGGCAAAGACACAGCTGGCCACGTGAGGAAGGGATCTTTTACTCACCCCACTGGGGTTCACCAAACACCTTTTTTAAAAGGTTGGACTGAGCCCTCCAGTGTCACACTGTGGTTGCGAACAAACTCATACCGGATTGCAGCAAGGAGTTGTAATTAATACCGAATTTGGCAAGGGGACTCTATTTCCATTTACCCCTTTTCAAAAACAACATAGACCTGGAAACTAAATGCACACCAAGTGTGTGACTATTCACAGGTGTTTAGATACATGTTAAAAAGAGCCTGGGGGTAGGTAGGGGGGAACCTACGGTGGATTTCTTGCCTGCCACAATTCCCTCTCCTTGCACACCCGGCTCCCAGCTCTGATGTCAGCGGAGAAGTTCTCCAAAGGAGAAGCTGCTCAACAGGTTCTCCAACCTGAAACCGCTTCCACTGTTGAGAGTTTTGTAGGAGACGTAGGTTAAACTGGGATAGCAAAAAGAAAAAAAATGGGAAGGAATCTGGTCACACGGGTTGTTTCAAAAAGGCAGGGAGCTGTCGTCAGCCATATAGTCACGACGTGCGCCTGAAGAGGTGAGCTCCTGCATCTCTCAGCAGCTTCTGCCTGTTAAGAAAATGGGCTAGCCAAACAAGATGCCAGCAGATTCCTGACTTGGTCAGGACCATGAGTGGTAACTCTGCCCAATCAGCAGATTTTTCAATCAGCAATGCCTGGGAATTTTCCCTGAAGAAAATGTGAAGAAAGAATTGGATTATATTTAGGCAAGAAAAACCAAATGCACAGGTACGGTATAGGTGGTACCTGGCTCAATAGTAGTAACTGTGAAAGGGATCTTGGAGTCCTAGTGGACAACTATTTAAATAGGAGCCAGATGTATGCAGCAGCTGCCAAAAAAGCCAACCCAGTTCTAGGCTGCATAAACAGAGGGATAGAATCAAGATCATGTGAAGTGTTAATTCCACTCTATAATGCCTTGGTAAGCCCACACTTGGAATACTGCATACAGTTTTGGTCGCCACGATGTAGAAAAGATGTGGAGACTCTAGAAAGAGTGCAGAGAAGAGCAAGAAAGATGATGAGGGGACTGGAGACTAAAACATATGAGGAACGGTTGTAGGAACTGGGTAGGTCTAGTTTAATGAAAAGAAGGACTAGGGGTGACATGATACGAGTGTTCCAATATCTCAGGGGTTGCTACAAAGGAGAGGGAGTCAAACTATCCTCCAGGGCACCTGAGGGCAGAACAAGAAGGAATGGGTGGAAACCAATCAAGGAGAGAAGCATAACTTAGAATTGAAGAGAAATTTCCTGACAGTTAGAACAATGAATCAGTGGAACAGCTTGCCTCCAGAAGTTGTGGAAGTCTTTAAGAAGATATTGTATAGCCATTTGTCTGAAACAGTATAGGGTTTCCTGACTAGGCAGGGGGTTGGACTAGAAGACCATCAAGGTCCTTTCCAACTCTTGTATTATTGTATATCACGTAGAAAGTTAGCACCCCACCCCTCTGAGAAGGATGAAATAGTTTAGGAAACATTAAAAAGGCAGAATATTATATTTTCCCTAAAGGAGATGTTGGAAGAAATGCCCTTCTGGGTTCAGTTCCAAGTGAGGAACTGAACCCAGAACTGAACCCTCTTATATTTCCTCTGGGAGGGGCCATTCATCGTCCACCTTTGACCTTACTCCTAAGTTGACCCCTGTTCTTTAGCTGTTCCCTTCGTTTGGCAGCCCTGCACATGCGCACACTGGGAACAGGTTCCAGCCGCTCGTCTGCCTCACTGATGTCTGCCTCCGAAGGCAGCTGATAACTGGCATATGGCTTTGGTCCCATCTCTGCCTCTGACGCAGAGCCCTCCTCAGAGCCTTCCCCAGACTCCAGGACTGGCCCATGTTCTTCCCCAACCTCCTCACTGTCTGAATCTGCTGCCAGCTCCATTGGCCACTGGCAGGCCACAACCCTTTGGCATTTTTTTCTTCAACGATTTTATTCCATCATTTCTTCAATATTATTGTCACTCTTGTCTCGTCACAGGTTGCTGTGTGGCAGGTTGGCCATGGTGAGTTGTCCCTAGACTTTAAAAAAAAACTTGGACCAAACTTTCAAAAGTCAACAGAATGGTGTACCCAAACTTCTGCCTATTTTTTTTTTTTAATATTAGATTTATGTGCCAACATTCCTGTGAGGAGGTATTGGTGTGCTTTGAACCAATAATGAAGAAATGACCTACATTTTTAAAATTCCTTTGTAACTGCTCTACAATAGCTCCATACAATACTCATACTTAGTAAAGCAAGAACCTACTAAGGATTGTCCAGAACTGTTACTATGATTCTGTTTTATTAGTAAGGATCTGTAAAAGAATCTGCTTCTGTTTTGTTTTGTTTTTTCTGAGTAACCGGAATGTTTTAAGTTCTCAAAGTAAATAGATTTAAGGTTTCATTTAACTGAAGCCTTTACCCACAGGCATATCAAATATCGCTTCCCACTCAACTTAAGAAACATGTTTGAAATATATGTGCATGCATTGTATATATGTCAGTTATATTACTGGTCTTATTCTAGGACATAATTGCTTCTATACCAATTAGAAAGAAGGGATTACTCTGTCTAAAAACTGATCCTTAAAGAGTTGAAAAGGAACAAAGCATCAACTTGTGACCAACAAGTCATATGGACACAATCAGGCAATTCCAAGATCTTTTGCGGACACATTTTCATACCACAAGAAGGAGAAGGAGAAGAAAAAGAAGGAGGAGGACAGGGAGAAGGAGAAGGAGGAAAAGGAGGAGGAAAAGGAAGACAGAGAAAGAGAAGGAGATTGCAAAAATCAGCTTTACTTGGAGCAGCTTATATCCTGCAATGATTCCTTCAATGCAGGGGTCTCCAACCTTTGCAACTTTAAGTCTGAAGGATTTCAGCTCCCAGAATTCTCCAGCCAGCTTTGCTTTGCCTGCCACAATTGTCTATTGGCATTGACAAATAAAATACCAACATCTGCCTGTCCCAAATACTTGGAAAGGCCTTGATAGGTGGATAAAATGCCAAATCCAGTCTGAACATCTGGCTGACTAAGTGATGAACCATGATAATACCAATAGTCAGAGGCACCTTGGCTGCGATCCCAAAACGACTGGAGAGTCAATTGAACTCCACTGGCATTAACAAAATCACCATCAGTCAATTGCAAAAGGCAGCACTACTTGGAACTGCTTACATCTTGCAATCCAGGGGTGAAATCCAGCAAGTTCTGACAGGTTCTGGAGAACCGATAGCGGAAATTTTAAGTAGTTTGGTGAACCAGCAAATGCCACTTCTAGTTGGTCCCAAAGTGGGAAGGGAATGGAGATTTTGCAGTATCCTTTCCCCAGAGTGGGAAGGGAATAGAGATTTTGCAGTATCCTTTCCCCGGAGTGGGGAGGGAATGGAGATTTTGCAGTATCCTTCCCCTGGAGTGGGGAGGGAATGGAGATTTTCCAGTATCCTTCCCCTGGAGTAGGGTGGGAATGGAGATTTTGCAGTATCCTTCCCCTGGAGTGGGAAGGGAATGGAGATTTTGCAGTATCCTTTCCCCGGAGTGGGAAGGGAATGGAGATTTTACAGTATCCTTTCCCCAGAGTGGGAACGGAATGGAGATTTTGCAGTATCCTTCCCCCGGAGTGGGAAGGGAATGGAGATTTTGCAGTATCCTTCCCCCGGAGTGGGAAGGGAATGGAGATTTTGCAGTATCCTTCCCCTGGAGTGGGAAGGGAATGGAGATTTTGCAGTATCCTTCCCCTGGAGTGGGAAGGGAATGGAGATTTTGCAGTATCCTTCCCCCGGAGTGGGAAGGGAATGGAGATTTTGCAGTATCCTTCCCCTGGAGTGAGGAAGGAATGGAGATTTTGTAGTATCCTTCCCATGGAGTGGAGAGGGAATGGGGATTTTGCAGTATCCTTCCCCTGGAGTGGGAAGGGAATGGGGATTTTGCAGTATCCTTCCCCCGGAGTGGGAAGGGAATGGAGATTTTGCAGTATCCTTCCCCTGGAGTGGGAAGAGAATGGAGATTTTGCAGTATCCTTCCCCTGGAGTGGGAAAGGAATGGAGATTTTGCAGTATCCTTTCCCCGGAGTGGGAAGGGAATGGAGATTTTACAGTATCCTTTCCCCAGAGTGGGAACGGAATGGAGATTTTGCAGTATCCTTCCCCCGGAGTGGGAAGGGAATGGAGATTTTGCAGTATCCTTCCCCCGGAGTGGGAAGGGAATGGAGATTTTGCAGTATCCTTCCCCCGGAGTGGGAAGGGAATGGAGATTTTACAGTATCCTTTCCCCTGAGTGGGAACGGAATGGAGATTTTGCAGTATCCTTCCCCCGGAGTGGGAAGGGAATGGAGATTTTGCAGTATCCTTCCCCCGGAGTGGGAAGGGAATGGAGATTTTGAGTATCCTTCCCCCGGAGTGGGAAGGGAATGGAGATTTTGAGTATCCTTCCCCCGGAGTGGGAAGGGAATGGAGATTTTGCAGTAGCCTTCCCCTGGAGTGGGGTGGGAATGGAGCAGTGGTGGGATATGACCAGTATGCTCTGGTATGGGCATACCGTTGCCTGCTGGGAGCACCAGGCACCATTCCAGTACGGTGCTCCAGAGGGCCCACCTGCATGCCCTCCTTACCTGCATTTGAGCTGATCGGGGCTTACGCACAGGGAGCATACGGCGCTTGTGCAGTGCTCTGCCAAGCAGCTGGAGTGTCGCAGGCGATAAGTATGCATGCACACGCTGCACTTGTGCTAAGTGCGTGCTGCATGTGTGCACGTGGTGTACGCCCAGCCCTGTTACAAGTTGCACCGGGACCCGGAACCCACCAGTGGAATGGATATTTTGCAGTATCCTTCCCCTGTCATGCCCACCAAGCCACGCCCACAGAACCAGTAGTAAAAAAAATTTGAATTTCACCACTGTTGCAATTATACCTTTAATATTGTTGAACAACTTGCTTGTTGTTGCCAATTGAAAGTTAATGTATGCGCCACCTTAGCTATTATTTACAATGGAGTATGCCTGTTGCAGCTGTGTGTGGTTAATTTCACTTTTCCAGTTGACCTGGTTCTAGATAACCACCAATTTACTCCTCCTCTTCAATCCAGAGACGCAACAGGGTTCCCATTGCTGCAATTTCTTCCCTTTTCTGAGAAGTGACTCAGGCACAGACAAGGTGTTGCCTTTTGAGAGGATGTAGATTTACCCTTTCATGCCGATAAAACCAATCCCTTTCCACGCATCGCAACTGGAGCAATCCTCTAATTTAAACTGGGAGGGGACTGGGAAAAATCAAAAGCTTGCCAATCATGCCACAAGGAAGAGTGCACCAGTTTTATTTCAAAAACCACTCCCTTTGGTGAGATTTCAGGAGAAAAATTATTTCCCCTCATAAGAACATAAGAACATAAGAATAGCCTTGCTGGAACAGGCCACAGCCCATCTAGTCCAGCATTCTGTCTCACACAGTGGCTCCCCATTTGCTTCAGGGTCTTCCCAAGCAGATGTCTTCACCTGCTTATGATTCCCTGCAAATTGCATTGAGAGATATCCTGCCTATCTCTCCAACCCGGAGGGTGTCCTTAGGCATCCATCATGATAGCCATGGATACCCTTGTTCTCCATGAACTCCTCTCATCCTTTCTTAAAGGTGTCGAGGCTGACAGCTGTCACCACGTCTTCTGGCAAGGAGTTCCATAGACCAGTGATCCTCTGGGTGAAAAAGTACTTCCTCTTATTTGCTTGAGGTCTAGCGATCAAAAGTTTCATGGATTCCCCCTAGTTCTAGTGTTGTGCGATAGGGAAAACAGTTTTTCCTTTTCTACTTTCTACTTTTCTACTTTCTCCTTCAACTTATAGTTCAATAGTGTTGAGCAAGAGTTGAGGAAGATACACAACTTTTGCCAGACCAATTCTTGAATACAGCTCGTCTGCCTGGAACCCACACGATATGTCGGACATTAATATGGTTGAGCGGGTCCAGAGGCATTTCACAAGAAAAGTCCTCCACTCCTCTGCTCACAATGGAATCCCTTATGCCACCAGGCTCGAAATGTTGGGCCTGGAGAACCTGGAACTGCAGCATCTGCGGTTGGACCTAAGCAGAGTACACAAAATTGCCTGCTACAACAACCTACGTGTCAACGACTACTTCAGCTTCAACCTCAATAGTACATGGGCAAACAATTGATACAAACTCAAGGTAAACTGCTCCAAACTCGATTGCAGAAAATACGACTTCAGCAACTGAGGGGTCAATGCCTGGAAGGCTCTACCCGACTCCGTTGTTACATCCTCCAACACCCCCCACAGCTTCAACCTCAAACTGTCTACCGTGGACCTCACCCCATTCCTAAGAGGTCCATAAAGGGGGCGTGCATAAGCGCACCAGCGTGCCTACCATCCCTGTCCTACTGTCCCCTTTTACTTGTATTCATGTCCTTCCTTCCTTCATGTCCATGTTCATACTTATACCCTGTTTTCCCGAAAATAAGACCTCCCCGGATAATAAGCCCAATCGGGCTTTTGAGCACATGCGCTAAAATAAGCCCTCTCCTGAAAATATCGCAACACAGCAGCAGCCATGAGGTGACCATGCTCGCCGCCTCCTGCACCTCAAAAATAATAAGACCTCCCCGAAAATAAGGCCAAGCGCTTGGGGGAAACACGGTACCTGCTATTTTGTGCATGTTTGACAAACTAACCAATAAATAAATGTGGGCTGGGTGGTTTCCTGAGCTTGGATTAAAGATTGCCATTGCCCATCTGGCACCAACAAGGTTAGCAAAAATTTCAACAAATACCTCCCCAAATGCTGGAAATGTGAATCAATATATAGAACATATTACCACCTAGGGTGGACCTGTAAGGAGACTAAAATTGTTTGGAAAAAGTTCAAAAATTGGCTGGAGGCAATAACAGGAGTTAAAATAGAATGGAAACCTGAAGTCTTCCTATTAGGAATAGTGTCTGAGAAATATAAAAAAAGAAATCCAGTATTTAATAATACATATAATTACGGCGGCAAGGATTGCCTTTGCCCAGAAATGGAAAAATAAATTCACTCCATGCGAAGATGAAATGATAAGAAAGGTTATGGATTGTGTTGAAATGGATACATTAACTAAAGAAATCCAGGGAAAAGAAGAATCAGAATTCTACCAGATATGGGAAAACTGGTATAGGTGGATGGAGGGAAGAAACAAGAACCAATGAAGGAATACAGCAAAACTTAAAAAACAGTAGTGATGAGTAGAATAAGAGGGTTTAGAATGGTGAACTCCAAATGAAATATAACAGAAGGGGAAACAATATAAGATGAGCGGCTTCGATTGACAATTGCTATTAGAAAGGACAGGAAGTTCCTGTTCGTATTGTATGGTGTAAATGTAGTGTATGTCTAAGTTTTGTGTGAGTGTATTTTACACGTTTGTAAATATTATTTAAAAATAAATAAATAAATATTGCCATTGCTGCTGTTGGGGCAACAGATGGAGTCTTTGCGAAGAACAGAGGGGAAGAAAAGGCCACGCAGGATTTTCAGGAAGCTTTTGTTGACAGATTTATAGGGCAGATGCCCTTTTTACTGGAGTTCACTTGGAGAACGATCTTCAGATGTAGCCAGCTGTGTCTCTCGGGAGGGAAAAATCTCCCAGATTTACTGGGCTTGTCCCATGGGAAGGAGATGAAAAAAACTGGGATGCCAGCTGCAGATTGGGGATGGCAAGGGACGGAGCTGCCTGCTGACATCAGAACGGGGTGCTTGGAATTGGGTGGCATTGGAACATCCCGTATTTTTGGGAGTATAAGACGCACCGGAGTATAAGACGGACCAAGATTTTGAAGAGGCAAATTAAAAAGAAAAGTTTTTGCGCTCTGCAAACCTCCCAAAAATGGGCCATTTTCTTTTCAAAAAAAGGGTATACATAGCCTTTAGGAAGCTTATAGAGTGTTCCTGGGGGATGGGGAGGACAAAATTAAGCAAACAAATGGCCAATTTTCACTCATTTCTGCCCTCCCCAGCCCCCAGGAGCACTCCGAAAGCCTCCTAAAGGCTATGCACGGCCATTTTGGTGAAGGAGGCGGGCTTTCGAGAGGCAAAGAAATGCTGTATTCAGTGTATAAGACGCACCCAGATTTTCAGCCTCTTTTTTGAGGGAAAAAGGTGCGTCTTATACTCCGAAAAATATGGTACCTTGTTCTTGTGCTTTAGCAGCTCACTCAGGACAGGTGGATGTATTTCCTTGGCCATGGAGTTTCCCTGGACTTATTTGAGGCCTCGGCTTCTAGTGGTGTCCCCAGAGTCTGCCCACAGAATGGGACAATTCACCGCAGTCAATTCGCCATGACCAACTCACTTCAGGACAACTGACCAGGGGACAATTTAACAATTCAATCTAGTCATTTAAAATAAATAAATAAATATTTTAATTTTTGCCATTCAGATTTCATTCCATCCCTCCTTTTGCATCCTTTGTTGAATGCTTTTATTGCACTGTTTCTTTGATATGAATGTAACTCTTACCTTGCAATGAGTTGGCCGTGGTGAGTTGGCCGTGGTGAGTTGGCCGTGGTGAGTTGGCCGTGGTGAGTTGGCCGTGGTGAGTTGGCCGTGGTGAGTTGGCTGTGGTGAGTTGGCCGTGGTGAGTTGGCTGTGGTGAGTTGGCCATTGTGAATTGGCCATGGTGAGTTGGCTGTGATGAATTGACCATAGTTAGCTGGCTGTGGTGAGTTGGGCATGGTGAATTGGCCATGGTGAGTTAACCATGGTGAGTTGACCATGGTGAGTTGACTGTGGCAATTTGCCCAGGGTGAGTTGGCCATGATGAATTGGCTGTGTGTAGTTATCCTGCGGCGAGTTGGCCATGGCAAGTTGGCTGCAGCAAATTACCACAGACCCATCTGACCACTAGGAGGATGTCCAGTCTGGAGCGACCGGAAATTGAACTCCATATATAACAATAAAAAAAAATCCAGACAAATGCCAGTGCTTTGAAAAGGGAGGAGGAGGAGGATGTAATGGAGAGCAGTTATGGGAAAGGAAGTAGAAATGTTCAGGGAAGAAGCAAAGGCACAGAAGTGAAGGGTGACGTTTTCCACCAGGGAGATAGAATGACCCAATCTGAAGAAGACCAAGGACCCTCTCAACCAGGCACACAGTTCACCAGGCCTATGCTTACCAACAGCCCCACCACATTTTAGCCTCATATGTTCTGTAAACAGAACCGGTGAGGCTATCCGACAGGTCAGCATGCTCCAGGCCCTAGAACACTGAGTGCATCAAATGTTCCAAGCCATGCAAACATAGGCTAAGCATTAAACCGACCATTGGCGTTGCTCCATTTCTCTGTGGTTTGTTGTCAATGTGATGCCCAGTGCTGAAGGCTGCCAAGAGCCAACTCGGAGTATCTATCAGTGCTGGTCTTAACTTTCTTTATGATTTCATTCTCTGGCTTCTTCTGGTTATGAAGCATCTTGCATAAGCATCATGCGCTCTTTGGGGACTTTGGATGAAGATGAAGAGCCAGAGGATGTGAGTGGGCCCATTGTTGACCAACCGCTAAGGTCTAGCAGGACACGCAAAGCCAGTCCATGGCTTTGGTCCATCAGGCTCTCTGTTGTTATTTTCCATCTCTTTGTCCTTTGCTGTTTATTCAGGCTGTGTTTGGCTAAATCTTTTTTTTTTTTAAACCAAATCATTCGGGTTGAGAAAACAGAACTTTTCTCAGTAATTTTGACACTGCAAGATTTTTGGAGGAAACATTAAAATACAGGTAATTCTTGACATACGGCCACAACTGAGCCCTGAATTTCCACTGCTTAGCAAGACAGTTGTTAGGTGAGTTTTGCCTTATTACCTTATGACTTTTCTTGCCACTGTTGTTAAGTGAATCACTGCAGTTATTAAACTAGTAACACAGAGGTTAAGTGAACCTGGCTTCTCCAGTGAATTTTCGCTTGTGTTGTGGCCCACCAGCAGCAGATTCGGACAGTGAGGAGGTTGGGGAGGAACATGGGCCAGTCCTGTGGTTTGGGGAAGGCTCTGAGGAGGGCTCTGTGTTGGAGGCAGAGATGGGACCAGGGCCATCTGACAGTTATCAGCTTCCTTCAGAGTCAGACATCAGTGAGGGAGACAAACAGCTGGAGCCTGTTCCCAGTTTGCGTGTGAATAGAGTTGCCATATGAAGGGAACAACTAAAAACAGCATTGTAGATTTGTGGAACCTTCTTCTGTAGAAGAGCTTAGAACTGGCAGGAACCCACCCCTGTATCTCACATAGACCGCTGACGTTTAATACTGCATTTACATTTATTATTAACGTTGGTAATCTTCTTTGGAATTCAAGTACACTTCTAATTGAATAGCTACTGTTTGTTATGACTGGGACCAAGGACCAGACTCTTTAAGGCTTGCAACTGACTTGCATCTCGGCTCCGAAATGGATGTTATGTCTGTTCAAATGTACTGTACGATGCACCTTGGCTCAGGAGAGACGCATCTGTTGCTCAGCTTCTGTCCTGACTTGGCCTCTGAGAATTAGGATGCTGGCAGAGATGGAGAACTTGCTGTTTTTCATTTCCTTGTCTGTTCGAGGCCCTTGATCCATTCTCCAGAATTCAGGGGCTAAAACATCTCATGAAGGGTTTTTTTCCCCCCCGGGAAGGAAATAAACACTTAGAAAGTGAGCTTGCTTTCTTCTTCACCAGCTAGTTTTCTATAGACAACTAGTCCTCGACTTACAACATTTTATTTAGTAACCATTCGATGTTACATATCCTATTTTTCGGTGTGTAAGATGCACCTTTCTCCCTCCTAAAAGAGCATGGAAATGTTGGTGCATCTTACAGACTCAACACAGCCATTTTTGGCCTCCCGAAGCTCCACCCCCACATCCGATTTTTGTGGGATGTGGAGGCGTTTTTGCCTTCTCCCAGCTCCCAGGAGCACTCTGCAGGCTTCAGCAGGGCTGGTGGAAGGCAAAAATGCCTGTTTTTTCAAAAAACAGTCAGAAAACAGGCTGGGGTTTTTTGCAAAATATGGGGCCGTTTTTGCCCCCCTCCAGCCCTGTTGAAGCCTGCAGAGTGCTCCTGGGGGCCAGGAAGAACAAAACCTTTTTTTCTTACTTACCTCTTCGAAATCTTGGTGCATCTTATACACTGGTGCATCTTAGAGTCCGAAAAATACACTACTTACAACCGTTACAGCATCCCGATACTGGATCCTAACCACTGTGACACCACCACTCTTAAAAACATAGCGGTAGAACAGGGGGGGGGTCAAACTCAAGGCCCGCAGGCCGAATCTGGCCCATGATATGATTGGATCCAGCCTGTGATGTGGTCAGATCTAGCCCGCAGGGCCATCCTGGTCTACCCAACGTGACGAGGAAAGATTGAGCCAACGTAGCTTCAGCCCGTTCTACCCAGTGCGAAGAGGAAACATGCCAGCAGTTTGGGGAGCGGCGTCAAGCTGGCCACCCCCACTCAGTTGGCCACCCCCACACAGTCAGCCATGCCCAACCAGCCCCCCAAGGTCAACCACAGCCCTGATGCAGCTCGCAATGAAATTGAGTTGGATACCCCTGTGGTAGAACATAGAATAACAGGGTTGGAGGTCTTCTAGTCAAATCCTCTGCTCAAGCAGTAGACCCTGTAGCCGTGATGGCGAACCTATGGCACGCATGCCCAAAGTGACACACGAAGCCACGTCACCCAACTTGTGCGGCCTTGCCTGTTTGACTTCCGGGTTTCTTGCGTGCATGCGCATGTGGCAATCAGCTTTCCTTCATGCGCATGTCAGGGCCAAAAACTGGTGTGTGCACTAGCCAGCTTATTGTCAGGCGTGCATGCGCGCCAGAACCTGGAAGTTCGGCTTTTTTGGAGCACGATCCCTTTGTGCGTGTGGCAGTGCCGAAAACCAGCCTGTACATGCACGCCAGCCAGCTAATCGTTGGGTGCACATGTGTGCCAGAACCTGGAAGTTTGCCTTTTCTGGACCACGATCCCTTCGCGTGCCGAAAACCAGCCTGTACATGCACGCCAGCCAGCTGATCGTTGGGTGCACATGCGTGCCAGAACCTGGAAGTTCACCTTTTCTGGACCACAATCCCTTCGCGTGCCGAAAACCAGCCTGTACATGCACGCCAGCCAGCTGATCGTTGGGTGCATATGCGTGCCAGAACCTGGAAGTTCACCTTTTCTGGACCACGATCCCTTCGCGTGCCGAAAACCAGCCTGTACATGCACGCCAGCCAGCTGATCGTTGGGTGCATATGCGTGCCAGAATCTGGAAGTTCGCCTTTTCTGGACCACGATCCCTTCATTCATTCATTGGGTGCATATGCGTGCCAGAAACTGGAAGTTTGCCTTTTCTGGACCACGATCCCTTCGCGTGCCAAAAACCGGCCTGCACATGCATGCCAGCCAGCTGATCATCAGGTGCGCATGCACATTTTAACTGAGAAATTTGGCCTTTCCTAAGCATGGCCCTGACGAGCAAACACACGTGACATTCACCATCACTGCCCTATAACATTCCAGACAAATGGTTGTCCAATCTCTTCTTAACACCCAATAATGGAGCCCCCACAACTTCCCAAGGTGAGCTGTTCCACTTCCTGCCATCGGGAAATTTCTCCCTGGCTCTAGTTTGGATTTTCTGTAATGATTTTCCACCCTCGTAATTTAAAGCAGTTAATGATGAAATAAGGAACAAACAATGTAGGTTGCAATACAATAAAAATCCTCCCATTAATTAGAATGGTACAAAACAGATCCGAATAGCAAGCTGTTTCAGTCATAGCAGCAGCCCAAGGACAGACTGACTGGCTGCCATTTCTAAATGCTTAAACCAATAGTTAAGTGGTACTAAGATATAGCAGTAAGATAAGGCTAATAAAATCTTTCAGCACTCGTATAATTTTTCATCTGTTCCTCCAAATAGAAAGCCAGCTCCCTTTTCATCAGGCATCAAATCCTCGGGTGAAATACTGCCTGCTACCATTGTTTTAAAATTAGGTTGGCTAGTTTTATTCTGCTTTTCTACTGCTGGATCAGGGATACCCACGGTAGGGTGGAACTAGTAAAATAAATCAAGGTGGCAGCTGCAACCCTGCGATTGAACCTCTGTTCCTCTTTTTTTTTAAACAGTTTATTTATACATTTCCACTTTACATACATAAGTGTTTGGTGAACAGCGTATTGTCTGGGTCATTTTGCTTATATAATAATAATTTTCCCGCTATTAATTTCTACCTCTATTATCCAACGAGGCCCATGTATGAAAATACTCTGTATCTTCTTTTGCTTTTGTCTTTAACATCAATCTGCCCATTTCTGCACAACCTAACTTTTTAAAAATTGTGTCTTCTTCTCTAGCACCACTTTATAAGGCCTTGGTAAGGCCACACTTGGAATAGGGCATCCAGTTTTGATCGCCACAATGTAGAAAAGATGTGGAGACTCTAGAAAGAGTGCAGAGAAGAGCAACAAAGATGATTGGGGGACTGGAGACTAAAACATATGAAGAACGGTTGCAGGAACTGGATATGTCTAGTTTAATGAAAATAAGGACCAGGGGGGACATGATAGCAGTGTTCCAATATCTCAGGGGCTTCCACAAGGAAGAAGGAGTCAAACTATTCTCCAAAGCACCTGAGAGCAGAACAAGAAGCAATGGGTGGAAACTAATCAAGGAGAGAAGCAACTTAGAACTGAGGAGAAATTCCCTGACAGTGAGAACAATTAATCAGTGGGACAACTTGCCTCCAGAAGTTGTGAATGCCCCAACACTGGAAGTCTTCAAGAAGATGTTGGATAGCCATTTGTCTGAGGAGGTATAGGGTTTCCTGCCTAGGCAGGGAGTTGGACTAGATGACCTCCAAGGTCCCTTCCAACTCTGCTATTGTATTGTATTGTATTGTATTGTATTGTATTGTATTGTATTGTATTGTATTGTATTGTATTGTATTGTATTGTATTGTATTGTATTGTATTGTATACCTCTGTTCCTTTTTAAGCGGGCTTTGTGATGCTTTGATCCTATTGTGGCCACTTTTTTGTTGCCTTTTTGGACCACCAGATGCTTCTTCCTTACTGCATTCTTGGATTACTAGTCAGGGTTGAAAGACCCCATGAAACCTGTCAGGATGCTGTGCAATTGTACCACTGTGCTTTAGAAACCGTAGTGTGTCGGTGTGTTGTGTGAACCCAAACAATTGTACTTTAGTCTACCCAATCTGATACCTTCCCAATGGCTGAAGACCACAAGTCCCAGAATCCTCCCATTGATCTGGTTGGGGAATTCTGGGAGTTTCCGTCCCATCCCATCTGGTGTGGCCAGGCAGAAATAGGCTACAATAAACCATGGTTAAACCAACTTTGCTCGACACAATATGTGAACTAAGCTGGTGGGATTCAATTTTTTTTTACTACTGGTCCTGTGGACGTGGCATGGCTTGGTGGGCGTGGTAGGGGAAGGATACGGCACAATCGCCATTTCCTCTGCACTCCAGGGGAAGGATACCACAAAATCTCCATTCCCTCCCAATCAGCTGGAACTTGGGAGGCAGAGAATGGATGGGGATGAGGCCAGCCAGAGGTGGTATTTGCCGGTTCTCTAAACTACTCAAAATTTCCGCTACTGGATCTCCAGAACTGGTCAGAACCTGCTGAATCCCACCTCTGAAGCCTATCATGGGTTGTTATTTTAGCCTCACCTAAAGGCATCAACCTCAGTCTGGCTTCCTTTTTTTGATAGCTATTGTGGAGCGCATGAACCAAATACCTTCCTTCTGAACATGAACAAAGTGCCATTGCTCTGAGAACAGAAGGATTCTTAAAACAAAATAATACCTCCCCAACCCCTAGAGGTGGGTTACAACTCTGGTCCCGTAACCAGTGTTTAGAAATAAATGCGGAATAGTGTAATACACCGGACAGTAAAGAGATACGTTGCTTTAACCACACACAAACTCTAAAAACTCTGATAGTAAGAAACTAAATAGTCTTAACTTTGCAGCAACTAAAATACTTCTTCCGACCAGTGATACTAACTTCTCAAAACAATAACAGTCTTTCACCAAATCACAGAGTTATCTTACAGTGATGCAAAACAAATACTTCTTCTTCAGCTCCTCAACGGCAAACAGTAAGCACAGGAAATCACAAGGAATCGAAAAGGGGACGGACTGTTTTCCTGAGCTTCCTTTATGGTGGAGCTGAGAAGCACAGCCAATCAGAATTCAACAGTAGTAGTTGCAGTTCTTAAAGCTACATACCTCCTTAAGAACATAGGCTCATATATATTGTCAAACCAATATAAGGCTGAATATCCTAACAGTTCCTACCAGTTCGGACCTGGTCAGCCGAATCGGTAGTAACTTGGTGTCCTGGGTGGGTGAACCAGCAGTGACCCAGGCCTGCCACGCCCTCAAATTGGTTCTCATCCAGCGGCGCCCTCTTGATTTTTGATTCTACACGTGCACAGAACAATTTTCAGTGCAGAAATGTCATTTTTCCCCTTTTCTAATGTTTTGTGCATGCACAGACCTTTTTATTTGTAGATTGTTGTATTTTTGGATTTTTAATTTCCTGTGCACCGCCCCGAGTCCCCATGGGGGAGAGGGGGCGGTCTATAAATTAATAAATTATTATTATTATTATTAAATTTAGGGTCGAATGTGCACCATAAAGTGTGCATTTGGTGGACGGGTGAGCAAAATGCGTGCACATGCGCAAAATGCATTACACGCCGAACCGGCCCCACTCACCATTTTTTTCTTCTGGAAAGCAAATAATTAATTAAAACCATTGCACACATTTGGGCATCTGTCTACCCTTCTTGAACTTTGTATTCTTATCACAACTGGTTTAGGATTTTAAATTCAACCCAGTGCAATTTTAGCTTCTTGGCATCGAAAACAACTTTTTCCTCCCACTTCAGGCAGGGCCCCAGCGACTTTAAGGGCAGGATGTTGACAGAAGGATAATTTCCAGACTGCTGGAAAACCATATTTGCATGCTTGATGGACAGAAGGTAGCAAGACGGCCCTTTGGTTTTCTGAAACTAGCATTCCCGAAAGTCACTTGCCGTAATCCAGAAGAATCAAGAAATTTAGGATTCGGTCATGATTTCATTCCAATATTAGTAGTGGTATGTCATTCCCCAGATTGCACAAATCTGACATCTTTTGGTCTCACTGTTCTTAAAAAAAGCTGGAACTTGCAATCGCAACAGATTTATAACTCATGGAAGGCAATCTGAAATCTGTTTCTGATTTTAAGCACATTACTGGATCAGCTGGTTTGGGGAGGTCTTTGGCTTGAGAAAAAGAGGTTTATACTTCTCCTTAATGCACATTTAATGACACCCTTGGAAAAGGTCCTCCATTCACAACTGTATTTTCCTTTTGCCTTTCAAAGACTCTTCTATGGGATGCTTGGCTATTTGGGATTTCATAAGCTGTCCAGCCGCTGAGGCAGAAGTGAAGGCGTAGGAAAGAATTTGAATAGAATAGAGCTGGAAGGGACCTTGGAGGTCCTAGTCTAGCAGGAGACCCATCTCAGACAAGTGACTGCCAAGTCTCTTCGTAAAAACCTCCAGTGATGGAATGTTGACGATTTCTGGTGGCAAGCTGTTCCACCGGTTAATTGTCCTCACTATTAGAAAATGTCTCCTTAATTCTAGGTTGCTTCTCACCTTGTTTAGTTTCCAACCATTGCTTCCTGTCCTGCCTTCAGGTGCTTTGGAGAATAATTGGACTCCCTCTTCTTTCTGGCAGCCCCACAAATACTGGAATACTGCTATGCTGTCACTCTTCATTCTTCTTTTCTTTATACTGGCCAAATCTAAAACCTCTAGCCGTTCTTCATATGGCTTAATCTCCAGGCCTTTGATCATCTTAGTTGCTCTTCTTTGAACTTTTTCCAAAGTCACATCTTTTTTTGTAGTACGGTGAGCAAAATTGGTGGCAGTATTCCAGGTGTAGCCTTACTAGAGTTTCACAAAGTGGTACTAATTCTTCATGTGATCTTGATTCTATGCCACTGGTTATACAATTCAGGATTAATGGTAAAGGTAAGGTAAAGATTCCCCTTGCACATACGTGCTAGGCATTCCCAACTCTAGGAGGCAGTGCTCAACTTCGTTTCAAAGCCGAAGAGCCAGCGCTGTCCGAAGACGTCTCTGAGGTCATGTGGCTGGCATGACTAAATGCTGCAGGCGCCCAGAACGCTGTTCCCTTCCCACCAAAGGTGGTCCCTATTTTTCTACTTGCATTTTTTAACCTGCTTTCAAACTGCTAGGTTGGCAGAAGCTGGGACAAGGAACGGGAGCTCACTCCGTTACGTGGTGCTGGGGATTCGAACCGCCCGACTGCCGACCTTTCTGATCAACAAGCTCAGCGTCTTAGCCACTGAGCCACCGCGTCCTTACAATTCAGGATTACAAATGAGCAAAAAGCAATCTTTCGTAGACCACCCACATTGTGGGTGGGAATTGGCTGGGGAGCCCCCCCCCCCCGCCCCAAATCAGGCTGTCGGAGTCACGGACCTTGTTGTTTCAGAGAGGCTTTTGAAAGCAGCTCTGGGGAGGTTGACGTGAAGCCAGACATTTCTTCTCGTCTTCATCTCGATTCCGAGTTGTCCTTTGAAGTCCTAGCCTGGAAACGTGGAGTGCAGATATCCTCACAAGTTACTGATGACTCCCTTTCAGAAATGCTGTTCTGCTTGCCACATGGCCCTTCCATGTGTGTCGATTCTACAATCACTGGAACCTTCCATGTGTGTCGATTCTACAATCACTGGAGGACCACTTACATCAGTGGTAGTCAACCTGGTCCCTACCGCCCACTAGTGGGCGTTCCAGCTTTCATGATGAGCAGTAGGGGTTTGGTCTATCAGTCTATCTATCTATCTATCTATCTATCTATCTATCTATCTATCTATCTATCTATCTATCTATCTATCTATCTATCTATCTATCTCTAAGTCTGTCTGTCTGTCTGTCTGTCTGTCTGTCTACAGCAGTGGTAGTCAACCTGGTCTCTACGTCCCACTAGTGGGCGTTTCAGCTTTCATGGTGGGCAGTAGGGGTTTTGTCTATCTATCTACCTTCAGTATCTATCTATCTATCTATCTATCTATCTATCTATCTATCTATCTATCTATCTATCTATCTATCTATCTATCTATCTATCATCTATCTATCTATCTATTTCTAAGTCTGTCTGTCTGTCTGTCTGTCTGTCTGTCTGTCTGTCTGTCTGTCTGTCTGTCTGTCTGTCTGTCTACAGCAGTGGTAGTCAACCTGGTCCTATGTCCCTGTAGTGGGCGTTCCAGTTTTCATGGTGGGCAGTAGGGGTTTTGTCTATCTATCTATCTATCTATCTATCTATCTATCTATCTATCTATCTATCTATCTATCTATCTATCTATCTATCTATCTATCTATCTCTAAGTCTGTCTGTCTGTCTGTCTGTCTGTCTGTCTGTCTGTCTGTCTGTCTGTCTGTCTGTCTACAGCAGTGGTAGTCAACCTGGTCCTATGTCCCTGTAGTGGGCGTTCCAGTTTTCATGGTGGGCAGTAGGGGTTTTGTCCGATACTGAAGCACTTTCCTTTTTTAAAATTTAATTGCCTTCCCTACTTTATACATTACCATTACTGCGGAACTGGTGAGCGGTTAGAAAATTTTACTACTAACAGAGATACAAAAGAGGTATAAAAAGGTTGGCTGCCCTTGACTTACACTGAGCATTTGGCTAGCATTAAACTGATTTATCCCCCCACTCTTTCTCCTCTCTGTAAACGTACTAAATAGGTTTGGGCTTTGGAGGGCTCCTCCTTCCTGTCTGGCATTCGAAACTGGGCACTCCTTCAAGTAAAATAATATCCATGCAGTAGCCTTCAACTCATTTCAGCATCCTCTGAGGCGGCTACTGAGGAATTAAGGTGTTCAGTACGGGCCATGGCAGCAATGGAGTGATTGCGTTCTGCTTATTTCCTTAGCGACTTCCTCGGCCATGCTCAATTAATTTTCCCTGGGTTGAGCTCCTTGGAAATATTACTTTCCTGCAATATTAGGCTGAGCTATGTTTGCAGAAGGGATGCGGTGGCTCGGTGGCTAAGACGCTGGGCTTGTCGATCAGAAAGGTCAGCAGCTCGGCGGTTCGAATCCCTAGCACCGTGCAACAGGGTGAGCTCCGGTTACTTGTCCCAGCTTCTGCCAACCTAGCAGTTTGAAAGCAATGCAAGTAGAAACAATAGGAACCACTTCTGGTGGGAAGGTAACCCAGTTCGGTGAGCCTTTGGTGTTTAGTCATGCTGGCCATGGAGATGTACTGCACCAACTTGAAAGCCAAAACTCGGTGCGAGGGTGCTGCGCGAGACCCCAAAAGGCAATGCGAGCACACCCCTGTACATGCGGCTGTGCATGCGCCCTGCAGACCAGCTGGCTGGCGGGAGGCATGCATGCACGCACAGTGGAGCTGGACTGGCGTGATGGCTGGCGTGCCTGCAGAGAGGGCTTGGTGTGCCACTTATGGCACATGTGCCATAGGTTTGCCATCACAGAATTATACCGATGGGCAAATGTTTGATTGCTGAGGTCTTGACTTGAAACTTTTTGGGGTGTCCCAAAAAAAGGGGTATCTGCTTTGCGTTTTTTTAAAATTTAAAAATATTTTAACTGTTTTGGATCCATAAGACCTCAAGACCAGTGGTGGGTTTCTGCAGGCTCGCACCTACTCGCAAGAGCCGGATGGTGAAATTTAGAAAACCGGTGAGAGGGGGTTCCACCGATGGACCCAGAAGTAAGTCTGGCCTGCCGCTGCCAGTAACCCAATGGGAAGGAAAGGAAAGGAAGGCAGAAAGTAAGAAAGGAAAGAAAGGAAAGAAAGGAAAGAAAGAAAGAAAGAAAGAAAGAAAGAAAGAAAGAAAGAAAGAAAGAAAGAAAGAAAGAAAGAAAGAGAATTTATCATCGCAATTGAGCCCAACATTTTGGTTGTTAAGCAAGAGCGTTGTTAAATGAGTTTCACCACATTTTACAAGTTGGCCCCTCCCACCCTGTCACATGACTGCCAAACCACACCCACAAAATAGGCCACACCTAGAGAGTAGGTTCTAAAAAAATTTGAAACCCACCACTGCTCAAGACCAAGTGTTCATTGTTCCAGAGATCGTGGGAAAGAGCCAGGAAAGCTCAAGCAAATTAACACATATCTTGTTTATCATCAGTCCCATAATTTCTTTAACAGGTGTTTCAAATGAAGCAACACCTCACCCACAGGATTCCCAGCACTTTCTACCAACTGCACTCAGAGCTCCCTTTTCTGCTTGGCAAGGCTATGAAGGAGCATACATGGACTAAATGTGGAGGCCAATATATTTATATATATGCGTGTGTATGTGTTCCGTTTGTGCTGATCAATAAATAAAGGGAGACTAGTATAGATCTATTTCAAGCTATTTAGCTCTCATCAGCTAGCCATACCCTTACTGGGATTCGAACCTGGGAAGTATTACATGTGAGGCGGTTGTAATTGCCACTAGGCCACAGATTCTCCTCCTGATCAGTTGAGCCAGGGGAATAAGTATATATTGTGTCACAACACCCGAGTAAGCCCCAAATATGGGAGGGAGCAGAGCTACTTCCCTTTTCTGTCTTTTGGCTCACCCTAAGAGCCCTCCAGGCAGAAAGCCATTTTTTCGTTGCCTTATATGCAATAAGGAGTGGTGTATGTAACAGTGTGACACAGGATAATATAATAATATATCACACACCTGTCATATTTCTGGGCATGGCAGAGTGTTTCAAGACAGGATATTGTTTGTCACACGAAGACATCTTTGGGTTGTGACTATAGTGCAGGAAAAAATAATTTTAAAAAGGATGAACACGGAGCAACCCAAAGTGTAACTGAGAAGGTATGAAGGGCGAATTTCTAGAACTCTTCCTCCTAGACACGCCTTAAAAGTTCTTAATGGTTCCCAGGAGTGAGAAAAGTTTTGTAGAGGTCATTCATCTCCTCTACTTTTTAAAGCTGTTTCACTAAGCAAGAACTTTCTTTTTCTTTTCCTTCCTTCCTTCCTTCCTTCCTTCCTTCCTTCCTTCCTTCCTTCCTTCCTTCCTTCCTTCCTTCCTTCCTTCCTTCCTTTCTTCCTTCCCTCCCTCCCTCCCTCCCTCCCTCCCTCCCTCCCTCCCTCCCTTCTTTCTTTCTTTCTTTCTTTCTTTCTTTCTTTCTTTCTTTCTTTCTTCACCCACTGCACAGCTGTGGCTATGCTTCTACTTATCTGACCATTCCCTAGGCCAACAGTCGGCAACCTTAAACACTCAAAGAGCCACAAAGGTCCTAAACGGAAGCCCCACTGTTCAATCCTGGAGCCAACCGGAAGTTCGATTCCCCCATCATAGAGTCTCCTCCTAGCGCAGCATCCTTTTTCCTTTTCCTGGCTGGAAGTCCAGTTCCCCCACCATAGAGTCTCCTCCTAGTGTGGCGTCCTTTTCCTGTCTGGAAGTCCGGTTCCCCCACCATAGAGTCTCCTCCTAGTGTGGCGTCCTTTTCCTGTCTGGAAGTCCGGTTCCCCCACCATAGAGTCTCCTCCTAGTGCGGCATCCTTTTTCCTTTTACTGACCAGTGACAGGGAGCCGCAGCATGGGGATGAAAGAGCCACATGCGGCTCCAGAGCTGCTGGTTGCTGGCCTCTGCCCTAGGCAGTATCTCTTCACCTGGTCTCCCAAGATCTTTCCCACAAACCATTACCTTAGGAGAGAGACTATTTATCACCCATCCAGCATGCAATACTCAAAAATATTCTCTTTTCCTCAACCAATGAGGACAGTAAATTTCTTTAGCTGTCAAGGATAGCAGCAACAGTTAGGATGGCCTATCAATATCCCAATTGTATATTATTTTAAATCAGCAAGGACTGACCTGCAATATTATTTTCAGCTCCGTTTTTGGCTGCGACAGCCTCCTGCAACCCTCTGCCAGCAAAAACAGAGCTGAGGAGGGCCGCACATGGACCTCCCACGCTCTGTTTTCCCTGACAGAGGCACTGCAGCCCCGGTCCTTCACTGTTTCCACAGCAGCCCTATAGGCCAGATCTAAGCACCCCATGGGCCTGATCTGGCCCCTGGGCCTTGAGTTTGACACCCCTGGGCTAGACATTCCCGGCTCCTTCAACCCTTCATCCTTAGCTTCCAGACTTCTTCATGGCACACTGTCTAGGACAGTGATGACTGAGTTTTTTGTCCTTGCGTGTCAAAATCGCGCCTCCCTGAAGCCCCCTGGGACCAAAAATGGGCCGCAGGGAGGGGTGCTGCACCCTCCCCCACGGCCTGGTTTGGGGCTAGCAGGCCTCCCTGAAGCCTCCTGGGACCCCTGCACTCCCCCAAGCATGCACGTATGACCCTACCCGCACCCTGCACATGCGCACTCTTCTTCCGCATGTGGCAGAGACCTAAAAACCAGCTGATGGGCAGGAAGCACCTATGCATGCGCAGTGAAGCTGAGCTGGGTGACAGATCGAGCACTGGTGGGATTCAAATAATCTAACAACCGGTTCTCTGCCCTAATGACCAACTGGGTAAGGGGGCCTCAGTGGTCATGTGGCTGGGTGGGGCATGGCCAGCTCAACGTCACTCACGTCGTTGGGTGCTTCGCCTTAGCTGTGACAAGGTCATAAGGGTTAACCGGAGAGGCAGTTTCTGTAAGCAGGGCTGTTAGGATATTCAGCCTTATATTTGGTTGACGATATATATGAGCCTATGTTCTTAAGACGTTATGTAGCTTTAAGAACTGTCTTAGTTTCTGATTGAATCTGATTGGCTGTGGGTATCAGCTATACTATATAATCAAGGTCAGGAATGCAGCTCATCCCCTGTTCGATTCCTTGTGATCCTGTGTTTTTCCTGATTGCCATTGAAGAAGGAGGAGGAGGTTTTGTTTGCATCACTGTAAGATAAACTCTGTTTGATGTAGGACTGTTATCATTGTTTGAGAAGAGAGTCGGAAGAAGTATTTTAGTTGTGACAAAGTAAAGACTATTTATTTTCTTACTATCACTGTTTTAGAGTTTGCTTGTGGTCTACAGCAATGTATCTCTTTACTGTCCGGTGAATTACACTATTCCGCATTCATTTGCTAACACTGGTTATGGGACCAGAGTTGTGACACTGGTTCTGAACCCAGAGTTGCTAACAAGGTCAATAGAGATGAGGCTATAAACAACACCAGAATGTCTCCTTCCTGCTTTCCTTACAGGATTAGCCCTGTAAAGTGGGAAGAAAACAAAATAAGATTTCTTCCAACAACCGGTTCTCCGAACTGCTTAGAAAGTTAACAACTGGTTCTCCCGAATAGGTGCGAACTGGCTGAATCCCACCAAGAGAGCTCCGTGTACCAGCTGTGGCATGCGTGCCATAGGTTCGCCATCACGGGTCTAGGATCTCAGCATCTTCTTTGTCTCATGGTGACCAGAAAAGTACACAGTATTCCAAGCATGGCCTCACTAGCGCAATATAAAGTGGTATTGCCACTTCTATGATAAATGGAATTAAATGGCTACGCACAAATTATAGGAATTCACTTTGGCAGAGTTGGAGTTGAATCACATCTCCTTGCCAGAGTGTGGATGAAGACAAATGTTCATTAATCCACCCAGGCTCATTGTGTACTGCTAGGACACTTACATTAATTTATTGACAAAGCCTACGGTGTTTTCCCATTTAGTAGAGCCAGCTTTTGAGTCATTCAGAAACCTTCCTCCTTAGCCCTGGATCTTCCGGAGATATTTATTTACTCCCAGAGATGAAAATAACTCTCAAATAATCTAGGTCAACCTTTCACATCCTGGTTACAGCATGACCAGTAACCCTGTAGGATGTGGACCGTGGCATTTCCATTCACCACCTTCACAAAATTGGAGAATGAATAGTATATAATAACAGAGTTGGAAGGGACCTTGGAGGTCTTCTAGTCCACCCCCCTGCTCAGACAGGAAGCCCTACACCACTTCAGAGAAATGGTTGTCCAATCTCTTCTTAGAAACTTCCAGTGTTGAAGCATTCACAACCTCTTGAGGCAAGTTGTTCCAGAGGTTAATTGTTCTAACTGTCAGGAAATTTCTCCTCAGTTCTAAGTTGCTTCTCTCCTTGATTAGTTTCCACCCATTGCTTCTTGTTCTGCCCTCAGGTGCTTTGGAGAATAGTTTGACTCCCTTTTCTTTGTGGCAACCCCTGAGATATTGGAACATTGCTATCAATGTCTCCCCTGGTCCTTCTTTTCATTAAACTAGACATACCCAGTTCCTGCAACCGTTCCTCGTATATTTTAGCCTCCAGTCCCCTAATCATCTTGGCTGCTCTTCTTTGCACTCTATCTAGAGTCTCCACATCCTTTTTACATCATGGTGATCAAACTAAATGCAGTATTCCACGTCAGGCCTTTTTAAGACATTATAAAGTGGTATTAACCCTTCACATGATCTTGATTCTCTCCCTCTGTTTATGCAGCCTAGAACTGTGTTGACTTTTTTGGCAGCTGCTGCACACGGCTGGCTCCTATTTAAATGGTTGTCCACCAGGACTCCAAGATCCCTTTCACAGTTACTACTATTGAGCAAGGTACCACCTATACTGTACCTGTGCATTTCGTTTTTGTTGCCTAAATGTAGAATCTTACTTTTTTCACAATTGAATTTCATTTTGTTAGATAGTGCCCAATGTTCAAGTTTGTCAAGATCCTTCTGTATCTTAAGCCTTTATCTTCTGGAGTGTTGGCTATTCCTGCCAGTTTGGTGTCATCTGCAAATTTGATGAGTTCCCCATCTACCCCCTCGTCCAAGTCATTGATGAAGATGTTGAAGAGTACTGAAATGACTAAATTGGAGGGGATTGATTTTTTTTATGATGAACAAAAACTAGAAGACAAGAAATAATGTCCCCGTAAATGATTAAAAAAAAAGAAGAAGAGTAAATCACCCCTTTGTTTGTTTTATTGAAATGGACATCCTGTACGAAGAACGTAGCTCATGTATCTCTCCTTGTCTGTTTGCTCTGCTCTGCAAAAGCAAATATTACATTTTCCCCACCTGGATCTCATGTTTGGAGACAGACTTCCTCTTGATTAAATTCTCCTGCATGCAACACAGCAGTATTTCAGTCAGCAGATTCTTTAAAAATACAGGCAGGTATTTTATAGGCTCATGTACATGTGAATCAAAGCAAAGACAAGGACTTTGGTGTTGTTAGTTGTGAAGTTGTGTCAGGCCCATCGTGACCCCAACATTCCTCCAGACCTTCCTGCCCTCTACCATCCCCCAGAGATTTAAACTCATGCCTACTGCTTTGGTGACTCCATCCAGCCACCTCATTCTCTGTCGTCCCCGTCTTCTTTTGCCCTCCATTGTTCCCATCTTTGTGGGAGGCTCTTCTCCAAGGAGTCCTTCCTTGTCATCAGGTGGCCAAAGGACTTGAATTTCCTCTTCAAGATCTGGCCTTCTAAAGAGCAGTCAGGCTGGATCTCCTCTAGGACTGACCGGTTGGATGGCCTTGCAGTCCAAGGGACTCAATGCAGGAGTCTTCTTCTCCAGCACCAGAGTTCAAAGGCCTCCATTCTTTGGCACTCAGCCTTCCTTATGATCCAACTTTCACAGCCATCCATTGCAACTGGGGCTCATAGCCTTGACTATACACCCTTTTGCTGGCAGGATGATGTCTCTGCTTTTTAGTATGCTCTCTAGATTTCTCCTTCTTCACCCGCATCAAGAGGCTCTTTAGTTCCTCTTCACTCTCTGCCATTCGATGGTGTCATCTGCATATATGAGGTCGTTGATATTTCTCCTGGCAATCTTAATTCCTGTTCCGACAAGGACTAGGGCTGAGAACATATCAGCCTTCCTGTTCTTGAGGGGCTGTCATGGAGAAGAGGACCTATTCTCCAAAGCATCTGAGGGCAGGACAAGAAGTAATGAGTGGAAGATCATTAAATAGAAATCCAGCGTAGAACTAAGAAGAAACTTCCTGACAGTGAGAACAATTGATCAGTGGAATAGCTTGCCTCGGGGAGTTGTGGGTACTTCAGATTTTCAAGAAGAGATTAGAGAGTCATTTGTTTGGACTAGTATAGGGTCTCCTGCTTGAGCAGGGGTTTGGAGTCCAACTTTGGACTAGAAGACCTCCAAGATCCATTCTAATAACATTGTTATTCTATGTTTTACATAGATATGAGCCGTGGTGGCACAGTGGCTAGAGTACAGTATTGCAGGCTACTTCAGCTGACTACTGGTTGCTTACAATTTTCCAGTTCAAATCTCACCAGGCTCAAGGTTGACTCAGCCTTCTATCCAGTAGTGAAATGCACATTTTTTAACTATAGATTCTGTGGACGTGGCTTGGGGGTGTGTGACATGGCTTGGTGGGTGTGTCAGGGGAAGGATACTGCAAAATCTCCATTCCCTTCTGATCAGCTGGGACTCGGGAGGCAGAGAACAGATGGGGGCGAGGCCAGCCAGAGGTGGTATTTGCCGGTTCTCCGAACTACTCAAAATGTCCATGACCGGTTCTCCAGGACCTGTCCGAACCTGTTGAATTTCACCATTGCTTCCATCTTTCCGAGGTGGGTAACACGAGGGCCCAGATTGTTGTGGGCAAAAGGCTGACTCTGTAAACCGCTTAGAGAGGGCTGCATAAGCACTCTAAAGCAGTATATAAGTCTAAGTGCTATTGCTACATATTGGGTTAGAGTAGGGGTCTCCAACCTTTGCAACTTTAAGTCTGAAGGACTTCAGCTCCCAGACTTCTCCAGCCAGCAAAGCTGGAGTCCTTCAGACTTAAAAGTTGCAAAGGTTAGAGACCCCTGGGTTAGAGAGCTGAGTTTAGGCAAAAGAGAAATATTCAAAGCTATTAAAAGGCAGATTGCTCAGGTTCCATTGAGTGTGGGAATCGATCACACGAGAGAGGACAGATGTTGTCTCTATTAGTCTGAGTTCTAGGCAAGCATCCTAATGGAACGGTGATCTGATTGGATCAGTGACTCATACAAGGAAGCAGCAATGAGCCTCCACGTAGGTTTCATAAATTTGTCAAGGTTTTATATGCCACAGGAGCCTTAAGTTTAATCAAGAATGAGACAACGACGTGAGACACGAGATTGAGAAAATGACAAGAGTTTGTCTCATTTCTCTGTGGTAAACTCTATTTACTTTTGCTTAGGTATCAACGTAAGGGTGGCTCAGGGGCTAAGACTCTGGGCTAGTCAATCAGAAAGGTCAGCAGTTCAGAGGTTCGAATCCCTAGCGACGCATAATGGAGTGAGCTCCCGTGACTTGTCCCAGCTTCTGCCAACCTAGCAGTTCGAAAGCAGGTAAAAATGCAAGTAGAAAAATAAGGACCCCCTTTGGCGGGAAGGTAACAGCGTTCCGTGCGCCTTCGGTGTTGAGTCATGCCGGCCACATGACCAGAGACATCTTTGGACAGCGCTGGCTCTTCGGCTTTGAAACAGAGATGAGCATTGCCCCCTAGAGTCAGGAATGACTAATATATATGCATAAGGGGAACATTTACCTTTACCTTAGGTATCAGCATAGCTATGGTTATGCACATTTTGAAATTGTTTTGTTGTTCCAATTTTATGCATCAGAGGAAGGGAAGGGAAGGGAGGGAAGGGAAGGAGGGAAGGAAAGGGAAATAGAGAAAGGGAAGGGGAGGACGGAAGGGAAGGAAGGGAAGGGAAGGAGGGAAGGAAAGGGAAATAGAGAAAGGGAAGGGGAGGACGGAAGGGAAGGAAAGGAAAGGAAGGGAAGGGAAGGGAGGGGAAGGGAAGGAGGGAAGGAAAGGGAAATAGAGAAAGGGAAGGGGAGGATGGAAGGGAAGGAAAGGAAGGGAAGGAAAGGAAGGGAAGGGAAGGGAAAGAGGGAAGGAAAGGGAAATAGAGAAAGGGAAGGGGAGGACGGAAGGGAAGGAAAGGAAAGGAAGGGAAGGGAAGGGAGGGGAAGGGAAGGAGGGAAGGAAAGGGAAATAGAGAAAGGGAAGGGGAGGACGGAAGGGAAGGGAAGGAAGGGAAGGGAAGGAAAGGAAGGGAAGGAAAGGAAGGGAAGGGAAGGAGGGAAGGAAAGGGAAATAGAGAAAGGGAAGGGGAGGACGGAAGGGAAGGAAAGGAAAGGAAGGGAAGGGAGGGAAAAGAAAGGAAGGGAAGGAGGGAAGGAAAGAGAAATAGAGAAAGGGAAGGGGAGGATGGAAGAGAAGGAAAGGAAAGGAAGGGAAGGGAAGGGAGGGAAAAGAAAGGAAGGGAAGGGAAGGAGGGAAGGAAAGGGAAATAGAGAAAGGGAGGGGAGGACAGAAGGGAAGGAAAGGAAGGGAAGGAGGGAAGGAAGGGAAGGGAAATAGAGAAAGGGAAGGGGAGGACGGAAGGGAAGGAAAGGAAGGGAAGGGAAGGGAGGGAAAAGAAAGGAAGGGAAGGGAAGAAGGGAAGGAAAGGGAAATAGAGAAAGGGAAGGGGAGGATGGAAGGGAAGGAAAGGAAAGGAAAGGAAGGGAAAGAAGGGAAGGGAAGGGAACAAAAGGGAAGGACTTGACTTCTGGTGAGTCCATGGGCAATTCCATGTTATTGTCTTGGCAACAAAGCAGAATTGTAGGTTATTGCCTACAGCAATTGGATTTCTGAACAGCATCCCACACTGGTTGTACACAGGTCCAATCTGTTCAGCCTTTTGAGATCAGTCAAAGGCAACTTTATTACATGCTAAATATATGTGTCCTGCCTCATGCAACCTCTCAGTCATGACAACATTCCTGCTGGGTCACTGACAGGTTTCATGCCACCTTACTCTTTTTGTATGATGGACAGCCTTCCAGCCGTTTTATAGTCATCATAAATTCTAGGAGAACATCTCATCCTGGGGCCCATCGGTAACTCAGCAGCATCTTCAGAGGTGATGTGATTCTATCACCAGACCTGGGGTGTTTCAGATATCTAGCCCAACTGAAGTGGGATTCAGCAGGTTCTGACCAGTTCTGGAGAACCGGTAGCAGAAATTTTGAGTAATTCAGAGAACCGGTAAATACCACCTCTGGCTGGCCTCGCCCCCATCTATTCTCTGCCTCCCGAGTCCCCGCCGATCAGGTGGAAATGGGGATTTTACGGTATCCTTCCCCTGGAGTGGGGAGGGAATGGGGATTTTATGGTATCCTTCCCCTGCCATGCCCTCAAGCCACATCCACCAAGCTATGGCCACAGAACCGGTAGTAAAAAAAAGTTGAATCCCACCACTGAACCTCAATTTGCTTGCTTTCCAACCCATTAACAAGGTGATGCTCTTTAATGTTGGCTTTAACAATATTTGTCAATTTTTCAGGTTTCATGCTGTGGCAAAAGTCAAAAATAGCAATAGCAATAGCACTTATATACCACTTCATGGTGCTTTACAGCCCTCTCTAAGTGGTTTACAGAGTCAGCCTCTTGCTTTCCAACAATCTGGGTCCTCATTTTACCCACCTTAGAAGGATGGAAGGATGGTGAGAATCGAACCCCTGGCTGTAGGCACAGTTAACCTGCAATGCTGTATTCTAGTCATTGGGAGGGAGGGAGGGAGGCAATTGCACTTAGACTTATATACCACTTTGCAGTGCTTTGACTGCCCTTTCTAAGTGGTTTACAGAGTCAGCCTATTGACCCCAACAATCTGGGTCCTCATTTTACCCACCTCTGAAGGATGGAAAGCGGAGGGAGTCGTTTAGGATCGAACTGCTGACGGTGGGCAGAGTTAGCTTGCAATACTGCATTCTAACTACTGCGCCCCCATGGCTATCGAAGTCTTGATTTGCAGCATATTTCACCTTTCATTTGTGAAGGAACCTTGTGGATTTGCAAAGGAGGTGATTAATAGTTTCTGGGGTCCCTCCGATCCTTCCTCATCAGGATCCTTCCTCAGCATGGATTAAGGAGAGACGAACAATTTTCTTTTACAAGAAACTTGGATTTTAGGGTTCAAACTCCATTCTTTGGAATAAAAGTTCTTTCTCGTGCCTTAGCAAAGCAGGTGATGACTATGCCATGTGTGTGTCTGCTTGTCGACCATCTATGGAGGCCCCCAATGCTTCTTTCAATTAAAAGGGTTTTGTCAGCCGCAGGTAAAGCCCATCTGTGCCTGCGAAGCACACATTCCCCATGACAGCAAGAATTATATTTTGGCCTTTCTGACCCCATAGAACCTTGGGATGAGGCAGTTCCCCCCCCCTCTCTTTCTCTCCCTCTCTCTCCCCCCTATTCCTTCCCTCCTCCTCCCCTCCAGCTTTGGGATCCATCCAGACTGGGTTGTTCTTTATGATTGATTCTAATTTGGCCAGATGTTTCCTTGGCTTGAATCCAGCAGTTTGAGCTTAACCAAGCATCCTGTCTCTGCTGCGAGAGAAGGTTAGCATGTGTGCTTCCAGTGCCAGCTGGAAGCTCTGGTGGCTGCCCCCGAGACCATCATCCTGCACCCATTTTAGAATGCCTAAGGAAGTCAGCCAAAAATAATCAGGAATTTTATGGATTTGACCTATAATCTGGAGAGCTCCGTGATTTCTGAGGTCCACCCTGTGGTTGATCTGCTAGATTTCAGTTGTAACTTAGTAGTTTTCTACCTTGGAAGGTTTTATAAATCCTGGTTTAAGACCCTTAGTGGGTTAGTTCTCTTCTTTCCTTTTAATGGATTATCCTCCATAATTCCCCCTTGGACTCCTGTTGCTTCTAGACTCCATTTTACTTCTACAGTTTTCATTTTTGGTTTTGGCATGCTGGCTCCAACTTTGGACTAGGACAGTGAGGATCTGAAAACAGTTAATTGGGATGTTCAGAATGATATGAAAGAGTTTGTTCAGATTAAGAAAGTAAAGTTTCTAAGTATGTCTAGTTTGATGAAAAGAAGGACTAGGGGAGACATGATAGCAGTCTTCCGATATCTCAGAGGATGCCCCCAAAAAGAAGGAGTCAAGCTTTCTCCAAAGCACCTGAGGGTAGGAGAAGAAGCAATCAAGGAGAGAAGCAACTTAGAACTAAGGAGAAACTTCCTGACAATTAGAACAATTAATCCATGGAACAACTTGCCTCCAGAAGTTGTGAATGCTCCAACACTGGAAGTTTTTAAGAAGAAATTAGACAACCATTTGTCTGATGTGGCATAGGGCTTCCTGCCTAAGCAGGGGGTTGGACTAGAAGACCTCCAAGATTCCCTTCAACTGTATTATTCTATTCTAAGTTCTAGTAAAATTCCTTTCATGTGACTAATACTGCAACTTGGTTGCTCAAATGAAGGTTGAAGAGAACAGAATAAAGAACCATTAGTCAGATTCCTTGATGCAACATCAATAACATGGAACATAACCAACCTAGGATAAAGCATTTCATTAGAACCAAAGCCGGTGGTTGATCTTTGGATGATGTTGTCCATACTAATTCATAAAGCAGGTGTCCAAGCCTAGTGAGGCTGCAAAGGATCATTTTAGGACTCAGGAATCTCTTACTGATGGGAGCCACCATAGCTGAACAGCAAAACATCCACTTTCCATGGAAGAAGCCCCAAGTCTCATTTAGCAGAAGAGCTCGCATAGACCTGAGCATTTCCAAAGATAATCAGAGAAATAGCTGAGATCCAGGAAGTCCATCTTCCTCTAATCTATCTATCTATAAAAATGTCTCTCTATGGGTGTACGTTCCAGCATAACTCTGGAATGACTCGAGCAATTTCAACCAAACTTGGTACACAGATGACTTACTCTCTGGAAACAAACACTGTGGGGGTAAGACACCCCTAAGACCCCTCGGGGTGGTGGTGGTGTTCTGTTAAGATACAGCCTGTTGTGCCTTAAAATGGCTTCTACTGCTGTAAAATGGCTTCTACTGTATGGTGCAGTGGAGTTGCCATGGTAGCAGTTTCACAGTACTCCACACAGGAGCTCCCTCTGGCAAGGGGGATAATCCAACATAGCAGTGCCCTATGGCGTCATTTTGAGGGTAGGAGTTGAAACCATTTATGTCCAGGATGGGAGGGGTCTGTAGATATTTTCACAGACCACTTTTTGACTTGTGCAGTGTGCAGGTCCTTAATGGAAGGCGGGTTGGCAGCAATTGTTTTTTTTTTTTGGCAGTTCTAATTTGATACTCAATACAATTTGATACTAAATATAATTTTAATATACCTTAATACATTTAATCCATTAAACATTGCATATGCTGTCTCCTTAAATGGCGGTGCAAACAAAGAATGAAGTCTCAAGTAGTGTTCAGGTCTGGTATAAGGGCTTTGGTTAGCAACGCATTGCTAAAAGAAATTATGTACTTAGTACCAGTACTTAGACGTAATATATCATATCGGATTGAGCAACAGTTGCTGTCCAACGATTTCAAATCTCATTGAACTGCATCTATTGTTTTATTGGTGGTAGAATGCATTTTATGGGGTCCTTGGTGCTCTCTGAGCTTGGTTATTTCCTTGCACACATTCCATTACCCAAATACAAATAGTCCTCATCTTACAACAGTTCATTGCATCCAGTTTTGATGGCCATGATGTAAAAAAAGATGTGGAGACTCTGGAAAGAGAGCAGAGAAGAGCAACAAAGACGATTAGGGGAGTGGAGGCTAAAACCTATGAAGAACGGTTGCAAGGAACTGGGTGTGTTTAGTTTAATGAAAAAAAGGACTAGGGGAGACATGATAACAGCTTTCCAATATCTCAGGGGTTGATACAAAGAAGAGGGAGTCAAACTATTCTCCAAAGCACCTGAGGGCAGAACAAGAAGCAATGGGTGGAAACGTATCAAGGAGAGAAGCAAGTTAGAACTGAGGATAAATTTCCTGACAGTTAGAACAATGAATCAGTGGAACAGCTTGCCTCCAGAAGTTGTGAATGCTCCAACACTGGAAGTTTTAAAGAAGAGATTGGACAACCATTTGTCTAAAATGGTTTGTTTATTATTGTGATCAAAACTGGATGCAGTTCTCTAGGTGTGGTCTTACTAAGGCTTTGTAGAGTGGTATTAGTACCTCCCTTGATCTTGATATATCCCTTTGTTAATGCAATTTAGGATTTCATTGGCTTTTTTTTAGCTGCTGCCAAAATCTCAATAAATGTGAGATTACTGCTCCCAGAATTTCCACTCTGCAAGACTGGAGGGCGTTCATATGGAAAGCTTTGTCAATCAAGACTCTGACTCAGTGGTAAAATTCAATTATTTTTACTACTGGTTCTGTGAGCCTGGCTTGGTGGGCGTGGCGTGGCATGGCATGTGGGTGTGGCTTGGTGGGCGTGTCAGGAGAAGGATACTGCAAAATCTCCATTCCCTTCCGATCAGCTGGGACTCGGGAGGCAGATAATAGATGGGGGCGCAGCCAGCCAGAAGTGGTATTTGCTGGTTCTCCAAAGACTCAAAACGTCTGCTACCGCTTCTCCAGAACCTGTCAGAACCTGCTGGATTTCACCCCTGCTCTGACCACTTGTTTTCTGATTTTATTTTGTTTACTCGTAAAAGGCTGAACCAGGATTACTGATGCCTTGCTATAGGGAAAGAAAGCACCCTCCACTGATCCTTCCGAATGAGACAACAGCCCTTTCCACCTCTGCCTGGTATTTGACCCTGCTTCTATTTTCACCCATCCCGGACCACCTTCACCCACAAATGCAGACCAGAGGTAGAGACCAGCCATCCCAAAGGTTGTACCTTTCCCTGGGTTATGTTTGTCTCTGCTAAAGAGCAGTTCATTTTTGGCAGGGCTTTAAATAGCTTTGCTCATGGGCCATAAATACGAACACACCTAAATTACAATCTGCACCCAGGCCACAGCAAAATGCAGGAAGTGTTTTTTTTTTGGTAGGGCTAAAGATACCCTCCAAGCTGAAGAATTCCAAAACAGCTCAGGAGTTACAGTCCTAGAATCCAGAACAAGTAGAATGTTCGTCGTGAAGGATAAAATCCTTAGGAAACTCATTCCGTTCATTAGAACCCTCCCCATAAATGTTGGGTAAGGGAGGAGAGCTTCCTACACGGGGTTATAGGAAGTAGTAGAAGGAAGTGGTTGAGGGAAGTCGTTGTAAGAAGGGGCTAAAGGGGATGGTTGAAGGAAGTGGTTGTAGGAAGTGGTTACCAGGTCATCACATGAGATTATGGCGAGGCAGAACCAGAAGTGGACCATGTGTTTGAGAGTCCCAGAGATGGACTGCTGGGTGTTCTCACAGGTTCGGGCAATCCCAGTGGTGGGATTCAAATAATTTAACAACTGGTTCTCTGCCCTAATGACCAGCTGGGTAGGTGGGGCTCGGTGGTCATGTGACGGTAGGCATGGTCAACTCAATGTCACTCACATTGATGGGTGCTTCACCTTAGCTGTTACGGTGTAATAAGGGTTAACAGGAGATCCAGTTTCTGTAAGCAGGGCAGTAAAGATGAGGCTAGAAACAACAAGAGAATGTTTCCTTCCTTACAGGATTAGCTCTGTAAAGTGGAGAAAAACAAAACGGCCAGTTCTCCAAACTGCTTAGAAAGTTAACAACCAGTTCTCCTGAATAGGTGCGAACTGGTTGAATCCCACCACTGAATCCCACCACTCTAGCCTCTACCGAAGATTCTGCACAGTTTGATGAACCCCCAAATCCCACTCCTGGCCCCACTCAACCAAACTTGGTACACAGATTACTTACTCTCTGGAAACAAATACTGTGGGGGTAAGGCACCCCTACCCCTCTTAGGGGGGGGTGCTCTTAAGATACAGCCTGTTGTGCCTTAAAATGGCTTCTACTGTACTGCCTTAAAATGGCTTCCAGCACTGTGGAGTTGCCATGGTAATGCCTTTAACAGGCTCCCTCTAGTAAGGAGGAAAATCCAACATTAGAAATTGCAGCAACATTCATGGAAGGAAGGTTGAGATAAATAAATACCTGAGTTATCAGCTAGTTTATAATAAATGAAAACACACGAATAACTGAAAGGACAGGCAGGTTTTGTTTATTTTGTTAAAAGCAACAATGTGAGTGGTTGTCCTATCTATCATGTCTTAATCAAGACTTCTTCAAGTGGATGCCCACTAGATATTGGGGAGCTGGGAATCACTTAGCTACAATATCTGAAGGGTGTCACTTGGCAAAAGCTCTTCAGTCTTTCGTCAACAGCCATCTCTCTGTGATAGTATAGAATAGAGTAACAGAGTTGGAAGGGACTTTGGAGGTCTTCTAGTCCAACCCCCTGCTTAGGCAGGAAACCCTACACCACTTCAGACAAATGGTTATCCAACGTCTTCTTAAAGTATTGGAGCATTCACAACTTCTGGAAGCAAGTTGTTTCACTGATCAGTTGTTCTAAATGTCAGGAAATTTCTCCTTAGTTCTTAGTTGCTTCTCTCCTTGATGAGTCTCCATCCATTGCTTCTTCTCCTGCCTTCAGGTGCTTTGGAGAATAGTTTGACTCCCTCTTCTTTGGGGCAACCCCTGAGATATTGGAACATTGCTATCATCTCTGCCCTAGTCCTTCTTTTCATCAGACTAGACATACCCAGTTCCTGCAACTGTTCTTCATATGTTTTAGCCTCCAGTCCCCTCATCATCTTTGTTGCTCTTCTCTGCCATTTTTCTAGTGTCTCAATATCTTTTTTACATCATAGTAACCAAAACTGAATGCTGTATTC